>OX637589.1:15261867-15995863 GCA_951800085.1 Comarum palustre
CACAAGCCATGAATGAAGAACTAGAGGTCTTGCAAAATAACTCGACCTGGGATGTTGTTCATAAACCTGATAGAAAGAATATTGTTGGATATCGTTGGGTATTTACTGTAAAACTCAAAGAACCTATGGATCTGCATTGTGATAATACAGCTGCTATTGAAATTGCACATAATCCTGTTCAGCATGACCGAACTAAACATGTGGAAGTTGATCGTCACTTCATCAAGGAGAATCTTGATCGGAAAATTATTCGCTTTCCTTTCGTAACTTCAGAGGAACAGTTAGCAGATGTTCTTACTAAAGGAGTATCAAAAAAATTGTTTGACAGCTCAATTGACAAGTTGGGCATGATTGACATCCACGCGCCCAACTTGAGGGGGAGTGTAGAATAGCTGTCAAATTAGGATTACTAGTATTAGTAGGAAATCTTGTAATTATGGGTATTCTTTTCCTTGTATGTTTATAATAGCTCTCTAACTCTTGTATCACTATAAATACCCCTTGAGGGGTGAATGAATCATAACACATTGAAACACAAATTAAATTATTCTTTTCTAGTCTCGATTCAATAGTAATTTAGTGTTAGAATTTGGTTGTCTCTCCTCTTTTTAACAAAGTATGATAGTGATCAATGGGTTGTGGCGAACGAGACAGAAAAAAGCATATTGTTACAATCTTTATATTTCTTACTTCTGATAATCTTGATAGATTACCCTTATATAAGGATCAAGGTAACATATAAAAGTTATAATTAAAAGATCTACTAAAGATTTGAAATGTAATTAAATACAAAAGATCTAAATCATAGTTTGAGTGAGATCAACAGTAGAACAAGTAGAAGAAAATATCTGCAGTGAGTCATTACTTCTTCTACAGTTTCTTAGTGATCTCAAGAAAGCATTAACTTCAACAATCAGTTTATGTAGGTTTTGAATAGGCATAACAATGATGTACTCTGTTATTATTGCAGAAACATAAAGACTTCACAGAAACCCGAGTTAATGCATTCGTCTGTGATTTGACTATTGACGATTTGAGCAAGCAGATATCTCCATCTTCAGTAGATATTGTTACCATGGTAATTGGTAAATGAACTGATTGTATAGGACATCAATTTTTAAGCTGATATCTCCATCTTTAGCCCTTGTGGTTAATTTGATTTAGTAAAGTTGCTGACTTAAACAGATTTTTGTGTTATCTGCAGTTTCTCCTGAAAAGACGTCTCTGGTAGTGCAGAATATAAGAAAAATTCTCAATTTGAGTGGTTGTGGTACTTCCATCTGTTATATGTATGCATGCTTACATCAAGGGCGTAGCTAGAGAGGGGGCAAAGGGGTCAATTGTCCCCTCTCAATTTTAAGAAAAAGTAATTACTCTTAATTTGTATCAGATATTAAAGAATATAAAACATAAATTGACCATTCTCGTTTAAGAAATCTTTGATCAGTTTTTAATATTTCTTTAATAATAATGATAAAATAAAAATTTATACTATTTTAAATACTTAATCCAATTAATACAAATCATGTCGAGGGTTTCTTACCTTATTGATCCCTACTAATATGTAATTTAATGCTTTAAATTCCATTTATTATTTTTTTTATAAATAAGCTAAATGCATGGAAACAACACATTGATGTTTACCATGCATTGACGTACATTATGTATCAAAAATAACATATTGAAATTCTGAAAATATGAAGTTTATTGAAGATGAATTAATGGTTTGTTCGAGAACGTGTTTTCATTTTGAATTGGTATAAGGAACATTGTTGAAATTAAGTTTGCGTCACTTTTTTAAGCAAAATCGTGTTGTTGCTAAAGAGTAACCGAAGATCATTTAATTTTTTTGTTAATCAAATTTGACCCTTTTAAGTGAGTCTCGTCACACCACTGGCTTACATAAACAGTTTTATTATCGTATATTGGGTTATATTTTGCGTTTCTTACGTTTTGAAGTACAGTTGTTATTCAAGTAGTTATTTTGATGGAACATTTTTATGCCTTTTCCATGTATGATGAAATTTGTGCATATTCTCTCTTCCTCAGCCAAGTGGTTGTGTAGTATTTCGCGATTATGCTACTGGTGACCTCGCTCAGGTTGATCTCCAAATGCTTCTTTCCTATTTTGTTCAGTAAGGTTTTTGTTGATGTTGATCTTATTCCACAGTTTCAGCATATTGCTGTCAAGATTCTCATTCTGTGATGCCTTGCTATCCAATTAACAGGAAGGATTAAACTGCAAGGACCAGAAGATTAGTGAAAACTTTTATGCCAGAGGCGATGGCACTGTAAGTTTTTAGCATATATTCATGGAAAAATGTTACTTTTTCTCAATTCACAAGATTGATTTCTTTATCAATCTCCAGAGGGCTTTCTACTTCTCTAATGAGTTCTTGACAAGCTTATTCAAAGAAAATGGTTTTGATGTTGAGGAACTTGATTTGTGCTGTAAACAAGTTGAGAACCGGTCGCGGAAGCTGGTGATGAATAGGTAAACAGTCTTACTTTAAGTAGATTGAGTTCTGTATGTGGTGTTTGGTTTGAGGACTTGGTGTCCTTGTCGTCGTTGTTGCCTCCTGCCATTAGATTAGGGCTTTGTTTCATGGTATCAAGAGCAACCAAGTTCTTGAGGACCTAAACTACCACCACAAAACAAAGCCCTAATCTAATGTCATATCAAATCTTAGAACGCCAAATTCGGACAAATTTACTACAAGAATATTAGAATGCATGGGGAAATAAAGACCATATAGAAGCCATCAAGCAAGTTCACAGTGGAGGATTTGATATCATATTAGGTACAGATGTCACTTACATACCTGATGCTATTTTGCCCTTGTTTCAAACTGCAAAGGAGTTGATTTCATCTAATAACAAGGATCATCAAGCAGCCCTAATCCTCTGTCATATTTTTCGTCTGGTAGATGAGCCTTCCCTACTTTCAGCAGCTTCTCGATTTGGTTTTAAGCTAGTCAATAAAATTCCTATTAATCCATCAGAAAGCATTATCAATTCTTGGTTCCCAGAAAACAGCTCTGCAGATGTATCAATGGGGCCGTTACATATTTTGTACTTCCACAAGGAGTGAAATTCTGGGATTCATTTGATCACATTCTTTCTTCTGTCAGGGGCGACAGAAGTGTATCAAGATAAAAAGGTTCAGTATCGCATATAATCCGTAATTAATCCTTGTTGTAGTCATTTTGCTTGAATGTAAGACTCTGAAATCGGATCTTCCCCCGAATTTATCAAGTTTTGAATGTATTAAAATCTTTGTTATACCATCAACTATTAGCATTTATCTACCTGAAGTCTTGAACCAGGCACAGTGATTTACATCCGTTCATGTATGTATGGTGTACTTTCAAGCCGAATCAATGAATCATTCTGAACCAGAAAATAGAATAGAATCAAGCAGGCTAACATCTTTCATCCAATTGGCGCACATAAAGCCTACCAACTTTTCATATAGAGCAAAGTGGTACATATTGCTTTGTAACTTGGTAAGTACCATATACCAGTATATCGGGTGCTTGGGAGAGGCTTGATTTGCAAGTTTGGTTGACTCAAAAGAGACTGCGGGTGCTTGATTTAAGTAGTATCAGTTATAAGCAACCTACTTATCAGGAACATCCCTGGCTATCCCAGCTGAAAGACAATGACCAGGCAACTAACTATGGTAGCAACTAGATAGCAAACACATTGAATAATCATGGGGCACTCTCATAATCCGATATGCACTATTGAACATTTGAACTGAAATGACGATGACACTTTGTTTCAAGATGGAATGCCAAGATATTATCATAATGATGATAAGATGCGTTTATTAAACTCGAATTAGATTGAAAAGAAAGGACATGAGGAGACTGTAAAGGGGTTAAACTCATAGAACCTGAAAATATGAGTATAGTACTCTATCTGCAAACTAACTGGTATGAAGATCGGGTTGAAGTTTCACATTCTATATATCATAATTGTTACTTCTAATGGCAATTAGAATCAACAGAGAAGAGATTATTATTGGATCTGGTATTTCTTACTCTACTTACCTCGCTTGATCACTTTACTTTACTCTGTTTTCAACTATATTAAATGAGGTACTCGGTTAAAAGCAGTTGTGCAGGATAGTCATTCTTTAAGATCGACTAGCTAGGTGCATTACACTTAATCATTACAAGCATTTGCCTATATTGATCCTCGTATTAGGCACCTGATGCCCTCTATAGTGAAAAGAATCGTCGTAAGTATGCAATCCAAAGATTAAATATGGATCAGGTTGAGATTAATCTTCGTTGTCTTTGAATCAGCATCCAAAAATATAAAACCCAGAAAAGCATAACACAAGTGATTGAAAACTGAATCTTCAAGGTTAAGGGTTCATATATATGAGAAGTTAATAAAATAACTAACTTACAGATCTGATGGGTTTGAGAATTGAGATCTTCAAGATAAAACACATGTTTTCTGTTCATAACTTCATATTAATTAAACCAAACAAAAAGATTCAGTGTTCTATCTAATTTCTCTGGTCTCAAAATCCTTGGTTCTTCCTCAAAATATATATATATATATATATATATATATATATATATATATATATCCTGAAGATTATCAAGGGCTTTATCAACTTCCGAACTAGCTAGCCTCTGTTAGAGATATCGAATTCCAATTTTTCAAATTATCGAGACACTTAGGCATCCAGCAGCCTGTGTTATCACTTAACATCAATCCTAATACCTATGCGATGAAATAACCCAGCAATCTGCTAGAAATATGGTCATACATAATTACAAAAACAGCACAAAAGAAACCCAGAATTGACTGTGTAATCGAAAAATTTAAATTTTGATTCTCTGCATACGATTTCAATACCACGAAATCCAATTTTTAAAAATAAAATAAAAAAATAAAACCCTAACCCTAATCCCTAATCAGGAATCAACACAGTTTAATTAGGACCACTAAGTTAAAAATTTCACAGACGACGACAGGAATCTTTGAATAATAGGTGTTCACATCATGCCAATCGTACACATAAAAAATAACAATCAAACAAAATCGATTATGAAACAGAACAGAGATGAGAGAGAGTTAATTGGGGTGACAGATAGAGAGTGGGCACGCAAAGCTTCGAGCATGAAGCACAGCATGCAAGAAAACACCATGTGTGCTCACTCTCTTCTGTCACCTCCTTTACCCTCAATCAAAACCAAACACATACAGAGAGAGAGAGTGAGAAATTGGGTGACAGACAGAGAGTGAGCACGCAAAGCTTCAAGCATGAAACACAGCACGCAAGAAAACACCGTGTGTGCTCACTCTCTTCTGTCACCTCCTTTACCCTTTATCACCTTCTGACCAAATCAAAGATCGATGGAGGCTGCTAGATCGATGGAGGCCGCCCTCGATCATATTCATATTATTCCAGAACCCTAAATAAGATATTTATGTTTCCCCCAAACCCAGAACTGGTGTTGTATGAAAGTGGAACACCACCGGTTTGCTCTGAGCCTTGGATGTGGGAAAACATGAGGAGGTGGGGCTTTATATAGGAGTAGAAAGGGAGACGCATCACGTATGCAATCGGTGTGGGTTTATCTTCAATTGGCCATTCTGTATTTCTTTAATACCATTTTACACAAAGAGATCAAAAGAAAACAAAGAGCCCTCCCTCGCTCTAGAAACGACTTTATCTCTTTATCTCTACCAGCGGTCCATACGTATTCAAACCCCAACCACAAATTTATTCAACTTCAAGTTCCTCCCCACCGATCGATGCATCTTGTAATTTTAAATCCCTGACATTCCAATCCTCTTGCTCGATCTCTACCTCCTTTATTTTGATACCAGTCCCTCCTCTCAAACCCTATCTCTTCCTTCCTTGGCCCGGTCCATGTTTGTTCATGAATAAAATATATGAGCATCTGGAGGGATGTGTTTTTTGGTGGCATTCGCGTACAGAGAAGTTAATTGCATTGTGATTTTAGTTAAGGAACTGTGTTTCCTTTCCCATTTGATTCTTTTCACAGTGCCTCTTTTGTGAATATAACAAGGCAGCAACCCTAGCTTATTAGTTATTAATTACACTATGTAAGAAAACATATCACAATGCAGCATCTGTTGGGATTTTAACCCCATGAACCAACAAGGATTCTGAAACAGACACACCTGACAACACCACAATAAAGTAGAATAACAAACAAAAATAAAAAGAACAGTTGATGCGAGATTTAATGTGGTTTGGCAAATTTCCTGCCTACATACGTCCACCTCAAGTTATTGCTCTTTCATTATGAGAATAAAACTAATACATGATACATGAGTTAAATCTCATAACGTAAATCTTAAAACTCTTGCACATCCTCACTCATAGAATATCAAAAACACAATATCTCACCTACGAGTATTTCCTCTTAGCACATTTTTCTCTCTCACTCTCATCACAACCCACAAACTCCCTATTGCTTGTGTAATGTTTGCTTAATGCAAACTTATGCTTCAAATGGTTTTCAAGCAACCAATTTATAGGCAACATTTATGACTCTTATTACAAAAGGAGCACACCATTGAAGATCACATTTTTACCTTCAATTTCTACAAACATCATTTAAAGCTTGATCATAGCTATGACATAGCTAGCTATTCACCAAGTCCAAATTTGGTGCATCCACATTTTACATGAGAATGAACACCAAATCTCAGCAGCATCAGCTAGTCTCATTTTGCACTATATCCCGTAATTCATACATCAATTTATATGAGTTTTGAATGCGTCAGAATTTAACATTCATTTCTTCCTGATATGCATTTTGAAAATGAACAAGGTATCATCAAGCAGCTTAATTTTGTTGCTACTCTCACCATTAATATGAAGGGAAAGATTTGACAGATGAATAGAACACGGGACCCCTCATGGGATGGAGCTTCAAAGGTTTCAATAATTCTCCTGTATTTTCTCTAATATGAGAGAAAACTTTAATCCTTAAACTCTTGCTTTTTCAATTATTATTATATTTAGTACCTTATCAACAGCTTGTGGGATATAATGATTCATATTTTTTTTCTCCGACTGCTGCAGAACAAAATTATCATGAAATCAATATTATATTTTGCAGAATTAATCAATACTAAGCTTGAATGGCCGGTTTGCAGTCTATCTGTCCTAAAAGTTTAAAATCAAAAGAGTCGATCGCAGGTATGGAATACTTGAACATCAAACTGTAAGAAAGTATGAAACAGCTCACAATTAGAAGGTTGCAGAATTAGAGTCTATGATCAAGTATGACGGATTTAGGGTACGGTGACCAAATTGAAAAGGTTGTCGCTGAAATCACTTGCAGATCAGCATGACAACATCCATCTTCTAGAGATAGAATATATGAAGGGGTACAAATGCCTTGAATATCCAGGACAGAAACAAACAAGCCCTTAATCACCCTTTGTTAAGTTAATTGAATCGAAAATCACATTTATAGGACTAAGCTAAGAAAAGCAAAGCTTAAGATAAAGAAGAACGCCAGAAAAGATAAAACTATATTGGCAGGCAGGCCCTATATTCTGAAAAAAAAAGAAAAAGGATAAAGCCAGCATCCTTTTGCTTTCAAATCTCAACCAATTTGGACCAATCAAAGAGCAACAGACCCTCTGATGATCATAATAATAGACATAAACCGGCGCCAGAAAGAACAAATCCGGCGCTAAAGAAGTTCAAAGTATATATGCTTTAAATTTAATAAATTTTGTAATGCAGCAAATTAAAGAAGAAGAAAAGAATATATCATCGACTTTTGTCTCATGGTTTGTGGGAACGTCATGCAGACCTTTAATCCTTGTTGATTATACTAAGATTAGATTTCATACTTCGCATTATAACTATACAATATATGCCATCTTAAACAAAAGTAGTCAGCTAAGTAGAGTGTTTGCAATCCGTCAAACCTCAGGATTTAGTAAAGTGAAGCAAGATTCGATCGTAATTGAGCTTCTTATCAAATCAAAGAACAAGATCTTTGAAACCACGCCGAGTCGCCGACCACGTGGCTTCTTCTAGTAGCAGCATATATATGATTGACAAAATGCTAAAGCTATATATGGATCGTGAAGCGAAGATGCTGGATATCAGCTAGCTCGGCAAGTAACAAGATCGATATGACTATTAACGATAAGTGGTGGGGATAGCTAGGAAGGGAAATATACCCATTATGGAAGTGGGCGTGTTTGTGTGGCCTAGGAAGGACTTTCCTTTTTGGAGTGGGAGATGAGGGAGGTGCTTACGACTTAGTTTAGTGTCTTTTAAAATCGTGGTTATTTGA
This sequence comes from Comarum palustre, assembly GCA_951800085.1. NCBI lineage: Eukaryota > Viridiplantae > Streptophyta > Magnoliopsida > Rosales > Rosaceae > Comarum > Comarum palustre. The sequence continues at coordinate 15,270,186 of OX637589.1, forward strand.
ACTAAAAAGTTTTAGATTAACACGTTTTTAGATTTTACCAAACACAAAATCCATTCGAAATAATGATTATAAGTGATTTTAATTCTCAAAACTCAATATCAAACTTGATATACATACATGCTGCTTGGAAATTCAAGAGATGTTAGAGCATCTCCAGTAGTATGAATAAGTTTTTAGCTAAATATAACAATAATTAGGAAATTTAACAATTGATGTAGCAATTGTATTCCATCAGTAATGGTTAGTTATGAGTTTTATGATAAGTTTTGACCAATCGTTAATTACCACGTGGATAAAATATAGAAAAATAATATAATTTTACTTTTAACAATCATTGACAGAATTGTTAAATTTGTCAATCTATCCTAGCAATAGTCAAATTCAACTTTTCTTTAGCAATTCTGTTGGAGCTAAGTTTTGCTACAAAAATGTATAAATTAGGCTAAAATTCTTGTTTAAAACTATGCTGAAGATGCTCTAATTTGCTATTTCTTTTTTTTTACCGTAAGGCCTCGTTTGGTTCATGGAAGGGAAATTAATTCCTTTGTCTTTTCCATAGAGATGGGAAAGTAAAATTCCTTTCAAGTTTCATTTCCTGTGTTTGGTAAAACATGAAAAGTATATAGGAAATGTGAGACCCCGCACGTTCTTACCATGGTTAATGACATGTTACTGATATTTAAGTCGCATTTAGTAACTTCACGAGTGAATGACCACGTTCATTTTTGAGTTTTTCAAAGTTCTCCAAATTCCTCAATTAATGACTCGATGTCATAGTACGTGTCGACACGAGTCTCCCAGTATTTTCAGAATATTTTTCGGAGCTTCCGTCTATTTTCTACGAATTTCCATAGTCCATAGTAATTTCTAAATTACAATTTTCTGATTTTAAGCCAACTTTTAATCTTGGCCGAGAGGGAACGACTGAGGCAGTCTTGCCGTCCAGCCCCCGTCGCTGCCACGTCAGGCCGCGCCTGGCCGTCATGCCACCACCGTTGAACTCGCCTTACTCTTCTCTCTCTACCCATACCCACCAATCCAACATTCACTCAATCTTCTCTCTAATTCAAAAAGTCAACCTTTAGACCAAATCTGTATCTTGGCCGATTCTCCCTCATCTCCGGCGAGTTCAAGCTTCCTTGAGGTAATCTCTTCTTCCTCCCTTCTTTTTCGAACACCCTAGCCCTTGAATCTAGTTTACGAATTGATTCCCTTGTTTTCCTTCTCTTTTTCTAGGTTCTGCATCACCGTCGTCGACGCTATCTTTGGCGAGTCTTCTCCCTCGGTTTTCAGCCGCAGCGACGCCGTGACAGGGAGGAGGTGGCCGGAGCAGCTGCTTGGACTCTAGGCAGCAGGGCAGGCCGAGGCCAGGTCTCGGTGAAGGAGAGAGAGACTTCAATTATTTAAGGAGGCAGGGCAGCTTGGTGGAGCTCGATGGTGAGGCTAGAAGCAGTGGTTTTGGAGCTGTTGGGATTGGTGTTGGGACTGAGTTTGGGAGCAGAGGCAGAGGGTAAGGATTCTCCCTCTATGAACTATGTTCTTGCTGCTTTGTTGTTGTGTCATTGTTGTTGATATTTGTTGTTGTTTTCCTGCATGTACGTCGATAACTTGGAAGCGAAGAAACAAGAGAAACTCTGTCGAAATTCAAGCAAGTTGACCAGAATCCGGCAAGTTGCCGGACTCCGGCAAAGGTTCCGACGAGGCAATGACACCGGCCGAAATGCCGAGAGGTAGTCTAAGACTCCTTTTCTTTAAAATGTGTGTTTCCGTTTAATCGAGTTAAGAGTCGTAATCGGAAATTACGTATAAGGAAACGTACGAAAACAGAAACTAACCGTAATTGGAATCTGTCCATTTTAGGAAACTTTCTATTTTTGGAAACCTACGAATTTGGGAAAGTTTCCATTAAAGGAAAGTTTCCATTTTGGGAAAGGTCTATTTTTAGAAAAACGGTTTAGGAAAGAATTTGAAGTTCAACGAAGTTTGACACAGTTTGGTAAAATTGGTAAAGTGTTGAATTGTTATCGGTAAATGGTAACTGAAATTTTAGAAATGTCAAGTTGACCATTTTAAGAAAAAAATTGGTGATTCATGTAAATCGACTCTTGGTAAATAAATTGGTTAATGTGACATGTTGTGTGTCCATAGTAATTCAACAATTTACTATGTGACACTCTAACGTTAAATTGAAATGGTTAAGGAAAGTTCGGAAGTTAAGTCGGACTTCCGGTAAATGAGTAAAGAGTCGATAACCGGAAAATCAAGTTATAAAGGTTAAAGTGTCAAAAATGAAATTGGTTGGTCAACTTGGTCAATGTGATCATTTTTGGTCAAACTAGGAATGTTGAGGCCAACATGATTGTTATTGTTTCTTGGTTGCTAAGCTACTCTAATTCTGCAGTGATTCATTTGACGAGGTAGCTTACGCGGTAACCTCGGTTCACCGAGGCGGTTCCTGAAAACTTGGAGCGTACTTAAGGAACAGCTATTCCAGGTAGGAAAGTTAAACCCCTTTGTTAGTGGTTTGTATATATATGTGAAAGTGCATGATTTTGTATGCTCATGGTCGATGCATCGGGAAAGTTTTCTTTATATATGAGATAAATGATTTATGATTGGGCCAAGAAAACCCGAGGCTAGACGTAAATGATTTTTATATGATGATGTGATATGTTGAGCACCATTGTCCTGATTTCCGGTGCGTGACCTGAGAGTGACGGGACCTAGTATATAACACTCTCACAGTGTCGATGACCGTGAACCTCCGGAGGGCAATGCCCTGTTTATTTTAATTATCCCACTTACGCTCGTCTCGTAGAGAGTTAAGCGAGACATAAGTGCGGTGTGCTGTTATGAGAGATTTGTTGGAAATTAGCAGTAAATGGACACTCGCTACTATTCGTCTTCAGACGCATATGTAGTTAGCCCCGGTTTGCTGTATAGACAAACCCGGGATTAGGTCACAGAGATTCGTGAAGCCATGCAGGCTGTATTGTTCTTTGAGCGCTCTGGCCCATGTTTTAGCATACTGCACTGTTTTTCCTGAAAGATATAAAATGATGTTTTTGTGTGTCAAGGATTTTCTAAATAGTTTTATTAAGAGTTCAAATCTATATGTATATATATATGGTTTTATGGTTTTCAAACCTATCATTGGTGGGCCTATATATGAGCATGCGAGGACGACGTTCACCCCTACAACAAGTTGTTTGCAGGTACTATGTACTGTAACAGGATAGATAGAGAGAGTTGTGCGTGTGGAGCCTCATTCGTTTAATTCCTCGAGTTTTGGTCCAAGTTGTACTCACCTTTACTGTATTATTCTTCGGGTCGTTTACCAGAACTTTTTACATAAACAGTAAATGTGTCCTCATGAGTTGTTGACCCTGTCTTATATTTTCATTGTTGTTGCTAAAGTTTTTAATTGACCCTTTAATTTGACCACCTTCCGCAAAATTGGAAAATCTCTGATGAATGTTTTAAGAAATTATTTGGTGCCACTCTAGATAAAGTTTAATTTTATTTTACTTATTCAAAAGCCTACGACTTTAGGTTAATAAGTTGTTGGCACGTCCTTCGGACGTGTTAGCTTTTTATTAGCTTAAATTCGTGACCACTATAGTTTCCCCTCCCGTTGCGCTACAAGAAAGACATTTTGATTTCCTTTCGAATGTTTGGTATGTATATCAAAGGAAAGTAAAATTACATGAATGTTCTAATAATACCCTGATATTAATGAGAACATCTTAAAAATTCAAATGGTACGGTACTCATATATGCAATCAAACCCAGTATTGTTTCTTTCGTTATCTTGTGCTGACAGCTACTCTACATCAGTTCTTAAAGCGGAGAGGACATAGCTAGTTTTTACCATTGTGTCGGTATAATAATCAAAGGTTCATACTGTCCAGTCAACACACAATATAAAGTTCAACATAGATAACAGACTTAAATAGATCAAAAGTTCAAAATATATCAGTATTTTATAAAAGCTCAAAATATCTAGATCATTAATTGAGTCATCATGCTGTCATGGAGCAAAACAAAAGAAAACTCGAGCCAACATTGATATGCAAAACAAATCCTTAATATTTTCCAACATTAGAAGAATCTTTTTAGGTCTTGACATGATTCTACAAGCCATAGCTGCATACCAAATTGTTTTAATACCATTAATTATGGACAATATATAAGAGTAAATGTGTAAACTAGATTATAGGTGAAAATCAGCACGCATATACTCTAGAAATTATGTGCCACAACTTCAAAATCTGATTGAGAACGAATCAGTTAAGACACAAGTTTTAAAGATGCCAATAATACAAGACTTTCATACAACCATTTGCAAACAGACCAAAGATGGCTTCATAGCCTAGTGCAATATAATGTTACTGCCTGAAATACAACAGTTGGCTTGTTTCACAATCAATTAAGCTTATGGGAAAACAAACATTACAATCCAATAACATATAATTGAGCAGGACAAGCTCATAAACAGAACAAAAGAACACTACAAAGATCCAACCTTTAGCCACGAATTAAGGGTATATGATATTCACTAACAGGGTAAGACAAACCAATAATGCAAACCCATAACGAGTATCTGAGATTCTGAGAATCAAACAAGTTTGTAAATACCAAATATGAATCCAAGGATGATATCAAGTTCTGAAAATTTAGATTCTTCCAATCAATTTCATATACCAGAAAACCCAAAATTTAAAATTTGATTGTCCTAACTTTTTCTTCAATCAACTCTAAACTTCAAAAAGAAAAATATCACCAGCAGCTAAGTATGCAAGAAGCTAAATTTTACTGTATTTCAACCAATCTGACACGATTCAAGGATAGAAACACCCCAAGTAATTTGATAGAACCTAATCGTGATACAAGCAAAATTAAAGAGATAAGTCTGACCTTTGATTGCTTGGGAGAGAGAATAATTGCAGAGGAAGAGTGAACCGAATGCAAGCTGAATAAGAAGAAGAAGAATCAAAATATATCCCAAACACACAAAAACAAAACGTCTAGATTCAAATATCATATATACCTGATGAAAGTTGTCAGAACAAGTGAAAGTCAATTCAGTTCCTCTCCCTTGATATATAATATCAGGATTGTCGCTTCGTTTGTAATGAAGGAGGCGCGAAAGAGAGAGCGGAAAATAGTGACGTGAAAGCGTGAGCGACTGATGAAAAATGTGCTTAAGACGAAGCAATGGGTAGATTTGGCAATAACATGTTTGAGTCAGGGTATTGTTGTCCAAAAATCTCGTAATTAATGCTAGGAGATGAGAAAGGAAATGAAGGAGGCGCGAAAGAGAGAGCGGAAAATAGTGACGCGAAAGCGTGAGCGACTGATGAAAAATGTGCTTAAGACGAAGCAATTTGATGGGTATATTTGACAATATTATGTTTGAGTCAGGGTATTGTTGTCCAAAAATCTCGTAATTAATACTAGGAGATGAGAAAGGAAAATCAATCCCATGGGATCTGAGTGGAACAGATTTCCCACCTATTTTCCCATCTATTAATAAAGTCATTCCTGAGTCTGAACTTCCCTAACATTGGAAAGTATCGACTTTCCTTTCTTTACTCCCAAAATCCATAAAACAAACGAGGCGTAAGTGCTCACAGTGATGGAGCCAAAAATTATAAACTAGGTGTAGACGGTAGCAATAACATGGCTACCAAGCCCATAGACCAAGCCTGATGAGGCACATATACAACCTGAGCAAGTACGTGTAAGTCAAAGGTAACAAAGGCAATATGGGACTATCGGTCACGAAGAAAGAATACTAAGAGTATCTTCCATCATAAGCTAAATTTGAAAGAATACTATGAGCATCTTTCACCGTAAGCTAAATTTGAAACCAAATTTAACTTACAAAACAAAAATATTTTTTGCATAATCTTTTTTAGCTTATTAGAGTCCCCCACTGTAAGCTAAATTCTTAGCCAAATTTATAGCTTTTTTACTTTAAAAACACTCATGGCGTACCGTAAGCTAAATCCTAAGGTAAAGTCATTTTTATTCTTTTGTCATATATATAGTGTAATGTTATATTTCTTTGCAAATTATTTCCTTTTTAATATAATATGTATTATATATATAATTTATATTTATTAAAAAGAATTTGGAACTACAATTATTTAGATGAACATGAATCTTATACCCCGAGAAATATATGATAATTTAAAGCTACAACCAACAAGATTATGCTCATGAATTCGGATTTCATATTGGATATGAAATATCGTGAGTACTTTGAAATGAAAAAAAAATAGGCAAAGAAAAGCTCATGAATCTGAACAATCATCTATGACGTTTAGCTAACTATGGTAAATTTATAGCTTTTTTACATCAAAAAACACTCACACCGTAAGCTAAATCTTAAGGTAAAGTCATTTTTATTATGTTGTCATATATATAGTGTAATATTATATTTCTTTGCAAATTATTTATTTTTTTAATATATATATAATATGTATTATATATATAATTTATATTTATTAAAAAGAATTTGGAACTACAATTATTTAGATGAACATGAATCTTATACCCCGAGAAATATACGATAATTTAAAGCTACAACCAACAAGATTATGCTCATGAATTCGGATTCCATATTGGATCTGAAATATCGTGAGTACTTTGAAATGAAAAAAAAAGCTAATAAAAGCTCGTGAATCAGAACAACAACAATCATTTATGACATTTAGCTATGGCAATTTCGGTAACTTCAATCCGTTTCAAGGTGACACACAAGCTATATTCAATTCTGGAGGCTTTGTTAATTTATGTCAATATGAATCAAGTGGTGAGTACAGAGCACCACCAACTTATGGAGAAATTGGTGCCTATAGAGAAATGAGTCTTTTATGGATACAAAGATATTAGAGACTATGGAGGAAGCGGTGGTACCAGAACAAGTGACAGACATGGAGGAGCCGCGCCTATTAATACAATGGAAGCGGTAGAGAATCGTATTAATATTGATGGTCATAATAATGTTGGTTTTTCCTAATAGATAATATTGGTTTTTAAGAAGTCTACCACTTTCTCTTATTAGCATTGGTCATGTTCCTTATTGTAGTTTTGTTAAGTGTGTACATTTTTATATCAATAATATGTATTTTTTTAATCTAATAAATAATCATATAAATGATTTTATCTAAATATATTCGATATAGGATTCATATGAAAGATCTCATCTGGTAAAAAAAATTGATAGAAATGAGTTTTTAATTATCTAGTTGTGAGGTATTAAAGTTTTTTAGTTGAAACTAAAAAATGATAGAAAATGGAATAAAATAGTAGTTAGAAAGACAACTCTGTAAAAAATTGAATAAAAAATGTTATAGTTTTAGTTTACGTATGTGGTAAGCTAAATTTGGCTTACCAAATTTTTTGCCTTGAAAATTGTAATTTAACTTATGGTAAGAGTAACTTTAAGCCAAAATAAACTTTTTGACTTATGATGGGAGTTGCTCTAAGGTAGAAGATAAGGGACATTTGTCCCACATCGAAATGAAGAGAACCAATACGCACTGGGTTATTTAAGAAACCAACCATCAACCATATATAAGATCGAGGAAACTATTATTTAATTTACCTAAGGAAAATATTTGTGTCCGACTCAGTGTGGACGCACTCGTCCGGATTCTTTCTTATTTGCATATGTTTTTCAATGTTAATTGTAATCTTAACCATTAAAAAATTGAACTAACCAATAAAGATCACATATGCGAAAAATCAATGTAAAAAAAATCGTTTGTTCAATCAAATGCATCGAACAAATGAACGGCTGATTATGAGACTACTAACTTTCACTAGAACTGTTCATTAGTTTAATGCATTTGATTGAGCAAACAATTTTTGTATACATTGATTTTTCGTAGATGTGATCTTTATTAGTTAGTTCTACTGTTGAATGATTAAGATTACAATTTCTATTAAAAAACGTATGCAAATAAAAAATAGTCTTAACAAGTACGTCTAAACTGTGTCAGACACAAGTATTTTCCTTTACCCACTAGATATTAACTTTTATCATGGGAGAGCAAAAGACCCTTCCTCAAATATATTCTCCTAACGCTGGTTGTATATATGAGGAAGGGAGGAGTCCACTACAAACACGTGCTAAGCTTTTGTTGACCTTACAGGATCACACAGAAACACGAGGATGCTACGATATGTTATTAACCCAAACATGAACTCATTTGAACCAACTTGAAAACAAGAAATACACATACAAGCCAGCATGTGGGAGTATCATGGCCCCTTTAGTCTTCAAGTAACCTTGTCACTGAGTTCTCAATTTATCAATAACCCGTTATAATTTACAACCTGTGATTATCAAAACTCGAACTCGTATATCACCAATTGGGCAAACCAAGCACTACAATGGATCAACATAAAGCGCTCACATATAGAACACCATTTTACTCATTCATTCATAACACATATTTTATGCTCGGAACTTCTATTTTTGTTGCTGATTTGTTAAAAGATAGTGTTTCAAGCTTGATGGTTGTGAATCTTTCTCTCTGATCAGAATTGAAATGTTAATATTCTACAAATTGTACATATGGCTAGGTATGGGGAGGCATATCACTTTAAATAATTTACCATCGGCAATCATGATTGAGATCAAAGCACGCATCTTCTCTGCTGCAATGGTCCAGGCTAGCGGGGGTTGACGACCACGGATTACGACACCTTTTCCGCGTAAGCTGCACCCCTAATGCAAAGCGAAGAGCTACAACAACATGTCCGCCCAGGTCTTGGAGACTTGCAAGTCGCAAAACAAATAGATCTTCTCGATCTTCCCCTAGCTGCACTGCACGCCCCCTTTCGGCAAAACCTTAGCTACCTATTATTGTCTTGCTCCTGGCTCTCTCTCTCCGTGAGACGTGGTGTTCTGTGTGGCACCGGCATCCAGGGTCCAGGGAACCCTAATGAAGTTTCTTCTGGGCAACTAGCTAGGTTCTTTGGATTAACTAATGGCTTTGTCAAAAGTAAAGAGGGCCAGAATTCAAAATAGAGAAGATAGAGTATCGATTGCAGGGTTAGGGTTTCAAGAGAATCTGAATGGTCCAATGGCTACGTGTCAAGGCTATGTGGCTGGGGTGGTTTTTCAACTAACGGCCCGATGCCTTTTGGCATGGTGTTCCGAGAATTTAAACATCAACTCTCTTGACCAAAAACACTATCTTTCCCATTGTGGTGGTCATATTTGAATCGACTGCCCTTTATTCTCAGCCGACCATTTCTCATCCATTATGAGCTATTTGTCATATTACATTCAGTAGCTGCTAGATAGTGATCATTTTTGGATTCAAAGTATATGTCTTCTAGAGATGAACTCCTTGAACGCATTCAAAAGCATACGTATTGCACAATTCCAAGCATTCCAAAATCGATATCAAAGTCTTCTTCTCACCATTCAACTCTTGAAAAACTTAATCGATCGGATACGATTAGTAAAGTTATATTTGAGTAACTCTTTATCAAGAGATAGATCTAACTCGAATAAGAGTACAATACCACTCGTAATAACTTAGTAAAATAACAAGTTTCAACCAATTTATAAGTCATAATCGAAATTTAAATTTTTTATGTAGTAAAACTTAAGCGAGTTTATTTTCAAAAGAATAATGAAATTACGCAAACCAACATTTACAATATCAAAACGTGGCGGTCGATTTCACCGGCTAATATTTAAGGAACGCCATGTGAATCGGAGCTCTAGCTAGCCGACATGTACTTGTGCATGATCATATGCATGCGTGTTTTATCGGACCTGCAGCTTATAGCTTTACTATTCATTTGAATGCATGACCAAGCTAGTATTGGTCGATTATGGAGGCCGTAGCAGTGTTTCAACATAAAATTTGCCCTCATACAGTGATTGATTTGATCGTGACTCTGATCTGCTCTCTCCACAAACCATAAAAATGAAGAACTAAAAGCTTTAAATGAGAGTCACGATCAAGTCTATCACCGAAGCGGTGCTGCACCAATCTATTAATTGAGTTTTCAGCACTTGTTATTAACATCTCAATACATCCACCATTTAGTAATAAAAATCTCTACAATGAGTTGACGTTAAGTTAGTAATAAAACTTTCTACAATGAGTTGACGGATTGGTAATGAGATGTAACATATATTACCATCAATCCTACACTATCGGGAACAATATTCTATCACCAATTCTTCCCAAAGAGCATAATTTCTACATAACTTTTGCAAGAGATTGAGGGCAAGGATGACTAATGTGAGAACAACGTTCTATAAATAAGTGTCATCGGACGAAGGAGACCAGGTGGTGGTTATTTCTTGTTGGATGTTGGTGGCGGACCATATAAGAGGCGTTCCCTTTTCAGATCGGGTTGAGATGGTTTTGATGGGTTGTGGTGCAGTTCGGTTGCGTCGGCAAGGAGGCTATGTTTTTGAACAAGAGCAGTGGTCGACGGTGAGGAGATAGCTAATAGTTTGCTAGCCTTATCTAGCTAGCATAACTATTTTAAGCGGTAGTGAATTTTTGTCCTACTACATTAATATTGAAGACTTCTATAAGTCTTTGACTCGATTATGATCAATCCTTGTTGCCATAAAATTAGTCTCCATAAATGATTGGAACTAAGTCACCCAATTGCGCAGTTGCCAAGTAAAAACGAAACCTTATGCAACTCAACTAACCAGTAAAGAAGAGTTCATCCTTATCTACTATGCGAACCGCTATAAAATAAAGGTTTAAGAATTAGTCTAGACACCTGCAAACATTTACAAACACCAACACTCGACTTTGTCGACACAAACCCCGACACTAAAACATCAAGCCATAACAACCCCTTTACTTTTCCCAACTTCCCAGAGTCTTTCTCTCTTTTCCTTTCAGGTTTCCCAGAGTCTTTGCACTCTTTGCCCTCAAGCTCCCTGGTACGTTACTCTCTTTATACGTTCCTTTGGTTGATATGCTTGCTACACAACGCGAGTAACGATTTGGTGACGATAGACTATCATAAATCCTTTTCTGCAAGGTGACTCTTGAAGAACCTGGTGATCAAGTTGGTGCTATCTTGATACTCAGTCGCTTGATTAGAAACAGAAAGCTAAGCGCACTACCTCTACTTCTACGGTTGCTCACCCACGAGCTGACATGCCCCGTACTACCAAAAGAGACTTTGGTGTAATTATCTCACACTCTCTAGAATGAGTTGTGATGTCAAAACAATTACAATTTTTAGTAGCTAAACCTTAATCCACGAGGGAGCAACATCATTGTAGAAGTAAACATCAGATCATTGAAACAAAATTCGAATTTAACTAATTGCAACCAACAGTATCACACTATTTTTTAAAGCGAAACGTTGAGTATCAAACTTCGAGCTTAATTCTTCACAATACAATACAAAAACAATGAAGTTGAATATTCGGAAAAATCTAAACTAAAACACATCAACACAACACCATTTCTTCCTGCACAAATGTAATCATTTTCTTGTGCTAAGATTTGTTACGACATTGTTTGTTTATTTAAAAACCTTTTGAAAAAACCTCTCAAAAAAGAAAAATAAGAAATAGACTGGCCAAACTCCCAATCCTATCGTCACACGCACAATCCAAGGGCAAAATGGGAAACACAAATCACTACTATCCCCTAGCCCTCCAACTCAATATGGCGTCGTAGAGCTCGAATATGACTATATGGTAGGGGTGGTTGCGGTTCGGTTTTCGGTTTTCGGTTCAAACAGTAACCAAACCGTTTCTTTCAGTTTTATAATATTTCAAACCGTAACCAAACTGTTTTTTCGGTTTTCGACTAATTCGGTTACACAACTTTTTGGTGCTGTGCGGATCGGTTTCGATGTGAACCGATTTATTTATTTTAATAAATAAGAGATGTCCAAATTTTTTCCTAACAGTTCCTATAAAGCATGAACAATTTGTGAATGCGTTTATAATCCATACAAGTCTACAAATATCATCAAAATATCAATTAACTAATAAGAACATCATATTTGATATCTTAATTAGTTCGATACGGTTACCGAATTAAGCTTTTTTGTTCGATTTAGATTGATAACCGTATTTTTGGTGTAAAACGACGTAACCGCAAGGGCAGAATTGGAAGCGCATAAGATTTGGTATCTCTCATATATAAACCTAATCCTCACACGACTGTTCTCTGTCTTTCTCCCAGTCTTATTGCTGCTGCTGCTGCTGCTGCTGCTGCTGCTGCTGCTGCGTTCCCTCAACTCCTCTCAAAACCAAATCACAGACATCCGAGGAGTCCAGGAAAACCCTAACTCTCAACTCAGTCGCCGACTCTCTCATACTTCTCCGACCTCTCAACTCTCTCGCTTTCAGGTACTCTCTTTTTCTGTAACTCCGATCTCGTTTCGCCTTTGAAATCTTTACTGTAACTTCTCCTTGAATGCTTTAACATCTGCTACATCCGATTATTGATTTTTTCGACTTTGTGGATTCGTTTTGTGCTTAATTCATAGATCGATTGCTTTCTGGATTAGCTTTGATTCGATTGTGTAGACTATGGTGATGAGAATAGACGTGTTATGTATATTATCGGTGTGGTGTTGTTTGATAACCACGTGGATTGGGATAGGGGATCTGCGCAGGCAAAGGTTGATGTTGATTTTTTGTTGTTGTTGAGATTTATAATTCGGATTAATCGGGGTGAATTAGTGGAGAAAGTTGCAGTTTTTAGTTTTATTGGATTGCCAGTCGTGCGAGTTAAGCTATAATGACGTGTTGTGTTGAATTTTGTCAGTCATGGCTGGTGCCGCACCGGAAGGATCTCAGTTTGATGCTCGTCAATACGACGCCAAAATGAGCGAGCTGTAAGTCCTATAGTCCATCTATTTCTTCTAGTTGTTGTGTATTTTGTGTTGCCAATGACTGATGATCGTTATTGTTTTCTGTGGGAGCAGACTTGGATCTGATGGACAAGATTTCTTCACCTCTTATGACGAGGTTCATGACAGTTTGATGTTATGGGACTGAAGGAGAATCTTCTTAGGGGCATCTATGCATATGGTAAATCAAATTATGCTACAAGTTATTCTCATTGTTCATTGCAAATGCTTAATTGTGGTGTTTTAGTGAAACTTGCTTTAGGATGAGATAGTGAGTGTAGTCTTGCTTTAGGATGATATAGTGAGTGCAGGCTTGCTTTAGGATGATATAGTGAGTGCAGGCTTGCTTTAGGATGATAAATTTACTGTCAGTTGTTAGTCGTAGCTTCTTGTTGCATCATTCAATCATATTGGGATATCCGGATAACTTTGCTGGGTGTGCCTATGCATTCTTTGAAAAAAAAGTAAAGTGAAAGAGTCGGTGTAGTTGCTAAGCCAGTAACTTGTAAGATTATTTACACACTAACTGAATAGTGCGAGTTTTTTTTTTCTTATTTTTTAAGAGTATCAAAGGATTTCACTTCTATCCTTATGGTGACTCGAACCCATGACTTCGTCAATAGGTAGTGGATAGTGCGGGCTTCATTTGAAGCAAAATGTGTAGCATTTAAAGTCATGGACATCCTCTGTTATATGTTCACAAGTTCAGGGCTGTTCATGTGATTTTATATACTGAACCCAAGTCATCTCTTCTTTCTTACTGATATATCAATCTATTTCTCTCTTAGGTTTTGAGAAGCCGTCTGCAATTCAGCAAAGGGGAATTGTTCCCTTCTGCAAGGGACTTGATGTTATCCAACAGGCACAATCTGGAACTGGAAAAACAGGCACTTTCTGCTCTGGAATTTTGCAGCAGCTTGATTATGGCTTGCTCGACTGTCAGGCCTTAGTCCTTGCACCTACCCGAGAACTTGCTCAACAGATTGAGAAGGTTATGCGGGCTCTTGGTGACTACCTCGGTGTCAAGGTTCATGCTTGTGTTGGTGGGACCAGTGTCCGTGAAGATCAACGTGTTCTCTCTAGCGGAGTCCATGTTGTTGTTGGTACACCTGGTCGAGTCTTTGACATGCTCCGGAGACAGTCTCTCCGTCCAGATTCCATTAGGATGTTTGTGTTAGATGAAGCTGATGAAATGCTCTAAAGAGGTTTCAAGGATCAGGTACTTTATTTTATGTGTTCTTTGTTTCTTAAGCCTGCTGAAACTTATTATATAAAAGAGTGAGCTTGTTGATGGTTATCTGTATGACCTGCATGTGGTATATGAATAGTTTGACTTGATATATCCTGGAAAGATATTTAACCATGTTAACCCAAGTTTTCTAAAAAGAGTTTTGACTATGTGTACGTGAGGTATTTAAGGCTTTTATTGCTTATGTCTTTGTGGTTTATTATACATGCCTTTTCTGGTGTGTGGTTTACTGTACTAACCTTTTCTGTTCATATTTTCAGATCTATGACATTTTCCAGCTGCTCCCACCCAAAATTGAGGTGGGTGTTTTTTCTGCCACAATGCCACCAGAAGCCCTTGATATCACCAGGAAGTTCATGAACAAGCCTGTTAGAATTTTTGTGAAACGTGATGAGCTCACACTTGAGGGTATTAAGCAGTTCCATGTCAATATTGACAATGAAGAGTGGAAGCTTGAGACGCTTTGCGATCTTTGTGAGACCTTGGCAATCACCCAGAGTGTCATCTTTGTGAACACCAGGCGCAAAGTTGATTGGCTGACAGACAAGATGTGCAGCCGTGATCACACGGTCTCTGCCACCCATGGTGACATGGAGCAAAACACTAGGGACATCATCATGAGAGAGTTTAGGTCTGGTTCTTCTCGTGTGCTCATCACAACTGATCTGTTGGCCCGTGGTATTGATGTCCAGCAGGTGTCTCTTGTGATTAACTATGACCTTCCAACACAACCAGAAAACTACCTGCATCGTATTGGTCGTAGTGGTAGGTTTGGAAGAAAGGGTGTTGCCATCAACTTTGTGACCAAGGATGAAAGGATGTTGTTTGACATCCAGAACTAGAAGTTCTACAATGTCGTAATTGAGGTGCTCCCTGCTAATGTTGCTGATCTTCTTTAAGCAAGGTTTTGGTTTGGTAATTGGCTTTGTAATTTGGAAAGCCATATTTATTTTCCTTGTAGGTGTAAGGGCTGTTATTTAGCATGGATTACTTGAAACTGGGGTATTGGTCGTGTCCCTGACCTGATTCCATCCCCATTTCAGGTGTGGATAAACCACTTAAAATTTTTGTTTAATATTCGAGACAAGTTTGCAGCATTAACTTATGAGGTAATATTATGTAGAAATTTCTTTGTTTGAACGTTGCATGTTGTGTATCCTTTAGATTATGACTGCTTTCTACACTGGGTCTCCCTTTGGGTACCTTATTTCAACATTGTTCACTCGAGGAAGATATCTGTTATGTACGGTTCAGCATTGTTCACTCCTGTAAGATAGCTGTTATATTGTACAGGCAGAACTAGTCCATTTTTTCTCTTTTGGTGAAATTCTTACCCAGAACTTGTTCAAATTTGACTAGAAATGATGGTTTTGCTCATAGAGATTAGACACTTTAATAGTGTTTGGATACACGTGAATTTTAAAAAATTTAATTAAAACAGGGAATTCCTAATTTTTAGGACTGTTTCATCGTTTGGATATTTATCTGGTAGATTTAACAATTTTCACGAATAAATAATCGTGGAATTTGAGAGTTTAATTTTTGAGTTGAATTCCTCCTAAAATATGTGGAATTCTTTTGAGTTTAAAATTTTTATTGAAATTAAAAGAATTTAAATTCATGAAATCAAAATTATAAAATTCTTAATTCATAGAATTGTAATTTTCATAACTTTAAATTTTTTATAGAAATTAAAATTGCTTAATGAAAACACAACATAGGGCTCAAGGTTTATCGAAATTAGATGTAGGTGAACTGGTGAGGAATTTAAGAAAAAGAAAACACACTATTATAGACAAAATGATTCCCCGTTGTGCACGCCACTGGAATCATCTATTATAAAAGTCAGCCTTTACCGCCTTATTAAAATGAGCAAGAAACCAAATCCAAAACCAGAAAGCAACCAAAGCCAGAAGGAAGTCACATTCGCTTTGGGGTCCATATTTCCAGTGGTGCTTATTCTTTTCTTCTTCTTCTTCTTCTTCTTCTTCTTCAATGGGAGACTATAACAGATCAAAGTCTTACGGTGGCAGCGGGACTATGCAGATGGACAACTATTATGGACCCCCAAGAGCACCACCACCTCCCACTTCTTATGAGCTCACCAGTTACAGTGCCTCCTATGCTCAGGCACAGATGGGGAATTATAACTACAACAACAGGGATTTGAAGAAGGGGAAGACTACTGCTGTGTCTAGGTCAAAGTCTTCTTCTTGGGCTCTGAGTGATCCTGAGTTGCAGAGGAAGAAGAGGGTTGCTAGCTACAAGATGTATGCTGTTGAGGGAAAGATGAAGGGCTCCTTCAGAAAAAGCTTCAGGTGGCTTAAGGTTAAGTACAGCCAATTCTTTTATGGCTTATGATTTGGTTAGGTGATGTTTTAGCTTATTTGCAAGTCCTGAAAGACAGTCTAGTATTTTGTGTTTTTATTGAGCTGTGAGATGATGTTGTAGTTGTGATGCTAAGGATCATGATTTGGGTTGGTGCGAATGGATTGATTGTAAATTGGATGAGATGTTGGTTTTCCTCCTCTTGTTTCAGGTTTTCAATCAAGTTATGTACCTCTATTATAGTTCCATGTTGATTTTGTTCAAATTTACAAGTTTTGAGTTTTCTTTTTGATACAATACAAGTTTGAGTTTTGCTGATATGGTTTGCTTGCAAGTATTGCCTAATTGACAATTGCTTTACCACATTTGAGTTATGAGATTTGATTCTCTCTCTGTACCAGTCAAATTTAGGTTATCTGTAACATTTTTGAGCTTCATGCTACTAGTTTCTTCATGGTTCAGCCTTGTACCAAAAAACTCTAGTTTCATATGCAATAATTTTCAGCAGAATTTACTTTAGACTTGTGCTGTGAGGTGGTTGTGTGGGAGTCTGGGACTTTTGACATATATGTATGGGATCAAATCGATCAATTACTGGTCCTCAATAGATTGAGATCAGTTTTGATTTTGAACCATGAAGTAGCTAACCAATGCATAAGAAGATTGACAGGGAAGATTTATATTTTGCTGCAAGGGTGCTACTTTGGATTTGAGTTTTGTTAAGTGAAGGAAGCATTTTGTTTTCTAACAAACTGGCCGGTCAAGAATTTGGAAGGTTTGCTGAATTTGTGACCAACTTCTCTATGCTATATTATAATTCATTCCCATGAAGTTTCTGGCAAGCCATTCGCATAGTGATTGTCTCAATCCATTGCATTTCTTCCTGGCTTTGTCTTTGAGCCAACTAATACTCCTTATTTGAACACCTAGACCAAAAACAATGCTTGTTTTGGTACCTGAAAACAATGGTCGGATGACTGAGGTTGTGAAGAACCTCGGTTTGTTACAATATGAAGACGTTACATGCTCTTAGATGAACAACAATACTTGGCTGGACATTCTTCCATACCATCAAATTATAATCTGATAACTGATCAATTATAAAGGGTTTGAATCGAAAACTTATTACTATAAAATAAAAATTAAGAAAATGTATAATGGAATCCTGGTCCATTACAATCTAAAGTTTACTCATTAAGCTGATACCAAGTTGCTGATTCTAATGTTTCTCAATGTCTCACCACCCTGAAAAACTATTGAATAAGAACTGTTTGACAAAGTTTCTTTAGATTGATGATTGAGTTGACCTAATCTTTGCTTGGAGAGCAGTGTTTTTTTGGCATATATATAGAGTAGGGCTTATACAAGTATGTACCGCACATAGTTTGCCCAAATTCTGAGTCAAAGTGCTTCAATCTCTTGCTGTACCACCTGAATATCTGAGCAGTAGAGGCAAATATCAGAACAGTTATTTTACTGGTTTATCATGTATTGTTATTGTTAGTGTATAATGTGCTTTGCTTCTACCTTTGTATCAGCACTGCAGGCAATGGATCCTAAATTAGAAGTCAAAATCAAAGAGGCTACGAAGCTGATTGCCGAGATGTCTCAAGATCATCATCTGTTCAATTACACATTACATCAGAAGATGGTAAGTTGTTTGGTGATCTACATGCAGTATGTTCGTGTATATGTTGATACAATGTATCTATGCGTATTATTTATGTATGTAACAGGATGGAGACAGTGGACACAGGGCTTATAGTAGTTCACTCCGCCATCTATGAGCAAAGGGCTACATCCACTTAATATGTACTATGAGTTGAGGCGCCTTGGCAGCACTTCCGAGTAACTAGTAGTAATGGTGTCATTGTTGGTGTGTAGAGTAAGGGGAAAGAGTCTCATTTATAGGAGAAGGAGACTCCTTCCTTTTACATAGCTTCCGATGTGGGACAAAAGTCTTAGTAGTGTTGTGTGATGACATATTGGTGAGGCCAACAATGTGGCTTCCAGATGTCGGATCGGCCGGTTCCGGGTATCGTTACGTAGCTTGTATGTCGGGCTTCGTGATGCATGTCATGGTCGGGTTTTGTCATGGCTCGTGGGCTCACATAAAGGGTGTCACTAGTGGCTAAGCCAACAAGTCTCCGAAGTCCTCAAGCAAGAGCATCTTCTTGGTTGGAGAGTTAAACTTAGTCACCAAACATAAATGACACAAATGTGGCGCCCAGCCTTACTAGTCCTCGAGCTCCTCAATCAAAAAGGAGTTCTTCCATATGTTTCTGAGCTTTGTCCTTATGATAGAATTGGATTGTTGCCGAATTGAGAAGTCCTCGACTCCCATGCTTTGAGAGTGGGCTGCTATCTGAAGGTAGAGAGCGCTGCCTGAAGATGGAAGGCACTCTAAAGTCTGATGACGCTCTCAGTAGACAGGGCACTGTCTGAACGTGGGACGATGCTTGAGAGCAGAACGACGCTTGATGATGAAATGCTGCTTGAGGCGTAATGCGTGGAGCAGCTGAATGCTTGAAACGACAGGTTGTTTGTCTCTATATGATTTCTTCTTGTTCGATGGCCTCTTGCTGTTATTTAAATGAGTGCTGGTAGCTACATTTTCCTTGACTAATCACGTTTTCCACTATATGAATGAGCGTTGCGTGTTGCCTTCCTCTTGGCTGATGAATAAGCGTTGTTCTCTGAATAAGCAGTTGATGTCATAATTTGGTTTGACAATGAATCTTGGTTTTTTAACTCATTCTACGTAAGACGCGTTAAAATGTCAAAGAGCCACGTAAGACTCTGACATTTCAACACACTTAAACTTTTAAGGTGCCTAACTTAACATTTCAAGTCTTCAACCTTGGAAGATCATGATAATCACCATTAACATATCAAGACTGATCATCTGACATGACAAGGCTAAAACATATCATGACCTAACCTTAGAGAAACATAGTCTAAAACGAGTCTAGAGCCTCAATCTTCAAGGTCGATACTTCCACCTCCAAGACCAACAGTTCAACCTCCAAGGTTTAGGCCTCGACCCTTAGTTGTCATGACCACAACCTGTAAGGCTAAAGTCTCGACCCTCAGGTCACGTAGAGACATGCAATAATCAGCTGATGTACTCTCACCAACTCTTTCATGTGTCAAGCTCTAACATTAGTGACATGTGAATAGTAATCCAAGGGTCAGCTCTCACCTACAAGAACAAGTGTTGCTCACTGACGACGAGTACAATCTATATGCATGACCAAATGGTGATGTCATACATATGTATTGCACTCAATCAGCCACATAAGGGTGCCAACAACCCACTCAATCAAGCACATGTTTGTCAGCCCAATCTCATGTTGGTCAACTACCCAATCAGCTCACCCGCTTGATCAATTAGACCCATTTCTTGTCAGATCCTTAGTATGTTAGGGTAAGTTGGTGAAAAATTCATGCCTTCACTTTCCACGCCAGCAAACTCAGGCTCTATAAATACGAAGTCTTCCCCAAGGCTGAAAGGGGACGACTACTTCTCTTCCTCCCTAAAGTATGACAAAAAGCTAATCTCTTTCTCAATCTATGTTAGCATGTCAAGGATGCTTCAACACAATGCCAAAACATCATACACTTTTTATGTCTTTATTTATTACTCAAACACTACTGATTTAGGCATCAGAGAGTGTTTGACCAGCCTTAGGCTGGTCCTCTGATGACCATCCATCTCTTCACTTTTGTAGATCATCACTATGATGAAAGTTCATCATCAAGTGAAGAAAACTCAACGTCCAGTGGTGGAAGTCCAAGAGAGGAGTATCAGCATCATCTAACAAAGGAGAAAGGACACCACCATCAAGTGTAGGAATTTTATCACCCAACAGAGTGAGCCTAAGCTGTGTAGACGAAGTCTAAGGGAAGAACATTAGTTCCACCCAACAAAAGAGTGTGAAGGCTCGTCATCTAGTAAATGAAACCACCCAATAAAGGGATGAGAAAGCTCATCATCCAATGAAGGAAGCCCCACCCCCCAATGAAGAGGAAAATCCATCAACCAAAAGAGTGCAGAAAGCTCACCATTGAGAGTAGAGAACTTGTCATCGAGTGAAGGATGTCGAAGGCCACATGATCGATCACCCTTAATCAATAGGAGAGCTGATGTCCACGAACCCAATCTCATCGAAGGAAGTCATATGCACAAGATCATTAAGGTTATTCCTCTAGTCACATGCAATGGATCACCTAAACCGTCGAGGAGTACCACCAGTGATCAAAGATGGATGACCAAGACCACGCTTGTAAGAAAACCAACCACAGTGGAAGATAGATCCACTACTTGAGAACAACCCCACCACTTTACACATTGGACGTCAACAGAACTCTCGTTAACCCGTTGGTGCTAAAATTCGGCACCAACATAAATACTGTTCTCTGAATGCGCATTGAGTGCTGGAAGTCTCTGAGTTTCCTGCTAAGAAAACCACATGTTTGTGAGAAGTGGTCGCATTTTCGTTGCGAAATGAGATGGCTATAAGATTATCTTTATTCTTGGTGTTGTCCCAAGAGTAATAGCTTAGCATAATCCTATTTTATTTGTAGCGCTTTTAGCTATACAAAAAAATGCGTGGAGCGGATCCATGTACGTGTGCCAGGTTGTCCCCGAACTTTAAACGTTAGTGGAGCGGATCCACGCTTATACATTAGTGTATGCAAATGATAATGTATATAGCGGAATGACTACGTTCAACAAATCTAGCAATTATGCTTAGAAAGGATATAGCAAGTGACATGACAACAAAATACTTATCTTCTGTTGCTTTGAAGTGGTGATTTACTCAAGTCCAAGAGTCACGTTGTAGTTGTCCAAAAGGTTGTTTGGACATGAGGCACTTTGTTGAAAAGGATTGTTGGAAGGCGCTATCTGAAGGCATTTCCGGAAAGGTGCTTCATGAAGGGCGCTGCATGAATGACTAGCGCGCCTTGAGTGGCGCTTCATGAATGGCGCACTGCCTAAGTGGCGCTTCATATGGCTGAAGTTCAAACGGCGGTGTGCATCGTTGCATCCTGAGAGTGATGAATATCATCTGCTCTATGCAAGTAGCGGCAGTGATCAGAGAGCCATGGCAGGGAGTGGAACGAGAGTTGAAGGTGACAGAATCATCTTCTCTTGTGGTGTGTCGTAACTTGATCAAAGGACGGTGGGTGGCAAAACCCGAGAGATGGGTTTGTTCAAGTCCCTAATTCCCGCTTTTTGCTTTGCTTGGTGCTATAAGAAAAAAAACAAAATTTTTCTCGCTTCTTCTTTTCCTGCATTTTCCTTTTCTTTCTCGTTGCCTGTCTTTATGTTCTGCTCGCAGCATGGGTGTTATGCGCATGATTTATCGTTGCATGAGCGTTGTCTGTTCGCCGCATAAACGCTGAGAATTTGTCTGATCTTGCCTTTGTTGGTTAATGTAGGCGGTTAATCTCGCCTTTTGCTACTTTCTCACTTTGGTGAGGAAAAATGGTGGAGATAAATCTCGTCTTTTGTTGCTCTCACTTTGGTGAGGAAAAATGGAGGTTGTGAATGTCGCCTTTTGTCGCTCTCTCACGTTGATGAGATAAGTTGTTGTTTGCTTATGGCGAAAAGAGAAAATCAACGGTGCTCTGCTGCTTGTATGGGGATGTCATTGCTTTCTTACGACGGTAAGAGATCGTGGGTCTATATACATCGGTAAGGCTTCTTACAGCGGATAGAGAGCGTTGGTCTCTTCCATGTAAGGTATGGGCTTCCTACATTGGCAAAGATATTGCAGGTCCCTTTACGGTGGTAAGACTTCTTACAACAAATAGAGAACGCTGCTCTCTTCCGTGCAATGTATGAGCTTCCTACGACTCCAAAGAGATCGCAGGTCCCTTTACTGCGGTAAGGCTTCTTACAGTAGATAGAGAGCGCTGATCTCTTCCGTGTAAGATATGAGCTTCCAACGGTGGCAAAGAGATCGCATGTCCATTTGCGGAGGTAAGACTTCTTACAGTGGATAGAGAGCGCTGGTCTCTTCCATGTAATGTATGAGTTTCTTACGACGCCAAAGAGATCGTAGGTCCCTTTGCGGCGGTGAGGCTTCTTACATCAGATAGAGAGCGCTAGTCTCTTATGTGTAAGGTATGAGCTTCCTAGGGCGGCAAAGAGATCGTACGTCTCTTTTGTGGCGGTAAAGCTTCTTACAGCGGATAGAGAGCGCTGGTCTCTTTCCTGTAATGTATGAGCTTCTTACAATGGCAAAGAGATCGTAGGTCCATTTGCGGCGGTAAGACATCTTACAGCGGATATAGAGCGCTAGTCTCTTCCATGTAAGGTATGAGCTTTCTACGGCGACAAAGAGATCGTAGGTCCTTTTTGTGGCGGTAAAGCTTCTTATAACGGATAGAGAGCGATGATCTCTTCTGTGTAAGGCTTGTCAATGTTGTTCTCCTATGTAGATGGGGTAAATGGTCGTTCTCCCATGTAGATGAGTCAAATTGTTGTTGTTGACACTGACAATAGTGAAATTAAGTCAATTGTTTATAATGTTGTTTGTGTGACTTGTGAAAATTTCGTCACATTTTTTGTTACAAAATAAAATCATTAGAGGATTAGCTTTATTCTTAGTTGCCTAAACTAAGAATAATAGTTAGGATAAGCCTGCTTCATTTATAGCGTCTCACGCTTACAAGAATTTTGCATATGCTAATCCTTCTCCTGTGAAGGGAAAGACTTGGACTTGTTTGGATGGAAGAAAAAAGTTACAGGACCGAATTAAGGTAACTGATCAATTTGTAGCATAATTTTTTTTCTGGTTTCTCTACCTTTCTAGTAGGTAACTAATTTTCTGTCACAATGGATTAAGCAGCGTGCTAGTAAGAATGTAGAGGAATCAAGGCAAACCCAGCAGCTGGCTCTTGGTCTTGGTTTATAACTCTGAAGTTTAGAGAGAATGTATGAAATCACTGGAGAGAAACTGTCATTGATAGTTAAAAGAAGATGAAGCGAACCAATGCATTCTTAAACTCAGAAAACAACAGGCAGGACTAGCTATAAACCATTTCTAAATTAACAAACTTCATTACAAACTCTTCATTTACACACAAGTCTACAACAAGTCAAATTGGAAATCAATCTCTTCTGAGTTATAAACAAAGTTGTCAAATGTGGTTCAAGTGTCAAATCAATCACCTACTTTGGTTTCTAGTTAGTTATAATAAGTTTTTGCCAGTTATTGCACCTTTCAAGATCCTCATAGTTACTGACATTGACATTCTCACTTTATATGAATGCAGGTTGACAGATTCGTGTCTTGTTAATTGGTCGGTCCTTGTCAGATCTAAAAACCTCAAGAGCAACTGTACCAAATTAATATCAAGCCACAAATTGCTTCTTAGTTTATACACAAAAAAAAGACACGTGAAGATTGAAGAGTGATGGCAAGAAAGTGCAGCAATTAACTAGCTACTAGAGCCAATTCTCTATTTTATGTACACTCTTTTGTAGATAGACCTCAATACCATTTTGTTCTACTTCATCTAGATCTTAAGGATTAAAATTTCGATGATTCTAAAAAGGAAATTTTAATGGATATATCGAAAAAATATCGAATATCGGTGGAAATTTTATCAAAATTTTTATTAAATTGTATATTCGACTAAAAATAGACTAAATATAAAATATCAGAAAGATATGAAAATTAATATTGACGCTGGTAAAAAACAAAATTTTTAAGAAAATATCACAGATATTATGAATATTTTAGTCCTTAAATCTAGTTTAACATAAACGCCTTACTAATGTAATTGTAATGAATCTGCTTTCTAACTAAAGTAAAATGCATGCTTCAAAATCAAGAAACAAAATGTCTTTTTAGTAGAACTCACGGTTTGACGACATTCTGAACAACCAACATATCACAACTCACACACACAGAATGTATCAATCTTCCTCTCTCGCAGACTCGCTCTCCAGAGCATCTGCGTTGTTGGCGTTTGGCTAATTGCCAGACTTGTTTACCTGTGAATATCCCCATTAAAAATTACATATAAAAATCTCATCTTTTTTCAACGTAAAACCCAAAAACCAAAACCAAAAAATGGTAGCGTGAGACAGCAGAAAACCACTCACAGACACCCCAAAGGCACAGTCTTTCTTCTGTTTCCTTGTACCACAATTTTCAAGATTCGATTTTTATTTGGAGGAGCGATGTGGGAGACGATCTTTCTGACGTTGGCGGCGACGGCCGGAAACAACATCGGGAAAATTCTTCAGAAGAAGGGCACCGTCATTCTTCCCCCTCTCTCTTTGAAGCTCAAGGCACTCTTCTATTTACCCTTTTGCCCCCTTCTTCATTGCATGTGTTAATCTTTATGATTGGTATTGATTGCAAGTCTTTCACTTTTTGTACATGTGTGTTGAAATTTTGATGACCAAGAATGTGTTTTGGGTTTATGGAATTGGATTCAGGATGAGTTGCCAATTGGGTTTCTGATTTTGTTGCAAGCAAATGTTGGTGTTGTATGATGAAGATTTGAAAGGATTGCTAATTGGGTCTGTGTTTGTTGTAGGTGATAAGGGCATATGCCTTGAACAAAGCTTGGTTGATTGGCTTTCTGATGGATATATTTGGAGCCTTGCTCATGTTGAGAGCGTTGTCTCTTGCTCCTGTAAGTGTTTCAGCTCCAAGCTCCATTTGTTTTTGTTTTGTTCTTTATGTTTTGCTTAGCATTCAATTTGTGCATTGGTTCATATTCTTGGTCTAGTTGAGGATTATAATATATGCTGAAGTGAAGTTTAATTGAAATGCATGTGAAAAAGAACCTAAGTTTGAACATGTATTGGTCAATGTGGCTCTGGGTCAGAATCTGGTCGGGTCAAGCTAAGACACTTATTCATCTAGTTGGTGGTTGATCTTGTCCAGTTGTATGTGTGCTGAGATTCTTGATGGTGTACTTTCAGGTATCTGTCATCCAACCGGTTTCTGGGTGTGGACTTGCTATCCTTTCGATATTTTCCCACTTTTTTCTGAAGGAAATAATGAATGCTGTTGACTGGATGGGGATTACCTTAGCAGGCATTGGCACTATAGGTAATGTAAGTTCTGCATGATTCTCCTTGTTCAGTTTGATGATTGCCAATGTTGCTATTTTCTGTTACTGAACTGTAAGGTAATTATGTATGAAAGTTAAATCTTACAGAACTGTAACCTTATCAGCTTTTGATTTGTGTGTTTTATTCAAAGTATTGTTTAAGTTGTGTAAGATTTTATATTTGCAGGAGTTGGTGCTGGAGGTGAAGAGCAAAAGGCTTCTGCTATATCCGTCTTCCATCTACCATGGTTGGCAATTGCGGTCGCCATCTTGTTTGTAGGTACCTTGTCTCATGGATCATCTGATACTTGCTAGGATTTATTTGTTACCTAAGCAAGTATATAAATTGAATGCTGCTGGATCCATTTGCAATCCGATAATTTATCTGATGATTCTAAGCCTGCAATATCCTATTGAATAGGTACTCCTTAATGGTTGGTTACGAATCTACAGACGTCAACGAAAAGAACAGGAGTTGGTAGGTTGATTTACCCTTTTCAGCTATTTACAGTGTCTGGGGATGGTTTTCTCCACCCTTTACTGACATCTGTTTGTGGTACAGATGGAATATGAAGTTGTTGAAGAAATTATATATGGCTTGGAATCTGGCATTTTGTTTGGGTATGAATCCTTCCTGCACTAATTTTTTTCGGTTGCACTGTTCCTTGCCAGATAAAGATTCCCAAACTATAATCAAATTTTCTCCTGCCTGACCAAAAACTTTTGAAAATTGTATATGCTTTTTGGATTTGGAAAGATCAATTACAGGATACAAAGAACATTTGTCAGTAAACTCATGTAGATTGTAAATCATGTTCAAATTCATACATTAATTGTTACATGTCTAATTACAGAATGGCATCCGTAATATCAAAGATGGGCTTTGTGTTTTTGGAGCAGGGTTTCCCCAGCATATTAGTTCCTATATGCTTGATAATCAGCATATGTTGTAGCGGTACTGGGTTCTATTACCAGGTATGTAAAACACTTGACTAGACTGGGAGATTCATCTCCATATGTACATTTGAATAAAAAGTCTCAGCCACGTGAAAATGCATCTATAATTTCATCTTATAATCTCCGCATTTTATTATATATTTAAGTTATTGTTGTTGATGATGAGTTATTTTGAACAGACTTGGGGTCTAAAGCATGGGAGGGCGATTGTAGTCTCTACATGTGCTGCTGTGGCATCAATTGTTACTGGCGTTCTTGCTGGTATGCTTGCTTTGGGTGAAAGATTGCCTTCGGCTCCCACAGCTCGTCTTACACTACTGCTTGGATGGTAAATTGAGACACTTGCTTTTAATTTGTACATTTTTTCTAACAATATACTTTCCTAATTTATTTAGTTTGGGCGTAAGGATGTTCATGAACCAAATAGTTGACACATGGTGTATATGCCATTTTAGGCCCCACTTAGGCATGGTCCATCTGTTATCATTAAAATGAATTGAGTAATACAAGCTTGATTTTGGATGCTAGCATTAAGATTGTTGATCCTAAACAGTTTTTTTTCTGCAGGGCATTCATAATTGTTGGGGTGATTCTACTTGTGAGCTCAACACGGATGGTGCCTTACCTTCCTCGGTCTATACGGCATGTTGACAAGAGCTTCAATGTTAGAAAATCTGGGTCCACCCATGGTAGGGATTCCAACCCTACTATTATCCAGGCATCAACTCTGCATCATTTGATGCCTACGTCTTCCAAGGAGAAGGCTTGATCTGATGACAGCAGGAAGTTTCTTGTATATGCATAAAAGTTCTTACATTGATAGACGCTATTTTAACATGAAGCAGATCATTTTGGTTGGGCAAAGCTGGTGTATAGTAGATAGAGTTCGCTCACTATTTGAACGGA
Organism: Comarum palustre; assembly: GCA_951800085.1. Classification (NCBI taxonomy): domain Eukaryota; kingdom Viridiplantae; phylum Streptophyta; class Magnoliopsida; order Rosales; family Rosaceae; genus Comarum; species Comarum palustre. The sequence goes on from OX637589.1 coordinate 15,297,592, forward strand.
GGGCATGAAATTTTTTACATCACTCCTGGAAAAATAAAATTTCCACATCGCATTGTGTGAACAAATTCATATCGGAAACTGTTTTATAACTTGCTCTTACTTATCATTCATTATGTGAATGATGGTTTCTCCTCTTTGAAGTGTTGCAACGTATTCTGAATCAATTATAAATTATCAGTAAGAGCGAGAAGTGGAGAACTTATAGCTGGTCTCTGACAGTGGCCCTCTGGCAGTATATGCTGAATAATTAGAATGCTGATGAGGACCCTCATCCCAACGGCCCCTCGTCTTTGAGAACTGAATATTGCTTTCTGTTTGTAGAAACACAGTCATCATCTTGTTCATCTTTAAACTTCGTTCACCAGTGTTTACCTTCTCGACAAGACAGTTTCGAGGTTTTCTTAACCACCAACTGTTCACAGTTTCAAGTTAATCTGCTTTAGGAGAATCCTTCTCAATCTGAGGAGGACAATGAAAAGGTTATGGAAGGGCCTTTAAAGACCCAAGTAAATAGTTTAGATACATCTGCATTCACTTCATGGGATGCCTGGCTCCCCCACCCCACTACTCCACACAACTAACATCCACTTTGAGCTTAGCCTCTACACGATGAGGTCCACCATTGTTCATTTGTTCTCGAGTCTTGAGCACCCACTACTGAGAAATCCATTTTGCAAAATCCTTAAGCAACGAGGATGGGGCAGCTTCTTGTGCTCTGATAGAGCAGAAGTATTATTTCACCCTTGTAGAAAAAGAAATAACTAACCAGTAGGCTACCTTCTGAGAAAGGCATGTGCTTGTAGCTTGGTACCCCAGCCAATAATATGAACTAGAGTTTGGTATGGTACTGTGCTTTTCACTTTAAGAACAAGTTTCAAGAACAGTGCCAGTAGCCAACTGCTTTCGTTTCCTCCATGTCGAAAAGGAAGCAATCTCTAACAAACATTACAATCCAGAATGATTTTTATGTGGCCAAACATAAGCGGAGGGCACAGGCTCGGACATGAGATTTTTCAGATCTGGGTCAAACTTTTAAAAATTGGCTCTTAAACTATAGTATCCATTCAAATTTATTTTCTCTTTTCAAAAAATTCATGAACTAAAGCAATAAACTCAAAATCTAACGACATAAAACATTAAAAATCTTTTTTATACTTACACTACTCATTTTTTCTAAAACAGTAATTAATGATTGTAATATAATGCTTGTTTTTTACTAAACTAATATGATCACACAATAAAAAAAAGAAAATTTTAGACCTTTAAAGGTTCGGAGCCCTGAGTCCATCAACTTTTGAGACTCTATTCAGGTACGGGTCTTGGAGGGCATGAGGGCTAGAATGAAACAGCCTTCTTCCAAAAGCTGCATGATTTTGTCTTGAAATTATTGACTTGTACATCACGGAAAAGAACACTGTCAAGAGTCGCTAGAACTAGCAGTAGGAATATACCTAAGATTTTCTTTATTTGACAATGAGAGCACTTATTTGATACTTGGATTCTGTAACTGCAACGAACACTGTTTCCAGAGATGCCCGTTTGGAGTTCAGCCAAAGGTAAAGCTTAATCATGAAGGTGTCAAAGGAACGTTGATGAAGAAGGAAAATGTTGAAGAACAATGGAAGGAAACACATTCAGCTTTCTTAGGACTCAGACAGAGACTATCAGCATTACTTTTCCACTCTTCAGCTGAACTTTGAAATGAACAGTAAGGGAATTACAATACTCCTAAACTCAGGACATTGCTTCGAAAAATAGTTTACCTCTGTGAGGAAAATTTAGAGGATCTTTCCCTTTAGCACAATGGTGACTGTGATTAGGAGTCGTTCATTTATGGGATGCCTATGTTCAATACTTCAACTATGTTGTCTACTAATCTATATCAACAAAATAATGAAATCTGACAATCAAATAGTGTTTTAGTTGATCTTAAATGAAAGATGCTATTAAAGACTGGACAAATTCACTTGAAGTCAAATCACAAGGAATCAAAGAGTACACACTGAAATAAAAGGTCTGATCCATATAAATAAATTCTTCCAACAACTCGAGCATTGATGAATCAAATCAAGAATCAACTTCGGTGAAAAACCTACACCAATAGTCCAATAACTATTTCACCATGGGACGGCTTCTAATTGCGCCTTTTTCCAGGCTTCATGAGAAGCATTAGTTTGATGGGAAGGAGTGTATTGCTGCCAAAGTAAACATATTGTGGATATGTTTAAAAACTTTACACTGATGTCCAGAAATACTTCATCACTGAAAAACAGGTTTCATGAACTGCGAGGAAGTTAGTTTAGTACCTCCAACTTGATCATAAGTTCTTCAGCCGTTGGAGCAGAGACAATTATATCGCGAGCACATGGCTTGATGAATCCTTCTTGCACACCATTGTCAAATAGTGCAAGCAAGCAATTATAGTACCCATCTACATTTAGCAAACCAACCTGTATAGAGACTAAATATCAAGTTACACATCCCACTAATAGGCAGCAGATTATATTTCCAGTGGTAAAATTGGTACCGGCTTTTTATGAATCCCAAGTTGGACCCATGTTATCATCTCCAATGTCTCTTCCATAGTTCCATATCCTCCTAAAACCAAACGCAATAATGGAGTCAGTATCCAGTTCACATGCTTAAGAACTATTACATGGCTACAGTATACTTGTAGTAATGCTGCCGGTTCGGAAATTTTAGGGATAATTTTTCATAAAAGTACCAGGAAGGGCAATAAAGGCATCAGATTTCTCAGCCATAAGAGCTTTCCGCTCATGCATGTCTCTAACTATTCTTACTTCTCCAACAGTTTCACCAGATATCTGTCAAAAGTTGTCCACAGAAGTCTGTTAATACTCTGAAAGGTTTGTACTAGAAGTCTATAACTAGTACCTAAAAACAGCAAATTTCTCCCCAAACCCTCTAAGCTACACTGATCAATTTTTAAGGCGTGAGAACATTACTCAGTACATGACATCAAGAACGTTTAGGGATGTTAGAAATCATCTGATATGTTCAATCTTATAAAGTCTGCTTCTTAAGAGTAATTGTGAGCCTAACAAGAATCTAGATATGTGAAAACATGAAAAACATTATCAAATCAAGAAAAGAAGAATTTAATCTGCAACCATTACCTCTCGAGGCAGGAGAGCTCTTGGAATGACCCTGCATGTAAAGAGAAAAAATATATCACTCAGAGACACAAATACAACGAATCACAATGGTAAATGTTTTGTAAGTAATACCCAAGAACATGGCAGCCTCCATCAAATACAGTCTGGGATACTAAACCCATCAACCCAACATTCCCTCCACCATACACCAAATCTATCTTCCTTTTCACCTGAAAAAACACCAGCAAAGTTTTTAAAGTGAATATTAAGCATAGAAGACGAAACCGCATAATATTCCTGTTTTGTTGCATTGAACACTGATTCCATGCCTTTTTTGATGGATACTGTCAAAAGGTAGTCAATGCTAATGATCTTAAATCACAGCCCAAGAATAGTGGCAAATGGCCAGTTCCCAACAGAACAAAACCCAGTTCAAGACATAAAGACATTACATAACCAATCAACAACTCTAAATTTAGCACAAGAATAACCAAGATGAGCGTGTTTGAAGCAATCAAAAGTCAAAACCAAAATAACCTCATATTATTGTCCAAAGCACTTTAGAAAACAACACCTCTTTATGAATATGGAATCTTCAATACAAATTCATAATCATCCAAGCCAAGAATACATTTTTGAACGACATACCAATAAACTAACAAAGTAACGATTTAAGAAGTATAAGACAACAAACAAACCAGTTCATTGCCCAATTCAAGAGCAGCATCGCTGTAGACTTGTTTGTTGCCAGAGTTGCTTCCACAAAACACACAAATCTTGCTGAACTTGCTACTCTCTTCCATTCACAGTTGTTTTGTTGTCAATCCCAAACTCTTTGAAATAAAAATCAAGGCTAGTTGTTATCTTATGTAATATGCAGATTCTATCTTACTCTAACAGCTATATCCCAAAGCTTTTTGCAGATGAAGTAAAAGAATGGTTCTTTATAATAGGCCAACTGGGTCGATCTTAATTTGGTGTATAAAAACTGAAGGCAATCAGAACCGTGGAGATGATCGATTTTTATATCCACAAAAGAAGCAAGGAAAGCCCACATGAACCATTTCCTTTCTGGTCGTTTGTCGGCTATATCGAATTATGGGAATAAAAAAAGAGTTCATCTTTAAATTAAAACAGTATACATCTCTTTGTTTTTTCTCTTCCAAATCCAAATCAAATTTTGTTTATAGAAATTGGGGTAGGACAGATTAGCATAGTGGAGCATAGGCTCTGGGAAGGTTGATGCCACTATTCGACTTTGACCTGTGCGTAAGAATATACTTTTTGTTATATAGTAATTTAATACTTTGATGAAACGTTTACTTAGTTGGACAATTATTGGGAGCGAAATGAATATAATTCATTGTCCTGGTTATTTCATAAGGAATCTATTTGAGTATTACTATAAAAATTCAAAACGGTCCAAACGAATCTTTATGCTTGTTTGGCTCCGTTATAGTCTTATAGATTATGTACAAAATCTTTAGGTACGCCATTTTTTTGTTACAAGGAGGGTCTAAGAGCCCCCAAAAACAACTTATCTAAACAATAAACAATAACAAGTGTGGTCTTAAAAACCTTCTCTGTCTTCTTGAAGCCTGCCCAGAATACAAAGAGGTGGATCCTCAGAAGTGTGGTGTGACAGTGTCCCAATTCTTAAGTGTGTGCATAATGAGCTAAGTCATATAACGACATATTGCATTCCCTGTAAATATGAACACTATCGCAACTCCAGTTTCTCAACCAAAGAGTTTTGCACACTATAGATATCATCTCACTCCCCTTTAACCGATTCACTACAAGAACATAATCAGATTCAACCAAAATAAGTGTGACATTCTGACCTGCTGCCATTTTCAAACCAATGCAAAGAGCCCACAACTCAGCAACAAGAATTTCTCCTACACCATGATTGGCAGAGAAACCACAAACCCAATCTCCCTCACTATTTCAAATCAAACCACCAGCTGTAATAGCACCATTAGAGGACAATCTTGAACCATCAATGTAAAGACTGAGCATAAGAGGACTTATTTGCATTGAGCCAATCTTCCAAGAGGCAATGAATTACTAACCTTGGATTGAAGGGGGGTATAATTTGGGGATCAAAGATAGCACTACATCTCCACTTCCAGATAAACCAGCAAGCACACGTAAAAATACCTTGCATTAAATGAAGTTGCATAAATCATAAGAAGATCACATATTTGCTAACATCCAATATCAAAACTATAATCAAAAGAATATCTGATGTGAGAGGGAACAGAGATGATGTTCCAAGTATGTTTGGCTTTAAGATAACCAAGAACAACATGATGCAAAGACTCCAAAGGATGAGAGCATAAAGCACAAGCAGCGCCATCACACAAGTTTCTTCTTTTCTTTTGCTCATTGGTAAAGACCTTGCCTTGAGTGGGAAGCCAAAGGAAAATTTTAAGCTTTGGAGGAACATTAAGCTTCTAAATAAACTCCATTTTGACTCGGAACTATGATGACCTAAACTGGACGGGTGCTAAAGAAAGAAAGGTACTAGCAGACTAGTAGATGCACCACATCCCACGTTGCTCGAGGAGAGAGAAGTTATGGTGCTTATATATGCAGAACTAGCACCTTACAATGAGGCGTGTTTTGAGGTGAAACCTCATGACCAAAACCATGAGGACTCTCGGACCCAAAATAGACAATATCTCAATGTGATGGGTCAAACTCACAATATCGCATTCAAGGATTAATTTGTTTTAGTTTGGCCTAAGTTTTGTTATAGTTCAGTCACCTTGATTTAACTGAACCATGTTAAATCCACAATCGCTTTTTGTGTCAATTCATTACAAAGAGTTTGAAACCCAACAAACACTTGCATTCATTTCGGATCATCCGTTTTTTTACTCGACTCTATTCTTACACATTATCGTGATATGATGAACAAGTGAAAAGAGTCATGTATTTCCCTTGAAGATTAGCATGAGTACATTATTGATTGCACGATTTTGTTTAATCATTCAACAAACTCAGACCTAATTGATGGTTACAAAAGTGCAATATGGTTGAAACTTTGTTACAATCATAGTGGATCGAAACAAATGGATCTCGAGGTACTTTGCCACACAATTGAACAATCATGCATCTCGCGTTCTCAAGTTCTCAACCTTTGATTAATGTTCACACGACTGTTATGATTGTTGATCAATTTTCAATCATATTCATGAATTGGTGATATTTTCTTCACATATTATTTTACATTTCAATTAGTTGATTTACTTTTTAAAAAAAAATCTTTTTATTAATAAACTTACACATCCTACATATGTCTGTGAAGTTTGAACTTGTGATCTCAGAGTTGTCAGTTAAACACTTTAACCAACAAAGTCACGGCTCACCGATAATTAGTTGCTTTACTTGGTTATCCATAGTTCCATACAGTAAAAACAAACACCAAAAGCCGAAAAACAATGGTTCACTAACACAAATGTAATAATCCAAGATTCAATCTAGTTTTTTTTAACATGAATCAATCAAGCTAGTATCATGTTTAGTTTCTATCTACTCGTTCAAACTTGTCCGTTAATCACATGCCTAGAACTGTGAAGGTCCCAATTAGAAAAATTGAAAACACAAAGGCACTGTTAGGGGTGAAAATGAATTTTTTCGAATAACAAGCTTTAGAGTGTGCCAGCACCTTTGGGTTAGGTGAAACTTTGCTCTCTGCGCTTATTCGCCTTCTGACTTTTCCTCAAATGACTGACATACATGCGTTGATCAAGCCAGCACTCAGGTTCTTCACAAGTCTAATTGAAGAGCAACTAAGATTTTCCTCCGTTTCACGTGAAACAGACGTTTCTTACTTAGACCAGTATGGTTAAACAGAGTTATAAATCAGGACTGCAGTGCGTTCGCCAAAGGGTTGTTTAACAAACTGTGATATTTGCTAGAGTTATTCACTCTACCAATGGTTTTGCAAGTATTCACCTACAGATAGGTTTTTGTGAAGTGAGGGTGGACTGTTTGCTCACGGGTGAGGCTTGGTGAGGTAGATAAGGGAGTCGCTGACGGATTGGGCTTTGGTGAGGTAGAATTGGGGAATGCCTACAGATAAGGCTTTGATGAGATAAAAAGACTCCAAAAAAATCATTTTGTGTAAGTGCTCAGAGTGAGGCTTGTTTTGCATGATGCAAAGGTTTGTTTGTGTATGTTCATGTTCTCTTCTCTGTCCTTCTATATAATGAATCATAGGGTTCCACAATCCTTGCGGATTAAAGCAAATCATATTCGTTGAATCAAATAAGAAATAAAGCTTCTAAAATGATTATGAAACATATCTTTAGAGCAAATGCATCTCAATAAGGCAAAAGGCAGGAGCAAAAGGCAAAGTTTGGCCTCCCATTTGTTTACTTTTGCCTGCCTCTCAAATTTTGCATGCACTCCAAAAAAACAAGGTCAATGCCTCTCAATCATCCATTATTTAATCCAATAGTTCTTGTACAATGATATTAATCTAATGCCTTCTTTTATGTGTAATGAATTTATTTTATTTATTTTTTGTATCACATGTATTGAAAACAAATATCATAACATGTTTGTTGAGGATTCTTTTGGTGCCTCAAGTTAACGGAATACAGTACAAACGGTCGTGCCCATATAGTTCAGTACAGTGTAGATGATTGTCGAGTACATGATTGTCGAGTACAGATGTTTGCAACCACTTGATGGGATTGTCTTTACAAAAGCTATTAAAAAAAATGAAGTTCCAACTTTGCAGCTACAGTGTCATATACTCCACATTGTTGACAATTGTTGTACGTCGGTCATCGTTCAACTTTGCAGCTACAGTGTCATATACAACTTTGCAGCTTTACTAAGGACGTTAGTTTACTAACAGTTACAAAAAGAGAGCATCATATGACTGAGATCATCGTTCTTTTACCTCACGACCCTCACCTGTTGTTGCTTGGTTGGCGATGATGGTTTTGTTCCTTCCTTTGCTGCCATGTTAGTTGAAGTTACAAAAAAACAGTTGGGATTGAAACATGGAATGCAGTTCATAGACTAAGTTTGCGTTTATTGCAATTTTATTCAAGTCTGATGGTCAATTTTAAGAGAAAGGTGATCATCAAATTGATTTTATAATCAATTTTCAATATAGTAACCAACAATTAAAAACAATAATGTAGATAACATTGAATCAGATGCTACTATTTACATAACAATGATGAATAAATGCCAAAATTCGTCAGCAGCTGACTACGTGGACTTCAGCAAATATAATCTATGAAATATATGTTGTGAATCTATGAATCAGGTTTTAATATAGCCTCATATTTGATTCGCCAATCCTATAAAGCCAGCCATGTTGTTTAAAAGATGAATCTTAAATTTTTTTATAGAACCATTGATCAATTTCCTTGAATAATTAACACTCAATTTTGCCTTTAGAGCTTGTAGTATCATTCGTTTGTATTAAACTATTAATCAACCTGAAATGATAATATCAGCATCTAAACTCTGATTATATTTCCACCAAGCCTCTTATTGAATGAAAGCAATCATACATAGTTTAAAATATCTTTCCTTATTAAGCAATTTAGTGTCCCATCCAATCAAAGCTCAAAAGAACTTATGGAGCTTTCTCTCGTTTCAATCTCATTTACAAATATAGATATAAAAAAATTATAAAAAAAATCAGTGGCTTTTAATACAGTAGTACGGCTTCGCTCTTTCACACACTATTAAATGAAAGATCATGGTCAATGATGATAGATTTTGAGCTATACAGAAATAGAAGAAATCAAAATATAAAGCAAAGAGAGGTAGATTTCTTGAAAGTAAGAAAAGAAGCCAAAGCAAATATAAACAGAAGTGAAAGGGTTGTTAAACTTAAAGTACAGGTAGTTGCAATGTGGTTTTGATAACAGTGTATAAGCTCTTATTGCAGGTGATTTTTCCAGAATAGAATCTTACCTGATACCATCATCTGGCATGTGGAAACGCTTGTGGCCATCCAAAGTCCTCTGTATAATCAACTTTCTTAACCATATATGTTTCGAGGCCTGCACCTATCTTTAAGCTTCTAATATCAAACATAGAAGATCAGCAAAAAAATTGGTATCATACAAATAAATCTTTTAAAGTTGCTATAATTTCATGACAAAACTACTACCTGGTTAATTAAATATCTTGCATTATAAGAGGGACCAACTAATTAAACTGAAGCATGATTCAACCAGGATTGAAAAAGAGAAGCAGTAGAAGCTAGCCTGAGATTAAGTTCATAGATTCATTCATTCCAATCCCTACTCAGTTTTATCAATTTTACAACATAAAATTGTTTACAACTACAGGAGTGAAAATGCAGATGATGCAAACACAACACACTAAAACTCAACATTGAATACCAAACCATTAGCATCAGCCCAACAAATAGATTTTTAACCCTGAGATCACCTCAACCACTCATACAATCAAACCCATCATTCAGATGATCCTAGACAACTATGCAGACTATACCAAAACAGAGTTGCCATAATCAAACCCTCATAACCAGAGGGATGCATACATGGAAGAAGAAGAAGAAGAAGAAGAAGAAGCTACATATTCTTATGTAGACAACTATGCAGACTACCAAAACAGAGTTGCCTTAATCAAACCCTCATATCCAGAGGGATGCATAGAATATACATATTCTTATGTCTAACTTTAGACCACCAAACTTTGTTTATTTCAAATTAGTCTCTTTCTTTCCTACAGTTGCATTCCAAATATATAGATACAAGGAAAAATAATAAAATACATACTCTTATGTATAGCTTTAGGCTAACAAAAATGTTGGATACTTCAAATTAACATGTTCGAATTTAGGAAGAACATAGCTTCTATTTTAGTGTAAATTGAGTGGTATGTATAACCTGAATCCTGATGAAAACTTCAGTTATACCAATAGAAGTGAGCAGCCCCTACAACATATGCCAATTCAGAGATCATTAACTGTAGAATTTTCAGAAACGGCAATAAATAAAAGCTAGTGGGGCTGTAATTGACAAAAAACTGAATACCAGTATAAACCTGAACACCCAAACCTGGATCAGTTTAGGCAAGCTTTCGATGTCGGCCTGATTAAGAGCACCTGTAAAACCAATTCAAGCCAAGTAACCTGAAATCATTGAATCATAGAACCAGCGACACAAAATATATACCTGTGGAAAAAAATATGCACATCAGTAAACACATAAATCCCAACAGACCAACGAACTAGGCTATCCTTTATTAAGACTCACATAACTAAAAAAAGAATCTTTATAATAGGTTTACATTGTTCAAACCATCACCTCCCCAGAAGCTGTTTCCCAACATCCATCAAGTCTACCACAGATTTATCACCATCAGCTTGATATGTAGGGGAACAAAATGAACTGAAACTTAACAGTAACTTTCCATCTTATTTTCCCTATTCCAGTGACGAATTAGGCGACAAAATCACAAAATTACGATTAGATAATCGCTGGATAGTACAGGCAGATGTAAGCAAATCCCCAATTTGAAAACCCAATAATGAAGTGCGAGCCTTGCAGCTCGACTTTGAGGGAGAAATTGATGTAGGATTTGAGATTGATCAGAGAGCACGGCATGCATGTGCCGACTTAGTCAACGTCCAAGACTTGCCTGGGACAGTGGCCAGAAGTCGAGCAAAAATATTGCGCTGCATTTCAGTTTTTCTTTTTACTGTCAATTTCACTGGTCTTGAAGGAGCTAAAGGCCCGCGGTGCATTTGCTCTTACAATCACGCCAGCCAAGATTCAAAAAAAACTATGTCAAAGTCAGCTCGCCAAACAGGCACAAATGAATGACTAAAAATGACCAGTCATCCAATATCCAGTTAGATACGTTGTCGGTCCTTTTCCTAACTTTTACAGTCGTGGCGACACTCCTCATTCTTCCCCAGATAAAGTGGTACGCTGTAATTTCATGAATCTTGCAGAAAATGAGGGGCCAAAACAAAACAAACTGCACCAGTTTCCAAAGCGCCATTTATACATTGCCTCTAGTCCTTTGCCGTGTGATTTTGAATTTCAAATCTCGAACGGCTCCCACTTCGTTTCTGAAACACTACCAACACAACACCCCACTAGTCCCACAAAACTAAGCCAACCTTACCTCATCCCGCGTTGGAGTCTATAGTGTTTTCTAAACCTCTCTCTCTTCTCCTTCAGTTTCACTCTCTAACTTCTCCCAAAGATTTGAGCTTTCTGTTTCTCATTCTTACAAATATGGGTGCTTCAGCCAAATGGGTAAAATCCCTTATAGGTTTCAAAAAACCTGACAAAGATGACCAGGTAAAGCTCACATCTTTCATCTGCTTAGATTTGTTTAGACCGTTTTCTCTGTGCTAGAACTTTCTCTAACTCTCTTTTGTTTTTGGGTTGTAGGAAAAGGTGGGTGGGAAGAATAAGAAGTGGAAGCTATGGACGAATTCATCCGGGGATTTTGGGTCTTCTTGGAAAGGATTCAAAGGGAGTCACAGAGCTGCTTCTGAAGGGTCTGACTCGCCGAGAAGGGCTGAAGCTTACACTGCTGCATTGGCTACAGTGGTTCGAGCTCACCCTAGAGATTTCAGAGTTGTCAGGCAAGAATGGGCTGCTATCAGAATCCAAACCGCTTTCCGAGGCTTCCTGGTAATCTATCTGCTCTGCTTTTCTTCCCATCGTTTATTTCATTATCATGGTCTTGAAATCTAAGTCCGTATGCAATAGATCTAGATTGATGACTCTGGAATCGGATGTGGGCTAGTTGATGAAAATTGGTGTTTATGATCTTAGAAGTTGAAAAGCAGAGTACTCTGTTCTGTTCTGTTGTTGAAATGGTTCGTTACAGATTTGGGGTTTAAAGTTTGAAACTTTGAAAGTGGTTTACAGGCAAGAAGGGCTTTGAAGGCGTTGAGAGGCATTGTGAGGCTTCAAGCTCTGGTGCGGGGAAGACAAGTGAGGAAGCAAGCGGCTGTAACACTGAGGTGCATGCAAGCTCTGGTTCGAGTTCAGGCGCGTGTGAGGGCTCGCCGCGTGCGAATGTCGATTGAAGGGCAAGCTGTGCAGAACATGCTCAATGAGCGCCGCACCCAAGCTGATCTCCTAAAAGAAGCTGAGGTACTTTAAACTCTTAGAACACTTTGCTTGGTTTATAATGTGAAAGAACAAATCTTTAGTGTTTAATTTGTTTGTATATTGATGAAGTTGGGGTATTTGAAAATGCAGGAAGGGTGGTGTGATAGCAAGGGAACAATAGATGATGTTAAAGCAAAGATTCAAATGAGGCAAGAAGGAGCCTTCAAAAGGGAGAGAGCAATTGCCTACTCTCTTGCTCAGAAGGCAGTCAACTAATGAAGCCCAATAATGTTGATACTTTTTTGGTCATGTAACTGCTGTATAAGCAAAGATTGATATTCTATTTTTGTTTTCTCAGCAATGGAGATCAACCCCAGATTCGAATTCGTGCATCAATTCCTCAGTGTACTCTCTCAATAAGAACAACGAATTCGACAGGAACAGCTGGGGATGGAGTTGGTTAGAGCGCTGGATGTCAGCTAAGCCATGGGAGACTAGGTTGATGGAACAATCCATCAGTGAGCCTTCTGAGTTCACACCGCCTCCAAAGAAATTTGCAGACCCTTTTGTTGGCATTGGCAAACATTCGAAATCTTCAGAGCCGCCATGCTCAGTCAAAGTGAGGAGGAACAATGTCACCACAAGGATATCTGCAAAGCCACCACACCTTGGACAAGTAACTACGTGCTCATCTTCAAGCCCAAGTTCTGAGTTTCGGTATGATGACAGCCCTGGCTCATCTTCACTATCCGGAACACCTGTTTCAGGAAATGCAGGATTGGCTTCGGATAGAACAGATGAGAGCAGTAAATTCAGGCCAAGTTACATGAACCTGACTGAGTCAACTAAGTCAAAGCAGAAGGCAGCAAGTTATCAGTCTCACAGAACTCAGAGGCAATCCATGGATGAGTTTCAGTTTCTCAAGAGGTCCGGAGCATTCTCTAAAGGGGATTCCAAAAGTAGTGTTGGTTCTGAACCACCATCAGTCCATTTCTCAAACTCAAAGCCGCCTGGCATGCCTCCTCGCTTGGATAAGAACTCTATGAAATTAATGTGAAAGGGATACTTTGATTAGTTGGACTTTGCCTGAGAAAGACAACTGCTTGTTGTTCCCTAAATGTGTAAGTTGGTGTTTGTGCAAGAATAGTTTCCGCACCAGTAATAGATGAGTCCTTTATAATCGACCTTGATTATGATTTGAGGTTTCATTTGTAAATTTTTTGATTCGTTATGAAATTGCACACTGCTTCCTACTTATTTCATACGAGATTAATCATAAATAAGTGTGAACAATGCTTCCCCTTAGCTATCTGAAGGAATTATCCTGCTAGAACCAAGAGCGGCTCAACAACTCTAGAAACAACTGCTTGAGCAGCATGACATACGAAATCAACACTTGCATCTCCAACATTATTGCATCTCCTAACAACTTTGCTTCTGATTAGTAAAACATTACAGCTTGTGGAATGCGTGATGACTGAAAAAGTTTAATGAGTGCATCATGTCCGCTTCTTGAAGTTAAGAACAATGCCGAACTCAAGTTCCAGAGGTGTCTCCATGTTTGGAGAGTGCCTGAATACATATTTCCGGTATAAATGTATCAGTGAGAGCTTTAGAAAACTTCTGACCAATGCATGCTCTCAGGGGCGGAGCCACTTACAGGCCTAGGGTGGCCCTGACACCCCTCAACATGAAATTATATACATACATTCCCTTATTATTCTGATGCAAATGATTTTCATCTCACCACATGTCCCCTACTACATGACCTTGGTTGGCCGACCCTTGTTAGTTTTAAATTCTGGCTCCGCCTCTGCATGCTCTAGGCCCAAATTCCAAATGGTATGAAAGCATAAGGATGCCTTTGCTTCTCTTCTTTGCCATTCGGATCAAACCTCTCCGGCTTGAACTTCTCTGGCTCAGGGGAAGTTGTTTGGATCTTTCGCTAAAACTCCGAGAGCTAACCAGACCCAACTCCCCTGCTCAAAACAAATATATCATTAGGTTACATACAATGATTCGAACCGGTATCAAGAGGTCCTTAGTTAACAGCAGTACCTTTGGTAGAAGATAAACTCCTACTTCTACTTCTCTTGACGTTTCTCTTGCAACTAGTGGAGAAACCAAGTAAAACCTCGTTGCCTCTTTAAAAAAACATCAAACAAATGACTGCTTGATTAGCTCTTGTTTCATGCAACTTACCTGTTCAAGGTAAGGGAACTTGTGCTGAAGATCATGAGCTGTTGGGATCTGCTCATGTGGACCAAATCCATCGATTTCTGATAACAACTTGCTTTCAACTTCAGGGTGTCCAGAAATCAAGTAGACAGCTGAGGACAGTGTAAAAGATGTGGTGGCTGACCCAGAAAGCAAATGCTCATAAGTGACTGCACTAATGTAGTCTGAAGTGAACACTCTTTGCTACACCCCCTGACTCCCTTGCATTCATTATGAGTGACAAGAAATTCTTGGTACCTCGCTCGCTATCTTTCATTCTCTTCATTACAATCTGATCAAGCCGGCCGGCCAAATTATGGTTAGTCCGGTTACTTTCTTGTGTTATGGGGACAAGTAGTCCCAATATGATTGATAACAAACCTGATAAATCCATCTTAAGCTGAGTTGTAGAATAGATGTGTTGGTTGATAATCACTGAAACATCATCATCATTCCTGTCTTGAACATTATCAATGTTGTTGATTGAATCACTAATGGACTGTGGTTTTGAAAGGCTAAAGTTGACACCAAAGGCAGCTTGTCCAATTACATCAGTGACCAATCTGAGTGAGAGGTTTGAAAAGGTAATGTCTTCCTTGTTGGAAGAGTCATCAAGGTTCTGAAATGCAGATTCAATATATGATTGCATGGTGGGAACAAGGCTGGCTAGGTATGAAGGATGATACACTGATAAAATGGTGTTTCTCATAGTTGACCATCTTGTATCCCTAAATCAATTATTCTCAAAATCAATCTCAGTAAAAAGAAGTTACTAACTTTAGTTGATATTCTCCACATAATCCATGAAAATAACATTACCTGGTGAAAAAGAGACTCTTTTGGTGACAAGGGGAGGCTGAGATAGGAGATGGTATGCTTCTGTCTGGGATGTCTTTGAATTTCTTGATTCCAACTTCTCTACAGTTCGGCATCTGCTATAATTATAAGTGGCCGTCTTCCCATATGAAACCTGCCCAATTTTAATCAAAAAATTTACCTGACTTAAGTTTAAAGTCAACTACAAGATCAAAATTATAATCAACACCACAACTCATAGTTAACAAAAATAAACAGCTACAATCTGAGAGTGCAGTTAAGATTTCTCACAAACAGTTGGTTTTCTATTTGAAACAACAAGCATCCAGAAACACATACTAACCTGAAGATAGGGCCACATTGCTTGGCAAGAATTGAGAACAGATCAGGACCATGCTTAGCCTGCAAGGGAAGGTGTCCTAGAAAAGGGATAGTTCGTGGGCCAGGAACCCTTCTCACTCCCCGGTATGGTGTATACAAGTATTCCAAGACTCCAGCCAATACTGCCAGCACTGTGAACATGGTTGACACCACAGAACCATTGGTGATCATAAACTCCATCCCCATCAATTTGTGAAAGCTCCTTTCTGAGTGAGAAAGGAGAGGAGAGTAACTGATCGAAAAAAACAAAATTGGGTTTGGTTTAATTTATAGCTGATGGAATAAGTCGCTGGGTCTCACTGCTCACCAGACAACTTGAACAAGGTTACTGGGTCCTTTGTCTCTAGCAAGGTTTAGCAAAACTTCTTCAAGATGAAAGGGAATTCTATTCTATCGGAAGAAATATACATTAAGACAAAACTTTACAGTTACACACCAGCTTTGACCGTACATGGCATGAACTTACAATTTACCTAATTGTGAACTCAACTACAATTAGAATGCTGAAACTACCTAGTACTCATTTTCCATAGACACAGTTTTTCTGTACTCATAAGCAACCTAGTTATTTGCTATCTACAGCACTACATAACAATGTGAATACAGACTGATTGAACTCCAGTGTGTGAAGCCCAGATCAAACTGTAGTCCAACGACTCCTTCCTCGACTCCATAGGCTTCTTCTCCTGCAAAGCACCAAAGAAGAAGAAACTAAATCAAAACAGAACAGAATAGAATCAGAAGTACCAACTATGTATTAAAAAACCAAATGATAATTGCAAAAGGATACATAAAAACAGCAACAAGTATCGGCCCCATTGCAAACATTCCCTGCTGCATCAGAAACCATACATTATTTCTCACTCACACCATAGAACACATATACTAATTAAAATCAAAACCAATTAAAGCATATACCAAATATGATGAGCAAGGAATGGTGTTCCAGGGACCGATTCATCAGAACACAACATCTTCATCAATGGGTCACCGATATCTGGCTATCTACCCTAAGGATTGCGCTTGATCAGATAATCCATTTGATCAACAAGGTCTTGCAAGTCCTCACCCCATTCTGAAGGATCAGCAACAAGATCCTCCACCTCCACATCGATTTCAGAATCATTCCCCACCACAATTTCTTCCTCTGGATTTCCACCAATGAGCTCTTCACTCCACAAGTCCTCCCAAATCGTCTCATTCACAGTTCCCAGGTTGCCACCACTACTTGTGGGTATTGAAGTCAGAGTAGAGTCCTTGATATCACTGCTTGATTCATTGTCCAAAGCAGCAGCTGAGAAAAGTGACTCAAAGTCTGATTCCTTGGTTACATACTCTCCCTGATCCTGACTTCCTGACATGGCCAAAACATGGGCTATAGGAACCTCTTGCAAATTCTCCACACTCGGGCTGGCAGCTAATCTTCGCTTTTGACCGATTTCAACACCAATCAACTCTCTTTTCTGAGCAAAGTTTTGGATAAAAGATGGATTCTTGAGTGCTTTTGCAAGGAAACTCATAATCTGTTGCTGTTTCCTCTCAGTCATCTGCAACCGATCCTCCATTGCAATGACAAGCTCCTTTGAATTCTGTTGTTGCTGCCTCAGTCTCACTATTTCAGTCATCAACACAGTTCTGTCCCTCTTCAGTCTATCAAGCTCAGTCTCTATACCATACTGTCCCAATTCAACACAAGCTCCTCCTCCACCTTCATGCATACTCTGCGACACATGCCTCCTCCTCTTGATGGTCTTCAACAAATGCCTCTGCCCTCCAAGAAACCCTTCATTGGCAAACTCCCATCGATCCGGATCGACCTTTCTGAAACCCTGCATTTGAAAATTCAGTTTAGTAATCCTTATAAATTAACTAATCAATAATCTAATTGGCATCGTAACAAAGAAAATGGAAATGAAACCCAGTTAGGCATTATATCAAACACCTTGTAATCCATTCTAACACTGAAACCCAAATTATACACTACTCTACAATAAATCATTGGCAAACAACTTAAATTTCAAATCTTTCAGTTCAGAAACCCTTGTAAATTAACTAATCAATAATCTAATCAGCAAATGTAACAAAGAACATGGAACACAAACCCAGTTAGGCAATCCTAACAATGAAACCCAAATTGAACCACTATAGACTAATCAATTAGCAAACAACTTAAATTTCAAAGCTTTCTAGCATCCCAAAACACAAAAGAGTACTATTACTTTCTTCAAATTCAAGAAACCCAGGTATGATTCTGCAACATAAACATGAAGAAGAGAAAGGTGGAATTGTTACTTACATATGTATTAAGCTGGCGAATGAAGCTGGAGAAATTATTGTGCTTGAAGTAGCGAGGAAGAAGAGTCGAGGAGAACTGATGAGAGTCCCAAACAATGAAGCTATTGCGAGCTCTGCTCCAGGAAACAATGGGGTCTGTAGAAGGGTCTTCCACCATTTCAAATGTCTTTGTAAGAAATGGAGGCGGACCCAAATCGTGCAAGCCCTCCATCGGCCGCGGTGACAAGCTTGAAGATGATGAAGACGATGAACCAACTGTGCCTGCTACAACTTCTTCTTTCACTGTCACTCTCTCCATGGTTTTAACTCAAAGATGTGAACTTTAAATTCCAGAGTGAGTTTCAAGACTTGGGTGTTGTTAATTTTGATGAAATTGAAGGTGTTTGGTAGCTTAATTTGAGGTTTGAATTTAAGAGTTGGGTTTGTAGTGAAAGCTGGATCTTTAGTGAGATAGTTTGTTTGTCATGTGGAGGAAAGATTAGATGTTAGTGTATATTAAGGCGGTGGAAAAAGTTCTAGAGAGAACAGAGTCTGGTGTCTGCTTGTTTCTCCAGTTTGTAAGTAGTTTCGTCCCATGGTCACAAGGCTCTAGAACCTTCTCATCGTTCTAACAATATAGCCCAAGAAACTCTCCGTGTCAATATACAATTCTTAATCCCGACAGAAGAATTGAAGATAGAGCTAAGAAAACAGAGGATTAGCCTGATCCGACTCACTCCCTAGTGAAGTTTGTTGCAAAAGAGAAACAAAAAAATGAGAACAATATTACGAGAGCCAAGTATGGGGCATGAAACTAAACTTCAACAACATGAAACACACGACAGAAGAAGTGTCGAAATCAAAAATTTGACACCGCAAATAATCTCTCCAACAAAAGGAGCGAATAAGATGAGGAGGCCGTTTTTGTCACGTCGAACCATCATAATTGAGACCCATGTTAGCCACACCAATAGCATAATTTCATTCTTCATATATATATGTGAAATACGAAAAATGCACCTGATATTTTTTGTCATATTTGTTATAGTGGACCTTAGGGTCTTCCTCATTTCAGTTTTCTCAATTTTATTTCACTAATTAGTTTGCTTTAAGAGGTTGTGGTTTGGTCTTACTCTCTTGGTAGTTGGTTCATTCCTTTATTGCTTGTCAAACAGTGACAAACGTGGCTCATAAATCATCTTTGTACCGATATTGTCTCAATTTAATCATTTTTAAGGTGTTAGGTTTTAATCACAAAAGACATCGATACAATTATGAATGATTCATCCACTTTTATATGTTATATTTTATTTGTCACTTTTCTGATGTGAGTTTTCTTCTCTCTAACTCTTCCCCTTACGTGCAGCATAAATTTTAATTTTTAAGTTTGCACGTGAAGACGTAATAGGAGAGGGGACCACTCTGATACCATGTCAAACGGTGACAAGCGTGACATATGAATCACCCTTGTACCAATTGTCCCAACTTAACTACTTTTAACCACAAAAAGTCTCGATACAATTAGAAATGATTCACTCATTTATATGTTATATTTTATTTGTCACGTACTTTTTCTGATGTGAGATCTCTCATCTCCAACATTTCACTAATCTTTCAGCTAGAGAAAGTAGACATGATAGATGTGATACAAACAAGTGAGAGGAATGAATAAATGAAAAAACTAGAGTTGAGTCCGCTTCTAACCATATAAGTTTATAATCTTGTACCAATGATAATTCAATAGTCTTCATGACTGACATAGAAGATTCTTGTATAAGTTGCATGCATGAACAATAGAGCTACCCCAAGCACCAATTAAACAACCAAGAAGTCGAGAAATGGAGGATGCCGATGAACTTTAACGGTACATGGAGCTTAACAAGGCTTGCAGGGACATGGAACTTCTTCAAAAATGTGAGGTCTAAAACAAAAGCGTACATTTCGACCAAAAAAAGAAGAACAAAAGCGTACATGCAATCAAAAACAATCAATTGGAGGAAGCTATTTTACCATCAAAAGCGTACTCAAAGGCGTAGTGCAGAAAACAAGCAGGAGATGAGGAGAATGAGGCAAAATGGCAAATCACAATGGTGTAGAAATGAAGGAATGCCAGATCGTTGAAAGACTTGTGGAGTAGAATCCAAAAAACATAATCAAAACAAAGACCAAATAATGCATATGATCATGTGCTATATACATATAGAAGTATAGAACTACTATTTGATCGAGGATGATGAAGCAGCTGACTATGAAATCAAACTTGCAGACTTCACAAGTTCCAACCTATGCTAATTGGTATTATCTTAATCTTGAATCCATAAGTGCTACGCGTTATTCTAAGCAATTGATAGTTAGGATGGTGGTAAAGACCAGCAAATCGAGTTAACTAATAAAGAATTTTGAGGCTGGGATTTGAGAGCAAAAGAGACGTGTGTTTGATCGATTAATTATGAGCCGCTAATAGTGATTCTTAGCATCATAAACAATGTGAAGCAACCATTACCAATCGAATTGGTGTAGAAGACGAGAGCTAAGCTTTTGGGAGCCCCCACCATGGTGGCGACAAAAGATCCTCATTACTCGGCCCTAGCTAGCTTTTTCATTAATAGAAGGAAAAATGTTTGTTAGAGATTTTAGTATCTCATATTGTTTAAATTTTAAAATGGTATATCATGTTTTTATTTTGATTGAATAAATATATCAAAAATTATTAGTTCCGTTTAAAAAATTAACGACAGATATTTTTTTGTCATGAAAAGATTAATTTATCCTTTGTTAACAGTATCTGACCTTTTAAATAAGTAAAACTTTGGTGTCTCACGTTTCAAAAACTTCAAAACGGTATCTCATGTTCTTACCCCTACTAAAAAAGGTATCTGGAACCGTTAGTTCCGTTAAAAAAATCTTTTTTATTTCTTTTTCATCTCTAAAATTTTATCTCTTTAAAATTAAGAACAATAATTAATTAAAATTTTATGTAAGGGTGAATATAAATTAGTAAATTGAAAAAAATTGTCATCTTCGTCTCCATCGAAAAAAAATAAGGGAGAAGCGTTGTCACCGGAGAAAGAGTGAAGAGAGATGCGTCGCTGGAGGAGAAGAGAGAAAAGAGCAGCGTCGCCATTGAAAAACAATCTTGTCACGATAGTCATCATCATTGTGGAATAGACTTTGCCAAACCGGTAAAATTTTCTTAAACACAATTGTTTGTAGTCGGTGCTCAAAAAAGTTTTTCACAGTCAATGCCAAAACATAATCAAGCTTTCTCTGATCCTCCTCCAAAAACTCATAACGATCAAGTACCATGGCTTCTACACTCTGTCACGACGACCTCTCTCTCTCTTTCAGAGAATAATAAAGTTTGATGCTAATACATGACTTTATGCACTTCATAGTCAGCATTAGCCAACCATAGGCACCTAAACTATTTTGTATCAGTCATATTTTCCAAATCTTTATGGTTCATGTTAAAATTGGATAACTTCTGTGATCAATTGATGATTATCAAAAAGAAAAATAGCCAGATGTGGTCAATTTGAGATTCGGATGTTGCACCGGATCCTACAATAGTCATCTATACCATGCGATCTCGACAAAGAAGACGAAATCGGGACCGAGAGTGGATTGGAGGAGAGCGAGGAGCTCAGATGGGAGTGATGGTGCAGGAGATGTTGGTGACTCGTAACTAACAGTCTCAAATACTTTTCTTTAGTCGGAATAAGAACGTGAGATATCGTTTTAAAGTTTTTGAAACGTGAGACATCAAAAATTTTTTTATCTAAAAGGTCAGACACAATTTAGATTATTTTTCCATTATATGAGTGAGAGAGAGAGAGAGGAGGAGGATGGAGGAGAGAGGGATATGCCGTCATGGCTTTTCTAATAACACACCGGAGGAAGCATGCATGCTGATGTCAAGAGAAACTATTCAAAGATCGATGCTAGAGAAAGATAGAGCAATATATATAGTTTGTATGTTGGGTACAGATAACTATTGTCTTATTTCGATCGGCAAAAAGTTCAGAATTTGATTTCCACAAACTAAATCAGCCATACTATTATGTCACGCGATGATCTTGATCTGATATCAATAATATATGAATGAGAGAGATTCTACTGAGGAACTTATAATGAGGATTTGGTGATGACTTTTAAATGAATGATTGGATGACATGCACTTTGAAATTTGAAGAGATCAATTAAAGTCCAAATCACTCATCCAACCGTCCATTTGAGAGTCTTCACCAAATTTTCATTATAACGTCTTTATTAAAAGCTATATCTATGTGAATTGTGTGCTCAATTATCATGTTGTGAAGGCGTATGACCACATAATTTGAGAACTTTCATCATTTACAAATAAAGAACATTTTTTTATTCAAAAGAAAATTATAAGTGTGCATTCACAAGGTTTAATATCTGATTCCTAAACGCATTAGGTTTCCTAGTGTGACCGGAAGTCCTTGTTCGACGTGAACTTTGTTTCCTGGTTGGACCGAAATTCCTACTTTGAGTATAATTCTTCTTAATTCTGGCGTTTTATACTCATTTCTCCCTCTTTGGTCTTTTACGACTCTGAAATAACAAAACATGTTAGAAATGAAGTTATTAAGATAATAACGAAGCTAAATAGGGTCAGAAATATGATATAAATGTAGCATATTCTACGTCTATCAAATTCTCCCACACTTTTCTTTTGCAAGTCCCTGAGCAAAACCAAAACAACAAACTGATTATCAACAAGAATAACAAAACAAGACTCAACAATACAAACTAATGCCCTTAATATAAATCTTGTTATCTCATAATCTTATGATATCGAAATTAGCAATCAATTGAGAACAAATCCATAAGGCTACCAAAGCTAATTTAACAAGCATGAATCACATAAAACCTGTAGGAAACAAATAGATCAATGGTGATATTAAGCTCGACATAGTTAAGACAAGTATGATTCAAACTCACGGGTTGTGTATTCGTTTCTTTTCCACTCGAATTCTGGTTCCATTACTAGGATCAGTAGTTTGGCTGACGAAAACTTTTCGTCAGCCTGTTAACCAAATTCGTCAGCCAAACTCTTAGCCGACGAGTTGTCGTCGGCAAAAGCTCGTCGGTTATAACTTTAGCCGACGAAATAAAAGTGGTCGTGGGCTATAGTTTCAAACTTAGCCAACGATTTATTTTTATAATTTTAGTCAGCTAAAGTAAGAATAAAATAGACGAAATCATTTTTCGTCGACCATAACCTAAGATTTTGACCGACGAAACGTTTAATATATTTTTCGGCTAAAGTATTTAATAAAAAAATAAAAAATAACTATTGCCGACGAAATTCACTATAATTCGTCGGCTAAACATTGAAAAATAAAAATAATATAGCCGACGAATTATAGTAAATTTCGTTGGCTAAATACTACTATAGCCGACAAAACAGGCCATATTTCGTCGACTAAACCTTGAAAAAAAATAAAAAAATATTATAGCCGACTAATTATGGCAAATTTCATCGGCTGTAAGTCCATTCCAGCAAACCCCCCACCCTAAAATTTTTAAATTACCATTCCAAGCAACCTGCAAATTACACCAAAATAATTTCATATAACCAACAACACCATCAAAAGTGACAACACGTTTTTCATTAAAATATTTATAAATTATTCATAAACACATAAAACTATAAAATTATTTAACTATATAATCTATATCATCTAAATTTATATCCACATCCGGATGATGTTGCTGTTGAGGAGGTTGCGGCGACTGAGGTAGAGGTATAGGCATAGGCATGGGAGGAGCCAGAAGTCCTAAAAGTTGGGCAGCTGAAAACTCTTGATCTGCTGTTGTTGTGCCTGATGGGTGGCATATACTGTAAAGCGACAGTATAGGCTGTCTGGGCGCCTTGTTACTCCCGTAGCATCTGAACTTCTGCCTCTAGCTGAGTCGTCATGCTGCTGGTCGAGACTGTCTTTTTTAAAATCATTAAGTGGTCTTTAGGACCCCTCGCCCTTCTTTTCTAGACCCCGACAGTAAAAGTTGTTTCCTTATGATAGAAATGTTGTGTCCATGATTCTCGTCCCACCCCTTAAATCCAAAGTGGGAATGTTTCATTTTTTGGAGAAAGGGAGAGGCTTAAGTTTGTATACCTCCGATGATTAAAGCCCCTTACATGTGATGCACTGCAATCCTCATCCCATATATGGCAGACACCGTTCTCACCACCATGGACGGTGCACCTTTCACACTTCCTAGCCTTTAGGCCATGATGTGGGGACCACTCCCACACATAGAGATCCACGTGGCCGGGTCCCGTTGGTTAGGCTGCATAAATCTCCTCAAAAGGTAGCTGGGCCCCGCCGCCCACAATCCCCATGCCTGAAGGAAAGTACAAGTCAATGCCACGCGTCCGCGACGGGGAACGTCATCATGACGAGGAAATGTGATTTAGTTCCGATGATAATGTCATGGTAGTAGGACCTTTTGTTCCACGTCAGCAGCTGGGCCTGCTTTTTAGCACACCAGTCATCGGAAGCTTTTTTTTTCTATTTTTTGACCGGAATCTTTTTGATACCTCAAGATTCAATCTTTACCGTTCCACGTCTTACTCAATCTGACGTCACCCTCATTTACTCAAGATGACTAGCTCTCCTCCATGTGACTGCTCTCTACCCGGCAAATATCCAGTATTTTCGAGACACCGTATTGTATCTTATAATACAAAATATTTTTCACGCGCGCTACTTCAGTTCGTGTATTACCCTCTATCATTTTGTCTTGTTCAAATGAACCTATCCTCCGTCACTTAAGCTTAAATTTAAGCACGATAATGTCATGGTTTATAAATCGAAAATTGATTTACGGGTGGACACCCAACATAGCTATTGATGGCTGTTGTATCCACTTGATTTTTATCTTTTGAGCATACATGCTCAGGTGAAGCAACATGACTTGACTACATTTGTATGAGGAATATTAATTAACTAATTTGACCTCATAGAGTTCTTGTCTAATTACTACAACAATTGAGACAATACCATTGTAAAAAAAATATATCATGTCTGTCATTGTCTAAATGTAAAAAGAATATTATGTTGTAACCTTTACTTCATTTTAAGTGTTTGGTCTAATGTATGATAGACTAAGAAAATTTTCATTAAATTCATAGTTACTAAATTTTGTATTAAATTGTTTCATTATCAGTTATGGAGATAATATACTGTTTTTCCTTGAATTTCCATATATCTATATGATCGTGACGTCGTAACAAAATAGAAGCGCGTGGGCATGAAAACGTGCTAAACCTTCGATGGCAAAGGAAGTATGCAAACACAGTACATTGTAGTTGCCAAAAAAAACACAGTACATTGTGATGAAGGCATGCACACCTACCTTAGCCCTCTCTCGATCTTTATTTATAAAATCTCTCCCTAACACACCCACACCCACACCCACACCCACACCCACACCCACTTTGCCTTTGCCTTTGCCTTTGCCTTTGCCTTTGCCTTTGCCTTTGCCTTGCCGTTGACATCAACCCCTCCACCTCACTCCAACTCTCTCTTTTCCGGCGATGCAGGGCCTACGTCGTTGCTCCAAAGACGTCGTCCACCTCGGCCTCTCCCCCTCCCCTCCTCCCCCAAACCCCTCCTCCCTCTCCATCGACGTCGCCGAGTCCGCCGAGACTCGCATCCGCCGCCTCATCTCCGAGCACCCCGTCATCATCTTCAGTCGCACTTCCTGTTGCATGTGCCACGTCATGAAGAATCTCCTCGCCACTATTGGCGTCCACCCTACCGTCATCGAGTTGGATGACCACGAGATCGCTGCCCTCCCATCTCCTCCTCCATCTTCAGACGACGACCATCCCCGGAATAACATCCCTCCCTCCGTCTTCATTGGCGGCTCCTGCGTCGGCGGCCTTGAATCCCTCGTCGCCCTCCACCTCACCGGCCACCTCGTCCCCAAGCTCCTCGAAGTTGGTGTCCTCTAGATCACCTCCGTCATATTAGCTACAAGAAAAACTAGTCTATAATTGTAATTCCCCACCTTCAATTTATTGTTCTCTCCTCTTAAATTAGTTTGCTTCTTCTTCTTCTTCTTCTCATGTTCTTGCTTAGTTAAAACTGTAAGATATCAGATATGGTGTCGTCTTTGTCGCCTGAGTTCTACTTGCCCTGTCGTATACAAGACATTTAATAACGTAAGCCCCACGTTGAGCGACTCCAATCCAGGTTCCCAGATCGGGTCCCATTCGTCCATCTGGGCCATCGGATACATTTCCCTGCGGGTACCCAACTTCCGGGAGGTTACTGTAGCCTGTACGAAGGACGAAAAAGGGTGTAATTCTGGTCAAATTTGGTAAAAATGGCTAAAACGGTTAGTATATTTTGGAGGTCCCACGACCAATTATTTAGCAATGGTGGCGGTTGAAGGGTAATGCAGTGAGAAAGATCCTTGGTTGAAGATTAGTTCACAATTTTTATTAATTTTAATTATATTTTTCATAACTCTTCAATTTATTGATCTATATAAATAGATCATTTATACAAATTTTCAGTTAAATTGGTGATTGTTAAGACATCAAAATAGATCAAATCAATTGATGATCCAAACATGTCAAACAGGAACCGTTCGAGTTTATAATCGGTGAATCATATTTATGAATGCCTTAACGATTTTCAATTTGTATGAAAATTTGTAGAGATAATCTACTCATATATATCTATAAACTAGACGGTCGAGATGTAAATATGCTATTGAAAATAGGATGAAACGAAAAAAATCTTTAACTAGTTCTCAACAAGAAAGTTCTTAATAGAACTCTTTTCTTGTAGTATATTCTTTTATTCCAAAACAACTAGGACAACTATGTAATGGGTTATGTAGGAAAAGTTCTACCATACATGTATGTATGACATACATACAGCCAAACATTCGACCAGCTTTAAAAAACTGATTGCACGGTTCACAATTTTATGTATATCATACATATATATATGTATAGCATCCAAACTAGTTAGTGTGACTTGTACTACAGTCTATCTTAGAGAGTTTATACTCGGAACTATTCTAGATATCGAGCTTTGATCTAATCTCTTTCAAACTCGCCGGTGATATTAAGAAGTTTAGAGTGACTGGTTGGTTTAGTTCAGAGATGATGACATTTGAAATCACACTGGTTTCTTAAAAGCGGTCTAGACCCGCACACAATATATGTTGGATGATCATATCATAAGGAAAGCTCTATCTGTCTCTCAGTGTCCAGGGAGAGGAAGCTAGCGTTCTAACATTATGATTATGGGAATGAAAAAGGAGGGACGGGTTGATTCACCTCAAAAAAATATTGACGGAGAAGACAAGGAGAAATTTGTCACTATGCCAAGAGACAGTTATATGGGGTGTATCTTGGTGCGGATGCATCTTCAACCAGTTTAGAGCAACCAATGATCTACCTAAGCGCATGGACCGACTTTCTTTTATTGGCAATTTACCATGCACTTTGTTAGAAATGTTGTGAGATTATCGCTTTGTAAAATATATTTTCGTTTCGAAGTGGATGATTATGGTAAGTTAACTCTAGTGCACGTTTGTGTTTGGGTTTTCCAAATGTGTGGTCGACGTTCTTGAGAAACCTAGTAATGATATCTAAGAACGACTTGTTACACTTAATTTCAGGGTTTATAATCATGTTAGTATGGCTATTTGATTGATAAATTGAAATTATGGTTCGGACACAACGTCTATACTGACATATTATTTTTTTGGCGAGAATATACTAACACATTATTGGAGCCATGAACACAAGGCCACGACTCCAAATATAAAAAAAGATAAAGTTCATTTCTAACAGTTTTTTGAAAACTTTGAGTATTTCAAATTTTTTTTAAAATTTGTGTTAATTCTAACAAAACTCACAACTCTAAACAACATATAATATTTCAATACTCATTTTATCTTCATCCATTAAAACATATTTAGAGAGAAAAAAATAGAAGATAGAGGATACATGGTCACCGGTCGTCGGACTCCGGTCACCGGTCAGCAGAATCAAGTTTATTACCTCCTAATAAACTTACACTGAACCCTTAAACCATATTCTTATTGTCACAACCAACTTTACTACCCTCTAATAAACTCCTACTGAACCCCTAAATCATATTCCTACTGTCAGTCAACTTTATTACCTCCTAATAAACTCTTACTGAACTCATAAACCACATTCATGTTGTTACAACCAACTTTATTACACCCTAATAAACTATCACTGAACCCCTAACCCACATTTCTATTGCACAGACAACTTTACTAGTCCTTAATAAACTCTCATAGAAGCCCTACACCATATACCTATCGTCATAGTCAATTTTACTATCCCTAATAAACTCTCATTGAACCCTTAAACCACATTTCTATTGCATAACCAACTTTACTACCCTCTAATAAAGTTGAAAAAAATGTTTTACTATGAGATAGGAAAGTTAAAACATACTACTCGTCATCAAATTACTCAATAACTCGGCGTCAAATCCAATTGTTAACACGCTATATCTCCAGCATTCACAAATGCTTATAGCGATCAGCTAACCCTCCAATCGAACCGATTGAGAATTTGTGCCCCGCAAAACTGCAGGAAGCCAAAATTCTAAATGATAAAATACTTCGCATGTAGAATCAAGGCTCACGCTAATCCATAAAGAAAACCAAAGCCAAATCGAAACACATAAACTCTTTCTCCTTTCAAATGGATCACAAGATCTGATTCACGTCTTTTCGTCGTGCGAGTCTGATAAAGAAATTATCTTTTTTCTGTACATGACCGCTAAAATGATCTCACTTGTATACACCAAACAGTATCTTAAAGATAAGAAACATGAATTCAGCGCTGTAACTGCTGCATCCAGAATATCCGATTATGTAGACATAAGGACCCAAAAGAGTTACTCCTCAAGGAAAGTTTAACGCAACACTACGTTAAACCTTTTTTAAACATCCACTCTAACAACAAATTCGGATCCCTCACTTTTCAAATAAAACCACAACTCGTAAGACTCAGTTGACGTCTTAAATATAAGGACAATGAACTTATAAAGCCTCGAGAAGTTGATAATACTTCATGTCACTACGCTACTCTTGCTCATCACATAAAGGAGTTATATTAAACTTAAATAGGGCAACAGCGAGACATCAATCCACTCGATGAGACGCCACGAGTCTCATCATTCTCTACGCTGAGCCTAGGGTGACGCACAACTGTGAAACCCAACTCAATCTGAAATTCTGAATAAGAGAAAACGTCAACAAAGTAACAATTCCAACGTGATCATCAACTTTACCAGTATCACTGAGCTAGGACAACCACCAGCTTTCTTTTACTTCAAGTGACACTTCCTATAATCGCCAACGTCGTATCACTGACTGAAAGTCAAAATTCTCATTCTACCTCCGTTACTATTAATAAGTCCAACAACCGACTAAGATTAGACGACAGATATTCGAATCACATACACCTCCCAGGTGCCTCTACTTTCCGCAATAAATTTCTTGCTCGGAATTCTACTGCACTGCACGTGCGACGAACACCAAAACACTTTTCATTAGACAATTAGTTTTCACTTAGAAACTATCATCACCGACTAGGTTTTTCCATCTTGCAAAACTGATACATCGACAAAAGTCAAATTGCACGTCCACTCTCGGCTCCAGCTCTAGAGGAAACCAAATTCTAACTTCAAACTCAAAAGTCTTGTACCTCGCCCTCATTTAATAATATTCTAATTGGGACAGTAACCAGAACCATACGTCAAATATCATGATTCGTCCAATTGTCATAACCCAGAATGATGACCACAACCTCAAACAACAATGACCTCACAGGTCAATCCTGGATCAATATGGGATTCTATCACAATACGATCCGTAGAAAGATCTCTGCTCTACGTAGCAGAAAATTTGCTACATTCAATAATAAATCTCTTAATAACATTTGACTCATGATACTTCTTAAATCAATAAAGAAATCATTGCCCCTGCTCTTACAGTTCATACTCGCTGTAAAACAGACAATTAATAAACAGAATCCCGCATTCCCTTGTTGCATTAAAACACTTGTGGCTCCCAGATCTATTACTCAATCAGACCTCAATTCACATAGGGTTACCACTTAATTAACCACAACCTCTGACTTTCACTCTGCAGTCAAGTCCGCACTCTCCCCGGACACCTACTATCCAGCCACAAACACAATCCAACCTGTGGCCAATACCATATGTCCATAGAATAGTTTCAGTCAATTATCTTAATATTGGCTGATGGACACATACTTAACATATGATGACCACTCAGGTCATACAAGATTAGTATGTGGCCTCATCACATCATGATATTTATTTGGGAACGTCACCCCTTTTTGGCAATCTGCTCACCAAACACAAACTCTCATGAGAAATACTCTCTGAATCAACCGGAAAACTCTTTTCTCGTAATCATCGTAAGACATTACCACCATACTGCAACTGATAGGTAAACCACTTCTCGCGACTCTCTTGTCATCCGTCAAGACATGAGGCTCTAAGATTTGTCACCAAATCGAAACCCAGATCAAGTAGGGTCACTACTTAATTGACCCCTAAATGCACATCACTAACGATTCTTTATTCCTCTTAGAATTTCGATAAAATTGTACCAAAATTTTATCCTCTAGACACCCATGTCCGTACTCCACGGACTCGAAATTTGAGGATACTACCCATTATTACGGTGGGGATACCTTATGTACCCTTAAACACGTCACATTGCAATACTTCGATCAAAGAATATGATCGATTATTTATTTCAAAAACCCTGCAAACCAATCTGAAATTTTCACTTTCGAATTATAGAGTATACACTCTATAACTTCGATAACTGCGAATGCTTCCCAAAACTGAAGCAATAACAAATTTCGCATTCTCCAAAACACGTCCATCAAGGACATTAGTCCAACTTGCTTAACAACAATAAAGTGGGTGGATAAAACTTAATCTTAACACATCACAGCTAGTCATCAATTTTGAAAGAAATGATATTCATAATTCACTCCCATCACAAATTCATGGCTTATGGAAATAATCCCTTGGCAATATCGTCTGAAATAATTATGGCATACTGCTAGTCCATGATACAGTGGGTTTTGCTTCCCCATTGTCTCTTCCTCGAATTTTGTGCATCTGACTCAACACGCACTAAATCAGTCGTTAATGACTTTCTTACATTCTGTTAACTTTATCACAGGTCGGAATGACCACTATCGTCCAACTTCCAACCCACCACAAAAATAAAGCTTTACTAAAAACATCCAACACCATATGAGTCTGACTTCCGTTTCTAACTATCTTGAAGATCTTACCATGGCCTCATACTTAAAATGCTTATCCGACAAATGTCACTCTCATCAATCAAAGTTTGACCAAAAGTTAGCACATGAGTGACACCTTGCAATTTCTGAAATTCCTCGATGGTGACTAAACAATTAGCTCGTCACAACACTCCTTTTCCAGAATACTTTCATTATGCAAATATCCACTCTCTTTTTGCATCACTAACCACAACTACATCAAAAATATTCTGCTCTTCACCCCTAAAGAGCAACATAGATTGATACCGAGATGAAATATCATATTTCCAAAATTTTCGCCTTTGATCAATATATCTGACACCTACAGGACATGATCTAATATTTCAATTAAATAAATACACATCAAATGCCCAACCTTGCACTTAAATCAAAAACCAATCAACTCGGGATTCATGAGTCCTCAACTCATATCCAAACTCACAATCTCAGTCAGATTCTGAAAACTCATAGAAAAGTGTAGATAATTTACTTTCCCTTATGGGTACTCTGAGAGGTCGGTGTACTGTGGCATAGTCTTGAAGATTCAAATATTTATAGAACCATCCGGTCCATAAATCAACCAAGGAGTTCTAACTCGTATCCTTAATAAACACTAAGCGTCCAAAGCATAAAATGCCGATGGATCCGCCACGGTCGGACCATCACTCTATAGACACTAAGTGCTACCAAGTATATGAGATAGTAACAGGAAACGATAACCTAATGCTATGATACCAACAATCAAGACCCACCTCGAGTTAAACCCCTTTAACTCGAAGTAAATCTTGCAGGGACCACCGCAAGAGAACTTCTTACCGAAACCTTCTTGAAATGGACAACCCTTCTTACAAACCAACTAAGCACTTTCATAAATAATTTAAATCCCCCCAACTCCTGGAGCCATTCTGCTCCTAAGTCATATCTACGCTTTACTAACCTATTCAACTATTTAAGTTGAGGTAATGAGAGCAGTCTACATAGAAGTTATACCTAAATCAATATGCGAGCAACAATAGATTAATTGACTATGCTCTAACTTCGATACGCGCAACCTCCTCTCAGGAACCCTGCAACACTGGGCATTTGAAAACGAAGGGTCCAGTGGAAAACATTTAAAAACATTAACGTGAGTGGACAAAAATCAAATATGAAAATGTAAATATTTTTTCATGTTCTCCCTTTGATTTTCCAAAATCCACATGCACGCAACCCAAAGAAAATGATTAAATAAAATTTAACAATTCCCATGGCTCAAATCCAAAATTAAAGAAGTGGGGTACTATCACTAAGACCACGAGAAAAACAACTGACCAGCTCTATTCCACGAGAGGATCTATTGACCAGCTCAATCGGAGAGGGTCCCTTGACCTGCTCTATTCGGTAGAGTCTTTCTGACTAGCTACCACCGAAGATGGTCCTGACCGGCTCTATCTGAGAGGGTCCTTCTGACCAGCTACCACCGAAGAGGGTCTGACCAGCTACAATCCGGAGAGGGTCCATGCTAGCTAGCAACACATATAAATATATATGCTTGGAAATCCTTGAAAACCTCGTGGTAATTAAATCGAAATCCAAGTCAAAACACCCATGACTTTTCCCCAAATACATTGGATTTAAAACATTTTCAGGCATCCGAAACCGGTTCCCTGACTTTACTTTAAATCACTAAATCCAAGAGCTAAGTTTTCCCTTTTAAAAATAATCCCCCCCATAACCCAAAATTGTGATAACAATTAAAAACCATATTCCGGGAAAATCATTTAAACTCACGGGAAAGGTAGGAACATCTTTCCCGGCTCACTTATCTTTAAAAAGTATTAAATTCCCAAATTTTCCCAAATCACCATAAAAACTCAACATGGAGGAAATTTCATAAATAAAGGAGAAACTTAATAAAAATATGTTGCATGCATTATATTTAAAATAAAAGTTCACTCACAGACTTAGGCCTTAGCCAGACGAAAACCCGAATTCCGCTCAAGCGAAGTCTCCACAACACGAGCATCTTCGTGTCCAGTTCCACAATTAATATTAATTTTCCGGACGCTAGAATAATAATCAAATAACATAGGCGTTCACATTTGTGAGCGTACAACTTGCTCATCGTCTCCACATTCCTCAAATTGTCAACTAAAAATTTCCGACCTTCACCAATAACTTAGAAGTCCTTAAAATAATTCTTAAACCTTAACCGGTAATAATCGATAGTCCGAATAATATTTTATTATCCGTCAATATTACTAAACTTGAAAAATTCCAAAATCTAACAAAAACTCCTCAAAAAATTACCAACTTAAAACGATACTCCTCACAATTTATACTATTTAATGGGCATGAAAAACTGCCCAAAAAGTGGCGGCGGCCACAGACAGAAATTCCGATTGAAATTCCGGCGACCTTCGATTGCCAAAAAATTTTAACAGTAACTTCGTCTCATCAATTGGAACAACTTTCTAGTTCAACTCGAAGGCCAATTCAGCCTCTAACTAGGTCAATTACGTGAAGTGGAACCCGAAATTTTAAACTTCAAAACTTCAAATCTTCGATTCTTCCTCCATGTTCCAAATCAATTCTCCAAAATTTAAGGGTTTGTAGTACTCCTAAAACTCATTCTAATCATATAAAGAACTCCCAAATTGGTGGCCTAAGGAGGGAGAAATCCGATCTAGACTCAACATTGTACACTATGCATTTAACAAGGAAATTCTCAATCCAAGACAAGATAGGTCGAAAGGTTTATCTAGAATTGAAGTAGACTCAGAGGCGGTTATTTTAAGGTGGCCGGACGACGACGCGGTGGTGGCTGGAACTTCCGGTAGGGAGAGAGAGAGAAAGCACGGGGAGAGAGAGAAAATGGTTGGGCACCCCGGTAACTCTTATTTATAGTTATTTTACCGCACAGTAACTTTATATTTTTACTTATAACTTTTACATACGAACTCCGATTTGACCGTGCTACATGTCCACGAACTCGTATCGACGTCCTCTACTACTTTCATAAAGAATTTTTCCCAAATTCTTGACTTTACAAAAAGTCAACTTTACGATCAAACGATTACTTTAAATGGTAAAATACCAAAGTAACCAATCGTAAAATAATTCTAGGATCAGGATGTGACAGTTATGAATTTTGAAAGTTAGACGGGACGAACCTAATCCCAACCATCTTGCATTAGTTTTGCTTCCTCTTGAAATCGTATAGTTTAAATTGAATTTTCATCTAGGTATCTTCATATGAATTTTAGTAGACATTTTAAGGTTCATTTTAAAATTTGAATCACTTGAAAATGAAGTTTATAGATTAAGTTATGATTTTTTTAAACGTTAGGGTCTGCATTAGTAAATTATGCATATCAATTTTGAGATTTTGTACTAATTGACTTATTTTCAAAAATTATACAAATTGGTTTGTTATATGAGTTTAGTGTCTTCATGAAAGTTATAGAGGACATCTTAAAAACCATTTGAGAGTTAAAATCTCTCGAAAATAAAGTTTCTATAATTAGTTATGAATTTTTTAAGTTAAACGGGACATGATGAATGTTTTTAGTTTCAAATCCCGCCGGAATCAGGATGAAACCAAGACGGGACCAGAATTTACGAGATTTATGTCCACCCCTACTAATTAATGAATGAATATGAAAAGAATAGAGAGATTCAACACCCTATTTACTTTATACCTTTTGTCTTGTTAATTAGAGTAGTCGAGATT
The DNA here is from genome assembly GCA_951800085.1 of Comarum palustre. NCBI lineage: Eukaryota > Viridiplantae > Streptophyta > Magnoliopsida > Rosales > Rosaceae > Comarum > Comarum palustre. Next base: position 15,332,566 of record OX637589.1, read on the forward strand.
TTACATTGTCATTTCAACTTTTCCAGTCGTTTTCGGTCATAAAGTTGTAATGAAATGTTCGTTATTATTATCATTGTTATTATTATTTATAAAAGAGTATGACTGGATCAGCTCCATTTTTCAGATCTGAACCAGGTTCACCTAATTCAAAGCCCAAGCTAGTTCATAATCTGGTAAAATTGTTGAAGAAGCGAACACATGCATGCTTCAATAAAAATTACCAATTGTAGTTTCCAGTTTTAATTTCATGACGTAAAATTAGTGAGTAAATTGCTAGAGCCTCAAAAAGCAATGCGGCAAAACGAATGTCACCACAGTAAGTTACAAAACAACAAAACTGATCAGCTCTTTACAAGATATTCCTGCTGTAATTTCTATTTGCTTCATTCTAGTATCTGCTACTCTAATCCTTCTGTTAAGATGAAGCGATAGGGAGGATATCACAATGATCCTCGTGTTATAATCTGCCCCAATGCATGAACTTCTTGACCTCGTCATATAAAACCAAGATGGCAGCTGCACCAGTACTCCTAACCATGTTAGAAACCGCACCACGATAAAATGAAACCACACCTTCTTTCTTATAAATCTTCTTCCAGCAGTCCAGCGTACCACTGTACATCTGCTGTTCCAAGCCAGACTGCATCATCATCCTCCTGCGAACTGTATCCAGTGGATATGACAACAACCCAGCAGAGGTCGTGACTGCCTGAGCCACTACCCAACGTTTCCACAGCGGCAACTCCAACTCACATTTCCTTGAATTTTCTGATAAGATCTCTTTCATTGTATCAAAGCCTCCAAAATAAAGTCCACGGTGAACGACCATCCCCTGTAACGAGGCAGGAAGACCTCTGTAAATCCCTCGAATCCCATCCTTTTGGCGTGTGGTAACCAGAAAATGGTTTATTCCTCGAAATTGACGGGCTTCATTTCTTCCAATGTCGGCAGCAAGGCGAGTATGTGCAATATCAAGTGGGTATATAATAATCAATGTTGTACAACCGGCAGCAGCCCCAGCAATGAAATTGGTAGGTGCACCAGACAAAAAATGACCATCTAAGCTTCCGCTCCTTAACATGTTTCTATAAAGATCCTGTAAAAGAAACCAATTTGTAAGGATGATGCACTACACAGCATGAAGTTATGAACAATTTAAAATCATCATTAACAACTAAAACTATTCATCCATATTAGCAAATAATAACTAGAAATACAGGCTTCTTCAGTTTCAACATCAATGCGCCAAATATACAATGATATCAGGGTTTATGTTGTAGATTTGTACTTGTAATTTACTTCACATTGTGTCAATAAACTTAGAATGTATAATCAAGGACAGACAATATGCATTTTCAGACACAGGTTAAAGGATCAAACTCAATCTCCTGGAGTCAATACTCCATAATTACCTTAGTCTTTTTTTATTTCCTCTATTCAGGCTTATCAAGGAAAGGGTATCTTCCCACCCTTAAATTGACTAACCTTGACAAGCCTCTCTTAAGGGGGAGAACTTCCATTGCCATCTCCTTTAATTACCGCATCTAAGACAATCCCACGGTTTAAAACTTCTATAAGAATCTTACGAAAATCTCTTTAAGGTTGAACAACATGACCTAGATACTTTGACAAATAGATTTCACCATTTCCAAAAGTCATAGTGCCTTGAAATCTCCTTCCCAAGTCTCTCATCACCTCCCTATTGTTTCAAACCACTCTGATTTCTCCCAAACTGCAACACACTCTTTTTTCCCTCTCTAAACACCTCTTTCCATTACTAAAGTTAGTACAACCTAAAGCTCAGCACAATTATAGGCAGTAACCCACTTTGCCCTGTCCTGCATCATGCTTGTTATCTGAAAAGTTACAGAAAACCCACCATTACCACTCCAAACATTGCAACCCAGTGCCGTTCCTAGACTGACTAAAGCCATGCCAACATTGTCCTATAAACCAGTAGCTTTAAGTAGAAACCAAAATACGATTGCACTTCTCAGAAGTACGGAACCCTTTATTTACCATGTGCTCATACTCAAACAGATATCAGTACCTTTTACAACTATTGTTGATCAAAATCCCTCATGGTCTAAACAATGGACCAGAGAAAAATCCCTCAGTAATAGTGGATTGGATATCCAGGACAAATGTTTAACAGACTACAAACCAATTTTTTTCTCCATTCAGCATTTCCTCCCTTGTTACTAGCACACTAGATCGGTAATTCATCCAAGACGATGCAAATCTTGGGAGTAAATGAATCAGTCCTCCCAACCAGTTTAGCAAATTCACATTCACAATCTATCCACCACCAAACTCCCTCAGCTCAATCTACCATACAACCAAAAAACCGATTCAAGTTGTGTAATGCAGGAACCGGCTACATTACAGATCATCATGAGATACCAATGAGACAATGTTGCTACGTAAGGACTCCTATCTCTTAAAACACTCAAGTAAATAGGAAACATAAGCATGCAGTCATAATTTCATATACACTTTCAACATGTTCATTCCAAGAATTCAATCCAATTATCCTCCTAATACCAAACCCATCACAATAACTTCTAAACCGATTGAAATACACAACAAAGCAACAATCTTGACAGCAAAAGAAGATACCTTTAGGGAAAAATTGAGAGCCACAGAAGGGTAATAACGAAGAACACTACTCCCATTGCCTCTCCACAAAGACAAGATGCCTTCTTCTCTAACCGTCCGGGCCATGCAATCCAACATGCCTTTGAATCTGGTCCTTCCTGCCCCAAGAATAGCCATGTTGCTCTCTTGGGTCTGCAGCAACAGCTTGGCTCTCTCTATCGGCGCCACAATCGTGTGCACTATCCCACCCATCACCGCTCCGGCCATCAGATCACGGTGGAAGTTGGTCATCCAATCCCGTGGTTGCTTCAAGCCACCACCATCATCTTTGCTCATATTTTTTGTGGAAAATGGGAGATGGAAAGGGGCTAACAACAACCCTGATATGCATAGTAGCAATCACCCAAATCCCAAACACAAAGCTTCATTGAATTTTTTTCAGCTTATCATACAACAGTCACAACTTTATTTTTTTTTATGTGACAAAGTTTACTTGGTGTTTTTTTGTATCAAGAAAACGATAATGCGCTTCACTTCAAGATGCCTGAGATTTATAGACGACGGTTGAGATCAGAAGCAGCCCCCTGGATTGATGGATAAGTACGAACGTTGTTTTGCCACGTCTGTTTGGTGTGTACATTTCTTCAACTTTGTTTGCATCCTAGTCCCTGCAATGTTCGACATTTCTCCACCTTTTGTTGGGTGTGTGTCATTCGCGTGTCTTCTCAAAGTTGAGAACTTTGGGACGTCAGCACAGAACTAAACGAGGTTTGGCTAATGTTGGGTTCTTTACTTTTCTCGATGATGCTGTGACAGAGGGATAAGAAAGGTATCGTTTGCCTTTATGCTTTGGTGTTTAATTGTTTATGGCGACTAAATATGGAGCAAGGTAGGAAATAGAGATGTAAGCTTGTATTTAAATTAGGAGGTCAAACACAGGAAAATAGAAAATGTAAGGATGGCCATTATGTTGGGTTGAAACGTTTTAGGGGAGAAATGTTCAACTTTTGGTGATGGTTCGTCGAATTGCAAGTTAGTAGACTCCATATAGTGCATACAATATTCAAATGACTCGATAGATTAATATGTGAATTCTTAGAAATAAAATTTAGTCTAAAATATAAAAGGGTAAACTAAAAGCATGATACTTGTAATAACGTATGAGATATGTTAATTTAATTTACAAGTTCAATAGTTACATATAAAATTACAAACAAGTTTAGAAAGTGTTGAGTATTTTGACGTGATTAGTTGAATGATGAGTTAAATAAGATTCGAAGTGTTTGAGTTATGCATAAAGCATTATGTATGGGTGAAAATGCAACCATTAAATAGAATCTCAAAAACACCTTTCTCTAATGCCTTCAAAAATAAAAAGGAAAAGGAGAAGCTGATGTAGCTTCCTTTTAGGAGCTCACCAAAAAAAAGTAAAAGAGAAGAACATTGTTATGCTCCTATAGACATGTTAAGATGTTGTGCTTCAACTCGTACAAGTGAGATGTCGAAGAGCAAAGCTCCAAAAGTAAAAGTTGGAACCCTGTCTTCCTAAATTACATGATTCAAAGCATTATGACCAATATTTGCAAACATATCTGTCACAAAATTAGTTTCTCTAAAAACGTGGGTAAAAGAAATGCTATTAAAATTTTCAGCAAGCAATTTGATATCTCAGATAAGTTTGTTAAGTCTCCAAAGAGGGAGGAGATTCTATTGACGACATCAATAACTAGCTTAGAATCACCTTCCATCTCCAAATGAGAGTAACCTTTACTAATGTCATCTTCAAACAGTCTCTAAGAGCTCGATCTAGCTTCAGCTACATGAACTATAGTTGAACCCGAATAGATGGTTGCACCAGCTAAAGGTCTACCAAAGTAATCTCTAAAGATGAAACCACCTGCTGGCTGCTGCATATTCATTACTAACTGATCCATCAAAGTTAACTTTGATTTTTTTGAGGATAAGGAGGTTTCCATTTAATGATATTTTTATCACCTTCGATATTATAAACTTTGGATGTTCCTCTATTTAAAATCTCTTCTTTCATAAAAAAACGCGTACCTGTAACAAATATCGCAGACTTGATGAACCAACTCATAGCTAGTCATGTCTCTTGATTAAGTAATGTACCGGGGGTGGTATTTTGAGACCAAAAACCGAACCGAAAACCGAACTGAAACAATATAAACCGCACCTCCAGTTTCTGAATTTCAGTTTTAGTCTTTCAAAAACCGAATCAGACAGTTAAACCGAAATCAACGGTCAACTAAATAAAAACAACGTCGTTTTATTAAAAAATTATGAGGAGTCCTATCCTCAGAAGGTAATTCTCTTTTTAATTTATGTTACACTAGCATCTTGACTCGCACAATGTGCGCGTTAATTTGCTTTTATGTTTTTATAAAATTATTTTGCAATTAATATTTGAATAATCTCTTTATTTAATAGTATTTAAAGTTTCTCTCTTTTCAAAGAAAATGAATCTGATTCTCAAGAAAAAAAAGAATCTGATTTCCAGATTCAGTGTCAATTACTATTTTACTCATGGTTATTGAAAGCCTTAAGTTTTAAATTTTAATTAATTAAAAGTATTTTAAGTACTTCAAAAACTTAACCATTTCTAAAATCCTTCTGATTTTATTAATATAGATACATAGATATCATAATTGTTGTGTTGCGTTGCTTGTTCATTAAGATGTTTAGCGCTGTAATCGAGTTTGTGCACATATGTGAATATGAATTTGTAGATTGCTCATTCAATTAAGTTTAACATTTGGTATTGAAGTTATAGGTTTTCGCATACAAAATGTTAATGGTTAATCATAAGGAGTCTTTGTTACGGTTAACCATTAACGATTTTTGTATGAAAAAACTTAGCATGATTTTTGTATGAAAAAACTTAGCATTCTGATACTAAACACGTTTACAAACAAACTAATCATCTTAATGAATTATGAGTCTCAAAATACTATGGTGTCGGTTTGAAACAGCTAAGCCAGACACAACATGACTGTCTCAGACACCAGCACACCAAAACTGAAACAAGAACATTGTGCATCCAGTGAATCTGAATCTCGCAGACTCCCGGCCATCTTGATTTTTAGCCAACAAAGAAATGACAGTCAATAATTTAACTGATCCACATCATAAGTTTTATCAAAATATTTGACCTCAGTTTCCACATCTATATATCTAGATAGTTCTTAATTATTACTACTATTCTGGCATCATGCTAATCACTAATTACCTCCATTTTTACACTGCTGGTAATATAATGCCTTACTGTCGCATTATGTTTTCTACTTCTAACCTCAGTCGTCAAGTACGTACTGTAAATCACCAGTTTCACTGCTATATATCACGAGTGCTTGATCATCATAGAGCTAGCTAGAGAGTAGAGAGAGAAATCTAATGGGGCCTTTTCTCCTGTGTTTCTCTCTCACTAGCAAACACACAGTAAAATAAAACGACGAATATCGATGGGCTGTGAGGCACTGGGGACCGATGACCCAGCTATATACTTCTCTCAATATGTGTTTGCATAGCTATATGCAATATTCATTTCAAATGCCAAGAAACATGTCAGAAAGGTACCCATTTTCGAGAATATGTTAAGGAACAAAAATCGATCAGTACGTATTTGTAAACGAGTATAATATAGATAGGCTAAGAATGAGGGAGGAGTGGTTTTCCATGAGCATGTCTGCTAGAATATATGTTTTTTCTTCAACCAATATGTACAACACTGAATCATCCAATCATGTGAATATGGATGCACAGAGAAAACAGGTTTTGCTATATAGCTTTTTCTCTCTTTTTACCCATATCATGTTAGAAAGGCCTTAATCAACTTCTTATCATCTGGAACTAACTGTAAGTGAAAGCTTGCTGATATAACTTTTTCATCTTGGCCGGTTTTGCTTTCCTTTTGTACTACTCGTCGATTCTAGAGGTTAAGAAAGTGGATTATTGAAACGAAATAATTAGGAGGAAATTGGGTGGTGAATAGAAATATAATAATAAACAAGTGGAAATGAGGAGGGAGAGACTGGGAAGAGACCAAAGGAAAAGACAGAATGTGCACGTCAGAACAAGCAAGGCTGTTGGTTAGCTTAGCTAGCTGTGGTGCTGGATGGATGGGTCGACACCTCCAAGGGAATCTCCTCTTCAGTCCTCATCCACATCTCTCTCTCTCTCTCATGCAAAACACACCATCTTCATCTTCTTTTCTGATATGAGAATCCATTCTCTCATATGATTCAAGGTTAAATCATCACTCTACTTTGAATTCAACCCCCTAATTACCAGCAAGGTTTGTGCTTGTTTTTTACTCCTGTAGATTTCGCTTGCTTTTCAATTTTTTTACGTTTTCTGTTTGATTCGTGATGATGAGTTTCAACATCAAGGAAGATGCATCTTCATAAAAAAAAGGCAGCTATTAAAAAAAGAGAGCCTAGCTTGGACAGATTCGTATGAATATGAATTTAGGGTTTGGACTGAGATCTAAACTCAGCTAGCTAGATAGATGTGAAAGCTGAAAACCCGTTTTTGGATGTATGTTTATGAATCTCATGCATGCTTTGGTGTCATGATTAAGACACAGAATTGAAGTGCTTAGTCGTTCTAATTTAATGTAGGTGGAAATCGATTAATTATGATTAAAGGTTTTGCAGTGGATGAGAACATGTCCAATTTAACCTGTGCATCTCGAGATTTAAGCGCTTCTGCCAATTCCAGTATCAGAAATGATTCATCATCTTCTACACACCAGCAACAGCATCCAGCGCAGAAGAAGAAGAGAAATCTTCCAGGCAACCCAGGTATGTCTCATCTTTGTTAGTTTCAAACTTTCAGCTTTTGCTAATACAATCAGCTTTTGTTTTGGCACGTTATTAACTATTTTGAATTTCATATGTAACAGACCCAGATGCTGAAGTGATAGCCTTGTCACCAAAATCACTCATGGCTACGAATCGATTCGTATGCGAAGTGTGCAACAAAGGGTTTCAGAGAGAGCAGAACCTTCAGCTTCATCGGAGAGGCCACAATCTGCCATGGAAGCTAAAGCAAAGGACAAACAAGGAGGTGAAAAAGAAAGTGTATCTGTGCCCGGAACCGACATGTGTCCACCATGACCCGTCGAGAGCTCTTGGGGACCTCACTGGGATCAAGAAGCACTTTTCCAGAAAGCACGGTGAGAAGAAGTGGAAATGTGAGAAGTGCTCCAAGCAATATGCGGTTCAATCAGATTGGAAAGCTCATTCTAAGATCTGTGGCACAAGAGAGTATCGATGTGACTGTGGAACCCTTTTCTCTAGGTAACACTCCCACTAAATTTTATATTCAAAGTAATCTGAATTCTGCAGAGGGATTAGAACCACATGAATTTCAAGAATATCTTATGAGCTGAGGTAAAAGCTGTGCAGTTGTCCACAATGATACAAATGACAATAGCATTGTTTACAGTGTTATTTTCACTCTTCCGGAATGATACAAAAGCTTTACCAGTCAATTACCATGTCTATAATTTATACTTGGGAATTGTTTATAATTTATGCACTATTCTGGGACATTTTCTTTTCCTTACGAAATGAGAACAAAAAGCAAGAGAGTCAAAGATTTTGAGTTGTAAAGCGGCTAGTTTAAGAAGCAGGCTGTTTATCTTGTCCTTTTAAAACAAAAAGAACGAAAATACAAAAAGGTACATGATCAGAGAGAACGAGAGATTCTTCACTTTAAATTATATTTCAGATGGTTTGCTTGTTTTGTTCTCTTGTGTTTGTTTTGATACTAATCTTACACTGGTAATTATATACACAGGAGGGACAGTTTCATCACTCACAGAGCTTTCTGTGACGCTTTGGCACAAGAGAACAGCAACGCAGCTAGAGCCATCAACCCACTTCTCTCATCATCACTACCCCAGCTCCACGGTGGCTTCCTACCTCATCATCACGTGAAGAGAGAAGTCCAAGATCATCAGCTACAGCTTCCGCCGTGGATGGGCGGCGAAGCCGCCTCCTCAGCTGGTCCATCTCATCATATTAACCTCTCCTCATCGTCGCCATTGTTCTCCACCTCTTCATTCGACCAGCATCAGTCTTTTCTGCACCAAAACCCTAACCCTAGCTCATCGGACTTTTCAGCTGCTGCTCACATGTCAGCCACTGCTTTTCTCCAAAAGGCCTCGGAAATGGGCGCCAATGTGAGTAAGCAGCCTTCCTCGATGTTTCTCAAGCCCTTGGACCATCAACAACAAGGTTCTCATATCATGCCCGAAACGACAGCGTTTGGCTCCTTCATGGAGGGCAACGCCGGTGGTGGCACAACTAATAACTCTCTTTTGCATGACATGATGATGATGACTTCTCAAATGCAGCAACCTTCCTCCTCCGCGCACGGCGGGTTTGACCAGCTTTCGTCATCGTCATCCTTCGGAGATCAGAATCATCAGGGCTTCAATGGTTCAATGGTCATGGGTGGCTTCGGCGAAAATGTTAACTCTCCTGCTCAGAAGAAACTAATCACCGCGGAGGCTCAGCTTCGGAGGACTAGTAGTACTACTGATGAAGGAGGCGGCAGTGGTCGCGGTGGGATGAATGAGGGAATGACAAGAGATTTCTTGGGTCTCAGAGCATTTTCTTGTCAAGATGATCAAGACTTTTTCGACATGGCTGCTGCTCATGGGCTCGACCAGCATGTGGTGAATTCTACTTCTTCAGCTAATTACAATGCACAGCAGCATAACAATGAGAACCAGACTTCTTGGCCAGGTAATTAGCAGTGTGTAGTCATCGAAGTTAGACATATAGGAATAGGAACCGTCATTTTCCTTAATTTCCTTGGGACAGAAGAAAAGAGCAATTGCAACCTAGCTTATTGTCCGAAGCGTATTCTTCAATGTGGTTAATAGACTGGTCTATTTTGAACAGTGCTCTAATTATGCACTCCCTTACTTTCTTGGTTTTCGTCCTTTCGAAATGTGAACATCCTTTGTTGCTTAGTTTCTGTAATTTGTTACCTCGTATGTTTTGGTTCGAACTTCGAAATGGGAAAATACGTCAAAATAGATAGAAAATGTGAACTATGAAGTCCAGTTAACTTTTTACTGGTCGCACTTAAAATCTTACGATATGTTTAGGTCGAGCTTGATGTCAGCACAATTGTGTTTCAAGCACCTTAAGAACTTTCTCCTAAAACTTAAACATGGAACAAAACTAGAGCCAATCGATCTCTCGATAGAGATAGAATAGAAGATCATAGTGCGAATCATAAATCAAATGCAAGAAACAATGATGTACGTTGAAGGGATTATTTTCGAGCCTTAATAACGTATGTTCCATCACCAGCAATTGTGTTTGTGAACCGACTCAATTGATGGCCACTTATATATAGTAAGCATAATCAAAAAATATAGATGGGTTAAATTGTCGTCAAAGCAAAACAGATTCCTCGTCAAAGATTACTGGATTTTGTAGGTAATTCGAGGTTTTTTTCCTGAATCTGACAAGCTAAAATCAAATCAAATCTACGATTATTCTACGAAGAATCATACACGAGAGTAAAAGTATGTGTTGACTGTTAAAGGGTAATTAAATTTACAAAGTCTCCGAACTACTTTCACAAATAAAGGTAAATTAGGCGCTGACAAAGATTCGTTTAGGCCTCATCATGGGTCGGGTTAGGGTCGGTCCGACCCTAAATTTTAGGGCTTAGAGTAGGGTAAGACTGATGCTTGAATATGTAAGCCCTAGCGGCCAATTTTGTTAGAGCTAATAGGATCGGGTAGGACCGGTCATTTAAATAGGGCTAAACAGAGCCGGGATGAGCTTGTTATTTTTTTTCTCACAATTTAGCTTTAGAATTATATGTAATAAATCTTATTTTTATGTTATATTTAACATGCATGCATACACATTATACTTAATTTAAAACATCTATCTATAAACTAAGTGGTTATACTCATATATCTTACAAACTAATGCTCTAAAATATCAAAATACAATCGTTAATCAACAAAACAAAAGGAAATCAAATGAACAAAGCTAGCAAACCAACTACAAAAGAGAAGATTAGTTGTATTGTATCTAACAAATAAGAAACATATTATAACAATACAAAAAATAAGAAATTATTAGAGCTTAAAGGACGAGCTTTTAGGGTCGGGTCGGGTTCGGCCCTAAAGGGCTCATCAGGATAGGGTCGTAGGGTCGGGTCGGGTTTCATTTGCTCAACCCTTACCCTACCCTACTCGAGAAGGGCTAGGGTCAGCCCGCCCTAATGGAGGGCCGGGTAGGGCTTCGGCCCTAGAGGGTAGGACGAGTTTTAGAACGAGCTAGGGTTGAAGGGTCAAATGATGAGGCCTAGATTCGTGCATAAAGATGGCATTTCTATCCTGTTGGTAAACCCCCCACACAATACTCATTGAGTAATACTCGTAATCAGTTTAGTATGGATAATTACTCACCCATTTCTAATTTCTAATGGGTAATACTCATTGTCCACCTGTTACCCACTTTTTAATATGACAGATTTTTTGTTTATATTAACTTCACTTCATATGTTCAGTTCAAATTAGGGCTGTTTTTTTGGACCGAAACCCTGAAACCCGGACCGGTGCGGCCCGAACCCGGACCGATTGGGACGGGTTTTAAAAGTAAATTTTTCAGGTCGAGCTAAACCCATACCAAATTAAAAACTATCGGGCCGGGTCAGGTTTCATATCTTAAAACCCGGACCGGCCCGAAAACCTGAAATGTAGGTATTGCTAGCTTAGGTGTTGTATTCCTATTGGGTTACTATTAGCTAATAAATAGCAAAAAATCATATTCCTTCACTCTTCAGTCTCTACTCTTGAATTGGGAATGAATCGAATCGGAAAAGGAGGAATTGGTTGACTTACAACATTATCGAGAGCGACGACGTTGAGGAAAGTAAAGGCGCGGTGAGTGGAAGGTAGGGCTGGGCATCCGAAACCGATCCCGAAGGCTCGTCCCGATTCCGTCTCAAAAATTCACGGGACGAGACGAGACTTCATTTTAAAAATTAAAGGCCCGACCCGGCCCGTCCCGTTTTAAAAAAACGGGATTGGAATCGGGACATGTTGAATAGAGCCAGTTAAGGCCCGGCCTGTCCCGAATTAAAAAAAAAACCCTAATTATGTGATCAATACCAGCAATGTCTTAATTTTAATTAATTCACATACGATTTCAGTCTTTTGTTATTGATTCCTGATGGTTTTGACTGTGTAGATTTTGAGTAAGATCGCTTGCAATCGGCTCCAGAAGGAGCTTTTGGAGTGGCAGGTCAATCCTCCCGTGGGGTTTAAACACAAAGTCACTGACAATCTCCAAAGGTCTTCGCTTTCCTGATCGATTCTCATACTCCTTTATTTTTTTTTGTTTCGTTTCTGCTTTGGTTTTGTTTAGTTGTTCAATTCAATTAATTTGGTGTCGAATCTTGATCTAAAGGTGGGTGATTGAGGTGACTGGGGCGCCGGGAACTCTGTATTCAAATGAGACCTATCAGCTCTAGGTTGATTTCCCTGACCATTACCCAATGGAGGCACCACAGGTTTGTGCAAATTCATCAGTTTTTGTGATATGTATTGTTGTTTGTTCGGTGATTATTACTTGCATAAAATTGGTGATGGTAACTACTGAATGTGAATCAGATAACTTGTGGTGGGATGAACAGGTTATCTTTGTGCCTCCGGCTCTAATGCATCCTCATATTTACAGCAACGGTCATATATGTTTAGGTAAGTTTAAGGGTTCCATTTAAGCAGTTGTTTTGTCATTAGTTGCTGGAGTTGATCTGTCATGTGATATCACGTATCTGATTCTTATGTATTCAGTGAGTTACACCATTGTCCATTGATACTTGTCTTCTCATTCTTTTCCCCCTCTGTTATTAGACTAGGATTAGGATTTCCATTATTTGTTCAAGACCTGTTTTAGTCCCGGTCCCGTTCGGAACCGAGCCTTGTCGGGATCACATATAAAAAACGCTAATCCCGTATCGTCCCGTCCCTTTTTAAAATTTCGGGTTCGGGTTCGGGATCAACCTAAACTCGGCCCGTCCCGACCCATGCCCACCCCTAGTGGAAGGGGCGGTGGAGATGTCGTCAAATTAAACATCCAACTCATGCTCACTTCTTCACCATTAAAACATCCAATTAAACTCGTTTTATAATAATAAAAAAATGTGTTCCGCAAACCTTATTCATTAGTAAACTTGGATTTGAACTTTGAAATTTTTTTGACCGGAAAACCCGCAGGTTTCGCTTGAAAAAAACCCGACCCAGACCGACTCGAAAATTCCGGGTTCAGGTTTCGTTTTTTCTAACCCGGCCCAGCCTGAAAACAACCCTAGTTCAAATAGTGATTCACAACACTTCAACCATCCAGAACTGTATCACTACCATGAGACACCGTCACCCTACCTTAGACTCCTCTGATCCTCTCCATCCATACGCGCCACCACTCTGCCACAAAATACACTGCCAAAGCAACCTCCACCCCCCACTGGCAAAAAAGGGATCATCTCCGGCGAGATGTTTTCTGGTGCATCTTTCTGGTGAAAACGCAAACCTAACCTAAATAGTTTGCATCCAACTTAACTTTCCGCTCACCTAACTTTCAAACTCTAAGTCCACCTATGTTAAATAAGAATTTAATCAAGCAAAATATATGACACTTGCAGCGTAAACCATAAGCATTGTTATGAATCGTCTATCGATGAATGATGAATTACTGCTAGATGTCCAACTTATTTTGGTTAAGATTGGCAAATCATTGGTTGTTACAATGATCCTTGAAGATAGAACCAAATGATAATCCTAACTTTAAATAAATCGACCTACTCAAATTACTTGATCAATTTTTTTTATATCCACAAACTTAATCATCTCCTCAATTAGAGTCGCACCATATCAGAAAGTCCAAATCGCCCCTAACATGTGAGAATCCAGCTCAAAATATCCAAACCCACAAAGGGTGGTAGAGATATTTTCCGAATAGGACGATATGGAAAGGTTTTATTAAACACATTCTTGTTGAAAACTAGTTGAAGACTTGTTTGTTTCACCTTATTTTCGATCTCATATTCAAATCTCGATCGTCTAGTTTGTAGTTATATATGAGTAGATCATCTCTACAAATTTTCATACAAATTGAAAATCGTTAAGGCATTCATAATGTGATTCACCAATTATAAACTTGAACGATTCATGTTTGACATATTTGGACCATTTGTTGATTTAATCTATTTTGATGTCTTAACGATCACTAATTTGACTGAAAATTTATAAAAATGATATACTCATGTAGTTATATAAATTAAACGAAAAAGTTATTGAAAAGTTAGTGTAATAAACAATTTAAAAAATAGTGATGGACAACAAGGTCCGTGCATGAACAGAGACACGCGGAGCAAATCAGAAAAGCGTGCGCAAACAAGAACCTTACGGCCCTCTCCTCGTTTCCGTTCCACCACGAACGATGTCGTTTAGTTCCAAGATTTGAACACCCTAGTATCTCTTGTCTCTATTCTTCCCCAACCTTGCTCCTTCCACTTCTCTTATCTCCCCCAAATCGAAACGCCACCGTTTTCACACGTCCCAAGTTTTCAGATACAACTAGTTTTCAGAAAACAGAGGAGCTTCAAATCCACAAGGGGATATGGCCCTGAGACGTCTGCTGACTCAGGTTGGTTAATTTTCGAGCTGGGTTTCTCTCAATTTCAGATTTTTATGCGATTTCTGGATCAAATATGTTTATTTAGCGCCAAAGTTTGAATCTTTTATTGATCTAGAAAACCCTAGTTGTTAGATTGATCATGATAAGTTTATCTGTTTAATTGGTATGTTAATTTCAAGGTTTTGCGGTATGTATAGGGGTCATTTAGGTTGGAGTGAAGTGTAATTTAGGGGTGCTCAATAAGAAAGAAATTGGGTGTTTTGTGAAAACTCCAATTCATTTTAAATTGTTGTTCAATTTCTTAGTTATTGAACTATTGCACTGTGCCACCGGTTAAGGTGATAGAAAGGCTGAATCTTTATGCTGAATGGGAGGGTGTGTGCTTGGTCAGTTTGTGAGGTTTGAATCTCCTATTGTTGGGGTAAAAAAATGAGGCTTTCCGGTGATATATGACCTGTGATATGAATTAAGCCGTTTCATTGCGACTAGGTACATACGATAGATGTGGGGAAGTAATGGGATGTGTTTTTTTACCTTTCCTACTTTTTTCAAATCTACCCAGTTTGTCTGATGAGGGTATTTCAGAGAAATGATAAGCTTCAAATGCTTCCATTTTTTGAAGAACTAATGCAGGCCTTTAAGTATGTTGATGCTGTGCTTGAGTGGTTACTTTGATTTGCTCTTTCATTTAGCCAATTTGGCACAATCTTAATACCATGTTAGACATCCTTTTTCTTTTTGTTCCTTTATGTCCTATTAAAGTTTGGGTGTTTTTCTTTTTCTTTTCACAACAGGTATCAAGGCATCGATCAGAGTTGGTACAGCTGCAAAAAGTCTTTACTAGAACATATTTTCCAGTCAACAGGGTTGCAGGAGGTGCTGGAGGTAGGACAATCCCAATTTTCTTCCTAATCTCTTCTCCTTTTTATTTTTATTGTCTCGTCAACTATTTAAGTTACTTTTTTCTAGGCATTAAGTGAAACACCATTTATCTTCTCTTATCGAAGCAATTCTTTTCTTATAACCAATGCAGAGAATACAGTTTTTAATACTCAAGAGAGGTTTCAGTCAAGCTACGTGCGCAGTTTTGCTCGCAGAGCACGTGAGATTGATGAAGTTAATGAACTTGCCTATCTAAAAGAACTGTCCATGCGAAATGACCCTGAAGAAGTGATACGATTATTTGAAAGTGCACCATCATTGCACTCCAACTCTTCAGCGCTTTCAGAATATGTGAAATCATTGGTAAAAGTTGGCAGGCTGGATGAGAGTGAGTTATTGAAGACATTGCAGAGAGGTGGGTAATGCGCAGGGTGATACTTTCTGTTTGATTTTTCCTACCAAAGTTACGGTCTTATCTCTACCTTTTGTGTGACTTTGTTAATTTTTGCTTCTGAAAATTGTGCGGTGTTTCTGAACCTTTGTTGATGAGAACAGCTGGCTGAACTTATAGTTTCTGAAGTTATTATGCATGTGTTCCATCTTATGAATTGAGCTGGTGACTAAGATGTGTTTACAAATTTATTAGGTGTAGCCAACTCTGCAAGGGAGGAAGAAAGTCTGGGCAGCTTCTCAGTTCTTAGGAACGTTGGAAAGTCCACAAAAGATGGTGTTCTGGGAACTGCAAGTGCACCTATTCATATGGTGGCTAGAGAAGGAGGCCATTTTAAAGAGCAGCTCTGGCGTACAGTTCGCACAATTGCACTAGCCTTTCTTTTAATATCTGGTGTGGGAGCACTCATTGAAGATAGAGGAATAAGCAAAGGTCTTACCATCTCTTACTGCTTTTGGACTCTTATGATATATCTTATGCATCCTGAAAAGATGGAACTTTTTCTTAATTTCTTTGTTTCCATTTTTTAGGACTTGGACTAAATGAAGAGGTCCAACCTAGCATGGAATCTAGCACAAAGTTTACTGATGTGAAGGGAGTTGATGAGGCTAAGGCAGAGCTAGAAGAAATTGTACACTATCTCCGAGATCCTAAGGTAGTTGCATTTAACTGCACAGCCAGCTGAATATGAAATACTTACTTTCATTTGGGAATTACCCTCCTGGTTTCTTGATTCATAGCATCATAGGAAATCTTCTTGCTATTCATTCAACTCAAGTTGAATTTGGGAGTGACCTGTAATGACCGAGTAAATAACTTGAAATTGTTTTGATTTCACCTCAGTGACAGTAATTTTTAACATTCTGAAGGTATATCATTGAACTTCAGAAGTTGAGTTTTTGGAAACTAGTGCATTTGAACTAGTTGAACTGAGCTCGTCCTAATTCTCTTTATTCTTTTATGTTCCTTCTTTCCATGTTAGCAATATATTTTTCTTTTTGTATCTACACAGTTTTAATTTATTATCCCTTGACTTGGTTTCCTTCATAACAGCGTTTCACTCGTCTTGGGGGCAAGCTTCCAAAGGGTGTTTTGCTTGTTGGCCCACCTGGCACTGGCAAGACGATGTTAGCAAGAGCAATTGCTGGGGAAGCAGGGGTACCTTTCTTTTCATGCAGTGGCAGTGAATTTGAAGAGATGTTTGTTGGTGTTGGAGCTCGAAGGGTCAGGGATCTCTTTGCAGCTGCAAAGAAGCGGTCACCATGTATAATATTTATTGATGAGATTGATGCAATAGGAGGAAGTCGCAACCCAAAGGATCAGCAGTACATGAAGATGACTCTGAATCAGTTACTTGTTGAACTTGATGGTTTTAAGCAAAATGAAGGAATTATTGTTATTGCAGCTACCAATTTTCCGGAGTCGCTGGACAAGGCATTGGTGAGACCTGGACGGTTTGATCGTCACATTGTTGTTCCTAATCCTGATGTTGAAGGGCGGAGGCAGATTATGGAAGTCCACATGTCAAAGGTAATCTTGGTCTTTTTTAAAAAAAATTAGTTAATGCATTCAAATGGTAAGCTTTTGTCGTAGTTGCCCCTGCCTCTTTGTTCCATGTTTTGAATTAAACTTTAACATTGTGGTTCGCATAATTATTGTGGATATGAGTGTAATATCTTTCCCTTATCAAGAATGGAATTGTCAGGTCATCTTGGTCGTTCGGTGTTATGGATGGGGCGATTAGTTTTAACCTTAAAAAAGACACCAGAAATCATTTTGATGGTAGAAATTATTGACGTGTTTGTTTTCATCAGTATTGCAATGCCATTGTCAGTTGATATTTGTAAATTTCTCTTAATTACGTGTACTAAGCTCGACAAGCATAGGGATACCTCCTTTTTGTTTGTTTCATTTTCCTGTGTTTCTCTTAATTTACGTGTACTAAGCTCCACAAGCATAGGGATACCTCCTTTTTGTTTGTTTCATTTTCCTGTGCGTGTGTAGTCTGGTATTTTATTAAATTGATAGAGGAGATTCCTGGGAACCAAAAGTCTTTGTATTAATTCTGATCAAAATACCATTTTGACAGGTTCTGAAGGCTGATGATGTTGATCTAATGATCATTGCTAGAGGAACTCCTGGGTTCTCTGGTGCAGATCTTGCCAATTTAATCAACGTAGCTGCTCTGAAGGCCGCCATGGATGGTGCTAAGGCAGTGAATATGGCTGATCTGGAGTATGCAAAGGACAAGATTATGATGGGAAGTGAGCGAAAGTCGGCTGTTATATCTGATGAGTCACGAAAGCTAACAGCTTTTCATGAGGGCGGCCATGCACTTGTGGCTATCCACACTGATGGTGCTCATCCAGTTCACAAGGCAACAATAGTTCCCCGTGGTATGGCACTTGGCATGGTTGCCCAGTTGCCTGAAAAGGATGAGACAAGCGTCTCACGGAAACAGATGCTTGCGCGGCTTGACGTTTGCATGGGGGGACGGGTTGCAGAAGAGCTCATATTTGGTGAAAGTGAAGTTACTTCTGGTGCTTCTGACGATCTCCGGCAAGCTACTTCTCTTGCCAGAGCAATGGTTACCAAGTATGGCATGAGCAAAGAAGTGGGGCTTGTCACTCACAATTATGACGACAATGGGAAGAGCATGAGCTCAGAAACTAGGCTGCTTATTGAAGAAGAAGTGAGGCGCCACTTGGAAACAGCATACAACAATGCGAAGAATATACTCACCACTCATCACAAGGAGCTCCATGCTCTCGCTAATGCCTTACTGGAGAAAGAGACACTCACTGGAAAACAGATCAAGGCCTTGCTTGCTAACTTAAACTCTCAGCAAAATAAACAACCACAACAGCAAGTCATTGCGGAAAAGAATAGCTCACAGTCAAACCCAGTGCCTCCTCCATCAACACCCAATGCGGCTAAGTCTGCTGCTGCTACAGCAGCCGCAGCGGCGGCGGCTGCAACTGCTGCTGCCAAATCAAAAGGCATGGCTCCCGCATCTTAGCCCAAGTGAGGTTATTGAGTTGCAGGGGTATCCATGTGCATATAGTAAAACTACTTACCAGCCGTTCTGTGGTACCATAGAATGGTGCCAGCGAGGATTAATTCATGTATTGCCATTGTCAGATTGACCGGAGTTGTAGTAGAGCTAATTGGCAAGTGAATGTAGGCCTTGTGATTAAGGCATAGGTGGACATTCCGGTCTATTTTTGATTCTTCCTTCCATTTTCGAATTTTGTTCTTGAAGGTCCTTGTTTATACTATAAAAGAATAATTCATTGTCAAATGCATGCTCAGTTTCTGGTTTCAGATGCTCAGTTTCTTTGTCTATTTTCCCTCAAACACTCCAGAGGTAAAGCCACTAAGACAACATTGAAATCTTATGCGCCTCAGTTTGCTTCCCGAAAGTTGAAGCAAACTTGTTCTTCCAGCCTTCCAAGTTCCCCCATCTATCTGAGAACTTTACATTTCCAACATTGTCTGTAACTCTCTATTTCAAATCATCAGTATAACGAATTCCGGGCTGCCTTGCTTTCGCTCATGTTCTCGCTTTTTCTTCAGCTGTCCCAAATAGACAGAGCAAATAGAGTACAACAAGATAACATCCAATTGGCTTTCCTGAATACTTCAATTCGATTTTGTTTGATGGTAATTGATTTTCAATTCGTTTCTTGCTTGCATGTCTACGCGATTTGTTTACATTTTGTCATTCTTGGTAGAGAAAAAAAATCATATCTCTTTGTTTTGAATTGGTAAATTTAGCTGTTGAAAATCATTTCAATATTTTGACATGAGATCTATTGACCTTCCACTAACAGGCTTAGAAGACTGCAAGAGATTTTCATATGTATCTGAGTTCTTCAGGTGAGTGGTGCTATAACATAATTGAAGCTGGGTATTTGAATTTTTGGAGCTAGGAAAGAATAATATGGATATGCGTAATACATTTTCAATTTAATCGATTGAAAGTTAATGTGATTGGCTTTTGTGTATCGTGGTTTATTATGTATTGCACAATGATTTTATTACCCATCAATTCATTCACCTGTTGCTATATTTTGCACATCTACTGTTTTGCTCGAGTATTTCAGGCTCAGCTGACTGAATCACATACTGAAACTAAGGACTAATTCGGGAAGCATAACTAAATTGCCAACAATGCGTGTGTAAATGAGTAGGTATGCATTCTTATGTTTGCATCTATTGGGGCATACTCTTATATTCAACAAATTTGATCTCTTGGACAATTAGCAGTCATGAGTTAGAAAACCCTATCTTTCATGTTGCTTTGTTTTGTGTGTTTACCTTTTCTCTTATTTTCATAAATAGTTCAATATATATATATATGTATATATATTGCAAATTATCATGAAACCTTCAGCCCAGTCATTAAGCTTGCAACCATTCGCGTAGTGCTCATCATTGTCGTGTCTAACGGCTGGTCTCTCGGTCAACTTGATGTTAAGAACGTTTTCTTGTAGGTATTTCGTAATGAAGATGTCTATATGACGCAACCTCCTAGTTTTGTGGACCCTGAGCATCCTTCTTATGTCTGTAAGCTTCATCGCTCACTCTACGGTCTCAAGCAAGCCCTTAGAGCGAGGTTCAATTGCATCAGTATCTTTCTTTTGTCAGCTGTGTTCTTTCAAAGTAAGGCAGATCAATCCATGTTCATATTTCATTATGGGCCTCACACCATTTACCTGCTTCTTTATGTGGATGACATTGTTGTTACTGGAAGCAATGATCATATTGTTGAAAGCTTTGTTCAAGATCTAGGTCGTGGCTTTGATATAAAAGACTTTGGTCATCTCCATTATTTTCTTGGCTTGCAGGTGACTTCTTTTTCTTCACATGGTTTTCACATTGACCAGCTCAAATACGCCTATGACGTTCTTCATAAGTATGATCTTCTTCTGAGTCAACCGATGAGCACACCCTTGGCTGCCAAGCCACCTCTAACAACCATTGATGGTGGGCCCCTAGACAATTTGACACTTTTGTGAGATGGTTGGGTCTCTTCAATACCTGACTATTACACGACCAAACATCTCCTTTGCTATTAACTTAGTTGCTCAGTTCATGAGTCAACCCGGAACACACCTTATTGTAGCCAAACGTATCTTATGATATGTCAATGGTACCTTAGACCATGGTCTTTCCTTCCGCCCTCAACATCAGCCAGTTACATTGTTAGCTTACTCAGATGCTGATTAGGCCAGATGCTTGGATTCCCGCTGTTCTACCACTGGTTATTCTGTGTATCTTGATTCAAAGAAGCATCCCACAGTAGTGCAGTCTAGTACCGAAGCCGAGTACCGTTCTCTTGCTCATGTCTACTGACACAACCTGGTTAGGCATTTATTATATGAACTTGGTGTGCACTTAGCTCTCTCTATTATGCTTCATTGTGATAATCTCAATGCAACCTACATGGTTTCTAACCCAGGTTTTCATGCCTGTACTAAGCACATCGAATTGCTCTTGATAGGCATTGTGTTTGTTACATCCTATCAATTGACCAGCCAGCTGACCTACTTACTAAACCTCTTCACAAACACCGACATTCAGCCTTGTGTCTCAAACTTGTTCGTCCAAGGCCGCTCAGTTTGCCGGGGGGTTAGTATTACAGCTTATATAGATTCTCCCCAAATCAGGGCTGATTTCAATCAATTGTTATCTTCCTAATTGTATTCTAGGGTTATTTGTATTGATAACTTTACATAGCTAAACCATTCATAAAATACCTGTAATATATAATTTTACATATTTCATTAACCAAAAAGAAAAAAAGGAGGATAACCGAGGAAATTTATGCGAAGCCTCGTACTGCTCAAGATAGATCACAACAACAGTTTTTTTTTCCTTTGATTTCTCCGTGTGGGTTCTCTAATTCTCTAATTTCATGTAAAGTTTTCCCTGCCCTATTAGTCTAGTCGGGACTTCATTAAGCCCTACTAAGAAGGAACGCTGGGTTTATCCATCCGGGTCGCGAACGCACCTCGATTGGATTCGTTCGTTCTGGAACGCAGATAGCTGGGCAGTTGATCGAATCCGGTAACATTGTTCTTAACTTCGAGAGCGGTGTCAAACTTAAAATTATTAAGCGGACATGATGAACTCTTTGAACTTTGTCAGTCATGATCATCACACATTCTAAAAGTTCTAATGTTTTACAAATTAGAAGCAAAGTGTTCGGCGTGAAAATGTATTTCTTCGAACAACCAAGCTTGAAGGCGTGCCAGTATCTATGGGTCAGGTACAACCTTGATC
Organism: Comarum palustre; assembly: GCA_951800085.1. NCBI lineage: Eukaryota > Viridiplantae > Streptophyta > Magnoliopsida > Rosales > Rosaceae > Comarum > Comarum palustre. The sequence continues at coordinate 15,354,484 of OX637589.1, forward strand.
TTGATGCGCGTTCGCCTTCTGACTTCTCTTCAAACGATTGTTGTACAGGCGTTGGTCAGACCTGCATTCAGGTTATTCTTAGACCTAGCTGAAGAGCAACTAGGATTTTTCTCCTCCTCTTGCGAAGTGGACGTTCCCTCAGACCGGTGTAGTTGAGCAGAGCTAAAAAAATCAGGAGTGTAGTACGTTCGTCAAATGGTTCCTTGACAAACCGAGGATATTTGCTAGAGTTTCCACCCCTAACAATGGTTTTGCGGGTATTCGCCTACGGATAAGGCTTAATGAAGTGGTGGTGGACTGTTCGCTCACGGATGAGGCTTGGTGAGTAGCTGCGGGTAGTGCTCACTGATGAGGCTTTAGTGAGGTAGAAGCGGATAATGCCGACGGAACGGGCTTTGGTGAGTAGCAGCGGGGGAAGCCTACGGATAGGGCTTTGGTGGATAAAAAGACTCGAGGAATCTTTTTGGTAGAGGTGCTTTGGAGAGGCTTGTTTTGCAGTGTGCAAAAGTTGTATTGAATCGTTGAGATGTGTCTTTGTCCTGTATCTTGACCCCTTTATATATAGTGAACACTAGGGTTTGTTCTTTCTTGCGGATCAAGGCATATTAAATCTTCTCGGATATTTGAAAGATTCCTTAAGCAAACACAAATCCTTGTCAATTATGACTTTCAGTTAAAAGGAAACACATTAATAATAACGTAGACTACAAAAATCGGTCAAATGAATCTTCTGACGAAGTATTCACGGAAAGATAATATTTTGACCTAAACAGAAAATTGAGTGCAATAACGTTGAGTGATGCAGTGTTGATTTAGCTTGTCATGCTGCTTAAGAAGTTGTTTCTAGAGTTGTTAATCACTTTCTAAACTAGTTTGGTTACATGAGGATAAAAACTGTGATTGTTTTCATACTCTGATTCCAAACATGGAGTAATATTCTTATTGAAGATGGCGATATAATGATAATTTTTCCTACTGGAGAATCTGCAAAGAGAGTGCAATTGTGGCACGGTGGCGGAATGGTGGTGATGGGTTCCAACTGTGGCAGAAGCTTCAAACTTGAAACTACAAATAGGGAGCTCTAGATTCACCGTCGCTTCTGTTTGGTCATGTTCAGCAGTTTGGCGCCAGAAAGAGGCAAGATCTCGTGAGTAGAGTCCCAGCTCGGATCCATGTCTGTAACTCGGCCAAGTCACCTACAACCTGGTAACCTCCTTTGTTTTTTGCTGCAATCTGATACATGGTCTATTAAAGCAACCATCTTTCACAATAGTGACTACACCCAATTTCAAAAACATCCTAGAATGATCTTTCCTCTTAGTTTTAGCAGTTTTAAAATCAAATAGATGAAAATCCAGATAAAAAAGAGAGTGTTTATTGGATTCATTGTGTATGTGCAGGGATTCAGAAGCAGAGAGTTGTCATAGAAAACAGCCATGGGGAGAATCTTGTGGGGATATTACATGATACGGGTTCAAAAGAGCTCGTTGTGTTCTGCCATGGCTTACATTCCTCAACGGTACAAACACCTCTTTCTTACCATGGTTGTGACATTGACATATTTACCAATTACCAAATGATATCCTTATTTTTGTGCCATGAAATTATAACACTGGTGATTGTTTGAACATACACTTAATTTTGTTCCAACATGGAGAGAAATGAGTTCATTATGCTTTCATCTGTTGGATCGTATCCCTACGGTGAGACTTGCTGCCACATTGGAAGAGCAAGGAATAAGTGCTTTCCGCTTTGGCTTTGCTGGAAATGGGTGAGCTGCTTCCAACAATTTCCTCATGCTCTTACGATTTTTTTGAGCTATTTGTGTCTGGACAAAATTTGTAATTCTGAATGGTTTCAGACAATGCTTAAGAGCTAGTAAAATGATCTTCAGTTCATGTATTCTACAGCAGGGATAGATCCCGGCATTTTGTTTCTGTTTTTAACATTAACAAATAGGAGCGTAGGCAGTTTTGGTCCAAGTCATAGAGCACTTCAGTTTTTGGCATTGCATGGACCTTCTCGTGTAGAATTAAATAAGAATCTTTTTGTGATATACCTGATAGGGAAAGTGAAGGTTCCTTTCGATATGGTAACTATTGCAGAGCAGCTGATGATTTACGGCAGTAGTTCAACACTTTCTTGGGTGCCATTATGTTATTATTGCAATTGTTGGGTACAGTATAGGTCCGTCTATATTTTTGTGATCATAAAGAAATAATTCTTCATTTCTTGAACCGAAAGAGGATGTGAAGACATATTTCTTAGATGTATCAAGTTTTAAAGGTAGCAATTGTGTGTAGATAATCTTGAGGGCATAGCATCCCAACGTGGCTGGGTTAAAAGATGGATGTCAAGCTTTTGTTGCCTTACAGGTCAATCTCTCTTCGTGCATGTTCCTGTGTTTGCTATCATTGTTGTTGGGTCGAGGGAACTCACATTTGAATATTTGTTTTTTGGTTGAAAGATCAAAATTTCGTTAAGTAGTTATAGAGGTTTGTCCTTTAGAAATCCATTTTGGAAACGCTTCCCCAAGATGCTCCTTTATTTTCATGTTTTATTTTTTCTCATGTGTTTGTTTTCTTTCCTATTTTAGTTGAAAAAAAATTCATTATTTTAAAAGTTCTTGCTTAACAAGTTTCTTGCAGGGGGAAATGCAGTGCTCTTGTATGGTGCAAAGTACAGGGATGTTCCTCTACTTGTAAACATGTCTGGCCGATTTAATCTGGAAAGAGGCATTGAAGGTCACTTGGGTAAGGATTATTTACAAAGAATTAAGCAAGATGGGTTTATTGATGTGAAGAGCAAAAGAGGTATGCCATCAACTATGTAGTTAATCTCATCTCCTTACAAGTTCAGTGGTCTTGTGTTAGGTGCCAATTGTCTGAGCCTTAATCTTAATTCGTTCAAGACTCTAGTTTTGTTGGTGGTTCATTTGCATTTTAATGATTGTTGGAAGTATTTTGGATCTGGATTGTTTTTGGTTTAGATTGATCGTCCATGCAGCTGAGTATTTTCCTCTTGTTCATAGGCATATTTCAATGTCGAGTAACTCAAGACAGTTTGACAATTGATCAAAATTTCAGGTTAGAGAATGCAGTTATCTTCTCCTGTGTTTAATAGTCCATTGTGGCTTAGCACTGACAAACATGAATATGACGAACAAATTCCAAACATGTTTGACGATTTGTTAAAACAATGACTGTATATTACATGTAATGTTAGTATCTGTTATTTTAAGGGTTTTGACAGTAATGGATCAACAGATAAGATGGTTTCTGTTGAAGATGCTTACGAGTTCAACAAGTTCATACCTAATCATATATTGTACATGGTGGATGGAGCTGATCATGAATTCACTTCACATCAAAATGAGTTGGCGTCAATCGTGTTGGGTTTCATTAAGAAAGATTTTCACCAGGACAAGTTTATGCTCAAGCACTCATCACTTGGCACAAGAGCAGCAGACAAATCTGTCCATTCACCAATGTGATCTTAAACTCATTATCAAACTTTTTTCCTGTGAATGGTTGTAATAATACTCAACTCCTGTAGTTCCAACTAACATCAGTCTTGTTGAAAAACATTGCCCATTATAGACTGAAATCATACATTGATTCCAAGATACATCACACCTTATCAATATGAAGATGGAGTAGTTATAAACTGAAATCTTATTGAAGAATTGAAGATGCTGATTCTAATGATAATTGCTCCTCTCCATAGTACAATCGGTCACAGGAAACTAACCATTTCTTAGATTGCAACTGAGCAATCACTGACATCACACATTTATGAAAAGGTAGAAGTTGCAAAACAACTACCAACTGAGAAGATAGATAATACAAGGATGAATAATATGATTAACATAGGTATACAGCTATATGACATCTACTACTCTTTAACTATGCAGCAACAGTCTTCGGCTTGGCCCCAATTTTTCTCCAAGAAACACTCGGCATAATCTGCTTTTTGTCTACACGATCCTCGTATTTAATGGCAAAATTGAGCAAAGAATCCAAAAGAGAATCAGAAAGAAGGTGAGGTTTAAGTCCCAACTCGATAAGTTTGGTGTGCTTGGCATTGTAGTAGTGCTCCTCCGCTTCCACTCTTGGGTTTGGCACTGATGTGGTCTGCACATCAAGTCCAAGCTTCTGTCCAGCTTTTGTAACAAGGGCAGCAAGTTCATTGACAGAAAACTGCTCCGTGAATTGATTGAAAACCCGAAACTCACCAGCCTGTGCTGGGTTTGCAATGGCAATCTCAACACATTGGACTGTATCTCGTATGTCAAGATATCCCCTAGTCTGGCAGATAAAAAATACAAGTATTAGCAAATGGCAGGTGATTAAGCAAACCAACTTTGTGTAAGTATGTGGCAATAACTTTGAGACATGAAGGGAGCTTTTACCTGGCCACCTTTACCATACACGGTAAGTGGATGACCAACAGCAGCCTGAACACAGAACCTGTTTAATGCAGTTCCAAATACTCCATCATAGTCCAGCCGGTTAATTAGCTCTTCATGCATCTCAGTTTCATCTGTTCTCACACCATATACTACTCCTTGATTGAGGTCAGTGGCTCTAATCCCCCAAGCTTTGCAAGTAAAGGCTATGTTGTTTGAATCATGAACCTTACTCAAGTGGTAGAAAGAGCTTGCTTGCTTGGGGTAGGGCAAAGTATCTGTCCTTCCATTATGAGTAATTGTTATGTAACCCTCCTCGATATCGATATTTGGAGTTCCGTATTCTCCCATGGTCCCAAGCTTGACTAGATGACACTGCTCTCCAAACTCTTTAATAGCGAATAGCACATTCAAGGTTCCAATCACATTGTTATTCTGTGTATATACTGCCCTTGAGCGATCAATCATGGAATAAGGAGCCGACCGCTGCTCCCCAAAATGAACAACAGCCTCAGGCTCAAACGACTTGAAGGCGTCTGTTAAGAACTCAAAGTCACAGATATCACCAATGTAGAGTTCAATAGATTTACCAGTGAGAGCTTTCCAACAACGGAGCCGGTCATGGATGGAGGCGATTGGTGTCAATGAATCGATACCAAGCTGTTGGTCAAACAGACGACGGACAAGGCTGTCAACAATGGCAACCTCATAACCTTTTTTGGACAGGTGAAGGGCAGTGGCCCAGCCACAATAGCCATCACCACCAATGACCATGACCCTCTTTGATTTGGATGGCTCACTAGAGCTATCATGCACCCCCTGACTCGGTTCATTCGAGGCTTCCCTACTCACGGAGAGTGTGGTGGCACAAACAGTGCAGTTAATTCTCGACCTCTTCCCTTGCAAGAGGAGACTTATAAATGGGGTTTTGGATGTCTGAAAAGTAACAGACTTGGGAAATAAAGCCGAGTTTTGGAGAATTGGCTTTGTGTAAGGTTTACATCCAGATGAGAATTTGACAGAATACGAAGTTGAAAGCAAATGTGCCATCTATATTTGCTTCCTAACTGATTAAAATACACCTGCAAAAAATTGACCCAAATATTCAAATTCTGACAATTACTAACATAGATCAAAACTTCAAATTAGTATAACCAAAATCCATGTATTGTATCCACAATTCTAAGAATGAAGCTCTAGATTCTAGAATTACCAAAACAAAGCAGATAAAAATGCACAGTAGAAGTAAACACAATCCACTCATGTCTTGTAGTACCAACAAGAAAAAAGTTGAAATCTTTAGCTTTCTGCGTAAAAGGGTGGACATAAAAACTATGGTTGAACACACAGTAAGATGATCCAGACGAAATATGAGTAGAATTGTTCAGTGCAATTTTCAAGTAAAGTGTGGAGCTTTCTTACTTTCAGTAAATCTATCCAAAGACGAAAAGTGAAAACAGAAAAGAGAGAGCAGTACTGAAGTGAAGTCTAACCGTGTAAGATAAGCAGAGGTTTCTGCAAGCTGGTCTGAATCTGATGAGAGTGAGAAAGAGTAAAGGTTTTGGTTTGGGATTTAGGGAGGATATTCCCTTTATCCGCTGCTACCTAATGGGCTCTATTTTACCGTTCAGCCCGCCCATAGGCCCAATGTCCATATAGTTGACTGACGCAGGTTTCTTACTGGGTGGGTGGGTTTGATTTTTTTTGTTAACTATAAATTTTGTTTTAAAATTTATAATATATTATTATAAATTTTAAAACAAAAATATATTATGGACAACTAAAATACAGACTCATATACTATTTTCTTTCAGGGGAATCCAAATGGCATATTCAGGCAAATCAGAAGCACATTCCTTTGGGATGACACCAGTCTAACAGTCCAACATCCTCTGTATGCCTAACCCACCTTTCAAAGTCAAAAATCCACCCAAGTCACACTAGGAAGCTCACTACCGTCCTCATTATTACACAGCCAAATCCATCAGTAACGCACATTACCTTTCCAATACCACTCTTCACCTCCCCGTAAATATGGTAAATTCACAAGAGGCAATAATGTTGAAGACGTGAGGGGCGACCTACGAAGGTTCATGTACGTATGTCCTATATCACAAGAACAGTGTCAGACATATTCTATCAGTGCCATAAATCACAATTAGAGATCAAAGTCTCCTCCCTTTGAAAAGCTACTGTCAAAGCTTGAGTCTTTGCTCTCAGATCTTCAATGGCACAGTCAGACAACAAGAAGTACATTTCCTCTGAAGAACTCGCAAAACACAACAAGCCAGGAGATCTATGGATCTCAATACAAGGCAAAGTCTACAACGTCTCCGACTGGGCCCAATCCCACCCAGGCGGCGAGCTCCCATTGCTCAACCTCGCCGGCCAAGACGTCACTGACGCCTTCGTCGCCTACCACCCCGGCTCAGCCTGGAAGCATCTAGACCAGTTCTTCAACGGCTACCATCTCCAACACTACACAGTCTCCGAGGTGTCAAAGGACTACAGGAAACTCGTCAACGATTTTTCCAAGATGGGTTTGTTCGAAAACAGGGGAGTTGGTGTTTACTTCCAGCTGTTCTCTGTGGCAATGTTGTTCAGTTTGAGTGTTTATGGTGTGTTGTGTTGTGATAAGAGATGGGTTCATTTGGTGTCGGGTGGGTTAATGGGCTTGGGTTGGATTCAGAGTGGGTGGCTTGGTCATGATTCCGGACATTACCAGATCATCAGCAACAAAAAGGTCAACAGATTCGCTCAGATCCTCACCGGAAACTGCCTCGCTGGCATCAGCATTGCTTGGTGGAAGAGGAACCACAATGCACACCACATTGCTTGTAACAGTTTGGAGTTCGATCCGGATCTTCAGCACATGCCTTTCTTTGCGGTATCTTCGAAACTGTTCAAGTCGCTTAGGTCTTGTTATTATGATAGGAAGATGAATTTCGATAGGTTTACTAGGTTCTTGGTTAGTTACCAGCATTGGACATTTTACCCTGTGATGTGTTTTGCTAGGATTAATCTTTTTGCTCAGTCATTCATGTTGTTAGGGTCTAAGAAGTTGAGGGTGCCTAATAGGGGTCAGGAGATTTTGGGGCTTCTTGTGTTTTGGATTTGGTTTCCTTTGCTGGTTTCGTGCTTGCCCAATTGGAGTGAGAGAGTGTTGTTTGTTTTGGCTAGCTTTTCGATCACTGGGGTTCAGCATGTTCAGTTCTGCTTGAACCATTTCTCTTCAAGTGTCTATGTTGGTACACCTGTGGGGAATGACTGGTGTGAGAAGCAAACTATTGGGTCACTGGATATAGTGTGTCCATCTTGGATGGATTGGTTTCATGGTGGGTTGCAGTTTCAAATCGAGCATCATTTGTTTCCGAGATTGCCTAGAGGGTACCTCAGGAAGATTGCTCCTCTTGTTAAGGAGCTGTGCAAGAAGCACAATCTGCCTTACACAAGCGTGTCATTTACAAAGGCCAACACATTGACAGTTGGGACTCTGCGCGCTGCTGCCTTGCAGGCTCGTGATCTTACCAGCCCGGTACCAAGGAATTTAGTTTGGGAAGCTGTACACACATATGGCTGATTAGACCAATGTCTTTGTGAAGGTGAGGCTTTCTGAGTATTTGAATGCTGCTCTATTGTGTGGTTATTTATGCCCAATGACAATGATGATGTTAAAGGGGATAATGGTGATTGATAGCCGAGGGTGTTCAATTGGAAGAATAATATATCTCTTGGATTGCTTGGTCTTTTTATGTCTGCTAGCTTGTAATAATAGTTCATTTCTTTTTTGTAGCTGTAGTACTTCCATCCCCTCCTGTGAAAAGTACTGTGTTTTCAGCTCACTCAGTTCTTCTTTTTAACATTTGGTTCTCCCTGAATTCCTATTCACTATGTTGGTATTTCGTTTCTGTATGGTGTTTCAAGAACCATATACAGGTCCCTCATCTTCCCCAGAAACAGACCCTAACCATATGAAGCGTAAGTTTCATCATTCTACAGTGCCTGATAAGAAATTAAGAATGAAAGCATGTCTTAAACCACATAAGTTGAATTCGAAAGGGAAGGTTCAAGCTTGATATTAGCTCTTTACAACTCAAGATAGTGTCTAACTAGTGTCTTTTTACTTGGACTATTAGATATGTAGAAAGCAAGGTTAAACTCAGATTAAACTAAAACGGCTGGTTTATATATGTTTCACCATTTGCCACTGATATGAACTGTGATCGCCTTCCCCTTATAGTTCTTACTTCTCCTCACCCTGAACTGGGTTGACATCATGTTCCGGCACAACATCCCTGAAATGTCAAAGAAACCAAATCAATTATAACCAACACAGATTTTCAGAGACTGCTAACTCAGGGATTAACACCTTTGTTTTTTTAACTCTTTTTATTAAAAACTCACACACCATGCATATTTCAAAATTGATAGTTAACACCTTAACTAATTAGACTATGGCTCACCAACAGATTAACCACCATTGTTATTAGAACAAACCTTACAAACATGGTGTTCCCATGTTCTTCAAGAATTACTGAATGAAGAGATCCACCAGGAACAACGCAACCCTCTTTCAGAACCACAGACAGTGCACAACAACACCACCCCCTTCACCATGAAACACACGGAGTGCATTGCGCAAGCGGCGGAGCTTCTCTTCCTCAACAATCTTGAGCCGCAAGTTCCTAAAAATACCATTGCTTCCACCAACTGGGTCGGCGACGCGGATGCCAGCTTCGGCTATAATGTGCTTCATGGCAGTGCTTCTCTTGTGAGGGAGTAGATTGTGCAGCAATCTGTTGAGGTGATTTTGAGCTTTATTAATTTCGAGTCTGGAACTGATTAAATAATAGTTTTGGACACTGTTTGGCTCAATGGTATTGACCCAAATAAATAAACTTTTTCAGGTTTTGGCCCAGGGTAATAGTGGCAGGCGAGACACTGTCATACGTGGATAATGTCATCTTGTGTGCCAACAGAGCTCTGATAATTGAGTTCACGTCGAAGTCAAATGAATTTTCGATAAGCGACAGGTCAATACTAGTGACCTATGCGAATTTCACTTCTGACTGATATCGTGTCATTCCAGTTGCTTTTGTTGTCAAGTAAAACGAATCGTTGTGCAGCTATAGAGGTAGAAACCTACTTAGATTGGTTAGTTTGCATTCTTATCGTATTATTATTCAAACCGGTATATATAAAAGGGTTTGAGAATCAGACTACACATAATCATTCAACTACAAATACAAATACAAACAACTCCACCTAGTCGATACAAACTGAAGCTAAAGCTTTACGTGTTAACAATATCAAATTGGTTTGCTCTAAGTTCACAAACTTTCCGCTCTCCTTTGGCGAGTATCAATAAGTAGAAAGGTAAATTTTCCTTCCGAGATGACCGTCTGCAACATACACTCGTTTGACGCGAAGCCAGTGGTGGCGCTAGTGACGGCGGCTTGACGGCCGTCGGAATGGGGTAGTCGTGCGGCAGAGGCTTTCCGCAGAGCCGCAAGTTTCACGAAAACGCCGACGCGCCGAACTTCTCCATAAACTGAGGGATTTTCCCAGCGAGATCGTTACAGGAGACATTGAACTCCATGAACGGAGCAGACGACGCGTCGGCGAAGCCGGTGAATGGTATTTCGCCGGAGAGTTTGTTGTGGGAGAGGTCAATCCGGCGGAGATTTCGGAGGCCGGAAATCGCGGCTGGAATGGCGCCGGTGAAGTTGTTGTGTGAGAGGTAAATGTGGTTGAGGTGGGGCCAGGTGAAGAAGTTAAGGGAGGAAGAGAGGAGGTTATGGTTGAGGCTAAGGAGTTTGAGGCGGTGGAGTGCGGTGAGGGGTTGAATGGGACCGGTGAGGTTGAGATTCTCGAGGACGAGCTTGGTGACCCGACGGGTATTTGGGTCGCAGGTCACGCCGAGCCATGATCCAGCTCAGGGGTCGGTGGAAAAGGCCCAGAAGGCAAGGGAGTCGGAGCGATCGGACGAGGCCTTGAATGCGAGCAAGGCAAGAGTGTCGTTTGGGATTGGGTTGGAGAGAGAGAGAGAGAGAAAGAGAGAAGAACAAGGAGGTAGAGAGAAGGAGGGTGCCAGTATTACTCCACAAATTAGTTTGTTCATTTTATTTATTAAAAATTAAATTAATTTGATGTAAAATTAGAGTGAAAGACTATAATTTGTTAATTTGATGTAAAATTATAGTTCATAAACTTTAACTTAAAATTTATTATAAACGATCGTTTTATGAAGTTTGAAGACGATATCACTTGATCAATCTGAAGATGATATAAACTATTTGTATTTTTTTATGTTTCGTCTATTCATTTACTTACTATTTTTTTTGTCGATTTTTTATGTAAATTTATATGTCTTGTCACGCACTTATATCGATTTGTTTTTTTCATCGGCTTCAGATCTTTTTTTCAAGTAATGGTCATTTGAACAAATCAAATTTGAAATTAAAAAACTATATGTACAGTGAGAAGAGAATGTAGGGTGAACAAAGTAGAATACAGAAAAATGTATTTTAGATATTGTAAATGGGTGAACAAAGTAGACTTACAATTACAAATGTATAAGTAGGATATGAAGAGAATGAGGGGTAAACAAAGTGGTTGGTGGAGTGGCAATAGACACACCCTTGGTTTAACGTTAATTTGTTGTGGTCAATTTCTCATCATGGGCTTTTTTAAACAGCGTCAGGATCAAGTAACTAAGCGTATGTCGGTGATATATGGTTTGGCAGGTTAAGGTGTTTAACCAACAAACTTTGAGGTCACGGGTTTAAATTCTCACTACATATATAAGATGTGTGAGTTATTAATGAAACAAAAAAAGTAACTGAGGGGATTATGTTGGTAAATTTCATTCAACCAGTTTTTACCTTTTGGTGGTAAATAAAACCAAAAAAGTAACTGAGCGGATTATGTTGGTAAATTTCATTCAGCCAGTTTTTACCTTTTGGTGGGTAAATTCCAAAACGAAAACGTGTTTGTTTTTTTTGGACTAAGGGACTTGCCGGTGATTGTTGAGAGAGGCAACCTAGCTAAGTCATGGTTGTTTTCACTTAAATTTGTTGTACGCACTTGGGTTTTTTTTCAATCAAAAGAAAATAGAAACCGAAGCTTCATACAAACAAACTCATCAGGTAATCTAGTTAGTTGTAAATTTTGAGTAAAATGACTTTATTTGAGTAAAATGATATACCTAAAATGACTTTATTTGAGTAAAATGACTTTATTTGATTAAAATGATATACCTAAAAAATGATAATACACAAGCTCATTTTCAAATCCAAAAACCATAGAACTGCATTGGTACAAGTAAAGCAAATGGTTATCATGTTCAAGTATTTCCTTTTATGGCAAATGACTTGAGAATGGTGATTGGGTTGTCTTTCTCAATATGAATTTTGTTGCTCAAAGATGCTAGTGCTACAAAACTATCACTAAACATTTGTTTTGATATGAAGAAAAAAAACAACACTAATAACAATCAGAAACTTATAAGGCAACAAAGGTGCTGATTTTTTCAAAAGATTTAGAACTCAGCCTAACAGGTGAAATAAAATACATAATAAATTAAAAAATTGACGAATTAAAAGACCAACATGTTTCAAAGAAATTTTCAGAAAGAAATGAAAGGAACAAGAGAGTATGAAACAGCTTTCTTTCATGGGTTTTTTCTTGTTTCACACCCAAATATTTTGTAGCTAACTAACATAAACGCAAAATTAGTTCGGACCGGCATGTCTGAATACCCAGTTACGATTATAAATGATATTGGTCAGAATCCGTCTGATCCTACCCACAATGCCCAATTTGACATATTCTTACTGGCATGGGCCAAGTCGTCATCAACCGACAGTACAAGAATTTTACCTTTTTCACATCCTGTAATCATCAGTAACTGTAACAACTGTAATTACATGTCCTAGTTTTCAAGACACTTTTTATGTTGTGTGTGCATCAACAACGGTCAACTCACCCCCTATTTCAACACTTCTGGAAATAAAAAGTCCAGTTGTGTAGAGCTAAATTTCAACACTAAACTCACCCCTATTTCAACACTTGTGTGAATACACAAGTCCAGTTTTTACTTTGCAAAGTATGACTTGCCGGAATCTATGGCAGGCCGGACCGTTGGGTTATGACTTATGAGTTATAGATCGACGGTAGCTCGGAAAGTGAAATGAAAACCGGAAAAGAGTGGGGAATAAGGAGCAGAGGCAGAGCACTAAGCAATCCCAGTGTGTTTGCAAAAGTTAACTTGGACATGACACACTGTTTGTTTGGTCTTCCATACCTTCGTTGTAAACACACAGAACAGAAAGAGAAACGGAGCCGTAAACGGAGGAAAGAATCCTAAAGCAGCTTCTGACGAAATTCCAACTGCCACTCTTAACCAGACCGACTACAACACACAAACCAGGTGCACCCAAATTTATCACACTATCACCATCATCATCCCCTAGCCTCCACAAAGAAATCTCATAAACATTTGAATTTATGATTCTTGGGGTTTCGATTCATGTCTAATAATCTCCGTCACCTTCCAAATCGGAAATTACAGTAAGTAAACGTGTCATGAGTTTAAATTGCGTATATGGCCGGGGAATAATTGGAATGGAAGCCTAAAATTCATGTCAGCTACCCAGAACTGTGGGTGCATTTAGATGTCTAGTAGAAGCCAGTGAAACTTAAAGCTTGAGTTCTAGACGTCCAAAGCCACAGATACCAAACTCATTGAAAAAGCCAAATAAAACAGCCTAATTATATTCCTCTTGCTCTATTTTGCAACTTTGATACTTGCAAAAAGGGAGTTTTTTTTGGCAACCAAAAAGGGAGAATTAAACAGCTCATATATTCCTCTAAAAGCCATTTTGGTGAACAATGTTAAGGTAAAATTACACAGAGACACAATGTAGCAGAAACTAGAAACAGAGAAGGAAGAACAAACCAATTAAGTACGCAAGTATGAGGATCATTGAATCAAACTCAAATTTTCTTCGACCAATTCTTGATCTGTGATATAATAAAGTTTACAACATCCTCGAACCATATAAAATTGTAAAAAAAAAAGTAAAAATCAAAGGTGAATTAAAAAACAATGGCAATGAATGATGAGAGAGAGGAATTAAGAAACGATTAAAAGGTAAACCTCCAGATCTTGATCCGAAGATCAACCTTACAGTGGGAGTCAGCAACAGACGCCACGGACGGCGAAGTACCTTTATTCGGTGCTACCCCCTTGAATTGCTGACACGTAACCCTAATCCCAATCCTCTTGCTCTTCACCTTCCCTCCCACCGTCACCTTCACCTTGGTGTCCATCTGCAACTTCATCGGAGCCCCACCCTTCCGCTTCAGATCCGATCTCAGCGACTTGGCCGAGTCCACATCGAGGGTGCTCGCAGCAGTGATGATCGACCGGAACGATGTGAAGTTCTTGGTGTCGCTAAAGAACGCCGGGATCGAGCCGTTGCCGAGAACAACGTCGTTGTCGGTAGACACAGTGAGCGTGAAGGACTCGTACGCGAAGCTGAGATGGTTGTTTGGGTTTTTCGAGGCGAGAGTGAGATTGAAGCGACTGACGAGGTGTGAGCTGGCGCCGTCAGCGTTGTCGGTGAGGTTGAGCTTCCCGATTTTGAAGGAGGTGACGGTGAACTCGGGGCGGTGGGGCCGGTAGAAGACGTAGAGAGCAGTCCCGGCGATGGCGGCGAGGAGAGCCACAATCAGGAATATGAGAATGGACCAGAAGCAACAGCAGCAGCAGAGGCTCCGGTTGCTGCGGCGGTGCCGACGGTGGTGGTACTGAGGGTTAGGACGGTAGGGCTGCCGAGGCGGCTGAGGTTTGGTGGTTGTGGGGTTGGCGGCGGTGGTGGTGGCGACCTTTGAAGACGGGTGGACTCTGTCCGTCATTTCGGGAATTGGGATTTGGAATTTGGATTCGGATTCTTGAGAGAAGAAGAAGAAACTAGAAATTGTAGTGAATGGAAGGAGATCGAGTAGCCAAGTGAGGGAATTTATTTCCAACTCACACACACCAGACGATAAATTACTACACGGTTTTAACGGTGGTGAAAATCTGGGCAGGAAGGGATGGTCGTAAATGGGAGAAATTTTTCAGTGTTAGCATTGAAAAATTTCTCCTAGATCGGGGAAGTAAATTACTGGTCCAAGGCTCCCAATAATTACCTCTTCTCCAATAGATAAAAAGGAAAAGGAAAAAAATTAAGAGCGGACCCCACACAAATCTGAAGCAACACTCCACCACGGAGCTGGGCCCACGAGTCCGAATTAGATTCACTTGTCTCACTGACACGTGGCAACGAGAGAGAAGATTTGTAGTGAGAGCTCCGTTTATAAATTTTTCCACAATTAGATTTATTATAATTAAAATAAAAATTATTAATTTTTATATTCATGAAATAATATTTAAGAGTATTTAGTGAGTTCATAATAGAGTCTAGGATTTAAGTTTAAGATATCAGGTATATGATATATGATTTAGGATATTGGGTATAGAGTTTAAAGTATAGGGTTTAGGATTTAATATTTAAAAAACAATAAGAAATCAAAAATGATCTTTAATAATTTAGCTAAAATGCATATATTTAAGTTTAATGGTAATAAAACTACATGTCTTGTTTTAATTAAAATGTAACACCACTAAACATTGTCACGTGATATTACGGTAGCATTGAAAAATTTCTTCAAAATCTAAGGTTCTAAGTAAGTTAATCGTAATTATAAATACAGTGGTCTGTATTACGCATAAGAATTAAAATTTTACGATATCACATATGGAAAGCGCTATAATACAGACGGCACCGTACAGATATGTGACACGTGGCAAACTGTCATTGGCAGATGAGAAAACTGTAGGACATTGCAGAATACCCATAACTGCAGTGCTGCAGAACATGGGTTTGAGACTCGATCTTGGCTTGAGAAAAATCAGGGTTTGAGACTAGATTGGGATTTGACGTTGAACATCAATCTGAGTTTGGGTTTCAGTCTGGGTTTGGCTTTGAGCATCGATAATCTCTACTTACCTTTTCTCTTTGAAATCTGCAAGTTAGTTGGCAGCCACCTGCCCACATCTAGGATTGACCTAAAGCTGGATGAAGGAGGAGATGCTCTGAGAAAAGAAAAAAACACAGAAGGGGTGTTTTCGAATTCGACTTTGATAAGATTCGTTTGCTAAACTCTCTGGGTCGCCACTGTATCTTCAAATCCTTAACATATAATTCGACTTCTCTCTGTCGGCAATGACTTGCATATGCAGTTTGTGGACGACCAAGGCATACAAATGAAATGGGTTATAGGATTTCAGATCTATAACTCACGATCAAACCGAAGCTCACCATCAAACCCAAGCTCAGAGACGCCTTGGAGAAATCAATTGCAGTTAAATTCCTTTTCTACCCTTACATTTCTCAGTAATTTCATCAGGTTACCGTGTCAACGGTGTCATCCTATAATAACAAAATTACCCATTCGTTAGATTCAGTGGAGTACGCTACTACACGTGTATTATAGTTTTTGCCATCATATATACCTCTTTTAAAAAATTTTAAAACATAAATAAATTCATTTGAGTTATTGTTAAACAAATAAGGACAGTTTTTAACAAATAACGACAATCTTTTCTTTATCTTCCATGTATCATGATTTAATTTACCAAACTAATCATACACTAATTAAATATGTTTTTAGAAGTATATACAATAACACGTTTCAATAACTTGGTGTAGTAGCAGTTAATTTCAGTAGAATTAGTAGCAGATGTTAACATCTCAATAGAAGTAGTATATGAGTTAACATCTTAATTAAAGTAGTAGCAGAGGTTAACATTACAGTAGAAATAGTAACAGAGGTTAACATCCCGATTAAAGTAGTAGCAGAGGTTAACATCCTCTTAGTATTTCGACAATCCTTTAGTTCTGCTACTACTTGCATTTTTATTCGTTAATTATGCTATTACATTCATATTGCCCAATTCTGCTAGTGCCTATTGAAGGTCATTTTATGCTATTACATTCTACAACTGCATTATTTCGATTATGCAGTTCTGCTATTGCTTATATACTACTACATTAAATATGTATCGCTGCTACTGCCAACAACAAAACGACCAATATTACTTCTATTATTACTATCGTCGTCGAATCTTGTGCTACTGCACTCGTCATCAAACCATCCATTAGTTAAAACTACTGCATTCACTGAACAGTTAGCTCCAGCTAAACTTCTAGTAAATGTAGTAACAAGTTTTTAGTGGTTCAGCTAGTGGAGTAGCAGCTTCATTAATAAGTGCAGTAGCAGGTTTTCAGTGGCTCAGCTAATGTAGTAGCACCTATTTTTAGTACGTGCACTGCACTTCCAGTAGATGTAGTAGCAGATTTTTAGTTGTCTAGCTGGTGTAGTAGCAGCGTCATTAAGTGCAGTAACAGGTTTTTAGTGGCTCATCTAATATACTAGCACTTATTTTCAATATATGTAGCAGCATGTTTTTATTTTCAATACTACATGACAATTAAACATTAAGTAGGACGACATCAAATGGGTTATCAAATTAGCAAATTAGTATAATATCGATATATATGTGAGAACAAATCATACAACAAACCACTATGTGATACAAACTAAACATATAAAATTAACCGAGCTTATTAAGTGCTGCTACTACACTTTTACTCATCCAGTGCTGTTATACTGCTAGCAAAGTTAAGTTATGCTACTGCAGTACTTCTCAACTTTTGATACTGCACTCGTAGCAAGTTCTGCTATTGTAGTACTCAACTTCTGCTACTGTACATTTTATTTTCAACTTCAGCTTCTGTACCCTTCTTTCTCAACTCCTGCTACTGCTCTCATCATTTTGCCTCAACCACAAGTCCTTCCATTTGTGAGCAATATTGCGAGACAATCTCAGTCTCATTACATCATCTACAATTCAAAACCCCTAATTTCTCAATTAATCTTCATAATAGAACCTTAGATCAATCGAACCTCAAGTCGGCTTCGTGACCCCAAATTGCTTCACGACCACCGCCTACGACGGCGCCAGCGTGCCACTCAATCCATCCAAGCTCACCATCACAACATCTATATTCGAAAGAAAAAATAATCTATATCTTTTGAATGATCAAACAAATCAAGATTTGAAGAGCCCGAATTGCTTAGGGAATGGAGATATCGAGGAGATCGGGAATCCATAATTAATCTGTTTTTTTTCTAATTCATCCACAACCGTACGAGAGAGAGAGAGAGAGAGAGAGAAAAGATAATAAATTGAAAAAAATAAAAAAAGTTGTTTGTAACAAAAAATAAAAGTTTTAAAATTATAGTGGCAGCCTCGTAATTATTGTTTAAAAACAATATTTGTCATTTGATAAAAGCAAGTGGATCAAATCTACTAGCAGCCTTGTAATTATTATTAAAAAATAGTATTTTCGTCATTTTATAGAAACAAGTGGATCCAAATCTGTTTTATCAAGCAACAAACCACTATTATGATCTGTTGGTAAGGTAAATTGTTGTTACTCTTGAAATTCTGCTACTGGATAGATTTTTTGGAATTCTGCTACTAACTTATTGTTGAGATCTATTGGAATTCTGCTACTATGGGGATATGTTGGAAAGGTAAATTTGTAATTCTGGTACCGTTGAGATATGTTGGTAAGATAAATATGCAAATGAGTAATAACATCCACCAGTAGTAGCAGCTTCTTAATCAACTGTAGCAACTTTGGTTGGTTCTGAAGAATTGCCAGAAAATATATAGAAATGGCGCCGACAGTAGCACATTTGTCGTCGACCTGCCAACAGTAGCACAATTTTCGACAACCTACATGCAGTACCACTGTTATTGTCGACCTACCGATACTCTGGCAGTAGCACACATTTCGTCGACCAACGGGCAGTAGCATACAATTTTGTCAGCCAACAGTCAGTAGCACAGTAGAATAAGTGTTGAAGGGTATTATGGTAAAGTTGTAAAATGATAGGTGACATATGGATATCAATTTGTCTTAATTTGTTAATTTTGTCCTTAAATATTTAAGAAAATAGATAGAAATGTATTTCTAAACTGAAATTTTGTCAATAACTGATATGCAGTTTACTAAAATTATAACTCATTCAAGATGGTCTTTACTTATTCTCTCATTTGAACACCATCTAATTCTGATATATATAAAAGAAACTATCTTTGTAGCTAACCGACTAGTAAATCACAATATTAGAAATTTTCAGCCTTCAATATGTTTTTTTCTTCTAATTCTCAATGTTTCATTTGGATATGTTGAAGGAAAGAATATGTAGAAGGAAAGAACTCCATCTTATCAACATAAGAGGATCAGTGATTAGCTGTGAATATTGAGAGAAAGAATCAAAACAAAATCAGCAAAGGAAAGGATCACACAAAATTGATACATTGATCTTGTTATTACCTTTAGCTAGCTGTATAGTAGTCTTAGCCTTAGAATGTGGATCTGAATTGTTGTAGTCTCTGTATAAAGTCTGTAACCTATTCAGTGAATCAATAAGAAAAACAAATTCTTCACATTGAAATTCTCTTTAGGATCAGTTGGGAAGAGAGTTCATAGAGCTTTCGTGGTGTATTTTTTGTTTTTGTTTTTTTGGTATCTTTGAAAAAAAACAACAACAATTAAGGTTGTGGTATACCATAACTTACCTAAGAATTTTGGTAAGAAAATCAGGAGTAACCTACCTAAGCTAAAGCATAACTATTACAGATCACTAGAGAGGTCACATTTAAGCAACTCCATAACATATTGAAAACCTCTCCTCCTTCGTACTCATTCAACTAGCCCGGCCTTCACCTATTTATACACTCAAGTGTGGTACAAGGTAATAAAAAAACTAGAAGCGGCACAGAAAACTCATAAACGTTCTTCAATCCTTACGCAAGCTGTCTATCCTTACAACTTAGTCACAATATAATTGCACTACTCAAAGTATTGTTGAATAAACACCACAAATTAGTCATGGTATGGAAATTTCGTTAAGAGAAGTCATGCAAAACTCTGAATGTTGACTCTTTTATAATTTTATCTTGTTTCATGAAAAAATTTTGTATGTACATAATACAATCTTAGTTATTTATAACAATTTATATGTTTGACCACCCATGCATTAATATTATATTCTCTAATTACAACCGTTCACATGTATCATGTATATAAATAACCGTGTATTAAAGATACTCCGCTGTTACACTTGGTGAGTTTGTGTTGTAAATGATCTGCGGAGAAAACGACACCGTGCACGCACATATAGAGCATCGAGTCTTGATCTTTTACGGTATTTTACAATTTTTTGTTGGTAAAATGTAATTTTTAACCGGGGGACAAAGAAGCAGTACCCATTAAAAGAGAAGCCAACCGACGACCGTGGGTTTCCGGGTAGAAGTAATATTTTAAATGATGACTTTGATGCAGTAATTTAGTAGATTGCTATTGTTTAAGTTGGGTAATAATTTGTTAATGAACCTTTGATCAAGCTTAAGTCAATAATGGATTAATTAAGAATTAAAATTTGTATAGTTCTTATAGTTTGAAGTCGACATCTGTTTTGGTCATTCCTTGACCTGCTGCTCGTCCTCGAGGTCGAGATCCGATAGCACGAGTTGGAGCACGCCTCCTTGGGCAAAGCTACTCATGTGGGTGACGGAAATCAGCGTGGGTCCCGATCAAATAGCACGAGTAGCCATTTCCAGCACGAGCATCAACAGCCTCCTCCTGCGGCGACCGCTCGTTGACTGAAGCCTCCTCCAATCGGTGCAGGCGCTCTCATGCACACCAACTATTCTGTTGAGATAGAACAATCAGTTTTCCTAATCGTTAGGTACAAAGGTATAGCATCACCCTCGAAATGTATCTATCAGTGACTTCAAATTAGGAGGAAGATGCTTAGTATTCCAGCTCATGAAGTTCTTGCGTAGATGAGTGATTTTCATTCAAAAAATTGGGGTATCTGAAGCAAGGAGTAGTAGAGAAGCGAAGGCCCATGAAAAGCTAAGAGAACAATCAGTTCCCAAGTCTTAGTCACTGATTCGCTGGGTTTCATTAGCAATGCTTAGCTGCGTCTGAAGTTTTGAGTTAGGAAGATGTCATTAACATTAACTATATGAGATAAATGGATCCAATCAGTATGAAGAACTATCAAGATCACAGTTACCAATGTTCTAAAAGAAGGTGCCCAGGGCCGTCTAGGCGGTGCCTAAGCGTTGGACGGCATGACACCGTTTCGATTTTTCTCGAATCGGTCAAACTGGACGTTGACGTGAAAATCGGCCGCCTAAACGGACTGGGCCGCACCTGAGCGGGTTGGGTGGCGCCTGCCCGATTAGTTTTTTTTTTAATTATGAAATACATAAAAGTCTATCTAAAAATGAGTAAAATCAAACACAAAAAACACAATATTATACTCTAAAGTTTAAACAAAGGATACACTACTGTATTTTTATTATTTCTAAGAACATTGTTGTTTTATTATGTATATTTTGAAGTATTTTTGCTATTTTGGAACATAAAAGTGTTTTTTATAAATTTTATTTTATATAATTATATTTATTAAATAAATAATAATAATAGGTAAAATATAAAACCGTTGAAGCGTCGTCTGAGCGCCCTTGTAGCGCCTAGCGTTTTTAGAACCTTGACAGTTACATAGGGTGATGAACACCTTATATCTAGAGCACAAATTTTTCTCCCCTTGAGAATTAGATCAAAATCGAATACCTGAGTCATCAGTAAATCTAGAACAATCAGGTGCAGTTACAAATTTCTTGCTTCGCCTTTCAACTTTCTTACACTCTAGTAGTCAATGGGGTGTCACCATTTCACAGCCACCAGGAGGAAGCGGGTGGGGATGTTCTTGAGAAGACAAAATAGTTTTGAGAAATGTATCAGTCTATAAATCTAATTACATCAATTGAGAACATAACATCAGAATGAAAAAATTGTTTCAAACAGAGGACGATATCAACGAATTACTAAATTGCAGAAACTAAAGTACCTTTGACATTTCCTGGTTCTGTGCACGAGCATAATACTGAGAAGAACAGGGACGATTACTAAACACAAATGCTACAAAGAGTACCCACTGATAGTGTATATTTTCATGTCTGCAAAGGCTTCAAATTTGGAGAGAATGTAAGCCCCTGTATAGAGTTGCCGTAGTCACTTGAAATTATTCTATGTTTCTCAAAGGACAGGGATCATCAGATATCAAAGTTTTTAGAGCTGTGTTGGTTCTTCCAAATCATTACCATACTCAGGAGTCAGGAATGAAAAGAGCAATTCACTAAAAACACCGTTGAACAGAAAAAAGCAACACCTCCACTAGTGAACTTTATTCCAATAGATGATAAACACAAGCATGCTTGCAGCCCCAAAATATAACCATGACTTCAAATTGGGGGAGGACGAAACGTTAGCAACCTGATGCTTCTTTTCTCACTAGTTGGAAAAGTTTATAACTTCAGCCAGATTCGGACCTGAAATTTTTAGACTTGAGTCGAACTTTTAAAAATGAGCTCTTAAATTATAGTATTCATTCAAATTTATTTTCTCTTTTCAAAAAATTCATGAACAAAAGCTATAAATTCAAAATGTAACGACATAATACATTAGAAATCTTTTTTATACTTACTTACATTACTCATTTTTTCTAAAATAGTAACTAATGATTGTAATATAATACTTGTTTTTTACTAAACTAATGTGATCACACAATGAGAAAAGAAAATTTTGGGCCCTTAAAGGTTCAGGGCACTGAGTCTATCGACTCTATTCAGGTACGGGTCTGAGTTCAGCGCTCTGAGTAACATCATTAATGAGGACCAAATGAGAACTTTCAAATGAACGGTTGAATGATATGCACATGGGAATTAGAAAATATCAATTAAAAGTGAAAACGTTGATCCAACCGATCATTTGAAAACCTTCATTTGGTCCTCATTAGAAGCTCTTCCCAATTAATATATTGTTTTTATGCAATGAAAGTGGATTAAACAAAAACAACATCCAAGTATCTAGAAGTTTATTTACTAGCATGACATGACCAAAATTAGGGGTGAGCACATTAAGCCCGAAATGCAGTCACCCCCCGCATCACACCGAATTAATAACCGAATTTAACCGAAGTTAGGCAAACCGACGTCGTTTTGCTCATACACCGCACCGCATCGTTTTCAAACGGTGCAGTTACGGTTCCGGGTATAAAACCCACCGAACCGATTACAAGATACATATATACAGCTTTTACCCTAGCCGCTTGACTCTTCGTTCTCCCTTCGTTCTCCCCTCACAGTCCTTCACTGCCTCTTAGACTCTCACTCTTGAATATTGATTGTAATCGATCATTCTCCCTTCAGTCCTTCTTATCCCTTCAGTCCTTCTTATCCCTTCAGTCCACTGTCTCTCAGACTCTCCCTTCAGTCCTTCTCCCTTCAATCGATCCAGAAGTTCTGTCTCCCTTTAGTCCTTCTCCCTTCAATCGATTCAGAATCTCCCTTCAATCTCCCTTCAGAATCTCCCTTGAATCTTGATTTTGTTTGCATCCCTTCTTCATTTTTCTTTCTTCATTTGGATGATCTGGTAATTCTGGTCTGTAATTTATTTATCTAAGTACTTATTTTAAGGTTGTAGAATGTTGAATCATTTGGATGATCTGGTCTGTAATCTAAGTACTCATTTGGATGATCTGGTCTTTTAGTTAGTTTATTTCATGTTGAATGTTCCGTTTAACTATTTAATGCGGTTTAAAGCAAACCGCACCGAAAATGCAGTTTAACCGAAAATGCAGTTTACATTATTTAAATGCAGTTGCAGTTTGCAAAATTAGAAAACCGAAAATGCAGTCTGCACTACGGTTTTGGCCTTAAACCGCATTGCACCGCACCGCGCCCACCCCTAACCAAAATTATGAGTTTTAGCCACATCAACTGTGAAGCTACCATTCAAGACCATTTTATTGAGAAACTAATTCCTAGTATATACCTTCTCAGATATGTTAACGTTAGGCTAGTCAGCATAATCCTTGTGATTCGGGGAGTGAGAAATCTTGGGAGTGACCAACATCAACAGAACCCAACAGAGAAAAGCTAATCCCCATATGCGCCTTCTCTTTCCCTTAACCGGAAGCTGTCGAGGCCATCTTCATCACTGTGGGTTTAGAATCAGAAAGCAAAGAAAAGACAGGTCTTTTCTTCTTGTTCTAGTTAATATTCGAATGTGGGAGGACTTCGCTTTTCACGTATGTTTACATGTGAATTGCGAGCTTATTTCTGGTGAGAAAGCCCTTTTGTCATGGGCTCGTGGTGCCATACGGCCTGTGACGAATGAATAAGCTTTTAAATGGCGGCTCCCGTTATCGATCAGGCATCTAGCTCGGCGGTGACTTCGGTCCAAATATACAAACAGTGTTTCAAATATTGAAAGTAAAAATACAAAACACAAAACTGTAAATATATATATATATATATATATATATGTATGTATGTCTTGGTCCATGTCTTGTAAACGAGCCGTATGTCGTAAACCATGTTGTAATAAGGTTTTACACATATCCATGTAATAGGCTCATTGACCCATGTAATAGCCCAAAAGGCCAATATATTTCTCTATATAAAGGAGCTTTATTCTATCAATAAGATAAGAAGAATTCATTCCCTCAACATGATTCTACAACACGTTATCATGCACTTACCTCTAAACCCCAAAAAGAGCAAGTAGGCCACCGAAAAAAAGGAAAAATTCTGTCGCGTGCACACCGCTGGGCACCACCGGGCACCACCACGCACGCCTGTGCACTGCCGCGCGCACCGCTAGGCACCATCGCGCACTGCCGCGCACCACTGCTGCGCACCTTCTAGGCACCGCTGCGCACCTCCTGGGCACCACTGCGCACCCCTGTGCACCGCTGCGCACCCCCTGGGCACCGCCGCGCACACCAACCCGCACCACCTGGGTACCGCTGCGCACCCCTCAGGGCACTGCCGCGCATCCCTTGTGCACCTGCGCACCAAGAAACCCTAAAATCTGCCTCAGGTTTCAAATGTCAATATCGACTGAATAAGAGGATTTCGTCACCAACAGAGAACTTGAAGTTATTGTTCTCACGAATCCAACGCTGCCGGAATCACCCCACGAACCGGTCGCCGGAATCCCCAAACCAACCCAAATGTTCAAGCAACCGGTTCGGGCACTTTCTGAACTCCTATTTCTGTGAAATTTGGAGAGGTTATGCAGAAGGATGTCAGGATCCTTCAGTCAAAAGGGCACCCCCAGAACCATAGTAAAAGTGGGTGAATCGGTTCTCCCAATGGCTGTAACGCGCATAAGAATCACTTTTTCTTAAGAAAAACGGATTGTATTCCTAATTTCTCTTTGAATCCTTCATATGGTTGATGTTTTTCAACACTTTGCTACTGTTTTATGGCAAGTTTAACTAACCATATGTTTTTCATGGCCTCCACATGCGACAATTCACAATGGAATTGCGTGAACGATCGCCGAAAGCGCATGGATTTGAGCATGGAGCAGCTTATATAAATGTATTATATTTGACAGACTAGCAAGTAAGCTTTACTTTTTGAGTAATTTCAAAGTTCAATAATCTCGGGGAGGATAAAATCTGTTCCTCCCTTCTCCATCCTCATTCTATGCTTGGGACGTTTGTCTTTGCAGGTTATTATGAAAATCTTAAAACATGTGCATTTGGCTACCGTTACCACTACCCCACATGCTGCTCGATGTGCGCTGCTGCCGAGCATTGTGCTCTGGTGCGTGCACAGCTGCCGAGCGCTGTGCCCTGACACACGTGCGCTGCTGCCGAGTGATGTGCTTTGGCGCGCGCACCTACTGACCGATGTGCTGCCGCGTACACCTACTGACGGTTGTGCTGCCGCGTGCATCTGCTGAGCGCTGCTGCCAGGGCTTGCCCCTGTGCACGCGTGCGCTGCTGCCGTGCACCGTATGTGCACCTGTCTCTGTGCACGTGCACGCTGCTGCCAGGGCTTGCCCCTGTGCATGCGTGCACTGCTGTCGGGCACCGTATGTGCACCTGCGCCTGTGCACGTGCACGCTGCTGCCAGGGCTTGTTGGCTTTGGATGTTCATCTCATGCTGGCATGCTGCTATTCACCCTGTGTTCGTGCAGGTTGGAGTTTTTCAAGGCCGCGTTTCAACACTTTGAGGCAGAATATTATGTCAAAGCTGATGATGTAGGTATATTATGATTTACCTTCATTGAGAAATGTTTGTAGTCCACGGGTTGGTTGCATGAGAAAGGTCCAGTGATAACTGACCCAAAAATGAAATGGTATGTGGGTTATCAAATTCGCCCGCGGAGCTTGTAATTAATTAGTCATATGTTTTCTTATGTATTCATTGTTTATGATCACAAATATTTCAGGTATGAGAAGTCAGGACATCTGATTGGGAACAAATACTATCTCCATGCTTATGGTTCTATCTATATTCTGTCTGCAGAAGTGGTAGTTTCATTGGCAACAGCTAGAAATAACAGGTGTGCCACCTCTGTTCTATGTGTTCTGGTTTATGTTAGCTATTTTTTCTTTCAATTTTGACTTCAATACTCAGTAGTAGTATATGGAGGTTTCAGAAGCTCCAATATTGTGAGTATATGTTACGCCTTGGTTTTGGATTTAACTTTTCATTGATAATAGTAAAACTCAAAAGTTTGGTTAAACAATGGGATTCAATGGGGAAATGCTACATCTGTGCTTGAATTTCTTTTGTAACGTTTATGCTGTGTATGGCACTCTATAATTTGTTTTGAACTCTAATCAGAAGAGGCACTTGTCTAGTTCTTTCAGTTCCTGAAGATGTCCCTTTGCATAATAAATTTATTTTCTAGTTTTCAGTTTGCGAATGTTTAACAATGAAGATGTCACAATTGGATCATGGATGCTTGCTATGAATTTCCATCATGAGTGTAATAGGTTTCTATGTGACCTTCGGTGTTCACCTGAATCCATTGCAGTGTGGGACAACCCGAAATGTTCAGGTAACCGTAACTATATTTACTGAACATCATATTTTACAATATTTTTGTATTCGTAATTAGTTGGAAATTAAAAAATCATGATTATTAAGTGGCATAATAATTAAAACAGAGGCTTCTATTGTAATGGAATAAATAAATAAATAAAACTGTTGTATATTTCTTTTTTATCCTCTGTTTTTATAGGAGAATGTTCTTATGTTCTGGATAGTGTCACTATATCTATGTCCAATGGAAGAACCCATTGATTGAGATATCAAGAATAAACACACTTTCTAGCCCAGTAAAGATGGCCTCCTTTTCATGCCATTCACATTGTCTTTATTAAATAATTTTTTAATGATATAATTTGGTTCGACAACGGTGTAAGCTCATATTTGAGAATATAATTTCCTTTCTCCTTTTTTGATAATATGCCGATGACCTTTCTTCTCTCACTTTTGCAGATCGATCATCACTACGGCGTAAGCTCATGATCAAGTGGAGAAAGCTCAACGTTCAGTGGTAAAGTTCAAGAGGAGAGCATGAGTTTCATCCAACAAAGGAGGAAGGACACCACTCTCAATTGTAGGAAGTCTATCACCAAATGGAGTGAGCCTAAGCCGTGTGGACGAAGTCTAATGAGAGAATATTAGTTCCACCCAACAAAGGAGTGTGAAGGCTCATCATCCAATAAAGAGCGTCACCCAACAAAGGAGCGTGAAAACTCATCATCCAATGAATGAAGCCCCAAATGAAGAGGAAAGTCAGTCAGCCAAAGGAGTGCATGAAGCTCACCATCGAATGTAAGCTCGCCATCGAGTGAAGGATGTCGAAGACCACATGATCGAGCATCCCTGCTCAACAAGAGAATTGATGTCCATGATCAAGAGTCCAATCTCCTTGAAGGAAGTCAGATGCACAATATCATCAAGGTCATTCCTCTAGCCACATGTGATAGACCACCAAGTCCCGATCCAAGACCGTCGAGGAGTACCACCAGTGATCCAAGATGGATGACCAAGACCATGCTTGTGGGTAAACCGACCATAACGGAAGATAGATCCACTACATGAGGACAACTCCACCACTTTACACGTTGGACGTCAACGGAACTCTTGTTGACCCGTTGGTGCTAAAAATCGGCACCAACAGTTTTCTCAGGAAAATGAATTTTGTTTCTCATTATGTTAGATATCCTACATCAGGGGTAAAAGTACAAAAACAATGAAAAGCAGAGTGTTCATGCTAAATAACACTTAATTCAAACTTCATGACAAAGTTAAACACTTGAGCTAACAGTTGAATCTCCAAACGTGGCTTTATCTGCTGCTTGGTGGGTTGATGATCCGAGTTACTGTTTTCATTTATCAATTATCATGCACATATGTTGTTTCGTATATAGATTAGTACAGTACTTTCACCTTCAGATATGTAACGAGCTTTTGATTGGATTTGGCTTGTGAAAGGAGTACACCCTTGAGACCTGAATCCTAGAAAAGGGAAAAGCTCTGTGAGGTTACTTGCAAAGGATTTACTTCACCTGTTCACTAATTCTGAGTGTTCTTCTGTTTTGACCATTTACTTGGCAATGTTTGAACTTTGAATTAAGCGCTTATCGTTTTTACATGCTTTGATGGGATAAGTTATTGAAAATGTCTAGGTCTGTGCACTCCAGTTCTTCGAATGAAAGAGCTTCATGCAACGAGTATGTGCTCCAAAAGTCCAACTCTGCTCTCTAACGATGACAGATAGCTAGAGAGCCACGGCAGACAACTCCCCATCAAGAAGATCAGCTGGTTTGGTCTGCAATATCTTAATTGCTTGTGTTCTTATACTAATTAATAGAGGTCTTTTGAAGCCATAACTCACCTGTGCAGTTTCTTGTGTGAGTTGTGTCGATTGTCTCATGTTGTAATGTAGTATTACCGAGCTGTTGATCTCCATCTTAGACACATACAGATTGTAAGCCCAATTCTACGGAATGTATACCATCAGAACCAGTATTACAAATAATACACTATACCACGCAGATTCTTCATGTCTATATGATCACAGATCAAAGCTCTGAAATCAGACTTCTGTAACACTTTCTGGTAAAGAGATGGGTACCATAATGCAGCACCATTTGAGTTACCATTTTCAGCTTTTCACCTTCATGTTAAAAACTTTATTACTGCTCAGCTAAAACACTCGTCATCAATATTGACATATCGCTTCTAGCCTTCTTTAAAAACTTTAAACCTTTCTGACCTTGGTTGCTTAGTAAAATAAAGCCCGGTTACGGGTACAAGGTCAGACTCGAACCTTTCGTTCTCGAGGCGGTTTGTCGAGAAATTATCAAAAATGACCAACTTTAAGTGCCTAAGATGATTTTTAACCATGTATTATAAAACAGTTGAAAAATGACCACATGATGAAGGAAAATGTCATATTTACCCTTATGATCTAAATTTTCAAATCTCTAATCTGTTTTTCTTCCTATACCCAGTTGCGTCCTCCACCAACGCAGCCCGATCTTCACAATCTTTCCTCAATGTGATCCTTCTGTATTGGTTCCTGCTAGCACCTTAAAAAGCTTGATTCGGCAGACTTACGCAAGTAAACCCTCCGAAAGAGGTTGGAATGTTCAAGTTCTTAGATCAATAGACCACATTTCGGCATCCCAATTGTTCCGAAACTTGACTGTGGAGCAAAGCATTCATGAGGCTTATGTCAAAGCTATTAGGGGTGCTGATAGGTTTATCTACATTGAGAACCAATATTTCATAGGAGGGTGTAATTTGTGGGAGAGAGACCAACACTGTGGGTGTAGAAACTTGATTCCAATTGAGATTGCACTCAAGGTGGTCAATAAGATCAAATCATTACAACCTGGACTTAACATCTTATGGACGCCCGGCTCAGCTTTCTGGTAACTAAATTTCACTCCCATATTTGTTTTCCTAATCAAACTCAAGAAATGAAAACGTGAATTGAATATGAATTCGAGCTCGAGCTCGCTTCTCGGCATCGGTGAGAAGCTCTGCGCCATGTGCATTCCGGTGGTTGGTCTCGTTGAAGCTTTTATCTTCAGCTTAACTGGTTGCTTCCAACACCAGTGTTTTGATCATTTTCAATAGTGCACCCAAACTGTCCAACTTCTCCTCGATAGCGATTTTCTTTTTTATTCACTTATTCTGTACAAACCCTCTTAACTCTCAGTTACCTATTGTTGTATCAGAACATTCAAATCCCCCCCCCAAAAAAAGAAAAAAAAGAGAGGCACATATATGCAAGAATTTTCAAGTACCAAGTTTATGTATACTTAAAACTCTGAATGTGCAGAGAGGGCGTCTGCTGGCTTACGCCATGAAAGATGGTCAGCAAAGTCTGTATAGTTGGGCGCTGAATGATGAAGAAACTAATGGAGGTGTTGGGGACAGGTTCCTAAACTAGCAAGGTTCGCTTGGTTGCCTAAGTCTAAGAGATCCAAGCTTGAGAGGTACGAGCTCATGTTGGCTGTTCTTAGGGGAGAAGTGAACGGCATGTGAAGTACATATGCAGGCAAGACTACTTTCTGCTAAAGGCTGATCTATGCTCACCTGTGTTTGAAGTCGGTGAATTGTTATGTTTTTCTTTGTAGTTCTTTCGGTGGCTTTGATTATATGTTTCATTTTCTCTTTGCCCTCTTGTGGCTTAATGAATCATCTTCTAAAAAAAACTAATAAAGTTCATCTTGTATGCGCTGAGGGCCAATATGATATTTAGATCATAGGGGTAAATATGATATTTTCTCTATTATGTGGTCATTTTTCAACTGTTTTATAAAAGTTGGTTAAAAATCATCTTGAGCCTTCAAAATTGGTCATTTTTGATAATTTCTCCGGTTTGTCCTTTTCCATATTTACCTCTTAAAATGAGCTCGCCCACGTCATCAGTCTGCACACCAGTCCTACGTGGCAGCGATCTGCACTCCAGTCCCCCACTTTTCAAACCTCCGATCCATTTATATCCTCCATTTTCTTCTCAGCCCACTCTGCTCTGTACTCTCTTTCTTTCTCTCTCCCTCACTTTCTCAGAGTCAGGGCTACATGGGAGGAAGCTCAAACATTCCGCCGGAGTATCTGAACACCGGCGAAACATCCCGGAAGTATATGGGCTTCATGCCGGACGATGTGGACGAGCTCATTCCGGAGGTTCCTATAGGAGAAGAGAAGATAGAGAAGTTCATGCAGGAGCTCTACAAGGAGATAACGGCGGCGACCGGAAATGACACCTCCGTCGAACAACCGTCGTGGACGGCTGTGGGATATGGTGCACCGAGGTGGAACGGGTGGGAGGGTGAGAGCTGCGGGGTGGCGGTGTCGGACTCGGCGTCGACGGTGATGGCGGGGGTGGAGTACGCCGGGAAAATGGTGGAGGCGCCGAGGAGCGTGGGGCGCTGCGGTTGTAAATGCGGTAGTAATGGGGGGTTGGTGATGGTTGCTGCTGGGAACGGGGAAGGAGGAGAGATCAACGGCTGCGGAGAGTGTGGGGCCGGAGAGGATCGAGAAGTGGACGGTGAGGATGAGGAGTGGTTTGCGAGGGTGATGAGCTGGGGCCCAGCGGATCTTGTACCTGGTGTCTGGAATGATGTGAACTGTGGTGGGTCTTCTTAGGAGGAAGACTTGGCAGCAGAGAGAGTTTAGATCAGGTGTGGTAGGGTCTATGGAATAGGACCATAGTGTCCGTATAGATGTCGATAGCTAAAGTCTAGAGAGGTGGCTTATTATAATCGCGAAGCTATAAATGTGATTAGGGTATCTAATTTGGTATAAGGATTTTGGAGATCTTAATCTTTGTGTTCGTGAATGGTTGGAATGGATTAGATGCATGTTTAACCTTTTAATTATTTCATGTGCCTTTTTTCTTTCCTCTTGTATTAGTTTTGGTATCATGCTCCATCTTAACCCCTAAGTAGGGGTCATTATAGGGCGGGTTAGGGTCGGTCATATACTAAAATTTAGAGCTTATGATAGGACTCTGTCAAAGTCAACAAAATTTAAAGCAGGGTAGAGTAAGGCTGAGGCTTGAATATGTAAACTCTTATGGTCTTACCCGTTCTAACGACCAATTTCGTTAAGGTTAAAAGGATCAGGTAGAGCCAACCCCTTAAATATAACTAAATATGACCAAGATGGGGGCTAGTTGGCTTTTTTTTCTTGCAATTTAGCTCAATATATATGATACATGTTTTGTAGTTATACTTGACATACATATGTAATTATACATTATACTTATATACAAATTAATCTAAGATATTTTATTCATATATCTCACAAATTATCTCTATAAATTACCAAAATACAATCTTTATTCAACAAAGTAAAAGAAATCAAAGAAATAAAGGTAGCAAAAAAGATGAGTTGTATTATATTTAAAAAATAAGAGATATATTAAAACAATATAAAAAATAAAAAATTATTAGGGTCTAAAGGGTGAGCTTTTAGGGTCAGACCAGACTTGGTCCTTAAGGGCTCAATAAGGTAGGGTTGTAAGGTATGACCATGTTTTATTTGCTCAACCCTTACCCTATCCTATTTAAGAAGAATTAAGACCGGTAGGGCTTCAGCCTTTCAAGGTAGGGCGGGTTATAAGACAGGCTAAGGTCGAAGCAACAAATCATGAGGCCTAGCTACCCCCAGGCTGTAATCCTTAGTGTCGCCAACACAAACACCATGTTCTATGCATGATTGTGGGTTTTTGCATGCTTAAACATAAAATGATTGGATTTATGTTATGAATATGGGAATGCAAAAGTCTTGACATGAGTTGGTACATTTTCGGTCTTGGTAATTCGATTTAGTTGCCAAAAAACACGAGTTAGAACATCTCATTTTACTAGTAGAAACTCGTCGACACTGACATATAAGAACAATCCGAAATATTTGCTTGCACGCATGTATGGTAGTAAGCCTACCACAACAATATTTCAATCACATTCCTCTTGATTTTCAAGAGTTATTTAGCTAATTAGAATCGTGTGGTGTACATTGTGTATCTTCAAAAATATTCAATTAGATCGATCATCTGACATATCTGTTCAAATGATTTCACTTTATTCTTCGACACGTGTTACTAATATAAAAGACGAGCAAGTAAACTAAAAGGTGATCAACAAATTTGCTTTCCATAGCCACCTAGTTTAGCTAGAGAACATAACACCGACCATATTTGGTGGGTCGAGCGGGCCACTTACATTAATCGTACTGAAAGCCCATTAGCTTATTAAGACCAAACTAGCAAAAAATTAACATGGCGTTTAGCAGAAACCCACATCTGCTTCTGTCAAGAAAACGGTGGCCTGAGTTATTCAAGATCAAGAGACTTCTTTATCTCATGTTCATAGTAAGAACAAATGCATCTGCTTCCTCTGTACTAGAGTACAGAGGTACTTAATTAAGCTATCTTTGACCCACTGTGTGCAATTGATCACCCACCAAATCTCTGGTGCCAATTTAAAGTTGTAAAGATTTGGCGAGTAGAGAGCAGGTCATAAATTTGAAGATAGCTAGCCTGCTTCTGGCTCTGGCTGCACCATAACCAAAATCTTTACTGAGTTACTCTGTTGGGTTTGTTTGGCTTCATGCGGTTTGAGTCTTTGAGAATCATTTCCAACGTGCGGAGCGTGTTGAGATATATATCTCACATCAAGAATATAAGACCTTGCATGTAGGTTTATAAGGGTTTGAGTTACTCTCTCTATTACCAATTGGTTTTGGAGTTGAACCTCAGACTACTTTATTATAGTATCAGAGCGGATTACCCACGTACACGTGTGAAGCCCAAAGGCCACACGAACTCCACGACCACCCAAGTTGTTGTCCACGTGTTAGGCTTAAAGATTCGCCACACGTGCGGAGGCGTGTTGAGATATATATCTCACATCAGGAATATGAGACATTGCATGTGGGTTTATAAGGGTTTGGACCAATTTCTCTATTGTCAATTGATTTTGAAGTTGAATTCCATACTACTTTATCAACTAACTGGTGTGTGGGTGAGCTTGTGATGCAAGTTTCCAAGTAGAAAGAACCAACACAAGAATGCAGAAGCTATGACGGTGTACAAAATTTACAACCTAGCTAGCTCCTTCTCTCCATATGCGCATTGTTTTGTTGTGATTTGAGAGACTTGGTCCACTCTACTGTATCGGTCTAAACTGAAAAAACTTATGTTCGATCTAGATCAGATGGAGTTTCTCGTTCGATCTCCAAGTTAGGCTATGTGTACAATATCAATCGTAATCTTAACCGTTCAATAGTTGAATTAACTAATGAAGATCATCTATACAAAAAATCAATGTAAAAAAAGATTGTTTATTTGTCCAAATGTATCAAACCAAATGGACAGTTCCTGAACTTTTATGATAATCCATTCATTTTGTTTGATGCATTCGGGCGAGCAAATAATTTTTTTTACATTGATTTTTTATATAGATGATCTTGATTGGTTAATTCAACTATTAAACGGTTAAGATTACGATTGATGTT
The DNA here is from genome assembly GCA_951800085.1 of Comarum palustre. Lineage (NCBI taxonomy): Eukaryota > Viridiplantae > Streptophyta > Magnoliopsida > Rosales > Rosaceae > Comarum > Comarum palustre. The sequence goes on from OX637589.1 coordinate 15,388,446, forward strand.
GTTAAAAGTATATTTTAAAGAAATCGAACAAACTACTTGATCCGATCTAGATCGGACCCAAGTATTTTCCGGTCTAAAATGTCTACTTCGATCTGTGGTCGTTGTCCTTTTGTTTTAGGACCATCCTTTCAGTTTTAGGGTATTACTTGCTTTGGGATTTAGACTTGGGAGTTGTCTTCGGTTAGGGACAAAGGTGGTTGTCGCTATTCGTTTGCCATGTTTGCACCTCAAGCTGTAAAAGAAGACACTGCCATCCAGTAGTGGCATTATGCTCTGGCATCCTAGCTAATGGTTCCACAGATGATAGCTATATCCCTTATCTCAGTGTTCATGCATGTTTGGTCACTTGGTGTTGGTGAATATATGGGTTTGGGCTTTTGCATCGAATCAAATTTGACCTGAAGGTACATGAGCTAAAGCTGGGTACATGTTTGATTTTTCTTTCCAGTTGCACTATTTAGAATGAACAACGACTGATGATCACTCGTTGTTGATTAGGTATCTTATGGTTGAGGAATATTCAATTCAGTAGTACTCTTCCATCTTGAATCTTACTGATCGATATACATAGATGTGTGATTGGGATCGATATACATAGATGTGTGATTGGGATCGATATGCCGAAAATATAACACACGCTACAGGTATACGTGGTGCGATCAAAGTCATATAAACACCATGAAATATAAGTGATGTACATGTAAGGTACGTAGGGCATAGATTTTTGATTGGGTGAGAGTGTCGACGATGATCGAGGTAGAAGAGCAGACAAGATCTTCAGCAATGCAAAAATCTTGTGAGCTCCTATATCAGCTGAAGCTAGCCCCCTAAACATAACAAAATTGGCTTCATGTATCATGCAATATGGACGCGTTCTCGATCACTCCTGAAAGTTCAGATCGAGTAGTAATCGATCGTCGTCTTGCTAGCTTGGTCATGTGATGAACTTATCGATCAGTACATCAGTATGAATATCATGCCTATATAAGTCATCACCTCAATCCTCATAATATAGCTAAACTGCAAATAAGTTTCTTCTTGATAATTAAATTTGAAGTTACGGGTACTGAGGTTAAACGAAACCGGTGTAAGAGATATAAGTGAATTCTGAAGCAAGCTGGTCGTCCAAACGTACTGATCGATGGAGCCTCAGCAGCTATGGTTGATGGCACTCATGGCAGAACGGTGGGGCTGGTCGGCCGGGGGACTTGGAGGTTGGCTGTGTCCCTGAGCCTGTACAACAATTATGTGGGCGGATCTAGTATGTTGAAGACTGGGACTCAAGTCCCTGGCAAATTTTGTGAGGAAAAATATAAATAGGACAAAAATCACAGAAGTTGTCTAAACTCTTAAAAAACTGACAAAATGAATCATGAACTCATAAACTCGAACTTTCCTGAAGGGAGTTTCTTTAAATTCTAGAATTATCGCAAAGTTATCTTTTTAAAGTAAAGTAAATAACTTTTATTAATTCCGTAAACTAAATAAATTCATATTAAACAGTCTGTAGCTCCGAAAAATATTCCGGACATACTCCACTATCCTCCCTACCTACCCGAAACCCCAGTGATTATAGTGGACAAGAACCGATAAGGGTTCAACCGTAATTTAACCTACTCCAGATATACCGATACATCCTTACAGTCAACCTCAAGAAGAAATAACTCTTTCAAACACTACATGTCAAACTTACCATCATATATGCATAGGTAACCTCTTCATTACATTGATAACAAGAACAAACCGACATTAATATAGTCCCTGAAAACGACATCATAACCATGACTCACTCCACGACACTATCAACGGCACCAATCTATAAAAAATCTCTCTAAAAATGAAGGCCAAAACCCTTGTTCGAAAAAAAGGATCACTAACCAACTAAAACCTAAACCTAGGCACATAACTTAGGAGCCCAAACCCAAAACACCCCACTGGACTCTCAAAGTTCATGTTACCAAAAATTTGCCCTGACTGATATGCCTGAACCGATGCAGGAGCTGCTGTATCTTTGATGCAAGAGCCACCCAGAAAACATCGTCATCCACAACCCATCCTCCCTTCAAGAACCGCATCAAAGTGATACAGGGAAAGCCAAAACCAGGTTGGGATTGACTTGGTGACCCTTCCCCGCAACACTCCCCCACCGCGCCGCCCAGCCGCTCTACACACCCTCCCTGCAAAAATGCCGCTGCTGGGTGATAGTGAAACCTCCCCTACGGTGCATCACAACCCTGCTGAATTAGAGCATCAACTTTCCGGTCTGCATCCATGGAAATAATCCCTTATCAGTCCACCACCACCATCGCCAACAAAGATGGACCAGCAGCTAGCCACCTCCAACCGCCCTTTCCGACAACATTCTAAACCATATCGATGAGACTAGGAGCCAACAACGACTTGCATCTTCTCATTTAGATCATCATTTTCCAATTCGACTGATCTAACCCAAAACAAAAACAAAAAACTCACAAGGCATTTAGTATATACATAAATTGAAGTAACCCCTTATAGCAGGAGGGGAGACGTATTTAGAAATTTAGAATCAAAATTAAAGATTTTGTCACCCCCTTTTCTCTCAAAGATTATTTCCTTTGCATTATGGATTCCCACTCACCAAGTCACCTAGTCTTCCTTGATTGGTGCCCCCAAAACTGCGGTCAAATCATCAACCATTGATTCTACTTGATCACAATAGTTCGACGAATCCTATGGTCATTGAGTTACTCCTAGTCAAAGCCCGTTAACAAACGTCAGTTGCTGAGTCATATAACCATATATCATTATGTCAGCCACAAGCCAAGATAATCCCTCCCACTCCTTCCCAAAATTACCACACAACTACAACCACCCTACTAGTCTCCCAGATTCACATATGGAAAAACCAAATCATTTCCAAATGTGATATAGATCTTACTGTGTAGTCTGTGTTTGAGGTGAGACTTGGAGATAAGCAGATTGTGATAGAGAATATGCCACCAAATTAAGGAAAAGACTCTCATTTCTTCTCCAAATCAGAACAGCCAGATATATTCAAGCCCTCCATTTTTCCCTCCATTGAAATTTCTGAAAACCATTCAGATCCACTGAAACTCAATCCCATTTGCTTCCATACATTCATGAACACTGAAAAACTTGTAAAACCCAACAACAAAAACCTGTCTTTTTCTCTCTAGGTGACCAGAGATACCCGCCACCAGATCTTGAATTTGCTTCATTTTATCTCTTATTATACTTATATATAGACAAAACCCCAGTTGGGTTAGTGTGTTCTATCACAAACCCACCGCCCATCCAACTTATCTCACTCATCCCAATGGAATAGCTCAAAAAAGAACCAACCTTCGGTTATACAGAACACTTCTTTCTTGACAGAGTCGGTCGTGTTCTTCATCTTACCTGTTCCAATGGAGCGTGCTCGGCGATTGGCCAACCGGGCTTTCGTGAAGCGCTTGGTTTCGGAAGCCAAGCAGTCTCGCCAGAATGAGACCTCCTCTGCTGTGCTTGGCTCTTCCTCCCCTGTTATGTTCACACCTTCAAGGTACGTTTCTTCATTGTCCTCATTCATCCGCACAAATCCCAGATCAGATTCAGTGCTAGGTAGCAAACACGGCATTGCCGGGTCACAACAGACCCGGTCCATTGCCGTTGAGGCCTTGAAGAACAGCGACACCTTCGCTCGCCGACATAACTCTGCCACCCCAGAAGAGCAGACCAAAATGGCTGAGCTTTGTGGCTTCAACAGCCTCGATTCTCTTATTGATGCAACTGTACCGAAATCGATTCGTCTTGAGTCGATGAAGTTCTCAAAGTTCGACGAGGGGCTGACAGAGAGCCAAATGCTTGAGCACATGAAAGGTCTGGCATCTAAGAACAAGTTGTTTAAGTCTTATATTGGGATGGGGTACTATAACACTTATGTTCCGCCTGTAATTTTGAGGAACATAATGGAGAATCCGGCTTGGTATACACAGTACACTCCTTACCAGGCTGAGATTTCTCAGGGGAGGCTTGAGTCTTTGCTCAATTTCCAGACCTTAATCACTGACCTTACCGGTCTTCCTATGTCGAATGCTTCATTACTTGATGAGGGTACTGCTGCTGCTGAGGCAATGGCGATGTGTAACAATATTCAAAAGGGGAAGAAAAAGACTTTTGTTATTGCTAACAATTGCCATCCCCAGACTATTGATATTTGCAAGACTAGAGCTGATGGTTTCGATCTTAAGGTGGTGTCTGTGGATCTTAAGAACATTGATTACAAGAGTGGTGATGTTTGTGGTGTGCTTGTTCAGTATCCTGGGACTGAGGGTGAGGTGTTGGACTATGGGGAGTTTATTAAGAATGCTCATGCTAATGGAGTGAAGGTTGTGATGGCGTCTGATCTGTTGGCATTGACACTTTTGAAGCCACCGGGTGAGTTGGGGGCAGATATTGTGGTGGGTTCTGCACAGAGGTTTGGTGTGCCGATGGGGTATGGAGGTCCTCATGCAGCATTTCTGGCCACATCTCAGGAGTACAAGAGGATGATGCCTGGAAGAATTATTGGTGTTAGTGTAGATTCTTGGGGGAAGCCTGCACTGCGTATGGCTATGCAGACCAGGGAGCAACATATCCGAAGGGACAAGGCTACCAGCAACATTTGCACTGCTCAGGTACAATAACTTAGCTTGACCTTGTTCTAAGGTCTTTTATTGGTGCTCAGTTGATTAGCGATAGTGTTCTTAGCATGATTTTAGTGTTATATGTGGTCAGCTTCTTACTTTTGTTGTTCGCAGCAGTTTAGCATATTTCATTTCAATTGGATATTTTGTTTATTTTTTAGGCGTTACTTGCAAACATGGCTGCTATGTATGCTGTTTATCATGGACCTGAAGGCCTTAAGACCATTTCCCAAAGGGTGCATGGTCTTGCTGGGGCCTTTGCAGTTGGACTAAAGAAACTTGGAACAGTGGAAGTTCAGAGCCTTCCCTTCTTTGACACTGTCAAGGTAACGGTTAGTGATGCACATGCAATTGCTGACGCTGCTGTCAAGAATGGAATTAACTTGAGAGTACTGGACTCGAAAACTGTAAGTTAGTTTGTATCTATGCATCAAATAATTAACTGACAGATCTCCAGGGTTTAATGCTGTACTAGATGAGATTGCTGAAATACTTAACTGCCTTTCAGATCACTGTTTCGTTTGATGAAACAACTACCTTGGAGGATGTCGATCAACTTTTCAAAGTTTTTTCTTTGGGCAAGCCTGTGAGTACTTGCAGACTTTTATAGGCAGAAGGTCTTTGCAATGGTTATAAACTGTATCCATTGAAGTAATAACTTTCTCTGTACTGTCAGGTCTCTTTTACTGCCGCATCACTTGCACCAGAAGTTCAGACCGCTATACCTTCTGGACTAGCAAGGGAGACCCCATATCTTACTCACCCAATCTTCAACTCGTATGTCCCTTAGCAGCTATCTAAATTCCCAGAATCTACTATTTAAAAACTCTCCTGATTTTTATTTGCCCTCTATTAGGTATCATACTGAGCATGAGTTGCTGCGATACATTCACAAGCTGCAGTCGAAAGATCTTTCTTTATGTCACAGTATGATTCCATTGGGATCATGTACAATGAAATTGAATGCAACAACTGAAATGATGCCAGTTACATGGCCTAGTTTCTCAGACCTTCATCCTTTTGCCCCCACAGAACAAGCTGAGGGTTATCAGGTAGTTACAAATATTTACTTGCTACTTTGCTAGTATATTCAACAAGGTTGCAGCTATTTATATTCTGTATGTCAGGGTTCTTTTTGTGCTATATTACTGATGTTATATCTTTGTCCAATAATAAAACTCAGGAAATGTTCAAAAATTTGGGTGATCTATTGTGTACCATCACTGGCTTTGACTCTTTCTCGTTGCAACCTAATGCCGGAGCTGCTGGAGAGTATGCTGGACTGATGGTTATTCGTGCCTATCATTTTGTACGGGCACACTGAGCCTTCATATTTCCCTCTTTCTAATATATATCAGATTATCAGAAGCATGTGTTGTCAAGCAAAATAAGCACTTTAACTTGAGTGCTTTGAGGCTATGACCTACAGGTTATTCTTCTAACTAATCATCCACTAATACACTGTAGGCAAGAGGGGATCATCACCGCAATGTGTGTATCATACCTGTTTCTGCACACGGTACAAATCCTGCTAGTGCTGCTATGTGTGGAATGAAAATTGTCACTATTGGAACTGATGCTAAGGGTAACATCAACATTGCTGAGCTGAAGAAGGCTGCTGAAGCAAACAAGGACAACCTGTCAGCTCTTATGGTAAGCATCCTATTCTGGAAGAGGTTTATAAGGATAGAGAAATAATGTACTTCAACAGGCATTTGACCATACTTCAAATTCCAGGTGACATATCCTTCAACTCATGGAGTGTATGAAGAAGGTATTGATGAGATCTGTCAGATAATTCATGACAATGGAGGTCAAGTATACATGGATGGAGCTAACATGAATGCACAGGTCTGTATATCATATATTTCTCTGTATAGTTATTTTATGGTTGATTTTAGTCTGCTATCTGAAAATCTTCTGGTTAGATTATACCTGGCAGATATAAATACATTTGACTAAAGCCACATACAAGAACTATCTTCAAGCAGCTAATGTTGTGGACTAAATTTTTGTCAGTATTTATGGTTAAACTAACAAAGCTTTTCGTTATTACAGGTGGGTCTGACAAGCCCTGGATGGATTGGAGCTGATGTCTGCCATCTCAATCTCCATAAGACATTTTGCATTCCACATGGAGGTGGTGGTCCTGGCATGGGTCCTATTGGTGTGAAGTCTCACTTGGCACCATATTTGCCCTCCCATCCTGTGGTATAATTCTGTTTACATGTTTGAATATTTCATGTAATTCTTCCCTAGTAATGTGAATCTTAGCAAATACAAGATTCATGAATTCTGGAGCCTATTTTACCTGAATTCATGTCACAATTTCATGATGATTATTGTTGGCTGCGTAGTTTCATCAGTGAATAATTAAGTTTCTAACTTCTCTGCAAAAACTGAAGGTACCTACTGGTGGAATTCCTGCGCCAGAAAAGTCTCAGCCACTTGGTACCATCTCTGCAGCACCTTGGGGATCTGCACTTATTTTGCCAATCTCATATACTTATATTGCTATGATGGGTTCCAAGGGACTCACTGAAGCATCAAGGATAGCAATTCTGAATGCAAACTACATGGCAAAGCGCTTGGAGGTACATGCTCCTTTAATCTAAGATTTTGAAGGCCAAAAAGAGGATCACTATAGAAATATTAGTTTTCCTAGGGTATTCTTCTAGTTTAGGTTTACTCTGTTTGCTCATCTTGTGCTGTTTTTCTTTTTACAGAACTATTACCCCATTCTTTTCCGTGGTGTCAATGGAACCGTTGCCCATGAGTTTATTGTTGACTTGAGAGGCTTTAAGGTATGTATATTTTTAAGCTGTGCTTCCATTTGTTCATGAAGTACATCGTTCATCTAACTGAACTCTGCCTCAATCATTTGCAGAATACTGCTGGAATAGAGCCAGAAGATATTGCCAAGCGTCTGATGGACTACGGATTCCACGGACCAACAATGTCATGGCCAGTTCCTGGCACTCTCATGATTGAACCAACAGAAAGTGAAAGCAAGGTACACCCCAGATAAACTTTCTTTTTATACGCTGTTTCTTAATGGTTTAGAACTTCATTATAACTCGAACGGTATATATGCAGGCTGAGTTGGATAGGTTTTGCGATGCTCTTATCTCCATCAGAGAAGAGATTGGCCAGATCGAGAAAGGAAAGGCTGATATTCACAACAACGTCCTGAAGGTGAGAAAACACACACTCATTTCTTCTACAAAGCTATTAACAGATTAGCATTAGCAACTAAATTATCACTTGTGTTGAACTAGTAGCACATTGTACTTCAAATATTAAGCAAAAACACTGGAATTTGTGAATGTAGGGTGCTCCTCACCCACCATCGCTGCTCATGGGAGACACATGGTCAAAGCCATATTCCCGGGAATATGCAGCCTTCCCAGCTTCATGGCTTCGTTCTTCAAAGTTCTGGCCTACCACAGGTATGCAATTTATACAGAAAGAACTTCTATGTTAGTATGGAAGCTAGCACCACAAACTGTTTGTTCTGCATTCACTTTTGTGATGCCGTGATCCACAATCCCATTGATGTTGAATCTTGTTTACTGTTATTGTATCAGGACGTGTTGACAATGTGTATGGTGACCGCAACCTCATCTGCACTCTTCAACCAGAGCCTGTGGAGGAAGCAGCAGCAGCAGCCACTGCTTAGTCTTCAGCTCGATCCATTCCTTGTTGTGGCCACCAAAGTCCGGTCATGGATAGCACCAACTAAATGCCACATCTTCCCTTCCCCTCCACAAAGAAAAGAAATCATCATCTCCTTCCACATTCCTACATTGTATATAAATTTCTCCATGTCTAAATACACATACAGCTCGCCATAGCTGTTGACATTCATTTCCCTATTATGATGATGACGATTAGCTTTTCTAATAACTGCTGTTGCTATTTTGCAACCCAGATGTTGTAATTATAATTGTTGCCAATTTTTCCTTCGTCGAACAAAAGAAAAAGAAAAAGGGAGACGGATACATATCTTGTCTATGGTTTTCATGACCTTGGAATAGTCTCCAAGCTTTTGTTTTTGATCATCAAGTTGGTCTTTTATCCGACCCAATAAGAAACAGAATAGTCCCACCTGCATCATTAGGATTAATTAGCTACAATACAATACTACTACCAGTAAGCTCAGGTTGCGTGTGAAAGTTCTGAAAAATAGAGAGGAATTTCAGATTTTCGGTCTTTAAATGTTATTTCATTTGATGGATAGCTCAAATTCTACGACTAACATATTGCACAATCTTCTATTTATGATGGAGAATTTGAGCTATCCATAGTTAACAGAAAAATTATGACGTCTCCCCTGTGTAGATTTTAAGAAAAATTTTGTATATGAACATGGAAGTGATGGAGCCTATAGGAAATCAGATATGGATTCGCTACAACAGGAGTATGTGACTTATGTTGCAGCCGGCCTCCCCAATCCCCACATTGTGTATGAACTTTGACATGAAGGTTGACTATGTCATTGCCACACTTTGGACCATCAATCGTGATCAAGGATCACATAGCGACGTATTTAGGAATATTTCCTTACTCTTTCTATCCTTCTTACTCTACTAATGGTTATTAATTACAGATAGAAAATTGTTGAACAAAATAAGATGGGTGATTAGGTTCAATTGTCGATGACTCCAATTTTACCTTTTACCCTGTAAATAATATGTAAGATATCAAACATTAAATCTTATCTTGTTATGTAAGTCTTGTGATTTTTAATTTTATCTCATCATATCGATGTTGTTTATCTTCTGTGTTTTCATTATATTTTTACATAAGTGTAAAGACTTGTATAAGTGACATTGTTATCGAATGGTGAATCTAATTGACATTCTTAGTTGTATTACAATATGACCGTATATCGATAGTTCATTTCATGTGTTTTTATTATAATTATGACAAAAACAATCATAAACTAAAATTCAAAACTTCTCTCTCTTAAAAGTGGTGGTTGCTTGAGGAAGAAGGGTGCGCAGGTTAAGCGAATCTGCTTTGTTTCTAGTGGGCGCAGCTTAGTTTTAATACAACACAAGCCAAAGAGGTTTTCGGTTTTCCAGTTTTTTGTAATTTTAATTTTCCATTGATGATCTTCGATGTCGAAGATGAAGGACCTGCTAAGAAAGCTTCACATCGGCGGGGGGCTAAACGACCACCAGGCCGCGGCGGCGAGTCTCAACCCTTCCGCGTCGTCTTCGTTGGGTTCGACGGCGGCAATGGGGAGAAACTCCGAGGCGGTGGAGTCGGTGAGTGATCGGGGGTCTGGCGACGGCGGTAGTGGCGGAGGAGGAGGCTTGGATTTCAATTTCTTGGAGGAGGAGTTTCAGGTACAGTTGGCGCTTGCGATTAGCGCTTCCGATCCCGATTCCCGAGACGACCCTGAGACGGCTCAGATCGACGCCGCCAAGTGGATTAGCCTCGGCTGCGCCGCCACGTCGCGAGCCGACGCTCAGGCCCCGTTTCAGATGCTCTCGCTTCACTACTGGGTATGCTCTTTTCGAATGCATTGAATTTGTTAGGGTTTGTGGTTTTGATGCATTTTGACGAGTTTATAATTGGAGGGGATTAGGTTTTGTTTGTAAATCTTTCGATGCTAGTCATTTGCATTTCGTAGCTGAGATATCAATGGCGCTTAGGAACTTAGGATTATGGTCAAATGGAGTTGCATAGCTGAATTGTTGATTACGGTTCCATTTTTAGTAAAGAATATCCTGATTTAACCATTTAGGTGTGGGCCTGCTATTACTTTGGGCATCTATTTGGTTGACAAGGCGAGAAGAGTAGAGTATTGTAGATAAAAAGGAAACCGCATTGCATACTAGTACAAGTGAGAAGGATCAATCATGGAAGATTTAGAGTGTTTGTTGCATGTTTGTATCATGAACATTTCTATTTGGTATATATCAGCTTCTTTAGTATTTTGTTAATTCTGATCAAAGAAGGGTTTTTAATTTCATTTTTGTGCTATGATGCAGAGCCATAATGTTGTAGATTATAATGAAAAAGTGGTGGATGGATTTTATGACGTTTATGGAATTACCTTAAATTCGTTTAGACAAGGGAATATGCCATTGTTGGCGGAATTTAAAGCCGTGTCGGTTTCGGATAATGTGGACTACGATGTCATATTAGTAAACCGGATGGTTGATGCCGAACTGCAACAACTCGAGAAAAGAGCGTATGCTGCATCTCTAGAGTCGGGAATTTCTCAACGTGGTCTACTTTTAAGTGGCTTGATTCAGAAGATTGCTGATATTGTTGTTGATAGAATGGGTGGTCCAGTTGGAGATGCGGATGAAATTTTAAGTCGGTGGAAAATAAGGAGGCATGAGTTACGGAGTTCAATGAACACTATCATTCTTCCCCTCGGACTAATCGATGTTGGACTTTCACGCCACAGGGCCCTGCTCTTTAAGGTTGTGACAGTTTTAAACTCAATTGAATTGTCAAACTGAATCATAGGCATACTATGTGAACCATGTTGCTTACGTTTTGTCAAAATCTGTATAGGTCCATTGTTTTTCCCATTGGCAATAATGGTCGTCATGTTCTGTTATAGAAAGATCTTAGGAAGGTTTTCTAGGCCATTGCAGGAATTATGCCGTTTATATTTTCTTGCCTCTGGTTTTAGGTACTAGCTGATAAGATAAATCTTCCATGTATGCTGGTCAAAGGTAGCTACTACACTGGTACTGATGATGGAGCTGTAAACTTGATCAAAATTGATAGTGGAATTGGAAGGTAATGTCCTCTAACTCTAAATCTTATTGATGCATAAATTTCTAGTGAGTTTGGTTCGTTTAGTTTTCTGTTTTACATATTCTCTGCTTTACTGTTCACATTGATGCCAATCTAGGTATAATTGTTAGGATATTTACAATCATGTTTAAATGACGATAATAGAATCAAATGTGCATGCGCTGTGTTTTCCTTGCTTGTACATTTCCATTTACATTTTAATCAGATTAAGGTGATTGATGCATGCTAAAGATTTTCTGAAACTGTTGTTGATCTGAGTGAAAATGTTTGCCACGCTATGCAGTGAATATATCATTGATCTGATGGGTGCTCCTGGAACACCAATTCCTGCCGAGGTACCTACTAGTCAGCTCCCAAATTCTTTTTTTGCCATAAGGAGCTTTTAAGATCCCACAGAAATGCCCCCAGAGATGCCCAAAGATATGTTGTTACTACAAGCTGAGGGAACTGGAATGCCGGCAGCTCCATCCGGTCTTGAAAGAGCTTCCACCTTTGGCAGCTCTAGGTCAGAAGAAGCATCATATGCCGGTGTTCACACAAAAGAAGACCAGAGAAGCGTTGCTGAAGAAAATCTAATTGAGATTCTTCAAAGTGACCTTGAGATTCCTCTGAAAAGTACATCTGTGCAAAAAAGGAAAGTGAAAAATGTATCCAAGTATGTCATCAGCGCTGCAAAGAACCCAGAATTTGCACAGAAACTACATGCTGTCTTGTTGGAGAGTGGTGCATCACCTCCTCCCGACTTATTTTCAGATATGAATCCTCAATATCAGCATGAAGGTAAATTGCTTGGACGAATACATGCAGATGGGGCACTTGTGGATGTTGGGGTTCATGATTATCTGGTTAAAGTATTATCAAGCAGCAACCAATCTTCTGCTGTGGATTTAGCAGAGCAACGGAATGAGTGGCGGAGCAATTCTTTTCCCCCCAATAACGTTGATGAGGGCTTTGTAATGGTTTCTGGCCGGAATAGTGAAGCAACTCAGATTGGTGCTATAAGTTCAGATGCTGATCTTGGTAATCCCCCAAGGATGAATTCAGAAGCTTTTCATGAGGAGGAAATTCATGATCTATCTATGGTCCCTGGAACAACGTCTGCTAATACTCAATTAGGCAAAGAATCTGTTGCTCAATCAACTCAAACTGCAATGTATGCTGCTTGGGATAGTCACGTTGATAGGTACCCACCGCTAGGAGAAGTTGCAGAGTGGGAAATTCTATGGGAGGATCTTCAGATTGGAGAGCGAATTGGAATTGGTAAGAACCTATGTATCTCTAACTGTCCAAAGGTTGCAAAATTCCTTGTCGCGTGGGCTCACATGAATTTCTTGTCTTATAGGTTCATATGGTGAGGTTTATCATGCGGATTGGAACGGCACTGTAAGTATTCTTCCTAATGCTCTTTTTTAATCGTTTTCCTTGTTGTGGGACACATGTAACATTACCGGGCAAAATTATGTTCACTGTTTGATCACAGCACAAATGCTAAAAATTTGCAACTCTTTTTTGAAATATTACATTTATAAGAGTTCGTAATTGAAAAGAAGAAATATTAGTTATACTAGCGATGAACTTTGTATCATCATATTTTGCTTATTGGTTTTCTTTTAACAAAAACTGTTGTTGGCCTTACACATCAGACTGATAATTCTAGCATATGGTTGGTTTCTTTTATTGGATGCTTGTTTATCGTCTGTGCTGACTGTGAATTACAGGAAGTAGCTGTAAAGAAATTTTTAGATCAAGATTTCTCTGGCGATGCATTGATTCAGTTTAGATGTGAAGTAAGCAGCTAAACCTTAGAGAAAAGCAGCAAGCCTTGATGTTGATTTATATTTCATATATGTTGATTTATATAAGCCCATGATATAAGTTGGTTTGATGTCAGTGGTTCCTATTTGTTTCTTCAGGTAGAGATCATGTTAGGACTTAGACATCCAAATGTTGTCCTTTTCATGGGTGCTGTCACACGCCCTCCCCATTTCTCCATCCTGACAGAATTTCTTCCCAGGTTTATTATTTATGATTCCAATTTTTTATTAGTTTAGAGTAGAAGGAAGAAAATAATGATACATAAGACAAATCTAACTTTTCTGTTCTACTAACAACATGAGTTGTTGCCACCAAGTCTTTCTGATACCTGTTCTGTCTTATTCTCTTGTCTTGACACTTAAACATTTACTGGTTACAGGGGTAGTTTATACAGATTACTGCATCGTCCGAATTCTCAACTTGATGAAAAGAGGCGAATGCGAATGGCTGTTGATGTGGTAAAGGCCTTCATTTGTGTATATGTTTGTCTATTATTTTTAATTATTCTGGTCTTGTTTTGATTTCTTAAGCAAATCCCCTATACAGGCAAAGGGAATGAATTACCTCCACACCAGCAATCCACAGTTGTGCATCGAGACCTTAAGTCTCCGAATCTTCTTGTTGATAAGAATTGGAATGTGAAGGTCAATTCAAAACCAATGCTTTCATTCTCAAGCTCTTTCAGTTTCTATGCTTTCTTCTTTTAAGCTAGATAGAATGTAATAGATATCTACCTACAGCAGAATATCTCATCTTGCTCCCTCGTAAAGATCTTGTTTGTTGCACTGCAGGTTTGTGACTTTGGGGTGTCACGTACAAAGCATCACACTTATCTATCCTCAAAGTCCACTGCTGGAACGGTAATAATTGTTAAAAGTGAATTTATATCCATCTGTTTACCCCCTCATCTTGGCGAGACCTTTTTGATGGTCTCTCTGTTTAAAGAAGAAAACTCTAATAGATATAATTTTGTTATATATGCTGATTTTGTTCTGTTGGGAGTGCAGCCGGAATGGATGGCACCAGAAGTTTTGAGGAATGAATTAGCTAACGAGAAGTAAGTTGCTTGAAGGTGGTTTAGCTGGACATTTTACACTCATCAGCTCTCATTACAATCCACTTTGCTTGCTTGCAGGTGTGATGTCGCATCCCGGGGACTATTCTCGGTCCCGGAACACGACGGTAACCGCCGTAATCCCGATCTAGCGAGTAATCAATACGTCTTTCGACGTATTGATGACCCTCCGGATCGAAACCACAAGGCTATGAATGAAACATACAACACATGAATAATAATATGAATGTCAAATACGGAATGACAAATACACAGAGTAGCATACAAATGTTTTACAAGCGGAAGATAATGGAAAAATACCCGAGACAGAAATAGTACAAGAAAAAGTCTCGAAACAATGGACCCGAATAATGTCTCAGAGTATCCAACAGATAACATCAAAGATACGGAAATCATGAAACATGGAAACCACACCAGAATGGGAGTCCTCGAAATCGGAAGTGCACGATAACCGTCGACGCTCCGCGATCTAGTCCAGCTCCTCTAGTGATGGGTGCTGTAGACCTGAAAAGATGTAGAGGTGAGCAACTCGTCCTCGCTAACCCAAATGGGGCCAAAGCCATCCAAGTCGGGGTTTAAAACCCATGAGAAAACATTTCGTATATATGTATATGTAGGTACTCGTAAGTACGAAAGAGCATGTGGAAATGTAAATGCACGCCACGCACACAAAGCTCGGTAAAACATGTGACCACATATGAAAGAACTCTCTGGATCTGAGCGGCCGAAATCCCGGGTTTGTCTTCACTGCAAACCGGGGTCAACTATCTAAGCGCCCGAGTGCGCAGAATAGCGAGAGCGTCCATTTCCAGCTAACGCCCAACAAATAGCAGGCCACACTTACGTCACGTTTTACTCTGTACGAGACGAGCGTAAGCGGGATAAATGAATAAAATAAACAGGGCATAGCCCCTCCGGAGGTTTACGGTCATTGACACCGCAGGAGTGCTAGAATACTAGGTCCCGTCGCTCTCAGACCAAGCACCGGAAATCAGGACGACGGTACTACTTTTCGATCCAAAACTCACGCACACACACCAAGTGCTATAAGAAGCATGTGGTAAAGCTTAAAACAATGCATCATTATTTTATAAGTAAAAAGTGAAAGAGCCGCCAACCCAAGAGGGTTTCGGCTCACCCATTGGGCGTGCTCCCCCTACTACCTGGTATGACGGTACAGCTGGCTGCGCTCCAACTCCTGGTCCTCCTGAAGCCTGCGTAGACGAGCTCCTGAGTCTGTGGGTGAGACAACAGTGATAGTCAGGTATAAGTAAGTCAATGATCTACTATCTACGACTAAGACTTGATAAACACTCTTTATTTATCTTTCTGACCTTAGGGTTTGACTTGTTTGACACTCCGATTCTCGAACCAGCGAGAAGTCGGGATTATTTCTTATTCAGTACTTACGTCGTTTTTGCCACGTTTACAAACTAAAAGTCTTTAAAACGTTTAACCGTAGGGTTCGAAAACGTAAAATAGGTGTTCTACGGCATAAGTTAAAAGTCAACTTTGGAATAGTAAAAGTCAACGGTCAACAGTAAAGTCAACGGTCAAAAAGTCAACCGTAAGAGGTTGTACATACTAGTATTGGTTATCAAAATGTATGAAACGATCAAAAATAACTTTTATGACCCGTAAGAGTTATTTTGTCATCTTCATACATATTGAGAGCTAACACTAATATGTAGAGTTTTTTTGCCGACTCTACATTAACATCTGATGTCATATTTGGAGCACAAGATGAAAATTTAAACAAATGTGTAGACATTTAAAAGTTAAGGTACTAAAAAGATGAATTTTCAAAAATAAGAACTGAATTGATTTTAACCTCAAAATTCAAGATAGTAAAATGAATTTTATCCAAAAAGAAACAAGAGAAAAAGAAAAGTGAAGTACTTATGTGCATTGTCATCTTTTCTGTTTAAATCATTACACTTAAGTCAGTATCAAGTAAACCAGCTCGATTTAGAGTATACCAGTTTTATGTCAGTTAAACATCGACAAATGTGGCTAGTGAATGTGTTCACTATTGTGACAAGTGTGGCTTGTGGTTTACTATTATATCGATATTAAAAAAATGATAGAGGAAGTAGACTAGTTCGATTATAAGTAGATTAGTTACGTTAAGAAATACAGATATTTTTTTGAACTATTAGTTTTCTAAATACAGATATTTTTTTGAACTATTAGTTTTCTTGAAAAGGAATCTTTTGAATTGGAACAAGTTAAAAATATCTGAAAATTGGATAAAAATAGAGAGCAAGTGAAACGGACAAAAATAGAGAGCGTATTTGGTGCACCAAATAAAGACAAAAAAAGAAAACCAACAAACAAACGTGAACAGTAAATACACCTAACGGTGAGAACACAATCGGACGGTTTGAAATGGTTAGGTCACGTGCATTTGATTGCCACTGGCGCCTCCTTCGTGCTGTTCCTGGGCCTCCCCGTCGCGTCCTTCAGCGTCTTCGGGGCCCAGTCGGAGCTGCTGAAGCAGTCTCTCTATGTTGTTTCCAGTGGCTTCTTGGTGGTCACTCTCGCCGTCGTGAGGATGTACCTCGGTTGGGCTTACGTCGGCAACCGCTTGCTTAGTGCCACTGTTGAATGTAATTACTAAATTTCTCTTTGCTTTCATGTTAATTTCGATTTTGCAATCATGGATTAACAATTGATTTGCTTGTTAAATCGCAGACGAAGAGACCGGGTGGTATGATGGTCAGGTACGCAGAATTCATATTACTCTTGTTTCCTGTTTGGTTTGGGAAAGCTACTTATATACTTATCAGAAATGTAATTGCTTCAGAGAAGGCCTGATTATTGATTTTCGAGAAAAATGCACCAACAATGTCCGAAGACTTGGTGGACTATCAATATGATACCCAGACTTTCAAATGTATCAAAACGGTACCCGAACTTGCATTTTCGTATTGACGTCGTACCTATGGATGTTTTCCGTCACCTCTCCGTCAGTTCATGTCACAAGTGAAGCACGTGACCCCCAAAAAAAGGTCAAAAATGACTTTCTCTCCATACAACCTTATTTTACTAAACGATTCCCTCCAGTCTATCAAGACTCTTGTTACAACAGTTGATCAAAACCGAGAAAATTCACTCTGAAGCTCTTGTTCCCAAACCAAAAATTGGAGAGAAGAGAGAAGCGGCGGCGATTGAAGATGTGGAGATATTTCAGGGAAACTGTAGCCAGAAGAGATGATAGTAAGTTCTACTCTTAATTTCAATTCAAATGTACTATTCTGATGTTGATTTGCTGTAGTTTTGTCAATGTACACTGGGCGGGAGAGACAATATAGGTTAATTGTGGTGGGAGGAATCAATCAATTTGAATGATATAAAACATGTTTTGGCGGGAAAAATGGGGGTTGCTCTAACAGGGTAGCTCCGTCTTTGGCCCTTTTAAGAGGTCATGTGCTTTACATGTGACATGAATTGTCAGAGAGGTGACGGAAAATATCCATAGCTACGACGTCAATACAAAAATACAAGTTCGGGTACCATTCTGATACATTTGAAAGTCTGGGCATCATATTGAAAGTCCACCAAGTCTTCGGACACTATTGGTGTATTTTTCTCTTGATTTTCAAAGCAGATATGGGTTAAGACTGCTGAGGTTTTGGCGCGCGATCGGCTTCTTGGTTCATTTTCTGTTTGATTCATGGATATTTTGATGTTGAACAGACTGCATTAGCTTTTCTTGAAAGACTACATCAAGTCTCAGCTATCACTTGTGTTGAACAGGTGAAGCCTGTGCTAAGCAGATTGAAGGTAACGCTGGTGACTCTTGCAGCATCAATACTTGCATGTGTTGCTGTCCTCCTTAACATCGATGGAGGCCAGATTCAAGAAGCAGAGAATCGGGTTATACGTGGAGTATATAACGAAGATTCTGCAAGATCTTTCGAGCCTGATGCGTTCTGTGGTGGTGATCCTGCTCCTCCCCGATAACAATGTCACAAGCAATGTGCCTAGAATACTAGTATATAACCCTCTTGCTGTACATAAAATATAATTGGCTTCTTCTTGTACTTTTCCCCTGCATATTGTAATGATAAACAGATTCAAAGTTTATAGGATGAGAGTTTTCCCATATTACTTTTTTAAGCAAACCTGTAGCTCGAGAATTAAGTCGCTGCAGGATGAAGACTACAAGAATTGAATCCAAAAGTGAAAGATGCTCAAGCAGGATGTGCATCTATAGTTTAACACCACATGCATCTATAACTTAAACTTCAACTCACTTCTGTGGCAATCAATCTTACTGTCAGCCTAGCTAGGTCTAGATTAAACGCATTGGTAAACATTCATTTTTGACCTCAGTGGTTACAAACTATTACATAAAATTCAACATTTTCCTTGGGAACGGTCTTGGTCCTTCCGACCAGTTACATGATCTTCTTTACCTCATGTCCTCATCATTGATTAATTCCAATACTTTTTTTTATACATAAAGTTCATCCTCAGGAATTAATTTCATAATTGTAATAGAAAATGCCACAAAAGTCCCTTTTTTTCATCATTGTATCCTTCAAAAACGACCGACACCGAGATCTTTGATGGATACCAACGCCGGGCGCCTCAACGACGATTGGATTTCGAATGGAGAAGCCAGAACCGATCGGCGACAGAGGAGAAGGTGTTGAGGAAGAGGCCATGGAGGAGCGAGGAGAGTGGAGCAGATCTCGTTACCGAGGTGAAACAACAACGATCTCTATCGACGTCGTCGCCGATTTACCTAACTCGGAGGTCACCGATTGGAGCTCTGATTTAGAGGTGATTGTTCTGATAGCATGATAGTGTAATTTGGCCGAGTTTCTTTCCTTGATTTTGAGAAAAAAAAAAGTAAACAAAGAGTTTGCTGATGTTGTGTTGATATTGCTCTTCATTTAAAGTTTTTTTTAATTGAACTTTACTATGCATATATTCAATTTTACATAATCGCACAACAGATTCATGAGCTTAATGATGACCAATTTTTGTAATCACATTGCTTTGCCGTGCAGAGAAAGCCAAATCAAGGAATAAAAGGAAGAGGAAGGTACTATGGTGACATTTTACAAAGGCATCAACGCGGTTGATCATGGTGATAATCATACACTTCGAAGTCTTGATAATGAAGAGAACCTTCACCCTTATGGTGAAATAGATAATAGTTCTGCTTGCTGAAGTAAGAATGGTTCTTCGGAGCATATTTGTCATCACTTTTGTGGCTCTATATATCCTACAAACATTACATTTACGAACATGTAGCTTCAATTGGAATAACAGTATGGGATAAA
This sequence comes from Comarum palustre, assembly GCA_951800085.1. Taxonomy (NCBI): domain Eukaryota; kingdom Viridiplantae; phylum Streptophyta; class Magnoliopsida; order Rosales; family Rosaceae; genus Comarum; species Comarum palustre. The sequence goes on from OX637589.1 coordinate 15,408,083, forward strand.
CTCCAGAGAACTTCAGTATTAGTATCTTTTCAACCTAGTGATAATATATTTATGTTGATTTATGCATATATGGTTTAGAACATCACTATTAAAAACTGACAGAAGTTCTATAAAGCTATTACAGTATACTTCGAAAACTATATTAGTAGCTTTTTACAACTATAGACGTAGCTTTGTAAATAATCTTATCATCGTTGAAAACTACATCTTTTTGTATCAATGATTATGTTTTATTCACTCGATTGAGTTAGCATTTTTATTTTAGTCATATCATCTACACTTCTGTAGTCTTGTAAGTCCTGAAAAAAATAGTTTTCTCAACCTTTGGTAGTAGCTTTTGTTCTACTTGGTAGTTAGTTTTTATTGCTGGCAATAGTTGGTTTTGTTGTTGGTTGTAGTAGTTTTTGTAGTTAGTGCTAGTAGCTTTTGTAGCTAGGGGCAGCAGTTTTGTTGCTGGCGATAGTGGCTTTTGGTGTCACGGGTAGTAGCTTGTGGTCCTTGTAGTAGGCAGTAGCTTTTAGTGCAACCGGTAGTAGCTTTTGGTCTTTTTAATAGTAGTTTTTGTTGCTGACGGTAGTAGTTTTTGTTGTTGGTGATAGTATCTTTAATTTATATTGGTTGTAACTTTTTACTCTAAAGATAATAGTTTTTGTTGCATACGGTAGTATCTTTTGTTGTCAGCATTAGTAGCTTTTGTTGCCGGTGGTAGTAGCTTTTTATTGTTGTCGGTATTAGTAGCTTTTGTTGCCGGAGGTCGGCTGGAAAATTCACCGGAGGTCGGCTGGAGACCTCGTCGGAGATCTCGTCGGAGGTCGGCCAGAGACTTTTTATAGAAGGAATGATATTTTTGTAAATATAAGAGAAATAATCTTTTTTTGCTTGGATGACAGTTTATAATTATGTTGAACTTCAATACCTAGCATACAATTATATTTAAGCTTGGATGGACTTATGTGAACAAAAATGTTTAAGTGAACCTCTATGAGATAAAATGTCTCAAAGGAAACTTCTATGTAATTGACTTTAATTGTAAGTGCTTGTGTCTCATAATTGGTATCCGCAAATTAAAAATGGAATTACTTAATATTATGTGAGTTCCCATTTCGAATTTCAACACGAAATATTAGCACCTTCAACTATGATTAGGGCTTAATCCGTTGACTCGGTTCAGAACATTCAAATCTCAAATAAAAAATCTTATAACCAAGCATATTAGACTTCTAAATCATCTTGAACATGATAGTTATGTGTGTTTTCATGAAAAGTGTTCAATGCCAAAAATCATGTGGTTATGACCATGAGATCATAAATATTTGGTTTAAAACTGCTACTAAAGTAAAGTTCACTAATTTGTGTTGTTTCAAGTGTAATTTTTTTTCATTAAGTTTGTGAGATATTAGAGGATATTAAAATCTATATCCAAAGCAGCTTGACATGTTTATATACATTATACTGTTTTAGGTAAAGGAAGTATTCTCATGATCATTGATCATAACCGACCTTAACGGTCAAATACATGAGGATTCAAAGATCACTCAAGTACAAGAGTTCAAAATTGAAATAAAACTATAATGAAAAGACAAACCAGGAATTAAAATAACAACCTCAAAACTATGTGTCCAAAAAAGTGAACCTAAACTAGAAAGCAATGAACCTGATGAACCAAAAAACCAGCTCCTTGCTCCGATTAGAGGCCTCAGACCCTGTTTGATGTACCTTTCATCAATATGAGAACTTGAGCCAGCATTAGGAACAAACAAGGATCTTTTCTAGAGGAACTAGGAAATCTGCCACTACAATACAGTAAGATAGATTGAGCCTAATGCTAAAGCCTTGGCCCATATACCAGCAAGCCCAAGCTTGAGATCCAAATTACATAAGTCACTACGTCGTGTGTAGCCAAGAAGCTCCCCTGACTGAACCGCCGCCGGTGGCAATAGCAGTGCCAAGATCCGAATTGTCGCAACGCCAAGATCCAGACTGCCGCAGCGCCACCAACTACTCCTTTCCCCCTTCCTGAACCGCCACCACTCTCTAGCTAAGATCCAGACCTCCCAGACCAGACCGGATTCTGATATGCTCGTAGGCATGAAGATCTCGGCCATTCAACGCCATCCATCAACCACCAAACCCCCAATTGTCGACGCTTCCCCAAAGAGTTTGTCGACGCCAGCCTTACCATGCCATCGTCTATGCATTGTCGCCAGTCCCCATCTGAGTTTCCTCTCCCCCACGACAATATCTTCACCCTGGAATTCTTATTCCTTTGATTGGGTCGCATATCAAAGAATGTAAAGCCGTCCCTTCTCGCCCGTCCGACGACGCCGTAAAGGCATGCCGTAGGACCGGGCATGTGTCAAGGAGATTGGAAACCAGCCGCGTAGGGTTTTTTCTCGCTTTGATTTCTAGAGCAAATATATTCTTTACTCTTTAAACCTGTTTATATACATTATACTTTGATGAAAAGAATGATACAAACAGAGGAAATCATTGTTTTTACCTAGTATTTAAACGACACCACCTGATTTACGCATATTCAAACTTCCAACTTCAAACCGTTTCTTTCTTCATGAAAAACAACCATGATCGATGTACCATCAGTTTTTATAGTTCAATCATTATTATACACAAAAACATAAGTTGGTTCACTTGGTTGTTATTGATAGTAAATTTGAATGTAATATTTAAAACTAATTATTTCATATGGATGCTCAATCATATAACGGATCTCAAATAATAACAAATATTTGATTATTTTTGTAACCAAGACTAAAGTTTGAAACTTTAATTCAATTTGAATATTAATTTCTGTGTGTTATATCTGAAGTTAACAAAAGAGAATAACTGATATGTAAGGAATTGATGGGTTCATGATTCATATGAAGTTATGAACCTATCAATCTTCTTTAATAATAAGAATAAAATGAAAAGAAACATACAAAACTTGTTGGTGAGCTGAAGTATGAAACAAATGCTATGTTCATTGGAGTTGGAGTGGATGTTGTTTTGAAGTCGAATTCTGGAGAGCTGGTGGATTATGTTTCCAATGTGACCAAGTGCGGATCATCTTCATTGGCAGAAGCAATGTTTCTTGGAGTGGATACAATAGAAAAGAATGGTTTGATAATGGTTTTCAAACAATATTATTATTCTCTAATGGAGGTATATATACAGATACAATCATAGATTTAATAGGAAAACAATATCTCATATATCTATACAGAATATTTAACCTCTATCTACAAGGAAAGTATATATTTGAGAATATTCTACACTCCCCTCAAGTTGGTGCATAGATATCGATCATGCCCAACTTGCCTACCGAATTGTCAAATACTTTCCTTGACACTCATTTCGTAAGAACATCTGCTAATTGGTCTTCTGTATACACAAAAGGAAAACAAATGATTCTCCTGTCCAAGTTCTCTTTAATTAAATGACGGTCTACCTCCACGTGCTTAGTTCGATCATGCTGCTTTTGCTGTTCCATTACATTTGGCGGTTGAAGCATAGATCCTGATATTTGACCTATTGCTTGGATCCCTTGCTGCATATCTCGTTGTAATGGATTTAACTACTGTTGCATACTCATCTGTTGTTGCATCTGTGCAGACTGAGATTGGATCTGTGATAATAATTGTTGCTGTGATGCTTGAGGTTGATACTGATGTCCTTGAGTCGATAACGATGAATTCTGATGTTTCTGAACCTTGGATTGCAGCATGTGTGCAGGAAGCTGATTAGTCTGCATGCTTGAATTACCAGACTGACTACCAAGGTGTTGTTGTTGCTGTAATCCAGTAACATTACTCTGAGAGCCAAACTGTTGCTGATGCATATTTGAAAGGTTGTTTTGCTGAGCAATTAATTGGTGTTGTTGTTGTTGTTGTTGCTGTGGGGGCAATAGTGGTTGTTGTGGGATTGGTGTTTGATGCTGATGGACAACAGAAGAATGTTGAGGCGTCTGCTGTTGCTGTTGGGGAACTACCTGTTGTCTTCCTGACATTGGTCTTTGGGAATTAGCAAACATATTTGATGCTACCCCCTAACCCATAGAGTTCCCTCGTGAATTCTGTGATGTCCCGACAGGCTTTGCAAGTTTGTACTCTGTCCAACCATACTCGGGATAGGAGTCTGGGTGAGACCAGATGCAAGAGGTAGTGCAAATGATAACCTAGCAGAATTTTGAACTCCAGCGGGCATAATGTTATTCTGAATGTTATGTGATAACATTTGCTGTCGTGTTTGAGATTGATTGGTTGACACTGGCATAGAGAGTGACTGTCCTTGATTGGGAGCTTGGGTTTGCATACCGAAAGATCCTTGATCAGGGGGCCTGTTACTATTACCTGCAGAGTTGCTTGGTAAATAATTGCTCATGGTGTTCTGAGATTTACTCTCCATAGTAAGCATCTTCAGAGAAATTTTTCGTAGATAATCCGACTGGTTGGTAGCAACAGTATAAATCTTCTCCTCAAACCTTATAGCAATTTTCTTGAGTTCATGTAGTCCCTCATGGCCGGAGAATGGAAGATGCCTCTTCAAGGTATCTATTATCTTATTAACGATTCTCTGCTGTGAATCCGCCTCTAACTGGCTCCTCCAATCTCATGCATCCATTGCAGGCTCCCCACCTGGAGGAGGTCTCTAATTCGTGTCCATCGAAACCTCTAAAGATTGAAACTTTGAAATTCCCAAAACTGGGAACAGATTGAAATTGTGAGAGAGATGAAGCTCTAATCCTTCTCTCTATCTCAATAGAATGATGGGTTTTGGATGATGATGTATGTAATCAAGTCAATTTTGAAAGTAAGAGAAATAATAAGGTTTCTAGTTTTGACTGATCGGAAAACCAATATTGGGGTTTGGATTGGAAGCCATAGAAATCAAAATTCAAAAGCTTTTGACTACAAACAAAGACGACAAGAAACTTTGTGGCAGACAAGGTCTGCTATGGTGATGTGATGTGGGGTCAGCAAGTGGATAACAAAAGGTTTTGTTGTTTGAGTAAAAAATACGATTTGTGACTCCTTTTGTGTTGGTATGATAAATTCAGGATTTTGGAATTTTGGAGGAGATTTTCGGAACCTGGTTTCTTTGTGTTTGGTACTGAGTTTTGGAATTTGGGATTCGATGTTTGAGAATTATGATGATTTGGGGTTTTGGTGGTGATGTGGGATTTGTTTGGATTTTGGGATTTAGGTTTTTGATGGTGATTTGGGATTTTGGTACGGTAAACAGCGGAATACGAATACGAAATTTGAGTTTTAGAATTTGGGGTTTGGGATTTGTTGATTTGAGATTCAAAGATTTGGTATGGTATTTGATTCAGTAACAATGCAGCGGATTTGTGGTTTTCAGATGCAGGATTGAACCTGGCTCTGATACCAAGTAGAAAAGAATGGTTTGATAATAGTTTTCAAACAATATTATTATTATTATTCTCCAATGGAGGTATATATACAGATACAATTATGGATTTAATAGGAAAACAATATCTCTTATATCTATACAGAATATTTGACCTCTATCTACAAGGAAAGTATATATTTGAGATTATTCTACAACTTGAACTGGGCCCATAGATCATCATTGTACCGATATTGTCCCAACTTAACCACCTTTAAGGTGTTGGGTTTTAACTACAAAAGGTCTCGGTACAATTGGATACAATTCATCCACTTATAAGTTATATTTTATTTGTCTCTTTTCAGATGTGGGATATTTCCTCTCCAACACTCCCCCTCATGTGCAACCTAACTTTTTAGGTTGACACGTGAAATTCATTCAGTCCAATTCTCATTTCAGAAATTGGGGTATGTGGTCCAAGGCCCACTGTAGGCACTTGGTATGGTATGAGCCAATCAAAATTTTTTCGACGGCAATTCGATTCGATGAACCCAAATTTGGGCTCATTATGCTGGGAGACTTTCCCCCTTTGTATTGGGAGAAGTAATTGAAGAGATACCCGCTCTGATACCAACTTGAACTGGGACAAACGTGGCCCATGGATCACCATTGTACCGATATTGTCACAACTTAACCACCTTTAATGTGTTGGGTTTTAACTATAAAAGGCCTCGGTACAATTGGATACAATTCATCCACTTATAAGTTATATTTTATTTGTCTCTTTTCTGATGTTGGATATTTTCTCTCCAACAGATACGACTTTGGATCTAGGATTGGGAAGGTTTGTCTCCGATTAGATTCTCTAGAAGCCATCACCAACATCAGAGCTTCATCTAATTACATGGATTGAAGGTTATTCCCAATCATTGAAGAATTAGAAAGAAAAGTTTGAATTTTGATTCTATTAAGAAATGAATCAAGCTGCTCATGTAGTGGATTTTCTTGCCAAGTCGAGGTTGGGTCTTCACCGATGGGCTTCATTGCCATCACCCTCTTTAGCTTCTGTTCTTCATAATGATGGTTTGCCTTATCCTCCGGCGCCTGAATTGGGAGTGACTTAGATCGTCATTCTCTGGTTTTTTGGGTATTGTTCTTCTATCTTCTACTAGTCTTGTTCTAGTTGATAAATGACAACATCTTTTTATTTGTCTCTGGGCCTTGGGCTCTTTAGGCTCTCTCTATATCAATGAATTACTAATTTCAAAAAAAAAACCTCTTGGCTCTTCCTGCTAGCCACACCTAATTTTAAATCCTAAACCCTAAACATAAGGATGTTTCAAGGTCATCGAACAAGAGAGATTTTTCAATGCTACGGGAGAACCACGAGACATTGTCTAATAGTGCTACATTCCACTCAAAATTAGACATGTGAGTTTTCGACATGAAAAATCATTTCAGCTATTTTGTCAAAGATCATTTTGGGCTTTTTTTTGTTGTTTTTGAAACTTGAAATCCTATGCCCTAAGCCCTAAATCATATCACTCTACCCTATACCCTAAGCCCTTACTCTAAAACCCTAAACTCTTTACCCTAGTTTGAACTCACTAAATACTCATGAATGTAATTTCACAAAACATAAAAAATATTAATTTATATTTTAGTTGTAAAAAATACACATGTCTAAATTTAAGTAAAATGTAACATCACTACACAATGTCACATAATTTTTCTGTAATATTTAAAAATTGTTTAGACAATGCCACATGATATGTTGCAAGTAACCTTTCACATGATGTAACGGAATAGGAGCTACAAACTTGTCTGCTCAGTCTAGTCCACCCAGATTTAATCAAATTGTTACGGTAATGCTGGAGTTTAAAAAAAATTCCAAAAAACACATTCCATCAAAACTGTAAGCACTTTATTTCAGCGCCACCTAATGGGTCTCATATAATTGTTGGGCCAGAGTCAAACAAAGCAATAAAAAGTACAAGCCCAGTCAAGAAAATTTTAAGCCCAATACCAAGTTCTTTTTTTAAAGACCTCTCCACTAACTGAGTCTCAGAGAGATATAAGAGAGGAGGAACACAAATTAAAAAAAAGGAAAGGTGGAGGTGGTATCGGTTGATGCGAAGGAAAGACCAGAGAAGAAAGGTAAAGCTCAAGTTGAAACCACCGCTTATGTCTCTAAGAGGGGATTTCTTGTGGGTGGACGAGGAAGGAAACGGGGTGGTGCTATCATGATCACAACCAAGGGTAAGTCTTCTACTGTATCTGAAAAAAATTCAATCCTTGATGGGTCTCAGAGAAAATACCCATCACGAGCAATGTTAGTCTTAAGTTGGAATGTGCAGGGATTGTGGAACCCGCATAATTTCCAAACACTCCAGCGTTTATTAAAAACACATTCCCCTGATATTGTTTTTCTTATTGAAACAAAATAGAAGGAAAGGATGGAGGAGATGTGTGTTAAACTGGGTCTTGTTAATTGTTTTGTAGTCGAAAGTTTTGGGAAAGAATGTAAGAGTGGTGGTTTAGCTATGTGATGGAAATCAGAAATTAAAGTTGATCTGGTGGGGTGGTCAAAAAGTCATATTGATGTTTGTGTGAGTACAGAGAAAGGGTCAGTGAGGCTAATTGGTTTTTATGGTAATTCGGACACAGCACAGAGATGTGTATCATGGACACTTCTGAGAAGGTTGTCAAGTACGATCAATGGAACTGGGCTAGTAGTTGGAGATTTCAATGAAGTTATGTATGAGAGAGAAAATTGGAGGCAGAGCTAGACCAGAAGCACAGATGAGAAAATTCAGGGAGGCTATTTTTTATTATGGGTTGCTAGATATTGCCTTTTCAATGGTTACTTAGTCAGATGGTCATACGGCTGAACGGTTGGACAGAGGATTCATTAATAATGCTGGAAAGATTTTGTGGCCTCATGTTCATAAGCGTCATATTGACGCAAGTGCATCTGATCATCTGGCGCTCTTGTTCAATTTGGTAGGAAATATGTTTCTAGTTACTCATAGGAAAAAAAGCGGTTTCAATTTGAGCCTTTTTGGGTACGAGAAAGGTCCTGTGGTGATACAGTACTAAGGGGTTGGGAGGATAGTGTGGGAAGTTGCTCTCTATTGGAGAGGTTGAAATTTCTTGGGCCAGCATTGTTGTCTTGAAATGAAGCAACCGTTGGGGATGTACCGAAGAAGATGTAGAGGTTATGATCAGAATTGGAGCAATTACCTTTTGATAGCATTGACACAGAAGTGCAGCCGAAGAGGAATGTAGTGAGAAAGGAATTGTCAAAGTATGCCAGTTACAATGAGGAGATTTAGAAACAACGAGCTCGTATCGATTAGCTCAAAGATGGAGATAACAATACAAAGTTATTCCATAATTATACAAAAGCAAAAGGGTGGAGAAACACAGTTACTGGAATTTATGATGATAGAGGTGTTTGGCATGATGACGTAGATAGTATACAGGAGGCGTTTGTGGGCTATTTTCAGCCCTTGTTTACAACAGAGGGTAGTGCCCATGAATAACTTATATTTGATACAGTCCTAATGGCGGTGAATGAGGAGATGAATATGGTTTTAACTTCACCATTTACCAGAGATGAGATTGAGCTAGCATTAAAGCAAATGGGACCAAATAAGTCACTAGGTTTAGATGGATTATCAGCTCTTTTTTTTCAGAGATATTGGAGTGTAGTAGGAGATGATGTGTCCGAGTTCTGTTTGAAAGTTCTTAATAAGGATGAGGATGTTTCTCAATTGAATCAAACTCTGATTGCTCTACTTTCGAAGGTAGAACACCCGACCATGGTGACTGATTTTAGACCTATAAGCTTGTGTAGTGTGGTTTACAAGTTGATATCTAAGACAATTTCCAATAGACTTAAAGTTGTTCTATCACAGGTCATTTCACCATTCCAAAGCGCCTTTGTAAATGAGAGGCAAATTCATGGTAATGTCATTACTACGTTTGAGATGGTTCATACAATTCGGTCAAACAAAAGACTGGATTTTCCTAAGATGGTGATGAAACTGGATATTAGTAAAGCGTACGATAAAGTTGAATGGAGTTTCTTGGAAGGGATTATGTTTAAGCTCGGGTTTGCAGCGAGTTGGGTTAACTTGGTAATGAGATGTGTGAAGTCAGTGAGTTTTTCTGTGCTTTGGCAAGGTCGGCCGGTTGGTAAATTTTCCCCTTCTCGGGGTATTCCTTAAGGAGACCCACTATCACATTTTCTTTTCTTGCTATGTTCAGAAGGGCTATCTAGTTTGTTACAAAGAGCTGGCAGAGAGGGGCAGATTAATGGGGTTATGGTTGGAATGGGAGCTCCAGATATCTCTCATCTATTCTTTGCAGATGATAGTTTGATTTTCTCAAATGCAACTTTAGAGGACGCTACGACAGTTAAACAATGTTTGCTACTTTATGAATAGGCAGCTGGACAACGTATTAATTTTCAAAAGTCAGCTTTATCTTTTGGGTCTGGGGTGTCAGATGATCTCAAAGGAAGAATTCAGCAGTTTCTGGATGTTAATTGCGTCCCCTTCCATGAGAGGTATCTTGGCTTGCCGACAGTAGCAAGGAGAAGTATGAAGCAAATGTTAAAGAGAAATTCTGATAGACTGGATTCTCACATGATTAGATGACAAGGTAAATTCTTATCTAAGACAGGGAAGCTAGTTTTGGTTAAGGCAGTGGCAGAAGCTATTCCTAACTATGCAATGAACGTCTTTAGATTGCCTAAATGTGTTTGTTGCTTCTTCCAATCCAAGGTGACACATTATTGGTGGGGAGATAGTAAAGGGAAGAGAGGTATACATTGGGGGAGTTAGAGCTTATTATGTAGAAGTAAAAAGCATAGTGGGTTAGGACTTAGAGATGTACAAGGTTTTAACCAAGCTTTGTTAGCAAAGACTGTTTGGAGAATTGCAACGAATCCTAATTCTTTAGTTCACTTGGTGCTTTAGGCAAAGTATTTTCAGGATTCAAATTGAATTGATGTGAGAAGTTGTCCAGGTGTATCAATGATTTGGAGTAGTTTACTGTGGGGAATAGATCTTCTAATCAAGGGTTTGAAGTGGAGAGTTGGTAATGGAGAAAACATCAGTCTAGGAGGACAAATGGCCGCCAATACCTTGGACGTTCCAGATGGTTAGCCCAGTTAATAGTGATCCAAATTTGAGTCAGTCAGCTACTAGATCAGTACGATAAGTGGAATGTCCCCTTAGTGCAGTCGTTGTTTCTCCCTCATGAAGCTGCAACCATTATGTCTATTTCATTGGCTGGTCTGAAACATTGTGATACCATTGTTTGGCATTTTGGGAAGAATGGAAACTACACTGTCAAGTCAGGAGCATGGCTTGCACAAGAGTTAAAGAATAAAGATGCCGGGAGTCCAGGTAGTAGAGGTGATGAAGGAACAAGTGTGACAATTTTGGACAAAATCTGGAGACTGAATGTTGCCTCTAAAATTAAAAAAAATTTCTGGATGGCCTTTCATAATTTTCTTCCTTGTGCCTCTAGTTTGAAACGATGACATATAATTACGGATCAGTCCTATTTCAAATGTGGTGCCCCAATAGAAGATACTATTCATTGTTTGTGGTATTGTAGACATGCCAGGAAGACATGGAAGCAAAGCTTCTTGGGTTTCGGCTATAAAAGCATGAAAGAATCAAGCTTCATTGGTTTGTTTGATTGAATTGCAAGAGTGGCTTCACAAAGTGAACTGGAATTGTTTGGGGTTATCTCTTAGTTGGTGTGGAAGAACCAAAATGCTTGCCGGTTTAGGGAAAGAAGTATGGAGGGGGGGGCAGCAACTTGTTGTTCAAGCGAAGAAATTGTTGTCTAACTTTCAGCATGCTCAGCTAAGGTTAGATCCTATTATTCCTTCTAATGGTAATTCTTCTTCTTCCTCTCATCCAAGAATTGTTCCTAGGAATGTGAAGTGGTATCCCCCCACTGCTGACTTTCTTATGCTAAATGTGGATGCTTCTTGTGTTAACAAAGTGGGAAAGGTTGGTACTGGTGCTATGGTACGAAATAAGTGTGGAAATTTGAAAGGAGCTTTGATGCATGGTATAAATGGTGCTCTTTCTGTTCATTCCAGTGAGGCCTTAGCTGTTCTTTTTGGCTTAAGGTTTTGTCTGATGAATGGTTTTAAGAATATTGAAATAGAATCTTATGCAATTGATGTAATTGAAGCCGTGTATAATATGAATGCTAATTTGAGTATGAAAGGGCTAATATTTGATGAAATCAAATTTTTGAAGAGAGAATTTGAAGAAGTGAGATCAAGGAAGATCCCAAGATGCAGTAACCAAGTGGCACATATTGTGGTCAAGGAAACAGTTAAATCTGATAGCATTAAGTTTTGGAAGGAAGTAGGGCCTCCTTGGCTCAATAATTATGTAGTTGAGGATATATGTCTAGTTGATGTTATTTCTTGTTGATTAAGGGGTGTGACACTCTTTTTTACTTGTTTGGGTAGGGTTTTTAATAAGGCCACATTAGCCCTTAGGATGTAAAATCCAGCAGTATTAATAAAATTTTCTTTCGATAAAAAAAACTGTAAGCACTGTTTAAACAATGTCTATAATTCTAGCCTCTAGCGTGCTAGAGTTCTCCCATGAGAAATCCTAGCCTCTGGAGCGCCGCGCTCTGTCCATCGTGGCCAGTACATGTCACCTCTCCATGGCGGCCCTCACAAGCCTCCTCTCGATCGAGGCCTTCACCAGCCTCCTTTCTATGGCGGCCCTCATCTGCCTCTCCACTTTGGCAGCCGTCAAAACCTCCCCACCATGGAAATCATCAACGAACATCGTTGCAATCCTCCCTTGCATTCAAGTCTCTAGGATCCCTCATCTCTTCACAACGAGCATAACTGAAGAGAAGATTCAAACGGAGACTCATTCAATCCCCAACAAAGACATATATGGTGTTTTCTTATCTAGGTTCTCTCCTAGATCCAACACCAATTCAACTTATTTTAATTGTATTGGTGTTATTGGTACGAGGCATGGCTATGGAGGACATGCTTGTGTCAATGGAGGTCACATTGGTTGCAGCGACGACTATGGAGGCAGCGAAGACAAGGGTGTCATCAGCGCTGGCGTTGTTGCTGATATTGTTGCTGACATCAGCATTGACTGCAACAGCTATGCTGCTATCACCAATTCTGCTAGAGTTTCTTTGGGCCTTGGCATATTGGGTTTGACCCTTTTGGGCCTTTTTATTTAGTTTTACTATTTTATAACAATAACTTATTTGTCCATGTATAGTAGAAATAGGCTTACAGAATAAGTGAATGAGATGATTAAAGAGTAGTCTATCCTATGTACTAGGTGAGGTATGTCTTACAACTACTTGTCTATCTGTAAATAGTAGCGGTAGAGTATGTAATGGCTGCTTCTGGCATTCGTGTTTGACTTTAATATATCAAGTCGTGATTGACTTCTTCAAAAAACAATGTCTATAATTTTATCAGATGAAAGCGCCTGGTATGGTAAAGAAGTTAAGTTTTACATTGAAAAACACTAGTACAAGATATTAGACCATCAACGTACAGCTCTGCCCCTTTTGTTTATCTGCACACCATGACGTTTCAAAAATTTATCTCATGCTCCATATTTGGGGGCCTTCCAAAGTTTGAACGCTACTTCGTGCAGAAATCTATCTGCTGGTATTACAAGATTTCCACCATGCTGCATACCAAAGAACAAAGTCTCACAAGTAAAGATGGACCAAGCTTTTGTCAATGAAGTGAATCCAGAATGTTACTCATTTCATGAATTGAAGGCATGCATACATTACATTTAAAATGAAGCAATCTATGAATCAGGGTAATTTTTCTTTTTAACATAGAGGGTGATTTCTACCCCACAGTTATTAGCGGGTTAATTATTTCACAGACAAACACACTGCTTTCTTATAATAATTCACAGAAAAGTACTAGATAATGCGATGTTTAATTTGCATACACTTGAGAGAAGCTGATCATTTCAATTTGTTCTTAACCATAACATTCATAAAAGTGAGTCAGGAAGACAGAAGAATCAAAATACAAAACTAAAACATAGCAAGAGCCAAACAAAGCTTTATTATTAGGTGTTACGAGGCACGTCCATGATGATTCATGAAACCAAATTCTTCAAGGAAACCACTTCTCCAAAGGAATAACTCTACCAGTGGGTGGTGATGGAGGAGTATCAGCTCCATTGCAATAGCCTTTCAGTATATCAGTCTCTTGCGTGGTAAACCCAAGAGAACCGAGCAATGTAGGCCAACACTGGCGCTCAATTGTCTTAATGGCTTCACAACAGCCATGACCTAAGTACGTCTCGCCGTTGACAAAAAACAAGATGACCTCACCAGTACATGCCTGGAGCTGAAACAATGAGTCCCAGCAGTTGGATGATTCTTCATCCAACTTTAACCTGGATGCGAAGTTTGAGTGGTAACCGATTGGGTTATTCATCAAAGGTTGAGCTGTGGCCATGAAAGGCATGGTCAAAGCTAGAAGAGCTGTGAGAAGGAAGAGCGTGGAAGTGTAAGCCATTTTCTGATTGTAGATAGATGCGTGGCAAAGGGAAAAGGAGAAGCTACTGTTTATATAGAGGCTGCAATACGTGGTAAGAAAATGTTGCATAAGGATGGTGAAGAGTCTCTTGACAATAATATACATTGTGGTTAACAACACAGGAGAAGTTGATGGGTTTCAGGCAGATATTATTAGCCAGAAATTGGTGGCAGTTAATCAAGATAATAATAAATACTAGAACTATTACTACTTTATTGATAGTTTTATGATGGTTGATTTGCTTACTGGATTTGTTTCTTGTATCATAGTTTTAATCATCTTTCAATTGTTCAATACATGGATTCACACAGAACCCATAAGGCTTGGCCTTCTAGGAAGGGTGGACACATATGTATAAGCTCCGAGACTGGTATAGTTATATCACTGGATCACTTTTTATTTATTTTTGTTTTAATCAGTTTTTGAGATGACAAGTTAAAACATGAAAAATGCAGGAAATTAATCTCAAAATTATACCTCCTTGAAATCTTTGAAAGAGAATGTCTCTGCCATGTCCTTACGGGTCACAGCATATTGCCATTGAGCCAATAGCATTGGGGAATGGTGCCTGTTCTCCAAAGTATAGCTGAAGTTATATAAATATTCTTCCAAGTGGTACAATAAACTACCAAATGCTTACTCACCTAACATCCTTCCGCGGATCTTCTCCTCTCATAGTATAACTTTGATGAGGAATGAGCTTTGACAGATTGGAGTTGTTACCATCTTTATTGACTGAGAATGACAAGTTGGCATCATCTTGTTCTGAGGTACCCCCATAGCTCATTACAACAGATAAGTGCAAATGGAGACTGATTTCAGTTCCAGGTTTGCCAATGTTCATTATAGCGCCAACCAAAGCATTGGGATATTCCACATCATCAGCAATAGCCTGATCATTCTTAACATTCACCTCACCTGCCCCAATATGCACGAACACTAAATCATACTGTCTCGGTTCCACTGATTGTCCAAACTCAAGGAACTTCAGCAATTCAGCTGCCACAGACTCAACTGGCAGGTCGGCTTGGGCCTTACTGCTTTTGATAAAACCATCATTTGGTAAGACGGTGAGACCAAGTTTGGTACCAAAAGACTTCAAACTTGGATTGTTTGTCACTATAGCAGCTTTCATCCCCATAAACCTGAAGTATAAGACAAAGGCAACTCAGTTGTGATGAAAACAGTTCACAGCATTTTTCGGCCATTACAATTACAACAAACAAAACCCAAGATTCATTCTACCTTTCAGATACAGTGGATTTCTCCCCACCTTCTTCTTTGGTGGTACTTCCACTCTGTGAAACCAATTTAGCAGACCTACTTAGTAGGTACCATAAAGTATGAACTCGACATTGTAAGAGTATGAAGTAAGTGGTTCTCACTGGAATAGTGTAAGCTTCATATGCATCCACAAGTACTGCAAACTCTCTAGCAATCCTCTCATCCTCGGTCTCTGCAATCTAAATCCAAGTAAATCCCAAGGCCAAAAGTCACTAAAAGCAACCCAATTTGATTATCAACAAAACAACCTGATATCAAGAACATTACTTTCTGAAGTTGAGCATGATAAAAAAGCAAAGTTGATTGAACCCAAAAGCTATAATTGGCAGACACAATCAAACAAAGAATGAAGAGATGAAATAACCTGAGGGTTGGGGAGGCTCAAGAAGCCACAGGAAGCTTTGGAAGCGAGAGAATGCAGATGAGTGTGTGATGGATTGACGAAACGGGCCAACCCATCTCCGTACAAAACCAGAGCTCGGCTTGGCTTGTCCGCCATTTTTACGAATCAAAGATTACAGCTTTCAGAGAGAATAATAAAATTCTGGGCTTTCTTTCAGAAAGCAAAGCATAAAACGAAAATAGTTTTGCTGTAATAAATCTTAACATACAGTATAGGACTAATGTCCATTTATTTATAACCTATTTTAATAAAAATTATTTTCACTTTGTATTTACATGAATCTTAATCAAAATACCATATTATCATTTATTAAATAAAATCTAACTCATCTCTCATGATAACACTTCTCTCATCCTCGTCTCTCTCTGTTACTCTCTCATCCTCGCCTCTCTCTTTTTCAATCTCATTCTCGCGTCGATTCGTCGGCATCGTCCTCAGGTCCGTGACCTCAACTCGCCTCCACAATCTCTAGCAACATGAAGACGCCTCGATGCCGACGAGGCTATATATATATAGCCTCTCTCATCCCCGATCTGGAAACTTCTCTCTCTTCTATCTCTATTTCTCTCGAGATCGGATATGAGGATCATACTCATCCCAAGGCAGAGCTCCCCCGCCGGCACCTCGCTTCTGAACATCGACCTCGCCGACGACGTCAATGAATAATCCAGTCAAAACCTTTCCTCTAGCTTCATTTTTGAGGTCACTAGGTGTCGTCGTTGTTGATTCTAGTCTCCGTTGAGTCCGTCACCATTAAGATCTCGTCGAAATCCGGTATCACATTCATTCAGACTCCGAGCGTTGATCATTACTGCAGTCGTTGGTGTGGAAGTTCCAATGGAGACTCCGATGTGCGTTGATCTGGTCTTGGATCTAATCTCTCTCGTCGTTGATGTCCATCATCGATGCGACGAGTGTCTCCTACTAGATCTGGTGCTTAGGTGCTTCGTTCGGATCCAGCTTCATCAACTTCACTGCCTCTGTCTTCGTCCACATGGTTGAAGGTTCGAGCAAGACTGAGTTTGGTGTAAGTGAGTTGGTGATGGTGAATCGGGTTTAGTGTGGTGAATTAGTGCAGGTGAGATCGGAGGGGGAGGCCATCGGAGTTGGCCAAACCTCCAGCTTCAGACGATCCTCTCTCTCTTTCTTTCTTTCTTTCTTTCTTTCTTTCTCTCTCTCTCTCTCTCCGTAATTGCATTTTCTTTGTGCTTGCTTTCTTGTACAGAAATGCTGTAAAGTAATTATTTGGGTTAGCAACCCAATTAGTAAGGGTTGGTAATCAATTATTACATGTTAGTATCAATGATTTAGTGATTATTGAAGGTCTAGAACTCAGTTACTGGGGGGTCAGTGACTAGAATATCCGAGTTACTGGGTGTCAGTAACTGATTGAAAAACTTACCACTGAAGCTAGAGCAGAGGTTACTGGGTGTTAGTAACTGAAATATCCGAAGAATCCAGTCGAAACCTCTGCTCTAACATCAATACTGCATTATTGTATATTATTACCGGAGGATTTGAGTTGTTGAATATCAATACTGCATTGTTATATGTTATTACCAGAGGATAGTAACATGGTTATTAGAGTATAATTGTTTACTAGTTGTAGTCATTAATTACTAGGGTTTCGAGAGTTTTGACTGATTTTTGGGTGGTTACTGAAGTACAATGACCGAGTTATTGGTGGTTACTAGGGATAGTAAACGAGTTATTGGTAATTACTAGAGATTATTAAACGAGTTATTGATGGACAGTGACCGAGGTATCGAGCTACTGGGGTCAGTAACCGGATTATCCGAGTTACTGGGTGTCAGTAACCGATTTATTGGTGGTTATTATAGTTTAGAAACTGAGTTATTGGAGACCAGTAATTGGAATATCCGAGTTACTAGGCTTCAGTAACCGATTTATTGGTGGTTATTAGAGGTTTGAAACTGAGTTACTGGGGTCAGTAACTGGAATATTCAAATTACCGGGTGTCAGTAATTGATTTATCGGTGACCGAAATCCGACGACCAGAGAAAAATATGATCACTGGAGTCTGGCATCGGCGACCGGTGACCGGAGTTCGGCGACCGATGACCGGAGTCCAGCGACTGGTGATCGGAGTACGGCGACCTGTGACCAGAGTCCGGCGATCGATGACCAGAGTCCGACAGTGCTCCAACAAAGACTTCTCTCTTTAGTAAGAGGCAATGGTAAAAATGTCTTGAAAATTATTATTTTAATATGATTTTAATAAAGATTTGTGTGTTTGGGTACAAATATGTGATCTTTCATTCAATTGGGTTTTAAAGTCTTATTTTCATTGAAAAGCGGTTTGACTTTTATTTTTTGTGCAAATGGTCATTACCCCTAAAATATATATACAAATTACGAGAGGAATAAAAGTTAACGTAGAACTAAACTATCTTGTTAATCAAAGAGCAAATAAGTCAGCAAATATCTACCAATAATAACATTCATCAAAGTACTAATTACATAATATTTGCTTTCTAATACACTCAAGAAAATCTTCTCTCCCTATTTCTCTGTCTCCTTCCCAGTCTCTGCACTCTTTTGTCAACTGTTATTTTCAAGCCACCTCATCTAATTGCAATCTAACCCCGTCAACCAAAAAAATCTAAGTAAAAATCAAAAAAGAATTAAAGTTTAAATGAAACCCAAAAAGTCTGCAAACTCAAAGTTCAAACCCATAACTCGTTCACCTATCCATGCCAAACCAAAGAAAGCATGTTCAGATCGGAAATCTAGTGGTGGGATTCTAGTAGAGTTGCTATTTCAGCCCTTGAGTGAGGATGGAATTGAAGAGTATGAAAACAAAACCAAATCCAAGTAGCAATCAATCTTTATATAATCCAAAACGAATATAAAGGATCTGAACAAATATCTAGCTCCAAATATCAAATAAAAATATTCTTCCTTTTGACGTTCTAGATCCGAATAGGTAATTCAAGTATGAAACTCTGTTCATAATCACTTTGGTCAAAATTCTTCATGTTCAGATCTGAAGATAAATCTCAGTATGCAGGAATATAAGATGATGGCGTGATTGGGAGGGGATGGTTTGGGAAGCAAGTGATCTGATTGGTCATGTTCTTGAGATGAATAAGAGTTCAGTATCCGTGAAAAAGAAAAAAACATAAAATAATTATTTTTGTCAAGTTAACGACGTCAAGTTCCTCTTAAATGAAATGTCAGCTGTCAAAATTTTATTCGGAGACAGGGAATGAGACAGAGAAATGGGGACAAAAGATTTTCTCCCCTAATACTCTCACTCAAGTTGAAGAGTGAATATCTTGGACTCCCAACTTACGGATCATAGAGATAAAAACTTCATTTCTCAACACTTTGGTTAAAACATTAGCTAATTGATTTCTGGAACTGACAAACTTAGTAACAATTGACTCATCTTGAATCTTATCTCTGATAAAATGATAATTCATCTCAATGTGTGGTTCTTTCATGAAAGACAAGATTAGAAACAATATGCAAAGCACCTTTATTGCCACAATACAACAAATCAGGTTTTGAATGAATGATATTTAAATCTCTAAGAAGATTTTTAACCATGTTAATTCATAGCAGGCTTTTATCATTGCTCGATATTTTGCTTCGGCTGAAGAAAGTGATATCGTCTTTTGTCACTTTGACTTCCAGGAAATTAGTGAAGGGCCAAAGAATACACAATAATCCGTTGTAGATCTCCAAGTCATGGGACAACTAGGCCAATCTGAATCATAATATGCGCGAAGTCTGAAATCATTATGTGAAGAGAAAAACAAACCTTGGCCATGATTGCTTTTAAGATAACCGACAACACGTAAAACTGCTTTCATATGAGGTTTTCGAGGCTCATGCATGAACCTGCTTAATACATGCACATAATATGTTATATCAGGCCTTAAGATGGTTAGATAGATCAATCTGCCAACCAATCTTCTATAACGTGAAGCATCCTTAAGAAGGTCTCCCTTACTTGATAACTTCAAGCCACACTCCATATAAGTATCAACAGGTGCTGCTCCCAATAAACCTACATCATTGATAATCTCCAAAACATACTTTCGTTGGGAAATATAGAATCCACTTTTGGAACGAGAACCTCTATACCAAACAAATACTTTAAATCACCAAGATCTTTAATATGAAATTAGCTATTCATAAACTTCTTCAAAGCAGAAATGGCAAACGCATCATTACCAGTGATTAATATATCATCAACATATATCAATAAAGCAGTGAATGACTTCCCTTGTTTTCTGGCGAATAACGAGTAATCTGTCTTAGATTGAATATAACCAGCTGAACAAATAGCATCAAAAAACTTTGCAAACCATTGCCGAGAGTCTTGTTTCAAACCATATAAGGATTTGTTAAGGCGACAAACCATGTTCTCCCCCTTTCGTCGAAGACCGGGAGGAGGAGACATATAAATTTCCTCATCACGATCACCATGTAAAAATGCATTATTGATATCTAACTGATGAATAGACCAACTTTGAGCAGCAACCAAAGACAACAAGTAACAAACAAATAATTTTGGCAGTATGAGAAAATGTGTCATGATAATCGATATCTTCCATTTGAGTGAAACCCTTGACAACCAAACGAGCTTATACCAGTCAATTGTACCATCTAATCGATGCTTGATCTTGTAAATCCATCAACATCCAATAGGGGTTTTTCTAGCTGGTAAAGGAGTGAGAGTCCAGGTGTTGTTATGCTCTAATTCTTGCAACTCAGCACGCATTGCTTCTTGCCATTCTGGATAAGGATAAGCTATCGCCATATGTACATGGTTCATTTGTCTGGGAAATGTAGGCAATAAAAGAACGATGCAATGGAGTACAACGATCATACGATACATAATTGTATAGAGGATATTTGGTACTTTTCATTTTGAAAGAACCCTTTGGAGACGAAGAAGATGACGAGTTTAGGACAGTAATCTGTGAGCAAACATAATCCTTGAGGCGAACTAAAAACGTAGTGACACGAGCTGAGCGACGGAGAGGTTGAGGTGGTAATGCTGGCTGATCAGGTAAGGGCATGGACAGTTGGGGTGAAGGTGGAGAAGTCAGTGATGATGTGAGTGAAGGTGAAGCACCGATTGAAGATAGAGCTGGGAAAGGTGAGTGCAGAACGACAACGACATCAGCGCCGATGTATGCAACAACATTGGTGGGAGATGGATTAAGTGAGGACAGCGGCGATGCCAGTTGTTCTAAGCAGGCCTTGAGATGCAACATTCTGCAGCCTGGGGATTATGAACAAGATTGTTGTTTGGGACAAAATATTATCTTTCGGCGAATACTTAAGAAAATAGCCTAGTGAACCGATTCTTGCGGTCTACGTTATTATTAATGTGTTTCCTTTTGATTGGAAGTCATGATTGGTAAGGATTCGTGGTTGCTTAAGGAATCATCCAAAGATCCGAAGAAGATTTGATATGCCTTGATCTGCAAGCAAGAACAAACTCTAATGTTCATTATATAAAGGGGTCAAAATACTGAGACAAGAACACATCTCAACGATTCAACACAACTTTTGCACACTGCAAAACAAGCCTCTCCGGAGCACCTCTACCAGAAAGATTCCTCGAGTCTTTTTGTCCATCAAAGCCCTATCCGTAGGCATTCCCCGCTGCTACTCACCAAAGCACGATCTGTCGGCATTATCCGCTGCTATTCACCAAGCCTCATCTGTGAGCGAACAAATAAAATTCCTAGTTGCTCTTCAGCTAGGTCTAAGAAGAACCTTAATGCAGGCCTGACCAACGCCTGTACAACAATCGTTTGAAGAGAAGTCAGAAGGCGAACGCGCATCAAGATCAAGGTTGTACCTGACCCATAGGTACTGGCACGCCCTCAAACTTGGTTATATTTCACATTTTCAACGCCGATGTATGCAGCAACATCGGTGAGAGATGGATTATGTGAGGACAGCGGCGATGCCACTTGTTCTAAGCAGGCCGAGAGATGCAACATTCTGCAGCCTGGGGATTATGAACAAGGTTGTATAGTAACTATATGTTTGAAAAATGTACTATTGGAGTGGTACTTTTGAAAGCTCATCAAGGACGTTGAGGGTTGGGTGTAGATAGCTCGAGATACAGGAAATCCTCTTAAATCTTAATGAAGTGATTGATGGGAATGCTGCAAACGATCAAGCATAGAGTTATCAATTGAGGTAGTGTATGAGTACAGGACTATATCTCATAAATATGAGACTAAGACTACACCAACCAAAGTGGATTGGGTACAAACTTGGATGGGGCACAGAGAATGTGAAGCATCTCAGTCGAGAATATCGACAACAGTTTGGTGTTCTGCAGAAACAATGTTGGTTATCATTATCCGGATTTGTCTGAGCTTATGTCCGAATGCCGGATTTGTCTGAGCTTATGTCCGAATGCATTTGATTGAACTTTAGGGTTGGTTTTCATGGTCAGAACTACCTACGGTACCAAGCTTCTTGATCATAAGATATCTCGCCTTCAGGTAAACAAGAGAGCTTTCACTGTCATTTCTAATGGGAAAGACCTATAACCTGTTCTAACTGGCATATCTGTTTGTTTTGTATGTTTCCGAAAGTAGCGTATCATCAAATCTGATATTCATTCCAAATAAAACTAAGCGATGAGGGGCTGGTTTCTTCTTCTTGTGTTCGTCATGGCTGTTGTAATCGCCTTAATAGTGGTTCTGGTAGCAAGTTGGCATGGGGTCTATCTCGGTTAAAAATGAATTTTAGGCGTGCTTACAATAGTATAACGTCAGTGTTTAGGGTTGGTTTTTTTGGTCAATATTAGGGTTGGTTTTCATGGTCAAATATTTGGGAATAAACATAAAAAAGTAACTCAAAGTTTTGAGTTTTGTTTCCCCATAATAGAAAATTTATAAGAACATAGTTTTTTTTGACAAACCTTAGGTTTGATCAAATGAGTGTTCCATAGGCTTCCAAATGCTAAAGACTAATTTCTTTCGGGGACCCTCACTAAAACCAACTGAACAATACAGTTAGAGATGGGCTAAAGAGACAACGGTAAATTACCTGACTCCCACTAAATCTGAGTCGCTCCCGCCGGTAACCGTTGGGACCGACTCCCGGCGCAATCCCACTTATATTTGTTTTTGTTTTAATATAGGGCCAGTGTAAGACTCCAAGTTGACCACAGTACCCCTAACTCTGGTTACTCCCTCTTCTTCTTCTTCTTCTTCTTCTTCTTCTTCCTCTACCACCAAACACTACGATTCGCCAATCCGCCACCGCCGGCTGGCCGTCCGTCGCCGCAAATCTCTCAACCGTCTATATTCGCGGCTGATTTCTGAAATGTTGATAAGAAGCCCTCTCGCGATTCTGATCTCATTGTTTGTGCTGCTGCTCAGCTCCGATTTGCTCGCCGCCGACTCAGATCCCCTCCTGCTCAACCTCAACGCCACCGAGTCCAATGTCTCGCTCTCCAAGCCCAAAGAAGGCAGCTTCGCTGACATGATCGACAAGGCTCTCGAGAACGAGTTCAAGGAGAACGATCAGGACGAAGGTTTGCTAGATCCAATCCTTCTCTCTTTCTCTGCGTTTAGGTTTGAACTGAAGAAAGTTTCAATTGCAAATTGGAACAGATCAAAGACGATGTGTTTAGTTTTCAATTGCAGTTATACTGATAGTAATAGTTCTTCTAGGTCGTAATGGTATGGTTATTGATTTGCTTTCTTGGTTTTACTTGCAGCTACTGATCCCGGAAGCTTTAACAACAGCGTAGCCGGCCAACAGGTTAGTGTTAAATTCATTTTCATTATACATATAAGAGTCATAAATTGGAGATCTGATTTAGTTTTTTTCGCAAAGTTAGAGAATTTATTTGGTCAAGATCTTTAACTAGAACTAATATGGTATATGATCTATTTGCATTACATAGGTTATACTTGGTTCATTCTTAAATTTGATATGATTTTGATTCTTCCTAAGCTCATTATTTTCCCCATATTTCGTACCCATAAAGCTCTGTTGGCTGGAGTGTTTGCTAAATGAGTGTATATGCTCCCTTTTTGTCTGGAACAGGCAACACTGGAAACAGTTGCCAGAGTTAAGTCGAAGAAAAATGAGACAAAAGAGGAAAAGTATATGCTTCTTCTCATTTATGTTCTTTCATGTAGTTTCAGTTTCTGATTGCTTGTATTTTCCCATTGAGTTACACACTTCACTTTATCGTAACCGCTTCGTTATCTAAATTGTGATTCTGGTTAATCTTTTTGTAGCGTGAATAGGTCGTTCCAACTACATGATGTTTTTAATCTGGACAATGATAATGGAGCAGAAGAGACCCCAACACTGATAGACCGCAAGGTAAAATAGCTTCCTTGAAAATAGAGCTACTGCAAGTATTCGTCACTATGGTTATAACTCATAAGTGAGTTTTTGTTCTCTATTTATATTTTCAGGACAATGTCTTTATAATATCAAATTTCAAATCAAAATATCCAGTGCTGCAGCTAGACCTGAGGTAAATTTACTGTTTTCTCAGAGTTTAATCAAGTTCATGGTCATTCATTAGAAATGCTGATCTGAATAATTCTGCTTCTTGAATTGTAGACTGATATCAGATCTGGTTGTTGTTATTGTGTTTGCAACCTGTGGTGGCATTGCTTTTGCTTGTGCTGGACAACCGGTCTGTACATACACATGAGTACTCATACATTACGAACTTAAATTTGACTATTATGCTTAATGTCTCTTATTGTGTTACTTTGAATTATAAATTTGCAGGTCATATCAGGGTATTTGCTAGCCGGATCTGTCATTGGACCTGGAGGGTTCAACTTCGTCAGTGAAATGGTTCAAGTATGTTTACCACACACGTTTGCTATTCATAAACTTTTTACTAGGTGTAGCGTGCTATATTATCATATACAGTGGTTTCTATGTTACGATATTGTAAGCATGAGGATTTTGGTCAGTTGATCTCGTTACATGTGTAGAAGTAATTGATAATGATGGAAAGCAAGAAATACCAACAGTCATATTTCATATTGGATTTCAATCATTTCATTTACATTATTGAAAGAAAGAAGGAAACATTTCTAGTACTCATTTAAGATGATTCTAGCACTTTTCAGACGCGTAGAAACTGTAAGTCTGTTGCCTTGTAGTATACAATGAAATATTCTTGGTAAGGCATATCGAGTGTGCCTCATGTAAGAAACACTAACCCGGACTATTCTGTATGTAGACATAATATTTGTTTTTTCTTTTCTAGAATTTAGGTCTTCAACAGATCCCCCTTTTTTTAGGATAGGTTTATGTGTCTTGTTCATTTTTTTCACTCTGGCTTTTGTACGCAGGTTGAAACTGTAGCTCAGTTTGGGGTGATCTTTCTTCTTTTTGCTTTGGGCTTAGAGTTCTCCACAACAAAGGTAGATCCTCTCTCTCCAGTTTTGATGTTCTTATTACCCCATGTACAATTAGCCAAATTGACCCTCTTATTTTTAGCTTCGAGTTGTTCGAGCGGTTGCTGTTCCGGGAGGCCTGCTGCAAATTTTTCTATTTATGTGCCTGTGTGGTATTACAGCCTCAGTATGTCTACTAATACTTTACAAAACCACTCTTGAAGTGTGCTTGCTTATGATTATTTTACATTTGCAACCTTCCACATAGCGGTCTTAATTGAAGTTGCTGGTAGTAATGGAACTTCCGCATGAAATTGGACTACTTTAGGCCTCTATTCTGCTTGCATCACTACCTCTGGAGTCTCTATGTTGTATCCTACTGTTCATTTGTTATTAACTGAAGTTGCCGGTAGTTGTAGAGTGATAGCACATGAAGTTGAGTAGTTGACTGGAATAGGCGTCTATTCTGCTCTTGCATCTTGACATTCAGTCTTTCTAGCTGTATCTTTAGCGCTCATTGGTATTTAGTCTATAATCGGTTATTCAGGTGTGCGTAGGATAGCTGTAATCGCCATTGATTGTGAAGCCATAGCTTTTGCGAATGTAGACTGTATTATACAATGTTTCTTATTCTCAATGCTGCAGTTCTGATTGGATGCTGTTTGCAGTTATGTGGAGGTAAAATTTCTGAGGGTGTATTCATTGGCGTGTTCCTTTCTATGTCTTCAACTGCAGTGGTAAACTAGCATTAATCTGCTTCATGCCTTATTTACATACAAAAAGATTTGCCCCTCATTTGCAGTTTGTTTTTTTGGATGCATGTGTAATGTCAATTTCTTTTTATTTTGGCTTCAGGTCTTAAAATTTTTGATGGAGAAGAACACCACTAATGCACTTCATGGTCAAGTCACCATTGGCACTCTTATTCTGCAGGTCTGTTGGTTTTACTTTTTTTTTGTGGTCATTGCACAGCTTTTCAGCACTCATCACTTCCAAATATTCCCTGACAAGATTCTGCTTTGCAGGATTGTGCTGTAGGTTTGCTGTTTGCTTTGCTTCCAGTTTTGGGAGGGACTTCTGGCATCCTTCAAGGAGTAATGTCTATGGCTAAGCTGTGAGTTGTTTGTGTGTCGTCCTTTCAAGTTGTCTTTACTCCTCACCATCATGTAATACTGTTGAAGTTCTGTGTTATATATTTGTTTCATATGAGTGGTATTTTATTTGTTAAGAAGTACCTCCAACAGTATCTTATGTTGACATTGAAATCTCCCGGGGAACACAATTGAGCGTTATTGTTCGTTTTCTTTCTGTGAACATTCTATTTTACCAAATACGTGAAGTGGATAGTAACTAAATTCTTTGTAGAGTTAAGATATTTGCAAAGTTTCCTGTTATTTTCTATAAAATGTCAAAATTGGTGACGATTTTGACATCTTATTTCTTCATTAATCCAGGATGGTGATGTTGATTGCGTTTTTGGCTGTTCTTTCCATATCATCTCGTACTTGTGTTCCCTGGTTACTTAAACTGATGATAAGTTTATCTTCACAGGTACAATTCTCTTTTCTTTGTTCTACAGGCTTGCTGGATGTCTGCAAGCTATAAATTGTTTAGTTTGGTTATGACTCTAATTTAAGTATATGTTTGCAGACCAATGAACTCTACCAGTTGGCATCAGTCGCATTCTGCTTGCTTGTAGCCTGGGTATGTTTCCCCTGATATAGTATCTGACTTTATTCCTCCGCTAGTTGAGCAAGATTTTTATTTTCCTCCATCATGTATGAAAAAATAAAAAATAACGAATTGTACTGCTGCCAAGTTAAAATTGTTCACGGAAGTTCGTCAACTTTACCTTGTGTGTATATATATATATATATATATATATATATATCTTGTTATACTCAATGCATCGTCAAACTTGATTCTGTCCATTGCACATTTGCTCTGTAAATAGATCTCCAGCATTTGATTAATAGTCATGTCTTCCCTCACCTCGTCTCTTAGTCAAAATGATTTGAGATACAATTAGCAGGCAGTCATGATGCTAATCCTGAATGTTTTTAAAATTTCAGTGTAGTGACAAGCTGGGATTAAGTCTGGAACTGGGTTCCTTTGCCGCAGGAGTTATGATATCAACAACTGATCTTGCTCAGCATACACTAGAACAAGTAAGGCCCTGTACTCTATCCTATATTCATGCAGATGATATTCTATGGGATATGCTCATTCAATATGTAGCTAGAAACATGCATGCAACATAGCAGAAGAGGTTTATTTTTCTTTGAATATCTTCAGCAACATCCTTTTGAGTCGGGAGAGTGCAGTTTCCTACAAGAGTTATAACAGAAAATCTGGTAGCTTTTACAAATTCTGTCAGTGGGAATTGTCAACCAAGATATGACGACAATATTAAACCCTGCCTCGATTGGTTCCATCTGGTTTTATGATTTATGAGATAAATATAAGAAGATCTAGCATCAGATATTATTTGATTTTCAGTATCAGAGTGATTGCGTCAATCGCTTTCTCATTCTTCTGTGCATGATAGATTCTTTTGGCAAAGTGGAAAGTACTCAAGCTTGTTAGTTTTGCAGATTGAACCTATTCGAAACCTTTTTGCGGCTCTTTTCCTTGCCAGTATTGGGATGCTTATCCATGTTCAATTTCTCTGGAATCATGTTGATATACTACTTGCTTCTGTCATCTTAGTTGTCACCATAAAGACAATTATTATAGCCATGGTTGTCAAGGGATTCGGATACAACAACAAAACAGCATTCCTAGTAAGTTGGGTTTGCAGTCCATTGATGTTACTTCTTTCCTGTAATATAATTGTTGACAGGTGTTGAATTGTCTTTCTATAGGTTGGAATATCTCTAGCACAGATAGGCGAATTCGCTTTTGTTCTTTTGAGTCGTGCCTCTAATCTCCATCTAGTCGAGGTTAGTGCCACCATTGAAGTTTCACAATAATTGATGTTCTCCTAAATAACTCATGGTCACAGTACTAAATCTTTTGAACCTCTACCTGGTAGCGTGAGTAATATATTTATGAGTAGTGCTGAAACTTTTGAATGTTTTCAGGGGAAATTATATTTGCTGCTGCTTGGAACCACAGCACTAAGCCTGGTATGATATAATCTTTCCTGAAGTGGTCTCTGCTTGTTTTGTTATGTACACAGCCTTCCTATAACGTTTTTGAACAGAAACATTTACTGATTTTTTTTGGCAGGTGACCACTCCTTTTCTATTTAAGCTAATTCCTGGTTTAGTGCATCTTGGCGTACTTTTAAGGTGGTTCCCTTCGGACGGTGCTGTAGAGGTAAATGATTTAGAAAGTGTTCCCATTGAGATTAGGAAAGGTTACCTTTGCTACCCTTTGTTGCCAGCCTTGTCTTGAGGTATCTTACATATATGTCTATTGACTTCAGATTGGATTCAAGGGAGACAACCTTCGCACGGATAGTGGTAAGCAGCGTGTTATTTTGATGGTCCGGGAATCACATGATTCATGATCTATGTATAAAGGAACCTGTAAAGGCGATTTCTAGCTTACCCAACACCTTTTACTCCAGCCACGTTTGGGAGTGGTGCTACTGGCATTGATAACAGGAGTGAACTATTTTCTCTACTCACACAAAGCTATTCTGGAGTAATCTCTCTTTAACATTACTGGCCTAATCAAAAGAGTTCAATTCGTTCCTCAGTAATGGAAGAACAGGAAAGAGACCATCTAACTGCTGAAAGAAGCGACACATGATGCTTTACCTATAAGAAACCCCATTCTTTGCCACTGTGACTTGATTCTTTTGAGTTGTATCATAGTTTTCTGTTTTGTAATTTGAACTGACATTGTAATTCATAGTCTGTTTAACCTGTAAAGTGTAGAATTTTGAGCATATCAACTTATCAAGTAATGCCTGTATTGTACCTCCTGAAATTGTAAAGGTTCAGCACTATATGAAATGGGTTAAGTTTTCTTATCTTCTTTTACATCCCTGACTCAAACCATTGACCACTTTGTTTCAACTTGGTTGTACTGTAATTCTCCGGCTGTTGCACTTGGCCGGTGGATGAATCAGGCGGATTTAGAGAGTTGCTTGCTGGTGTTGGTTGAACTGAGGTCACTGATCCATCAGGTTGTGATCCAATTGATGGCAAGAAAGTTACTACGTACGTTGATACCAGGACCACACTATGGTACTGGTAACTTACCTAAATCGATCATGCATATCTAAGAAACAGCAGCCATGCCAGAACGTACGTACGTACTGATTTGTAATGCTGCGCTAGCTAAGCAAAAGTTATAAGTTCTTGAATCAAACATATGGACTGTTGGTCTACAATGAAGCATTAGTCTCATGCCACACTGAAGCAGTAATCACCTCATTAAAATTGAAACAACACTAATTAAGAATGCATTCATGTATAGCAATCACTAATCAGAAATAATACCATATCAAACAGTATGCTTATCAAGTAACGTAGCTATTTATCCGAACGGCATTACGCCAGTTGCAAGCTTAAGTTCCAAGTCAAGTCCTTCTCCTTCTCCTGCTGCTGCACACTGAGATGATGAGTTCTTCAAATTAACATCAACTGGGAGAGGTATCGAATAATGAACGGCTGGCCAGCACTCATCTCGATTGTTAACAGATACTTCGGTATCGGGGTTATTTGCGATCATACCAATCAGTTGACGAGGTGAGACAAGTTTATCTTTCCCGACCTGCTTGCATGTTAAAATTAAGTACTTGCTAAAATAATCAAAGTACCAGGAATTGTTACCAAAAGGTTTATTAACTTTTCAAGAAAATATAGCAAATGTGTTTTACATCGAAAAGGGTCGGAAGACCTCGGCATCTTTTCTTGTGGAGGTTGAAGCTGAAGTCGAGGTTGTTGATGGTTGCATTACTGTTGACGGTGATGTTATTTTGTTGTCTGAGAAAATATTTTTGGGCATGACTGGAGATCTGGGTCGGTGATCTTGTGGTGACATAGTGTTTAGAGATTCCTCTCCAGTCACCCTTACCTAGCTTTTCCATCCCCTCAAGAAACTTCCAATGCTCCTCCAAACTCCATGCCCTTCCTATATCCCCAAATCACACATGTTATAGTCAGGAAACATGAACATAAAAATTAATAAACACACTCAAATATATGAACCATGTTACTCACCCTTGTTGTAATTTGTTTCTTGAAGGTCGCCATTATCAGCACGAGAGATCTGATCGTGCCGATTTGTACCTAGATTGGCTTGATATCCTGATAAGCAGCTGGTGAAGTGTGGGGAAGATGATGCCAAGCTGTTGTAGTAGTCCTTGCTCCAACGTTGACGCTTTATCATCTTCGTTGATATTACAGATAATGAGGATGAAGAGGGAGAAGAAAGGTCATGCTGATCAAGCTGAACCCCAAACAACCTGAGACTGCTGTTACGAGATCTCCTTTCAAACTGCTTATTCTGCTTCTGCGTCCAATGAAACTGCGTGGTTCTCCAGCAAGTCCTTGAATTGTGACCCTTGTTTCCACATTTCGAGCATGCCCTCGTCATCGATCTAGCCCTGCTCTTCTTGTCTCTCTCGCTTATCACTTTCACTAACACTAACAAACTATATATACGAGTTCCTAGAACTTGTTTCCAGTGACGTAGCCAGACATCTCACTTAGAATAGTCAAATTTGATTAACGAAAAATTAAATGATCTTCGGTTACTCTTTAGCAACAACACGCGCGATTTTACTTTAAAAAGTGACACAAACTTAATTTCAACAATGTTCTTTATACCAATTCAAAATAAAAACGCGCTCTTGAACAAACCATTGATTAATCTCCAATAATCTTCAGAGTTTCAAAATTTTAATATGTTATTTTTGAGACATAATGTACGTCAATGTACGGTAAACATCAATTTGTTGTTTCCATTTAGTTTATTTATAAAAAAAAATAAAAAAATCATAAATGAAATTTAAAGCATTAAATTACATAATAGTAGTGATCAATAAGGTAAAAAACTTTTGACACAGTTTGTCTTAATTGGATTAAGTATTTAAAATAGTATAAATTTTTATTTCATTTCATTATTATTGAAGAATATTAAAGACTGATCAAAGATTTCTTAAAAAAGAATGATCAATTTATGTTTCATTTCTTTTAATATCCGATACAAATTAAGATTAATTACATTTTCTTAAAATTAAGAGAGGACAATTGACCCCCTTACCTCCTCCTTAGCTACGCCCTTGCTTGCTTCATCACCAAACCAACTACTAATGGTCTGAGAATGTTTGAAAAGAGGCAGAGACCAAAAACCATGTGTGTGGAGAAAGAGTTTAATTTCCGGAGTCGACAGACATGAATGTTCAAACTACTCCAAAGACCATAAAAGGGTCGTTGATTGTCCCACACGCACCTAGCTAAGATTGGCAAGACTGGAATTTTATGCATTCTTCTATGAAATTTGAAAGGGGGCGGACTACCAGTTTTCAGTTAGGCTCCATTCAAGAAAACAACCTAAATATGTACAAGGAAATTAATACGGACATTACTGCTGTAGTGCACTAGTGCTGATTGATACAATATTAGTTTCTCTCACTGTGCATGGGGTCTGATCGAGCTAGGGTTTGCATTTTAATCCATGCAGAAAGGAAACCAGAGATTCGACCGTGACGTCGTCGTCTTCCATTGCTGCGTATTGGAGCTGAGATAATCAATAACCTGTACAACTAGTTCGGGCAATATGTACCGTTGTCTAGACCCAGAGAAACAGAGAATGTAATATAAAGCTATTGGTAATGCAGCAGCGATATATAGTTAATTCATTTTATAAATTAGTTATAAGAAATTCAATAATAATTCATCATACAGTACTAATTATAAGAATTGATTGTACATTTGAATAAAAATAAATTTAACATATTCATTCCAATTAATTTTATTAAGATTACATTTTTACATTTAACCTACTCTATCTACCCCTCTCACCCATCACTCATTCCAGATCGAACTCTTTCTCTTTCTCACATCTCTCACTTCTCTCTCTCTCTCTCCTGGCCAACGCCGACGTGACGCAAGCTTCACGGCGCCGACCGCAATAGCTCTCCTCTGCCTGCAAAGCCGGATCTCTTCCACTTAGACTCGACCGCACTAGCTCTCATCTGCCTGCAAAGCCGTCGAGTGCATCATCCTCTCCTCCGCCGTGTTGCGCCATATGTCCTCTCTCTCAATCACAGATCTGGTTTGAACTTCTCTCTCATCTTCAACGCGTCGCCGACACAGACGGCACAACAGTTCAACGTCAGGATGCTGGAGTGAAAGAGCACGAAGGAAGTGCTAGTGACAACGAGGGAGTGGCCACTGTGGTCGAGGAACTCCGAGCTGAAGACTTGAGCCCAGTAAAAGTTTACTAAGGGTAGTAAACTTTATTTTTTGCATGTAAGTTGATTTTTCACTGTTTTAATATATATAATGGGCATTAGA
This sequence comes from Comarum palustre, assembly GCA_951800085.1. Lineage (NCBI taxonomy): Eukaryota > Viridiplantae > Streptophyta > Magnoliopsida > Rosales > Rosaceae > Comarum > Comarum palustre. The sequence goes on from OX637589.1 coordinate 15,440,579, forward strand.
AATACAATTTTGCAAGTTTACTACCTCGAGTACAAGTTTATTAGGGGTAGTAAACTTATGATTTACTACCAATGCCTCGAGTTTGTTCATCTGCTCGAGTTTACTACCCAATAAAAGTTTTTTTAAAGGTAGTAAACTTTATATTTTTGCATCTAAGTTGATTTTTCACTAATTTTAATGTGTATAATGGGTTTAGAGATATTGTTTTGTAAGTTTACTACCTCTGGTTAAGTTTAATACATTTGGTACAAGCAGCTTATTAGGGGTAGTAAACTTATGATTTACTATCAATGCTCGAGTTTGTTCATCTGCTCAATTTTACTACCCTAGTAAAAATTTACTAAAGGTAGTAAACTTTATTAATCACATCTAAGTTGATTTTTCTTTTCTGATCTCATCTCTCTTTCTAACGGTCACTCACAGATCATTCGTCTCCACCATCTCTGAAGACCTCATCCTTGCCTCCATCTCCGATGAGCTCATTTTCCCCTCCACCTAATCTTCCTCTCGTCCTTGCCGTTTGCTGCAACACTGAGTCTGAAGAGCAGCATCAAATCCAGATCCGGTCATGTCGTCTACACACCGATGCTAGGAAACGTCGATATTGGGGTTAGTAGACTTGTTTTTGAAGTATACTGGGGTTAGTAAACTTGGTTTTGATGTATACAGTGGATTATTAGACTTGGTTTGAAGTATAATGAGGTTAGTAGATTTGGTTTTGTAGTATACTAGGGTTATTAGATTTAAATTTGGATTATACTGGGGTTAGTAGACTTGGATTTAATGTAGATGTAGCCACAGTAAACTTTATGTAAAAGTTTATTGTCCCTAGTAGAAAAAAAATCCGGCGAAATTTTGGTTACCCGTAATTTTTCGGCGTCTGGTGACCGGAAATCGGAGATGGTCTAATAAAATATTTTCTCTCTCATTTTTTCTTCTCTAAATTTGTATAAGGAACAGCGGTAAAATTATCTTAAAAATATTATTTTATTATGAATTTAATAAAGATTTGTGTATTTGGACATTAATAAGTACACCTTATATTAAAATAGACATTTAATTTTTTAATTTATTAGTTTAGAGTTTAATTTTTTTTATTTTATGTAAATGGTGCCCTGACAAACCAAAAAATTAAGAGAGAACCAAATATTGGTCATAGCGTAGGACCTGATAATTACGTCGAAGAAATAGCGCGAGTCGAAGATCGAGCAGGTAAGAAACTTGATGATCCATTAGAGTGATTAGGACTTGTCCTGAAGAACTTTTTAAAACTATTCAACTACCCAGGCCATCGCCATATATATACAAATGCATGTCTGTGTGTTGGTGCACCTATCTAGTACGTACCACATATGCATGCAGGTAAGAAATAAATTTCAAGATCTCACACTAGTAGAATTATACAATTATGTGACGTATTTAAATTTTGTTACATGAGTTAGCACTTATGTGACAAAATCAACACTACCAATATAAACAACATAGTTGACGAAATTATAAAAAAACAGGCTGATTAAAAAAATTTCGTCGGTTAAGTTAAATTTTCGTCAGCTAGTGGAATTTGAGCCGACAAAAAAAAAATTCATCGTCTAAACTAATTTTTTCATCGGATATAGTATGTGAACTTTAACCGACGAAATTTGAAAAGTTTAGCCGACGAAATTAGGGTATTTCGTTGGCTAAAGTACCTTTTTGTTACAAAATTACACTACGGATATTTCGATGTCTGATTAACTATTGTGATACCAATCTGGAAACGAAACGGCCGTATTAGTAAAATACAATTCTACTAATGCCATGACATATGAGTTTTTTTGGCCATCCGAGTTCGTTTAAGGCTTCAAAATATAGTTTTTCTAAACACTTAACACACGAAAACGTCTATATCTGCATCTATATAAAGAATTTTGGTAGAACCTTCAACACAACAAACTCTCACCATGATGAGACGCAACTGCTCATCTAAAAATTTTGAGACATTTACCACTCGATGATAGGGCTCCCCATATGGATAAATAATGATAAATAGTAGGCATGTTGTGATTCCGGTCATCAAAATTCACAAACAAAAATATGACCATCAGATATCATCAATATGTTGAAATATGCCTATGGTAAAAAATTCAACTTGATCCGATAAATTTAAGGGCTTCATCCGACGGTCAATCCCTTAAGTCAAACCTCTAAATTGTATTGACCGCAACTATCGGCACGAGACTTTATCGGAATTACGTGATTTTTCAACCGTAGACGTATTTCATCATTCCGGTCATATCTTATTTCACGACTTTTTTACGTTTAAAGTTTCTACGTAGAGTTTGTTTTGAAATTGAACATTTACTTAAAGCTTCGTAAACAAGTTATACAACATTAGTAGGCATGTTGTGATTCTGATGATCAAAGTTGAGAAACAAAAATCGGATGTCTGATATGATCATTATGTCGAAATATATTCTATAGGAAAAAATTCAACATGATCCGACAACGTTAAGGGCTCGATCCTTACAGTCAATCTCATAAGTCAAATCTCTTGACGCACGGAAACGGTCATTTGACAGTCTAAATTTCGTATTTTGCTCGAAACTTCAACTGAAAATAATTTCAAATCGATGAGACTCAACCAGTGGTATAAAAATTTTATGAAAAATAACCACCGGAGATAGGGCTACCTCTAGGGAGAAAGAATGAAAAATTGTGTTAAGGGTTTAGGGTTTTAGCCGACTAAATTAGGGTAATTCGTCGGCTAAAGTTAAATAAATAAATAAAATAAATAACTATAGCCAACGAAATTATAGTAATTTGTCGACTAAAGTTAAATAAATAAATAACTATAGCCGACGAAATTTATTAAAATTCTTCGACTAAAGTTAATTCAAAATTCCTGCCAAAAATATTGATTTTTTTCTATATCTTTCATCTTCCTTCCTCCTCCTCCTCGTCCTCCCCTCCTCCTAGCCTCCTCCTCTTCCTCCTCCTTCATCGCCGGTGTAAAAAAAAATTAATCAAAAATACAAGAAAATAAAAAAAATAAAATAAAAACTAACTATAGCCGACGAATTTTATTAAAATTCGTCGGCTAAAGTTAAATATATAAATAAAAAATAAAAATAATAACTATAGCTGACAAATTTTAATAAAATTCGTCTGTTATAATTAAATAAATAAATTAGTATAGCCGACTAAATTTATTAAAATTCGTCAGCTAAAGTTAAATAAAAATAATAACTAAAGTCGTCGGCTAAAGTTAAATAAATAAAAAAAAATAAATTAAATAAATAAATTACTATAGCTGACGAATTTTAATAAAAATTCATCGACTAAAGTCCAGATTTTAAGCAACGAAAATTTTCTTTGTCGGCTAAATAAATGACGTTAGCCGATGATGAACAGTAATTTCGTCGGCTAAAGTATTGGCCGACGGCTTTTTTCCAACGACTTCTTAGCCGACGAAATTTTTTACTTAGGCGACGAAATTTTTTCGACAGTGCAAATATTTCGTCACATAAGTTTGAACTCATACGACAAAATAAATTGTCGCATAAGGACTAACTCATGCAATGAAACTTTGAATTCGTCACATAAGTTCAAACTTATGCGACGAAATTTGAATTCGTCACTTAAGTCATTCCACTAAAAATTTAAATTTTAAACTCATGTGACGAAATTTTTTATTTCGTCGCATAAGTCTGTTCGCCAAAAAATTGAATTTTGAATATTCCGTCAAATTTGTTTTCCCCCTCCCAATTTTCTTCTTATTCCTTCTACTTCACCACCACCACCCCTCCACTTCACCACCACCTCCGCTTCTTCTTCTTCTTCTTCACCACCACTCCCACTACCTCTTCTTCTTCCTCTTTATCCTCTTCTTCATCTCCCTCCGCCACCACCGTGCCACCACCATACCACCTCCTCCGCCACCACCACCACCTTCTTCTTCTTCTTCACCACCACTCCCACCACCTCTTTTTCTACTTCCTCTGCCACCGCCACCGCCACCACCTTCTTCTTTTTTTATTTCTTCTTCTTCTTCCTCAGCCACCACTACCACCTCCGGAAAAACAAAAAATCTAAAATAAAATTATAATTTTTTTAATTTAAATTATAACTAAATTGATAATTAAATTAATAAAAATAATTTTTTTAGTTACTAAAAATTCTTAAGCGACGAAAAATATTTCGTCACTTGAGTTGAAATGACGAAAATATTTCGTCGCATAGGTCGAAGCGATGAAAATTTTTGTTGTATAAGTTTATGCGATGAAAAAAATGTCCCTTAAGAAGGAACTGATGCAACGAAAATTTGCGGTTTCGTCGAATAATGCGACGAAGCTTATACAATAAATTTTTCGTCGCTTAAGCATTCATGGATGAAATGATTTTGTCGCATGAGGCTTTCCATCTACTAGTGTCAGACTAAGTTACAGGGTTATATTATGCAACCAGCTACAAGTTTTAATAGATGAATGTTTCTAATTAATGTACGAGCAATGTTGTCACCATGCCAAAAGTACTCCGCACCCCATATATATATATATATATATATATATATATATATATATATATATATATATATATATATATATATGTTGATTTGATCACAAATATACATAAGAGAACTAGTTCATTTCAAGTTCAATTTTGTATCTGCACGTACGAATGGTAAGTAGCTAGCTATGACTTCTTTCGTTTCAGCTATCTCTGATTCTTAATTTATTTTCATTCGACTATCCACTATCTTATTCATAATTTCTTTCATTTTAACCGTCTCTGATTCATGACTAATTTTCATTTGACTATCCACTATCTTATTCATAATTTCTTTCATTTCAGCCGTCTCTAGTTCATGAATATTATTTTTTTTCTTTTTCCATGCTAAGTAAGTTTTACAAGTAATAGTAATACCTAGCTAGCACGGATACGAGTACTTGTGTCCGTATTCGATACGATATGATACGTGGAGACGTCAAATATAAAAATGATAAGTTACACACGTAATGGACACATGAATTAATTTTGTTTTATTAATATATTATTTATATATATATATATTGAATATATAAATTTTTGGAATGGGTTAAGAGAGGTACTAAATTAAAAAATGCCTAGAGAGCTCGCTCTGCTAAGGTTGGGAGAGCGCCGCCTCCGGCCTCTCTATACCCTCTTCTGTCACCGGTGGAGAACCTTCTCGGCATCATCGTCGGTGTCGATTGAATCTAGTCTGGCATTTGCCGTACCAAAAATCTAGCCGTTTACTTATTGGCCTATGGAATGTTCCTCTATTCAGATCCAACATAGAAAGGAAGAGATTGGCGTGGGTATACGACCATGTTGGTTGGCTTTGAATGCGGTAAGCAAGGTTACTAGTCTGACGAGGATAAAGAGGGCTTATCTGAAAGATGGTGTGACCCTAGGGCCGATCGGGATAGGTGGTCGAGATGTTGTACGACGAAGGCTTTGGTGTTTATAGTGTAGATTCAAATTGGTAGTCGTTTTGAGTTGTGTTTTGATCCAAAAACATCTATTTGGATGTGATTTGAAGCATGGCAGATCTCGACAATGGTTGCGAAATCCAGGAACTAATGATCCGGCTTTTCGACTTCATCAGACGATGGCGCTTAGGCTGCAGCCGGATCCTAGATGGAGGCTGATTTGGGCTCTGTTTTTGGGTCATATTTGGACTCGGGTGAGTTTTGTAGGCTTTGGACCTGGATTCCAAATTATTTTTGTTCTTGAAAATATTGTCAGTGTTTTTGGTTTTGGCCTCTACACTAGTTTTGGTATTGATTGACAGACCTAAAATTATGGTATTTGTTCGACCATGTATGGTGTCACCCTTGGCCGACTTCGATTCTTTAGGTGGAAGATTGCCCTTATCCTGATGCCGAAATAATTTTTATTGTTTTGTGTATTGGATTTTGATGGGTAGTCAGATCACCAACTACTCATCTCTCTCAATGTCTGCAATACGTGAGTGTAAACCAAGCATTAATTAACGTTATTGTTTTAGCATTGTTGTTCGTATTGTAATTTTACTTTCATGTGTTTTTATTTCTTGATGAACTTATACATCGTCTTTATGTAATTAATATTTTGTTTATAATAAAGTGATGACCTATTTCATTAAAAAAAATATGCATTTACTCTAAATTTTGTAAACATTTAATTTAAAAACTGCTCAAAGAAAAAAAAATAATATTAAAAAATAATAGAAAAAAACTCACCTAGCTTCCTACATAGTAAGGGTGGGCACGGTTAGGTTCGGATCGGTTTGAGGCTCAAACCATAACCGAACCGTTTTTTTTGTTTTAAAATTTTTCAAACCATAAGCAAACTGTTTTTTTTTCTTTTTCAGTTTTCGAATAATTCAATTACATAATTTTTCGGTGCAGTGCAGTTCAGTGTGAACTGATTCAATTTTTTTTAACAAACAAGGGATGTCTAAATCTTTGCCCAACAATTTCTACAAGGCATGAACAAATTTTGAATGCATTTAGAGTCTATAAAAGTCTATAAATGTCATCAGAATATTAATACTAACAAAAACATCATATTTGATAACTTAATAAATCAAAATATATCAACTACCATGCAAACATAACAACTTGCAAACTACAACTCGAACATAAATGATTGTATATATATATATATTACAAATCAAATTCCATCAATGAAAAATTAAAAAAAAAATAAGAAAAATGTAATTTGGTGCGGCCTCAAACCGCAACCAAACCGCTTTTAAGCGGTTTGACCATACAACGACTCCGTTTTAGTTCAATACGGTTATCGATTTGTGTTTTTCGATGCAGTTCGGATCGGTAACCGTTTTTTAGCGCAAAACGCTCACCCCTACTACATAGCATCTTCTCTCTCTTTCATAAATTATGTCGCTCTCACTCTCTCCCAAACACTACGTCAATTGCTTCTCAACCTTCTCTATACTATCACCCCGCTATCTCCACCAGTAGTCCTTAATAAATGCAGACTCCTTGAACCCAAAATCCCCTTTCCTCTATCCTATTGGTCTTAAGTCTTAGCTCTATAACCTATCACCTCTCCACGCCACCTCGTTCCTCCCTCGTCATCCCGGCTCAAATCAAACCCAACCCTCCATTGAAAGAAAAAACCCAGAAGAACGAAGAGGAAAAATAGTGAAAGAGGGGGACACAGCTGTTAAAACGTATCTAAGGTGACGACACGCGTGTCCGAATCGTATGCAAATCACAATACACGTGTCCAAACATATTTGTGCCTATCATACCCGTGTCCCACAAAGACATGGGATACAGACCGAAAATGGTGTGTTCGTGCTACATAGAGATACTAATCTATCAAACAACCCAGGCCGGCCTGACAATATGCGCTTCAACAGCTAATTGGGTCATCGAACAGCCCAGCACTAAATCGCGGGTGATTGGTCTGGGTTATATTTTGCTCGACTAATCTGGAAACACAAGCCTGGCCCAATTTCTGCGTGCTTTTGGAAATTGGTGTTCAGAACGTTAAACTTGTGCCTTCGGACAAAATGGTCGCTTCAGAGTTGCAATGAACCCGATCCAATACATTAGTTTGCCTTTATTCCAGACATGCATTACATGTATTCATCACTTTCAAGTTTCAAAGGCCAATGATTCCAAGGCAATCTAAAAATTGCACAATGTGATTTTCCATAATAAAGAAAAAAGGACGCTACAAAATTATTGAATACTCTTGCTTCACATGGTTGCTCTAATAGTACAAGTCTTCTTTCTGTGGCTGATAACTTGTGTTTATTTGTCTGGTAGCCAAATCATGCATGTACTGCCACAAAATGACCACAAAATCTGCAAAAGAAAGGCTTTGAATGTACTGTCACATCACAAAACCAAAAATATTTTTGCTCGAATCTACTGTAACAACATTATTTTAATTTGCCATGAAATCATTGATCCCAAAATTTAAACTTAAAGCAAGATCACTGAGTTGATTGGCCTCTGTATACATCATTATTTTGAACCTGGAAACCTGACCTTATTCTCACACTACTTCTCCATTCTTCAATAGCACAACACAGACTAGTAGTTAGAGGTTACTTAATTTCCCTCTGAAGGATCTCCTCTCAAGATTTCCTGAATCAGATTCTGGGGTTTTACTTGGATCATAATGAAATTTCACTAAGCTAACATCATACTCACTTATTTCAGTTTATTTTTTAAATTTGACTGAAATAGTTGGTTATAATGTTGTCACATTAATCTGTTAAACTACACTACTGAAACAGTCTCCCTCTCTATCTTTTCACCTTTCAATTTCAGTTTCCCATTTAAAGCCAAGTAGTTTTGTGTAGGTTCAAAAGTTTGAGACCCTCCTTGCTACATTTAACTCTCATCTTTCTCTATCAGGCCAATTAGGTAAAAAAATGGCAAGAAAGCAGTGGTCTTTTTCACCAGCACTGAACCAAAATGGGTTTGAAGGGACCTGGCAGCTGCATCAGTATACAGAGAGAGAATCCAGATATTTTGAATTGCTGAGATGAAGCCAGAAGATAATGACAGGAGGAGGACAAAAGAGATCAGGAAAAAACTAATGGGCCCTCCAAAGCCTGCAAGAGAAATTAGTGCCACACTCTGGACTGCCACTGCGCCATTTCAGTAATGTGTCTGCTTCTCTCTGTGTGGTTCTCCTCCAGAGCTCTCTATCTTGGTTTTTAATTATTGGGGTAGTCCAATTCATATACATGCCAATATGCATCATGCATTCTCATCTTTGTGACGAACAAGTTTTGATATTTTTTCTTGTCTTTGTTTTTATTTGAGTTTTGATTAGACACACTCGGTCTCTCTTTCTTCCCTTTATTAGGTTCTCTGAGACTTGGTGCCTTTTTATCGTTCAGACCCATTAAAGTTTCATGCCCTTTAAACTTGTGGATAGAGCCAGAGAAGAAAGAGTAAAAATGATGAAACTTGATGGGTCCCCATTATTGCTGAAGCTCTGAATCTCAGTTTCTTGGGGTTTGGTTTCTTGAAAATAACCAACCTTTTCTGGTCATTCTTCATAAAAGAACGCAACTTTATGTGTGTGTGCTTTAAGTTCATCGTGGAGAGCTCGTTGTTTTAGCTTTTTCTTCTTGTTCTTGTTTGTAAAGAATTTCTTCTTGTTCTTTTTTGTAAAGAAAGGAACAAACAATTTCACCACTGCATTCTGCCCTTCACACTGTCCTTCTTTAAGGCTTTAAGGACAAGTAAGAATCACAGCTTGTGAACTTTCACTTCATTGGCTTTGGCTCTCTCGGAATTATACATATATAGGTTCAATCATTATCTCAGGTACTGGAAATTCTATCTTTCAACTTAGTGGAGATTTTAAAGTCCGATTTGGGGAAATCCCATGTATCTGCTCTAAATTTCTGATACCATTCTTTTCTTTTTTGGCATGGAGAAGCTTTGTTGCTGCATTCTCAGTTGAAGTGTTTGCTGGTGGGTTACATATCCTCTTCAAGCTGAGAAATAGGTTGGTCATTTTTACCATTTGCTTTTGTTAATTGTGGTAACTCACATTTCTGTTCCATGTTAGCATTTCTATATTTTCATCTGAAACGCCTTCGTCATTTTCTTGCTCATGTGTGATATTTTGTTCAATCATAATGCAAGGCATCTCTCCCCTGAAATTAGAATGCTTATAGATCTGTTCTTTAGTATGGATTGTTAACTTCAGTTTTGAATTTATCCAGGCTGAGACAGTAGGTATTGATAATCAGTTCATAACAGCTGAGAAAGTGACTCTGTGTTCATCTCAGCCTGCTTTTTGTTGAAGTTTCAATGCCCTTTAGACAAAACCCCTCCTGTTGATGCCCAATGCAATCTGAGATTTGTGTCCTGAGATATGATGGATAATCAAATGTTCAGTGTCCCCACGGATGTGACTGCCCGAAATGTTGTTATGGTAGATGGGATTGGACCGCATACAACCATGAACTCTTTTGCTCAATCTTATTCATTAGACGTCAATGACCAAAATCATTTTGTTTCTGTACTTCCGATGCTACCAGCCATTGATGGAGATTCTGTCATTGGATGCCATTCGAATCATCTTCATGTCACAAATAGTGATGCTATTGATGGATCATATGCTTTTGTTACACCTCAAAGAAGGAACAATCTGAGAGAACCCTCATTTGGCGGTTCAAGTTTCTATGATCATTCTGTGTTCCAACGAGTACCTAATTCTGCTGCTTCATTTTCAACCTTTTTCCCAGCAAGTGGTAATCTTCAGGAGGATCTCAACAACTTGGCAATCTCCGCAACTCCCATGCATTCTTCGGAAATTTATGTTTCAAATGCCTGCTCTGGCATACCAAGTTCTTTGTTGGCATCCCCAGTAAATTATGGATATGATGAAATACTTGGTAGCATGAATTCTCAACAATGGGAACTCATTAAGTATGCAGCAGCTCCCTCGGAACCTGGAGGGAAAACTCATGCAAGACAAACCGGGCTTCAAGCATATTCACCATCTATAGGAAATCTGGATCCAAATGGTTGGTCATCGCCTAATGGTGCCAATTATGAGATGACATATCATTCTTACAGTTCCCCTAAATCAAGCAATGAGCTTTCTTTAACTCTTGCCACATCCACGCGTTCAATTGTAAATGGGATGAATATCCGAGATCAGTGTTCAGACATCGATTGTTCAGGGCTGGTTCAGCCTTGTTTGAATCAAACGAGGTTCGCATCGGACCAGCAGACTTCTTGCAGTAGTGAGGAGCCTTCTCCAAGTTTTGGTTCTTGCGAAACACCCAAATTATCCCAAATTATATGTGGATCAAGGTACTTTCATGTGATTCAGGAAATACTTACCCAGATTGCAAGCTATTCGCTGGAAAATCTAGACCAGTCAAGTTATTCATCTGTAGGAGTCGATGCTGGTTTAGATAAGGTGCACAATGAGCCTGCCATGCAAATACAGGAAAGCGAAACAAAGAAAGGCAATCTTTTGGCCTTATTGCAAATGGTATGCCATTGTTTCCTGCTTTTAATTAAGGAATCTCAAATTATCTTTGGTCCTAGTTTGTCTGAGTACATGTTGCAAAAGGTGTAGACAAAATGAATTAAATTTTGAAGTTTGATTTTAACTGTCTTTCTAGACTCTAGAAACTGATATGATGTATTGGACACAATGCAGCTTGATGATTGCTACAACCAATGTGTGGATGAGATTCATACAGTTGTATTGGCATTCCATGCTGCTACGGATACAGATCCTTCTATACATGCTCGTTTTGCTCTTAAAACAATCTCCATGTTTTACAAAAATCTGAGGGAAAGAATTAGCACCTTTTGCCTTGCAGTGAGTGAACAATTCAGCCCTGAGAGTCCCACTGAGAGTGAAACCTCTTTTGATGAAATCCAAAAGCATCTGGTTCTTCAGCATATGAAAAAGAACGAACATCAAATTTGGAGACCACAGAGAGGCTTGCCGGAAAAATCAGTGTCGGTATTGAGGGCTTGGATGTTTCAAAACTTCCTTCATCCGTAAGCTCTCTGACTCACACGTCTTCTTTTGAAATTTGGTGCTTCTGAGAAATGAGATATCAGCAATGTTAAGGAATGTACTACCTGTTTGGTTGATTTCAGGTACCCTAAAGATTCAGAGAAGCATCTCCTTGCAGTAAAAAGTGGATTAACAAGAAGCCAGGTATATGATCTCAGTTTATTTAACCTCAACTTTACCCTGCAATAATTTTGATCTCCAATTATTTTGGAAGCACTACACATTCTGTTTCTCTATACCAGGTTTCCAATTGGTTCATAAATGCTAGGGTTCGTCTGTGGAAACCAATGATTGAGGAGATGTACGCAGATATGAACAGAAGAAAGGCTAGGCAAAATTAGAGGTCTTATCGGGTGGTTTCGGTTCGGTTTTTACCTACAAGCGGAAACCAAACCAAACTTAATATTCGGTTCGGTTCGGTTTCCGTTTTTTTGAAGGACAGACCGTAAATCGGACCAAATTGTACGGTTCGGTCGGTTTTGGTTTTTTTGGTTTTTTGATCAATAAATATATGTAAATTTCTAATATGTTGCATTAAATATCAAAATTTTAATAAAAATATAAAAATAAATTGATTTATAATTATCGGCACAGAGACGTTACCCGAATTACAGGATTTTTTAACCATAGCCGTATTTTACCATTTCGTTCACATTTTATTTCATGATATTTTTGATAATTTTGCTTCTATGTAGAGTTGGTTTATAAAGTTGTGCATTTACTTAAAACCTACTAACAAGTTATAAACCATTAAATATGCACATTGTAATTTCGATGACTAAAATTGACAAATGAAATTTTGACCACCAAATATGATCATTATGAGGAAATATGTCTATTGTAAAAAAAATCAACTGGATCTGAAAACGTTAGACTCGATCGAAACGGTCCACCTTAATCCATCGTCACTTATCATATGAAAACGATCATATTTCCCACTATATTATGTAGTTTGGTCGAACCTTCCACACACAAAAACTCTCACGTAGATGAGACGTAACCGATCATATAATTTTTTTGGACATTTACCCCTCAACGATAGGGCTCCGCATAGAAAATAATAATGATAAATATGGTTGATTGCTACTATCGGCACCGAGACATTACCCAAATTACATGATTTTTCAGAAATAGTTGTATTTTACCATTTCGATCACATTTTATTTCACAATATTTTTGATAATTTTGCTTCTATGTAGAGTTGGTTCATAAAGTTGTGCATTTACTTAAAACCTACTAACAAGTTATACAACATTAGTATGCACATTGTAATTTCGTTGACTAAAATTGACAAACGAAATTTCGACCGTCATATATGATCATTATGACGAAAGATGTTTATGGTAAAAAATTCAACTGGATCCGACAACGTTAAGGGCTCGATCGAAACGGTCAACTTTAATCGGTCGTCACTTATCATACGGAAACACTCATATCTCCCTCTATATAATGTAGTTTGGTCTAACCTTCCACACAAAAAACTCTCACATTGATGAGACACAACCACCCATATAAAAATTTAGGACATTTACCCCTCGATGATAGGGCTCCTCATAGGGAATAATAATGTTAACTAAGGTTGACTGCTACTATCGGCACCGAGACGTTACCCGAATTACATGATTTTTCAACCATATCCATATTTCACACGGATTTTGATAATTTTGCTTTTATTAGAGTTGGTTCATAAAGTTGTGCATTTGATTAAAACCTACTAAACAAGTTATACAACATTAGTATGCACATTGTAATTCCGATGACTAAAATTCACAAACGAAAATTCGACCGTCAGATATGATCATTATAATGAAATATATCTATGTTAAAAAATTCAACTGGATTCGATAATGTTAAGGGCTCAATCGAAGCGGTCAACCCTAATCCGTCATCACTTATCACACGGAAACGCTCATATCTCCCTCTATATGACGTAGTTTGGTTGAACCTTCCACACAAAAAACTCTCACGTGGATGAGACGCAACCGCCCATATAATAATTTTGGGACATTTACCCCTCGACGATAGGGCTCCCTATAGAGAATAATAATGGTAAATAGGGTTTACCGCTACTATCGGCATCGAGACGTTACCCGAATTAAGTGATTTTTCAACCATAACCGTATTTCATCATTCCGATCACATCTTATTTCTCAGTATTTTTGATAATTTTGCTTCTATGTAGAGTTGGTTCAAAAAGTTATGCATTTGCATAAAACATACTAAACAAGTTATACAACATTAGTATGTACATTGTGATTCCGATGACTAAAATTCACAAACTAAAATTTGAACGTCAGATATGATAATTATGATGAAATATGTCTATGGTAAAAAAATTCAACTGGACCCGACAACTTTAAGATCTAGATCGAATTTGACTATACCCGAATTACGTGATTTTGTCAAATAGTTAACCATACAAAAAAACATCAATTATACAAATGGTTAACTATTTAACTTCGTTTTGTATTGTTAACTATTTGTATGGTTGACTATTTAACCATACAAAATCAAGTAATTCAGGTATGATTAACTATTTGACTTCGGTTTATTCGGTTCGGTTCTGTTTTTGTTAGGTCTAAACCATAAATTGAACCAAACAAGACCGGTTCAGTTTGATTATTTTTTTTCGCTGCTGTTTTTTTCTGTTCGATTTTTTTGATTTTGGTTTGGTTTTCGGTGCAGTTTTTTTTTTCAGTTTCAAAGTAACACTCCTAAGCAAAATGAGAACACTGAGAAGCCTTCACCACATAAGTATTGTTCGTTGTAAAAATCGCTTTTCTTCGAACAACCAGGCTTGAGGCATGCCAGTACCTATGGGTCAGGTATAACCTTGATCTTGATGCTTGTTCGCCTTCTAACTTCTTCTCAAACAACTATCATACAAACGCTGATCAAGCTGACACTTAGGTTCTTCACAGACCTAACTGAAGAGCAACTAGGATTTTCCTCCTCTTCTTACGAAGGGGACGTTCTTACTCAGACCGAAGTGGTTGAGCAGAGCTATAAATCAAGATTGCGGGGCATTCACCAAAGAGTTCCTTGACACACCAGAGATATTTGTTAGAGTTATTCACCCTAACAATGGTTTTACGGGTATTCGCCTACGGATAGAGCTTTATGAAACAGTGGTGGACTGTTCGCTCACGGATGAGGCTTGGTGAGGTAGAAACGGGAACTACCGACGGATCGGGCTTTGGTGAACAGCAGCGGAAATTGCCTACAGGTAGGGTTTTGGTGAACAAAAAGACCTAAGGAATCTTTTTAGTAGAGGTGCTCCGAGAGAGGCTTGTTTTGCAATGTGTAAAAGTTATTTGTTGATTGATTGGAGATGATCTTTCTTCATTCGCCTTGATTCATGTACCAATGTGTTATTTAACAAAGTTCAGACACCAAAATTATCAGTGGAGCAAAGTTGATGTACTGTTTTTATAATTCTCTCTAAAAAGAAAAAAAAGATAAGAGATTTCAGAAAAAAAAATTTAAAAATGAGCAGTAACTTTTAACGGTGTTATAACGACATGTACGAAAATTAGACTTAACTTGTTAGTTCATGTACCAATGTGTTATTTAACAAAGTTCAGACACCAAAATTATCAGTGGAGCAAAGTTGGTGTGCTGTTTTTATAATTCTCTCTAAATAATATGATTATTTTCTAGATAATCTAAACATTCATATCTAAATTGTCTCTAAAGTATGATTTGATGAATTTGAAGGTTGTTAATGTCTATGTATCTATGTTAAAAAATATTAGAGATAAAATATTTTAATTATATTAGTGTACCGTTAAAGAGTATTTTAAGCATGTAATTCACTTTTTAATGTAAACCTTTATTTTCTTATAAAATTTCATCAATGTTTTATGATAAAACAATGAAATTATTATTAAAATTTAAAATATTTATTATTATAAACGGATCAGATTAATGGGTCGGGTATCCGTTAACCCACCAGATCTGGATTTAGATCGAGCTATTAAAGATTCGAAGGGTAACGGGTCGGATACAAATCTAAAATTTCTATTCCGGATCCAGATCTAGGTCGATATGGTCTAGATCATATCCATTTATAGGTCTAGAAATGAGTGAGTTTTGTCCACCATAGATACTTTTTATATCTATTATTAATAAATCCAAAAGAGAAGTTTGATAAAGTCAATGGTTAAATTTTTGAACTACCATAAATATCCTTGGATTAATTAAAATTTCATAGATAAAATGATCAATTCTTTGATAGTTTTTTTTTATTTTTTGAATCTCAATCATTTTTAGGAAGAAAAGACGAGAGAAAGGAGAATAATAGGTTAAACCAATAAACTGAAAATAAAAAAGTTAAAAAATAAAAAAGGTGTATAACAAACTAACAAATGATGAAAAACAAATTAATACACACAAAACTAGCTTTATAATTATTGTCGAGTTGAATACAAGTTTTGATAATTCTTCTAAAAACACAGGCTTTAATAATTTAGAAAAAATGAAGAAGAAAAGAACAAAAATGAGGCTGCAAAGTCAGCGACACATACACAACAACCTTTTTGGTCTGAGACACCCAACACAATAACACTTATCTTAACACCTAAACTTGTCTCTAAGAATCACTGATGTTTTAGCCTGCTTCTTCCACCACTGTTCAACTCTTTACCGTCGCCCAAACACCACCGTCGGATGCAGGAAACCAGTGCATTGAAGTCTACGCCGGAACGCACTCGACCTCATCCATAAAGCCGAGCGAGTGAGTGAGTGAGTGAGTGAGTGAGTGAGTGAGAGAGAGCGCACCAAAATTATACAAAACGCATCTTATTATAAAACCATATCAGTCCCTTTCAGTAGTTATCAATTCTTAACATATCACCACTGCCTTTCTTGCCTATAATTATAATCAGGACTCCTTAAGCGTATGAACAATTTACAGGGCGAAACGGCGACCGCCGTCTAATTTTTAATGAATTGATTTAAGGAACAAGATTAAACAAAACAGTTATCAAAAATCAATATTAATTTATTAAAACCAAACGGTTTTCATTCGATCGTATTGTTCCATCTTACAAACGATTCCCGCATCTGAAAGCTACTGAGCCAATAATTATTTCTCTTCTTTTTCAGGATCAATATTTAGAAAATAAATAAAAAATAAAAGCACCATTATTTAGATGTTCACGACAAAACGAGCTAAAAAGCTACGTCCCGCTGCGTCATTCTCTTCCCCTCTAATTTCAGCAACCAAAAAAAAGTAAAAAGGAAGAGATCAGAGACGCAGAGATAGAGAGAGAAAGCGAGAGAGAGTGGAGATTCCAATCCGTACGCGTCAGGCTTGGAATGGATGAAGAACAAGGAAGAGACACTCTGCATTTGATGATTGTTCTATAAATCCACCGTGAGATTCACGCTAGACTTTCCTCTCCGTTTTCAGATCGACGACGCATGATTGATTTCTGATTTGCCTTTCACGATTCGGCGAGATTGTAGTGGCGTTTGGGAAATGAACGGCGGCGGAGAAATAGGCGCCACTCCGGCGACCTCTGGAGCGGCTGCGCTCGACTGGAAGTTTTCTCAGGTCTTCGGAGAACGGACCGCCGGCGAGGAAGTTCAGGAAGGTACTGTGTTTGTCGATTCTCGATTCTCTTGCTTTCGTTTTCGGTGGAGTAAGGGATTTCAGTCTTGCTTGTCATTCTCATTATTGCACGTTCCCATTTTCATTTATTGGATGGTTAGTTTTAATCTGATTTTTTTAGTGATGTTGAATAATTAGAACGAAATTAAGATGGATTAGAGTGAGGTTTAGCTAGTTTGATTATAGATGGAAGCATTTGAGCTCTAGGCTGCAGGGTTTATATCACGTGGATGGTTTAGTGATATAAGCATTTGCTCTGTGGCTAATCATTGATGAACATTTGGAGTTACCTACTTGTGGTTGTGTGTGGTGCAAGCTTATTTGCTTAGGAAGAAAACCACGGAATTTGATTGATTAGTAGAGTAAGCACTTTACAAGCTGTATTTGTAATAAAGTAAACGGAATAGCAATAGGAAGTTTGCATCTCTTTGGAACAATGGTTGCACATGAATGACTAGTTTTGAAGTTTAGGATAAGAGACTTTAAGGGTTTAAGGAATGCGTGCATTGTCTAAATTACGCATACGAAAGCACTTACTGTGGTTACACTCTCACTGGTTTTGCAGTTGATATAATATCTGCTATAGAATTTGATAGAACTGGAGACCACCTTGCCACTGGAGATCGTGGAGGGCGGGTGGTGTTATTTGAACAAACTGATGCCAAGGAGGTGAGTTAGTTGAAGCCATTCCTAAGGGAATGGCGGTGGATGAATGCCCACCCTCTTTATATTCATTTGCGATTGTTTCTTCTTTTGCTACTCTGTTTTGATTCAGTTAAACTTCTTTGTTATGTACCTATGAATATAGAATGGCACACATCGGAAAGATCTGGAGAGAATGGATTATTCCATGAGTAAGCATCCTGAGTTTCGATATAAAACTGAGTTCCAGAGTCATGAACCTGAGGTATCCTTTCTCTGTGCTATACCTATGATTGGTGAAACTTTTTAAATTCACTTATGAAGATTTCGTCTTTGCCGTCTTCTGAATTTGACTTAAATTTGTATCTTGTTTGTCATCTTGAACCTCAGTTTGATTATTTAAAGAGCTTGGAAATCGAGGAAAAAATCAACAAGATTCGATGGTGTCAGACAGCAAATGGTGCACTGTTTCTTCTCTCAACTAATGACAAAACCATCAAATTTTGGAAGGTGCAAAAACCATTTCCATATGCAACTTTTCGATGATTTCCTTCCACACTTTTACGGGGCATTAGTTGCATCCCCTTTTCAATTTATAGCTTGTTCAGAACGAAAGATGAAAGTTGTCCTACCGTTTCACTTCTATACCTCATTCTCTTCCTAAACTCTGTTTGTGTGTGTGTGTGTGTGCAGACTATAGTGAAATAATTTCTCTTTCTTCAGCTACAACGCTATGTTGTACAACTTCGAATGTAATTCTTTAAACATAATTGATGAAACTTTCTAATCAAACTGCAATGCTGAGCAGGTCCAAGAGAAGAAGGTAAAGAAATTATCTGAAATGAATGTGGATCAGTCTAAATCTTTGGGAAATGGTCCAGTTGTTGACAGCACACCAGAAATTTCCAAACCATATGTTGCAAATGGAGTATGCAAAGATAACCACTTCAGCTTCCCAAGCAATGATACTTCTATTCCGGCTGGGGGTTTTGCGTCCCTGCGAATGCCTGTGGTAGTTGTACTTAACCTTATATGTTTGTTTTCTGAAGGCATATGAATTTAGTACAAAACAAATATTGTGTTCTATTCTCTCTTTTTGCTTATAGAATCAGCACTTTGTATTTGTTAACATCTTGCGAAAGGATGTACTATTATTTAGCTCTAACACCAAAAATTTGTTGGATTCAGGTGACCGGTCCTGAGACAAGTCTTCTGGCTAGATGTCGAAGAGTCTATGCCCATGCCCATGACTATCATATTAATTCCATTTCAAATAATAGGTACATTTTCTTTGTTAATTTTGAATTGTATGCCTCCTTTTTTCTTTAAATTTGAAGCAACTTTGTAAATTCATTGTCTTGATTCTTTTACTTGAAGTTGCATCACTTTAGTTTCTTGATCATGGAGAACACTGTATTTGTTTATCTTCCCCATTCATCAACAGAACAAAAGAAAGAAAAGAAAAAAAGATCTAAGAGGAGGTCTTATCTATTTTGTACATACACTATGGTATTGTTTCCTGGCTATTATCTTGCATGGTCTATTTGCTATCCACTTATGTTCCTTTCTCTTGTCTTGTAGTGATGGCGAAACTTTTATATCAGCTGATGATCTGCGAATTAATCTATGGAACTTAGAGATCAGCAGTCAAAGTTTTAATATTGTTGATGTGAAACCTACAAACATGGAGGATCTAACTGGTAGAATCTCTACCACTATGATCAATATTTTCTACTATGTGGATTTCACGTTTTTTTATTGTTTGGTCTGTGTAAAGATTTCATATAAAGGAATGTGTGGATCATTGTCCAGAATCAGGGTAGCTTGCATGAATCCTGGTCTTTCATTCTGTCATATTCTGGACAATTTTCCACTCAAGAAACATGCTGTCTCATCTTTCTACTATGTTGCTTGAAGATTTTCATGTATAAAAGTAATTCTAAGACACCCTTAGCGCTGATGTCCTCTTTTGCTTGCTTGTTTCCTTTCTCTTTTTAATTTTTTTTGTTGAATGTGTGCAGAGGTGATAACTTCAGCAGAATTCCATCCTACTCACTGTAACACGTTGGCATACAGTAGCTCAAAAGGCTCAATTCGTCTTATTGATATGAGGCAGTCGGCTTTATGTGACAATCATAGCAAACTGTGAGTTAGTATTCATTTTTCTCGCTCCGCCCTCCTTAGTTATTCTATATACGTCTCCACCTATCAAAGATGAGTTATTATGACATTCTTTTACCAAATTAGTCTTACTTCCTGATTCTTTTATATATAGTTTGTTCTAATTGTTTCATAATGGTACAGGTTTGAAGAACACGAAACAGCCGGTTCAAGGTCTTTTTTCACTGAGATAATAGCCTCAATTTCAGATATTAAGTTTGCTAAGAATGGAAGACATATACTTAGTCGTGATTATATGACTCTCAAGGTTCATATTTTCATACCTATCTTAAAGTTTGACTTTTTGTTTCTTATTTTAAGCTTCAGATATCTTAAAGTTCAAGATCTTTTTTCACTGAGATAATAGCCTCAATTTCAGATATTAAGTTTGCTAAGAATGGAAGACATATACTTAGTCATGATTATATGACTCTCAAGGTTCATATGTTTATACCTATCTTAAAGTTTGACTTTTTGTTTCTTATTTTAAGCTTCAGATATCCTCATTCTAGGTTTTTCTCAAATGAAAACTTGTATTTTTGTAGATGCGGGATATGGGACTTGTTCCATACCCCTGTATGGGTCTTTCCCTCAACATCTTACTTCTGCTACTTTCTTGGCTGAATATGTTATCTTATATTACTAAGCAACAAACCTTAGGGACTGTTGAATTCTTGAAAACCCAAGGAAAACCATGGATGATAAATTATCTTGTAACTGCAGCCATTAGTAACTGCTCTTCATTTTTCTTTTCAATGTTCTAATATTAACTTTTCGAAAAGAACAAAAAGATGCAAATTGGTAAGAGCCAATGATGCTTGGAGTGGTTTATTTTTAGATTTGGATATCCTACTATTCAATATTGTGCTTGCATTGCTTTTGGGGCATTATAGCTTTGGTCTTCTTAGTTTCTTATTCTTTACCCTATCCCTAACTAAGTCTGCTCTCTCACTTCTTATTGTATTGATCTTTTCCGGGGTCTCAGTTGTGGGACATCAATATGGATTCTGGCCCAGTTGCGAGTTTCCCGGTTCATGAACATTTAAGACCTAAGGTGATGTATTCGCTCAAAAAGACTACTTAATTTAGATGACTTCAAATGAAGATTATGCAATTTAGAATTGTACCGTGACATGCAATATATTTGGTATGTTTCCTTTCTTAGCTGTGTGATCTGTATGAAAACGATTCTATCTTTGATAAATTTGAGTGCTGTCTAAGTGGAGATGGAGCTCGAGTGGCAACAGGGTCTTACAGGTTAGTATATGCATTCTCGTTAATTGAATTCTGTGTGGCTCAACTTGTGAACAATATATAATTTTTTGTGTGATTCCAGCAATCTGTTTCGAGTGTTTGGTTGTTCTGAAGGGAGCACGGAAGCAACGACATTGGAGGCCAGCAAAAACCCCATGAGGTATGTTTATAATATGTATCTACTGCTTGATAGGCTTGCAATCTTATGACCGCATCATTTTGAGCTTAACAAACTATCTTATTTGCCAGTCTTTCTATAAACTGATGCTTAATTATTTCTCTTGGAATTCTAGGAGACAAGTCCAAACACCATCAAGGCCTGCTAGATCTTTGGGCAATCTTCCTCGTGTTCTGAGGCGAGGTACGTGTTTGTTTACGTGTGATTTTTGTATATGTAGAACTCTGAAAAAAATTAGTAGCTGAGATTAAAGACCACATCATTTGTATCAACTCGGAAATAAAACTTCTATTTTGTAGACAGGATTTTGCGTTTGAAACAGTTGGATTTGATATGATCGACTGTTTTAGTTATTTCCTAGTTAGTTCAATTTAATGAAGATTTTGCTTTATTCAATGATGTGATCACTCAAGTAAGTCGGCATGTAATTTGTATCCGTGTTTCAGTTGTTAGTTTGACTAACCAGCGTCTCTTTTCCCTTAAATTATAAAAGGTGCAGATAACTCTGGAGCTGATACAAATGGAAATGGTTTTGATTTCACGACAAAGTTGCTACATCTTGGATGGCATCCTACTGAAAATTCACTTGCATGTGCTGCTTCAAATAGCCTTTACATGTATTATGCGTAAAAATGGTATGGGAAGCTGTACTTAATGGCAAGCAAGGCTCTTCTGATTGCTATTGACAAAGGTTGACAATGGCTGCTTTGCCTTCTTTCCCAGCTAGCTATGTGGAGCTGCACCCTTAACCTCTGCAAACCATTACTTAACCATGCGACATCAGGAAACCATTCTGCTGATACACAAATTTTCAAGAAATTAGTCTCCGGATTCTGGTGGGATACTGCTGTTAATGCTATATCATAAAGCGGATGGTCTGTCCAAGTTGTGTATCATTAGTGGAAGAGATGTGATATTAGCTGATCCGCCTACTGTGAAAGAGGTACCCGGTTGAAATTGCTGCTACAGTGGAAAGCAATCAGGTCCTATCCTGAAGCTGACAGTTGTGTTGCATCAATTCTCATTGATACCTTGGCCTCCAACCTTGTATTATTTGAATTAGAGTTAAATAGGATTGTGAAATTCATCCCCGTTTTTCCTTCTAACCATTCTTTCCCCTCCAGAATCTGCTGATTTTCTAAGATCTTTAGCAAGTATTCGTACCTTTGGATTGAAGGCCCTTATGCAAGACTTTTCTTTCAACAGTTTCACTTGGAATCAGGGTTTGTTGGTCTCAATTCATATGGTTTTTCTGGTGTTATTGCTAAGAGTATGTTTCTGCTGTACTCAACTGATTAGTGTAAATCTCTATAAAATGAGGTCATAATATTGGAGCATGAAATACTATGACGGTAGACTACTACTTTTGTTGAATTAGGTGCTTCTTTCGTTTATGTAGATTGTGCTGAAAATAGTGCTTCCCTTGTGGCTAGAAACTATAACTTTCCTTTTACCCTGGAATCCACCAAAGAATGATTTGTGGTTTGGTTTTCTTAGTTGTGAGTTGATTTAATATTTTCCATATACGAGTGGTGTACAACTGTACACCGTCTCAATACTAAGAATTACGGGTTATAACGCAGTGGTGTACTACCTATGGGTTTGAGTAATTTTTTGATCTTCTTTTACAACAAAAAATTACCTTATGCTTAAGACATGATCAGACACCAACCCAAACGAAACGCTTTTATTGCTCGACGGTTTCCGGGCATGGCAATGAACTTTCTGCCTATGGTCCTAGTTCTGCCACATTTGTGTGAGATCACGTCTTTCTGCCTATGGTCCTAATTCTGCCACATTTGTGTGAGATCACAAGTCATTGTGGTCGAGATCACAAGTCCCTTGAATTCTATATGCACAACTTGACGTCTACTTTGAAACCATGAACTAATTTTCAACAATGGAAAGATTGTACCCTAACCAATATACCGACACCTAAATGTGATCGAGTATCAGTTTAACGTATTGTATAGAAGAACTAAATCAATGAATCGAAAATCAACCTATATACTTAATTCGACATATGTAAGAATTGAATCAATCAACGAAGCTCAATCTATATACCAATTTTTGTTTTCGAAATCTTTATGCCACTATTAACCAGATGTTTCATGTTCGATTTCTATTTATTTTCGGATCATTAAAAAAGAATTAAATTCAGTGTGTTATCCTAAACTTTATATCACTCATCAGTTGTGTCTCTATACTTTTTTTTCATCACTTGTACCCTTTTATTCTCAAAATTAATTATGATAGAACAAAATTTCAAAATTGATCCAAACATGACTTAAACATCTGATGTGAAAGATACAAAGAGGTCCACTCATTTAGATTTTAACCACGATAAAAATGTTGTTTTGTAATCTTTTTTAATTTCTTTTTCTTCTCATTATCTCTATACATCATGTAATATGCAATTGTGTATATCTCTCTTGTCTTCTTTCTCACCCACTCTCATCTTCTCTATTTCAAAGTAAACCATGACTGTCACTCTCTTTACTCTTAGACTCAACACTCCTTACCCCGCAAGCATCTCTTCCACTCAAAGTACACATGGGGGTAGAATATTTTTTTTCTCATGGGGCACAATTTCATCATATAGACATAATATCAAAATCTCATTAGGGGTACAGGCACCCAGTGGTCCTATGCTGGCTCCGCCTATGGTGGTGGCGGGATTGTGGGATTTTGGTGAGGCTTTGGTGGTGGGTGTGGTTGAGTTTGGTGGAAGGTGTAGGAACCTTTAGCGACGATGAAGATGAAGTTTTAGGTTAGATTTTGCAGAAACAGGAGTGAAATTGAGGAGGGAAGTTGGAGAGAGAGAGAGAGGAGGAGCAATTAAAAGAAAATAAAACTGGAAGACAAATTAAGAAAAAAAAATTAACCAAAAGAAAATTTACAAAGGTACACATATAGTGACTTATAATTCAGATAACACACTGACTTTAATAAAAAAACAATAATTGACCATATAGTATTAATTATAGGCATTGATTGCCTATTCCAATAAAAGCAGATTTGACCTGTCCATTCCAATTAATCTTATTAAAATTACTTTTTTTTATCCCTGATCCATTATATCTGCTCATCTCTCCTCTGTCACCTATTTCAAATTGATATTTTCTCTCTCTGATCTATCTCTTTTCTCTCTCTCTCTCCTCTAGATCAAAGTCCGAGCCAGCTCCAGATCAGAGCTCGACGCCAGTGACCATGTCGTTTCACCGGTTGGTGTTCTCCATGGAGATTTGGAAGAGGATCATCGAGATATGGACGATAGACGACGACCATGGAGATCTGGACGACGAAGACCACAACGGTAAAAAAAATTAACCAAAAATTTTTTTTACAAAGGTACACATATAGTGACTTGTAATTCAAATAGCACACTGACTTTGATAATAAAAACAATAATTGACTATATAGTACTAATTATAGGGATTGATTGCCCATTCTAATGAAAACAGATTCGATCTGCCCATTATAATTAATCTTATTGAGATTACTTTTTTACCCCTGATCTATTATATCTGTTATTCTCTCCTCTATCACCTATTTCAAATCGATATTTTCTCTCTCTGATCTATCTCTTTCTCTCTCGTCTCTCTCTCCTCTAGATCAAAGTCTGATCCAGCTCCAGAACAGAGCTCGACGCCAGTGACCATGTCGTTTCACCGGTTGGTGTTCTCCATGGAGATTTGGAAGAGGATCATCGAGATATGGACGATGGACGACGACCATGGAGATCTGGACGACGACGATGTGAGATCCCGCATGTTTTTACCGTGGTTAATGACGAGTTACTGAGGTTTAAGTCGCACTCGGCAACTTTACGAGTGAACGACCACGTTCATTTTTGAGTTTTTATAAGTTCTTAAAATTCCTCATTTATGGACTCGGTGTTGTAGTACGTGTCGACACGAGTCTCTCGGTATTTTCAGAATATTTTTTGAAGATTCCGCTTATTTTCAACGAATTTCTGAAGTTTCTTGTAATTTTTAATTACCATTCTGTTAAAACAATTTTACAATTTACTTTTATCCTTCTTTAAATCTGGACCGTTGGATCGATTTCAGATTGAATCTGGACCGTTCATTTTTCTATAAGGGTGAGAGGTTTGACTCGGTCAAACCTCCCATTTCGGTCGACTCTCTCTCTCGAGAGAGATCTCACCCGAGCTCTCTCTGCTCCGACGTCCTCCTCCCAGCGTCGGCAACTCCGGCCACCACAGGCCGGTGGACCACTCCCATTTGATTTCTCTTTCTCTCCTCTGCAAACCCCTCAAACCAATCCAACAAACATCCATGATCAAGGGAGATTGAATCCATGAACACTCACTGTGTTCATCGGATTGTGGCGAGCTCAGGCGACGGTGGCGAGAGGTATATTCTTGCTCCTCTCCTTCTTCTCTTCCTTCCTATGCCCTATTTTGAACGAATTAGGCCCTAATTCGAAAATCTCCATTTTCACTGTTTTTCAGGTTTTTCTGGGTTTTCGAGTTCTCGTCTCTGACGAGGAGTTGTTGAGGTTCTGGTAGACGTTGGAGCTCCGATGAGGCTGGAGACTGAGGGTTGAGGCAAAGGAGGTCCTGGTTGGTGAGTTTGGGCAGTGGGAAGCCACTGTACTCGAGTCAGCGACGAGCAGAGGTGGAGTTGGTGACCGAGGCACCGTGGAGGCTATTCAGGAACTTCTGGGTTCAAAGTTTGGAACTGCAGAAGGTAATCTCGAACCTCCTGTGTTTGTTGTTGAATTTGTGATTGGTGATCTGATCTGATATTGTTATTATTATTGTTTGATTTCCTGTACGTCGATAACTTGGAAACGAAGAAAACATGGAAACTCTGGCAAAATTCCGGCAAGTTGATCGGAATCCGGCAAAGATTCCGACGAGACAGTGAAATCGTCAGAAATGTCGAGAGGTAGTCTTCGACTCCTTTTTAAAGTGTATTTTTTTCTGTTAATCGAGTTAATGACCGTAAATCAGAAAGTTACATTTACGGAAACGTATTAAAACAGAAACTAACCATAATTGGGAACTTTCCATTTTAGGGAACTTTCTATTCTTAGAAACCTACTAATTTGGGAAACTTTCTATTTTGGGAAAGTTTTCATTAAAGGAAAGTTTTCCATTTTGGGAAAGTCATATTTTCAGAAAAACGATTTAGTAAAGAATTGAAGTTCGAAAAAATTGGTAAAGTGTTGAATTGTTATCTGAAAATGATAACTGAAATTCTAGAAATGTCAAGTTGACCATTTTAAGAAAATTAGTGTTTCACGTAAATCGATGTATCGACTCTTGGTAAATAAATTGGTTAATGTGATACGTTGGGTGTCCAAAATAATTCAACGAATTATTATGTGACACTCTAACATCAAATTAAAATGGTAAAGGGAAGTTCGGAAGTTAAGTCGAACTTCTAGTAAATAAGCAAAGAGTCGATAACCGAAAAAGCAAGTCAAAAAGGTTAAAGGGTTAAAAAATAAATTGGTTGATCAACTTGGTCAATGTGGTCATTCCTGGTCAAAGTAGGAATGTTGAGGTCTGTTGACTGTTATTGTATCTTGGTTGCTAAGCTACTATATTCTGCAGTGATTCATTGAACGAGGTAGCTTACCGGTATTGACGCAAGTATTTTTCATTTGACCTTTTTTATTTTATGTAAATGGTTATTCTCCTATCAAAAAATATGGAAAAACCTCCTAAACCGGTAACCGCCTGAAGTCCACCTCTCTAGAATTGCAAAAAATAGAGCGAAGAGCCTCCTCAACAACAGCCATGGCTCTGCTGACTCGAGTCCCGCGCGTGCCTCTCCAGCTCGGCGCCCAACGCGCCCTCGCCCTCCACACCACCCCTTCTCTCTACTCCTCTCCGGCCACCTACGAACGCCCTCCTCCGCCTGCCACGTCGTCCCCCGCCGGACTCTCCAAGGCGGCGGAGTTCGTGATCTCCAAGGTCGATGATCTGATGAACTGGGCCCGGCGCGGCTCCATCTGGCCCATGACCTTCGGCCTCGCTTGCTGCGCCGTTGAGATGATGCACACCGGCGCTGCCCGCTACGATTTGGACCGCTTCGGTATCATTTTCCGGCCAAGCCCTCGCCAGTCCGATTGCATGATCGTCGCCGGTACTCTCACTAATAAGATGGCCCCCGCTCTCCGCAAGTAAGTCTTCTCGTTCCCTATTTGCTTCAATTTTAAGTTCAATTTCAATTTGTGTGTTAGGGTTTCGGATTGAATCTACGAATCTGTGTTTATAAGATTGGGAGCGGTTTGGAATATTGGAATTTGTTTAGGTTTGAGCTCAATTTGGTTTTGGTCTTTGAATCCAATTAAATGGGAAGTACATTTCCATGTACATATACCTCATTTGCACCTGTTCTGCTAATAGAATCGTAAATTTCTAAGTAAATGGTTTTCGCTTTGGATGGCAATCACTGCTTGATTTTCAGCTGCCACGTTTGCGTTTAGGATTTTGGGAGTCTATAGTTTCCTTGATCTTGGGAAATGTTAGCTCATCCATCTGATAGTCCACCTTTTGTCATCCTTGTCAGATCAAAGGAAGTCGTTTGGTTTGTGTTAGATTCTTTGTATCCAGTTTCGTCGAATAGGTAATTATGTAGAACCTGAGCGGTTTAGTTAACTTGCGTTCCGGGTTGTAACTGGAACCACGCTTGTATTAGTTCAGCTCAATTTGACTAAACAAGAAGGTTTCATAGGGTTTTGGGAATCCCACTTGAGGGAAAAGGATATGTTCCAACCCTCAACTGTGAAGTGCAAAACTTCAGTTATGCTGATAGTGCATCCTAGGTATTGGCTGTAGTCAATGTTACACGCGCTCGCTAACTCAAGC
Organism: Comarum palustre; assembly: GCA_951800085.1. Taxonomy (NCBI): domain Eukaryota; kingdom Viridiplantae; phylum Streptophyta; class Magnoliopsida; order Rosales; family Rosaceae; genus Comarum; species Comarum palustre. The sequence goes on from OX637589.1 coordinate 15,468,803, forward strand.
TTGTTTTCAAGACTGTCTATGTTGTATAATACATTTGTTCTTTGTGATTTTATTCTCAATCATATTTCAAGATTATAACTTGTTGCAATCTCTCTGGCTCCACTTGTTCAGTCTTTTTGTTATGCATTATGCACAAGTAAACAAGGGAATAGTGGGTTTGATCTTCAAAATGATACTTTTGTGCAGGGTTTATGACCAAATGCCTGAGCCTAGATGGGTCATCTCTATGGGTAGCTGTGCAAATGGGGGTGGTTACTACCATTACTCGTATTCTGTTGTTAGGGGATGTGACAGGATTGTCCCTGTTGATATCTACGTCCCGGGCTGTCCTCCCACTGCTGAGGCCCTACTCTATGGCCTTCTCCAGTTGCAGAAGAAGATCAACCGGCGCAAGGATTTCCTCCTTTGGTGGACCAAGTGAGGGCGTTCATATTGTGTGTTGGGCAGCTTTGGTTATATCCTATCAAATAAAAAGTCAATCTGGGGTGGTTTGCCCTGGCTAAGCACCATGTAAAGGGAGACGTTGCATTGGCATGTTATAAATTTAGATCTCAGGATGCCCTTTGTTGTGCTTTGGTTTTTTGTTCTGTTGTTTTTGGAGCTATAATAGTAGCCACAGATTCTCTAAAACCTTGTTTTTGTTTCTAAACCTCATGTACTTGTTTTGATTGTTGAAAGCTGCTTATAGGTTTTTGCTAAACCTGGGATCGAGTATGCTTGGAATTTGCAAGAGATCTCAATTCCAAGTTGCCGTATATTGTTGTTTGTTCCAGATCTGTAGAGATAATGCGCATTGTAGATGTACTGGTGCAACCCGCAGGTGGTCGAGTTGGTAAGAGCCTGAGTGTGGAACCTTTATATCTAGGTTTGAATCTCGTCGACGCTAATTAGAGTTAAATCCTAATTTATTCTTAGTGGCCAAAGGGGGAAAGTGTTATTAGTCTCTGAGCTCAGAAAACCTTTGAAGATACCGTCGTTGATTATCTAAAAAAAAGTTCTGGTGCAAGCAACAACCTCTGCTGGTTGTTTAACTAGCAGTGGAGACTTGGGAGGAATGAAGTGGCTACAGATGAGATATTTGAGCTTTTGAGATTGGAAATCCCTCTTCAGCAGAAGGGAATGAGAGGATTTTTGTGTTTGCAAAATTGTTCAGTACATGATGAGAAAGAAATAATGAAGTGCATTACAAGTAAATAAAGAAATATTTACCATGATATATCACCGAGGTCTATAACTTATTCAGAAGTACCCAGGGTTTGTGGAACTGACTGATAGTGACTAATGCAGTTCAGTCCCGAAAGCCTGGAGGAATGAAGGAATATTGTCAGAGAAAGAAGGGAGTATAGAAGAGAATTTGACTAGGAGAATGAACGTTATTCAATTTGTGCCTGGGATAAAATTTCCCAATATCCTGCTCCTTCCAATAGATGCTTTGATTAGCTACCTGGAAAATCCTCTTACATTCTATTTATTAAAAATAAATTAAAATAAATTATTTCTCTATACAAGAACACACCTGGAAACTACCAACGTATTATTACAAAAAGAAGTAAAAAGAGCACCAGATCTTTCTCACACCTTTGTATCATACATACACTGGGTGAAACCATCTGAGTTTCTTTGCATTCCTACCTATTATGTCTCTGTCTAACAAGCTTTCAAGTTGGGATCGTAGAGACATGTCGACAGTTGGAAATGACAGCTCAATTCTTCCATCATTTAGATTGAAGACGCCCAGCTCGTGTGAATAATATGAATCCTCAACAGTTACACTTTTTGCGAAAGTAATGCACTTTCTGGAAGGGACAAGGAACCTTTGATCCCCCAAGCATTGTGTCTGTATAAACTTGTTACTCTTCGGGTCAAGCTTGTATATTTTGAATTCTCTTGTCCCCTTCCAATGACAATAAATTTGAATGAGAAGTGGGTAAATAGGAACATCGATTAATGAGAGTCTTGTCCTAAATTCTCAGTCATAATCAACCAGCCTTTAGACGACCCAAGAACAACCCAACTTGCTCCTCGAACTTGTGTCCTTGGCAACAGCAGCTTGGCATCAGACAGGCTCAAAAAGCTCAGGTAGTTGTTACTGGAATGTTGAGGGAGTGGTAACCAGGGGACTTCGTGCTTTCCACTGTGCATGTCTCTTCGCATAACAACCGACTACCAGTACTTGCAGATGGTTCTTAACCGTATTCGATCCTTGATCTTCGTGTGCTGTAAAATCATGTCCATCATGTCGAGGGGTGGTTCTTGCCACTGGCTGCTGTAGGCGTCACCAGTAATACTAGTAGCAGTGGCGGATCCAGGATTACGATTTTGGGTGGGCTTGAAATTTTTAACTAAAGAAAGAAAAAATGTGGAGAATCTCGACGTTGCGAGAGAAATTTATTGATAGAAAGAAAATGATACATCTAGTCAGGGGAGGACATATATAATAAGCATTTTCCCTCCAATGCATATGCAAAATTATAATTCAAACTGAACAATTAAACTAAATATGCAATGTGATACAATATGATAGCATAAACTAACAAAATTTAACTCTACGAGTCGATGAAGCTTCAAACTCTTCAATCATCTCCTCATTAGTAATAGATTCAGCATACTCTTCTCAATATGAAAGACCATACAATCATCAAGAAACTCATATTCCATTTTGCTTCTAAGTTTATTCTTAATGATGTTCATAGCTGAAAATGCCCTTTCAGTAGTTGCTGTAGAAACTAAAATAGTCAAAACTGAAATAGTTAATTTTTTTTAACTCAAAATTTTTGGATGGGCTTGAGCCCCACCAAAACAGGGCTGCATCCGCGCCTGACTAGTAGTTATTTTGCTGTAGACATCTTTCTCTCTTCCTAATAAGCTGAGCCCCCATAACCACCTATATTGTTCTTTCCCTATCAGTGGTATTTACTTGATCTCTCGATATTCCTTGAAACAAGAGCAGCCTAAACTGGTACTTTATAGAGTTGCAAAAGCTTTTCAATTAACTAAGGAAATTGAAACATAATTCTAACACCGCCGTTGTCTCGTTAGGAAACAGAGCAGATTACATGATACTATTAGGAAACATGCAAGATCGACTAGCTTGGGGTCAAGAAAGGTAACAAATGTCAAGAATAATGAGAGAGGTGATCTATTGAAAACCTTTCACTAGTTGAGAATTTTTATTTTGTGGTTTGTTACGGTAACAAATGTTAAGAATAATGAGAGAGATGATATATTGAGGACTTTTTTGTTGATAATTAGTTGAGAACTTTTTCTTTAATGGTTTATTACGGTAACAAATGTCAAAAATAATGAGACAGATGATCTATTGAAGACTTTTTTATTGAGGACTAGTTGATGACTTTCTTTTTATTGGTGTATTACACCCACTTTTCAATCATATTTTTTCATTTCAACCGTTCAGTTTATGGGTCTATATAAGTAGATCACTTATACAAATTTTTAGTCAAATTTGTGATCGTTAAGACATCAAAATAGATCAAATCAATGGATGGATGATCTAAATATGTCAAACAAAAATCGTTTAAGTTTATAATCGGTGAATCACATTTGAATGTCTTAACGATTTTCAATTTGTATGAAAATTTGTATGGATGATCTACTCATATATATCTAAAAAACTAGATGGTTGAGATGTGAATATGCAATCGAAAATAAGATGAAACGAAAAAATCCTTAACTGGTTCTCAACAAAGAGGTTCTCAATAAAACCCCTCCGGAAATAATGATGCCCTATTTTTTGAAAATCTTGTACATATGGGATCTAAATCTTGGTCTTTCCGTTAAAAACAAATATATATTGTTTTTGTCTATTTTTTCAGACTACAAATCTAGAAATGTGTTTTTTTCGATGGAAAAGGAAATTTACAACACAAAGCTCCGAGAAACTCCGCCCAAAAAGATCGAGCTGGAAGGCAGATCTCGAGGATAGAGGCAAAGAAAACATCCAAACAGAAGATGAAGACAAGGAATGACCAAGAGAAGTTAGAAGAGTTCCGTCTGTCGGAGGACACCTGTCAATGTGTGATGGGCTATTTTTGTTTGCTCCGTGAGAGCGTGTTGCACAGTCGCGCAGTATTTTTTTTCTCTGAAAAAGCAGATGAAATGGTGTAAGTTGGGGGTAAGTCTCCTTGGTAATAGCACCGAGGTGTTTTTACAGAGCTGTCTCTTCCTCGTCTCCTCATCAAACCCTGCCTGAAATGAAATCCCATTCGACGAAACTTATAAGGAACCGATTGTTCCATTTCATCGATGTCGACAAAGAGCAGAAGGAATCAATTCATTCTTCCGAGCCAGAAAGCGATGACGGGGATAATGTCGAGATTGGCACGTAGAATTCAAGGAGTCTTCCCGGTCTTGATTTTGGGTTTTGGAGAAACCGCTATGTTCAAAAATGAAAATCCCAAATCTGAGTCTGCTGGGTTTTCAAGTAAGCGATGGTTACCGAAGCCTTGGAAGCAACTTCCGCTGACAAATAGTGTTGGTTAATCTAGTAATCAACTGTAGGATATGACTATGGGGTTTTGGATTAGCTCATTAGCAGAACAAGAGGGAGAGCAAGTTGTTGAATCAAGGCCTAAAAAGAAACCATTAATAATCACGAGTCGTTTGTTGTTTTGGATTTTTGAAGTTTTGGTAGAATGTATTGCACAAAGTTTTAGAGGAAATGCCCTGCCACCACCATCGACAATGGAGATGAGTCGGCTGGGTAATTGGGTAAGCCTTGTTGGAGATGGTTGAGTGGTGTGGCTCTGCCGTGGGATAATGGGTATGTTTCAGTGGCCGTGGAGAAAAGATGAGATAAATGGCAGGTGATTTGGTAAAACAACATTCAGGGGAGCCTAGAATGTAAAAACAAATTTCAGCTCCCAATAAGACAATTTGTCAACGGAAAAGGCATTTTTAATCAACCTGGCAATTCATTGCTTCGTTTCATAGAATGGTGAGTATTCCTTGGATTAAGAATTTGACTCGCTTACAAAAAAAAGAATTTATGACAGCACATGAAAATATAACGAAGAGATGCATTTTGATATCAAAAGAAACATTCTCAACCAACAGATATTCATAACAGAAACCCAAAAACAAATTATACAAATAGAACAAGGATTCAGGAGGAAATAAAAAGCATAGGAAACAAGTTAAAGATCTAGCCATAACAAATATCTGAAATAGGACAAACCCAGATACAGAGTTCCATAAAAACACTAACCTGTATAACCTTGCTACAGAAACACAATAATACATAACCGGCTAAACCCCACTTTTTAACTCTGGGGAAGTTTTGGCAACTCCACTTGGCTGAGCAGTCTGTGAAGCAGGAGCCCCGGCACCGGCCGCATCATATGCCCCACCTCGAGTGTTTCCATTCGCTCCTTCAGCAGAATATGCATGAGGCTGTGTGTATCCTGCAGCACCATAAGATGTATTGTAGGGTGGTGCCTGCTCATAACCTGGCTGACCAGAAGGCGGTGCACCATAAGCTGGGGGGCCACCATAGCCTGCCTGAGCTCCTGTAGAACCATAACTGGATGGTGGGACACGTGCACCAGAATCCGGCTGAGTATATCCGGAAGGTGGAGGCTGAGAATGGGGATAGCCTGGATGCACAGCTGGTGGTTGACCATAGCCACCGGGAGTGGTGGGTGACTGAGCAGGAGGCTTTTGCGCTTGAGGTGGTGCTCCATATCCAGGCCCATATGCAGATTGAGCAGGTGGTTGTTGAGTCCCATAACCAGTTTGAGAAGTCGGGGGCATTCCATAACCTGGCTGAGAAGACACTTGAGGCGGGTAACTTGCAGGGTTTGAGCTTGGCTGTTGACTGGCAGTGTATGCTTGCTGCCCCCCTGGAGCTGGCTGCACAGGAGGTGCTTGGGCCAATCCCCCCTGAGATCCATAAGTATCTGGAGCTGGGTTGCTCACATTACCATAGTTGGCTGCAGGATAACCATGTTGATCATATGCTGGTGGCTGGCCATACCCAGATTGAGGTGGTGCCTGATATCCACCATAGCCATCTTGAGAATAACCTTGTCCTTGCTGATTATAACCTGAAATAGGCGGCTGGCCATAATTGTAGCTAGCATTATCCGCTGGCACAGCAGAACCACCAGAGTTTTGCTGCTGGTGTGAGGGTTGTTGGGAATAGTAATCATAAGAGCCTCCTTGAGAGGTCTGCTGAGTTGGTGCAGCAGCTGACTGATCCCAACTGGTGGGATATCCACCAGATGCTGGTTGAGGAGGATAGCCAGGATAAGAAGGCTGAGATGCATTGTATTGAGGTGTTGCACCAGAATATGCTCCAGACTGTCCATATCCATAACCAGGTTGTTGCATGGGAGGACCACTAGGAGCCCAGCCAGTTGAAGGACGTGCTTGATAACCTTGCTGTGAATATCCTCCACCCATTGATGGGTTTCTAACACGGTTCTGCAAGAAAATTAATCTCACAAATAACCATGGCGAACTTTCCATGATGCTGGATATGGAGGAATATAAAATGCAAAGGATGTATAGGAGCAGACATTGAAAAGAACAGGAAATATCTAAATATTAATAGATCACATAAAAAGGTAGGGGCAAAAATATATCCATACAGTGAATAACAAGTTCCACATTGTATTAGGAGGAGGTGTAAATGCCTACATACCGTACTGATGGTTGTTTTAATTGAGTTACTCCAGCAGAAGCACCCTCTCCCTATTTGAAGCGAATGGGTACAGAAAAACACAATACTATACAAGCTTTCACAAAAGCAAACAAGCATACAGAAATACTGATGCTGTAGATACCTACATACCATACTGGTGGCTGTACTAATTGAGTTTCGCCAAAAGAAGCCCGCACTATATTGATGCATAAGGGTGCAGAACAATAATACTACGTAACCTTTTTATGAAAGCGAATTCGCATATTTCTAAAGGCCATGGCAACGGAGTACGTTCAGAGTGCATAGGGTTTAGGGTAGAAGACACAAACAGTAGAATCAAGAAGATCCAAATAATTGATACAAGCTTCAACATAAGTGAAGCATTGCACTAGAATCAAAAGATTCAATAGAGAACTACCGTAATACAGTCTCATTGAACCAAAATAGAATCTGTGTACATAATTATATCAAAATTAGTCAATTTTCAATAGTTATTAGCCTCCATGCTAGAATCAAAATATTCAATAGAGAACTACAGTAATACAGTCTCATTGAACCAAAACAGAATCTGTGCATGTAATTATAACAATATTACTCAAGTTTCTATAGTTATCAGCCTCCATACTATGAACAGAAGATTCTATCCAAAATATCAATACTAATCACCAGAAAATGGGATTTAGAACCATACCAGAGTTATGCTGAGGGAACACCAACATAAAAGGAATCCATGTTGGTGTCACCAAAGGTCCAATAAAATCTAACCCTACAATAGTCCCAATAAAATATCAGTCATATGGTACAAGAGTAATAAACATATTTGGTGGTAGAACAAGCTGCTATCCCAATAATATTTGCTCACTGAACCAACAATTCTATGTTTATATCACCGGAATTGAGGAACTCAATATGACTGAACAACCTAGGACGGATATACAAAACCTCCCCCACAGGCTAAATTTTCAATGAGCAATAGCTTATGATAGTTCAAACTGCTAATCCTAAACACCATCAGAATCTTAAAGTCAAGTTAACCACTATCTGCATCAATAAAAACTAATAGCAGATATAAGATACCTATTCAAATGACAATGTAAAACACCATCAGTTTCTATATATAAATTTAGAGCCTCATCCAGATAAGATCCAAATGGGTTTCCGGCAGTGATTACCATGCCAATTGAGCTCCTCAACTGAAACTATAAAATCAGTATATGATTCAATATTCAATGCAGCCTGCTGCTTCCAGTGTTTAACACGTTAGACTAGAACTCTTGCAAGTACACTGTGCACCAACATTGGCGGAAAACACAACTCCTGGGTCACACAGAGAGGTCTTCAAGGCTATGAACTTGTATGACCCTTGATAACCACATAACACTCGATTCCAATAGGGATTCAACATAATGTTGACCATCAACAAAATAAAGGGGAACTGTAACTCGAGTGGAAACGATAACTACAGCTTTCATTATTTAAAGCATTTAAAACACAAAGGAGCAGAAAACTCTGCTAGACTAAGACATACAAGATTTCACATGTTTGGGAAAAAAATCACATCATAAGAAATCCAATTAATGGATACACGTCATTATTCAAAGCATTTAAAACACAAAGGAGCAGAACACTCTGCTAGACTAAGACATACAAGATTTCCCATGTTTGGGGAAAAAATCGCATCATAAGAAATCCAATAAATGGATACATGTTGCTTGCACATTAAAAATATGAATAGACAATAAGAAAAAGAATTATGAAACTACAACAACCAAATGTGAATGCACCATCAAAAGACAAAGGGAGTCCAAAAGCAATTGCCAATATATATAGATCTATATGTATATGTATGAATTTAAAAAAAAAGGAAAAACTAATGGCAAGAAAATAACATCTATTTTCAGAAAGACACTATCATTCTAATGTAGCTTCTTCAAACTACCAAGAAATTCAAAGCACAAAGTACCCGAGTTTGCAGATAAATACCAACTAGAAATACCTCGCTAATAACTTCATTCACCAACTGTTTGGCAGCTTCAATTTGTTCACTAGTTCCCTCAATCTGTACTGTCCTTTCAGTTGAGGTGTCACCAGGGGGAAGATGCAAAGGAATCACCTGCATGGACCAGGGCATTCAAATTACAAAACCATTTGAGTTATTTTATGTTAGCACTCCACTGCCTTATAATTACTCATATGGCAGGGAAAGGACGGAAATTCAAACAAACAAACCTGGATACGAGCAGCAGTACTAGCTTGCATACTTTTAATAGCTTCCCCTCGTTTACCAATTACAAGACCAACCTGAAAATTACAGTCACAAACTGTCGAAAACCAAATCACTACAACACGTTAAAGGATGAAGGAAACTCATATACCTTGTTGTTAGGAATTTTCATTACAAATGTTTCAGCTCCAGCTTGTCCAGTTGATCTTCGAGAAACTATAGCAGGACCACCTGATTCAGCCTGGTATAAACATGCATTTGTAAGTACCAAGTTCAGTTAACTTTGATGACAATCTAGAACATGCATTTTATTAGCTAGTGAAAATCTCCAATTACGGAATCAGCATCCCCAATATATCACAACTACTAGTGTTTCACATATAAATACTGACATACATAATACTCCAAACTTAGTAGTTGCCGAAAAACATTGCAGATGATTACCTCAGCGAGAACTTCATTTATCAAATGCTCAGCTTTTGAGATTTGCTCTGGAGTTCCCATGATCTCCACCTCCCTAGTAGGACAGTTGAGGTCGGCATCGGCATCTCGAGTAACCTGAATCTTGGCTCCTCCAGACTGAGCCTGGAGATACTTAATAGTCTCTCCCTGTTTACCAATAATAACACCAACCCTGCCATTCGGAACCGCAATCTTCTTGCTCCCGCCTTGAAATCCATACGAAACTGGAATCGACGACGGAGCTGAGTAAGGATTGGCATCTGTATCACAATCTCATTCATCACCAATCAAAACTCCAGTATACCAAATCGAAACAAGTAGAGAAAGGAATTGAAGATAGATAGACGAACCAGATGGAATAGAGCTGTATCCTCTGTCACCGGAATCGTAGCCGCCGCCGTTGTCAACTCTAGGGCGCTTGGTTTCGAGGCCGGCGGCGGCGGCGATGCCGCTACTGGCGTTGTTGAACAAGCGAGCAGCAATCTCCTGAGCGCGCTGCTTGGCCAGCTGGATGTCGTCGACGGGCGGAGGGACGCTGCCGTAGGACGTTGGCCCAGAGTCGGGCGATGAGGACTGGAGGATAGGGGCTGAGAAGCCGGTGACACGGATGCGGGTATTAGGCTCCTCGTATTTCCGCTTATTGCCACCGGAATCGGGACCGGAGGAGTATTGGGCTTCGTCGGCCATCCTTAGCACAAACCCTAAAAGAAGGAGAAGACGAAGAAAGAAGAAGATAGAGAGAACGAGTGAGTGAAGCAAGGCACGGGTAGGCGATATACGGTGGTTTTTTTGCGTCTGCACGTGCGAACCATTATTTCGTTTCTTCTCTTTTTATAACTATGCACGGCTTAAAATTCTCTTTACCACTGATAAAACCCATTATTCACCCACAGAAAAAGATACGGGTGGGCAAAAAGCCTGAAGAAAAAAAAATCTAATCAGGTTTTTTTCGAGTTCATGTGAATTTAGATGACGTATGAGCCGGGTTTTGTTATGTGCAAATCGGGCCAAAGCTTTTAAATTTTTACCAAAAAATTCGAAAGTCTGGTACCTATTATGTCATTCTCTGATTGGGTGTCCTAAACTAATATCATACATTCAACCACACCGAAAGCTTACCCTAAATTCCCACACATTCGTTGAAAAATTTTGTTAGGACCCGGAAACCCTAAGGGTTCGGCCTGTTTCATACCGGTCCGGGCTTTACCCGGGCCCTGCAGATAACAGACCCGGGCCTTGATTTTTTAACGACTAAACCCGGCCCGCCATACTACCATCGGGCCAGGCCCGAGCCCTGAAAAAATTAACCCGGGCTGAGCCCTAGAAAAAGACAGAAAAACTACTTCATCTTAGATCTATATCTATACCGTATTATAAAGTCAGATTCTCTTTTGATGTCATCAGCTAAATCAAACTTTTGAACTTCTAAAAATACCCCTATCAAATACCAAAACTACAACAAAAAAATAAGAAGAATTAATATACACAAGGGTTAATATGGTAAATAACCAAAAATAGATAAACAAAATAAATAAATAAAAAATTGTGGAGATAAAAACGTGGGTAGTGAAGAGATAGTGAGAATCAAATTGAAAATATATTTTTGACACTGCATATTTACATGGATTAAGACTGGTGATAATAATCCCCAGCCATTAGGGTACCTAGTATTCGAGCCTAATGGCAATTTTAGATTTTTAATTCTCTTAATAAATATTTAACGAAACTTCCTTTTTATTAATTTTTTTAATATGATGATTAAAAATATGAAGTTAATGGTAAATATGATGATCTTTATGTAGTTAATGGTAATTATCTTCTTTTTTTGGAGAAGAGGGGGTGGAATTTGATTTTGACACATGGCACCATGATCAACTTTTTTTACATGTTTTTATTTACCGGTTAACCAGTTATCCCACGTCTCATTCCACTGATTATATTTTTGTACCATATGATTGTAATTGCTATATGGATTAATTACTAAATATTACCTGAATTATAAAGAAATTGTGTTCTCGAGTTTAACAATAGAAATAAAAAAAATATTTAATTTTAATAAAAAAATTAATGTATAATTTTTTATTTCATCAATTACAAAGATATTAGGAATTGACATAAACACTCGAGTATTATCAAATTTTAATGGTGTTAGTGGTCTGAGCTATTAAAATTTTAATAGAATGAAACCTAAGGTATGCAAATATAAGTTTTTGATAATTTTGTATAAAAATAAAAATAACATCCGGTGTCTTTTATAATTAATCTTTATTATATTTGTAACTCCAAATCCTTTTCTATTTTCTGTTCTTTGTTTGTCGTCCAAAATCCCAATTCCCAAGGCATGTGAGTCCAAAAATCCCCAAACTCTATTTGTTTTTTCTAAGTTGATGAGGTGAGCATGGTAGACTTTAGTCTATGTATGAAATATATTTGGATTAATTTAACACTTACATCTCCTATATATTTAAAGAACATCAAAGGAAGGAAGAAGACGAAGTAAAAATGCAGACAGATAGTTGATATTCTTTGGTAGACAGATCCATGGTGTAACTGAGAAGATGGCTTTTCAGTGGACTGTATAGAACAACTACGAAAATTTGACGATCATTACCAAAATCAAAAAATATTGTCAAGCACAAGCACTGTCCTACAAAATCAGTTTGAAATTATTTGTAAAAGGAAATTAAAAAAAACACATTTCAGAGAGAAGGCCTAAATACAAAACTCCTCGAGAACTGCAATCTTGTACCATGTATGAGGGTGAACCGATCAACTGAAAAAGGAAGCGGTATTCTTTAGTGTGTTTCACCTATCCTAATCTGTAGGGGCAGCTTCTATGACATTTTGTAGTTCACTATTGTAATGTTCCCTCAAATCAGGTTGTTCCTGAATGCCATTAGCATCTTTGGTGAAAAGAACAAAATGAATGCTAGAAATGAACCAAAGAACATTTTGATAACCCATCTCATTGGGTCGTGATCCACTCCTGGTGTAGACTTTGGGGTTGCAGTGGCTGCTGCCAGTGGTAGAGCTTCTATGACTGCATCTGCCAGATCTGTGATAAATGAAGGGGTAACACCGAGGGCAGGGACTCGGCCCCAATTCTCAATGCCGGATTCGAGGGCCAACTCCTTGTACTCCATATCGATTTCTTCAAGCGTTTCTATGTGCTCACTCACAAAGCTGGTTTGGAAAGAAATGCAAATATAAGGCAAAATTGTAAGAAACTAGGAAAACAATTCTACATACTGCATAGCTCTATAACAGATTTGGACATAGCAGACTTTTTACATGGCAGAGTGAAATACCTGACTGGAACAGCTACGAGACTTTTTACTCCTTTCTTGCCAAGCTCAACAAGAACTTCATCAGTGTATGGCTTCAACCATTGTACAGGACCAACTCGGCTCTGTTCACCAGCCAAACAGAAATGAAGGGAAACAAATTTCAGAAACCTAATCAAAGTCATAGCCGTAAGCACTAGAAAGCAGAAACGAAGGGAAACATTTCAGAAACCTAATCAAAGTCAAAGCCATAAGCACTAGACAGCAAAAAAGTTGGTCCCACGAGCCATAAAACAAATCACAAAATTAATAGCTAGAACTTCAAAAGTATTTCAAACCACCTGGTAGGCAAGAGTATGTTCATTATTGATTCCTCTAGCTTTCAACTCTTTCATTATTAAGAAGATACACTCCTCCATTTGATCTTTGTAGGGATCACCAGAGTCCTTCACATAACTGAGTGGTACCCCATGGGCGCTGAAGAATATCATGACCTAATGTGCATACAGTGTATATGCAAAGTTCATTGAGTAACAATACCGAGAGATTTTAAATCACATGTATGAGACCAAACCAAAATATTCAATTGCATTAACAAAAATCCAGATTAGTTCACAAATTAACCAAACACACCTGTGCAGGCTCAGAAAACCTATCTAGCTCTTTTGAGATCAAGTCGGCCATTGACTTAATATAACCTTCACGTTGATACCATGAATTTATAACTGAAACAGGCAACCGTGATAGATATGGATCATTCCTGCAAGGTGCGCTCAATTCAGAACAATTGACCTATGCATACAAAAACATAAGCATTTATATGAACTTGTAATAAACTGTAACCTGAAAACATTCTGGAGCACACGAACGCTTGATCCAGTTGTAGAGATAGAGAATTGAGGATACAGAGGCAGGACAACAAGCCTGGTTATTCTGTCCCTCTTAATCTGGCACATTACTTGAAATTTTGAATCAATTATTTGAATCATTCAAGTATACAGAAATACAAATTGACATTCTATTTTCTCACATCTTTCACACACGTCTTTCACATTGATAGGATCGCTACAAGGAAATTAGAACACTTACTTGCTGAACTGCTTCCTCAGTGAATGGGAACCAGTACCGCATTCCGACATAGACATTCACTGGCATGTCCTTTGATTCCAAAGCCATGTTCAGTGCACTTGCCTGTATTATCACGCAGTAAACAAACTTTTTAGCAAAAACGGATAAACATAACAGAACAAGAAAACCCGGAAATACTCCATAGAAACAGATTCATTATTGTAGAACAATACAGATTATGCGAACAAAAGTTATTCAAAGGATTTGAACAAGACTCAAGCTGAATTTTCCCTACCTGCTCATCTGTTATCTTACGCAAAGGTGAACCACCCCCTATAGAAGCATACCCTTCTTTGCTCTTAGGAGCTCGATACACAGAAATCAATTTCGCAAGCGGCCTCTGAAGAAACCGAAACAGCCTAGGTAGCCGTATGATATCCTAACACACAGCATTGCAATTGGTAAACCACACGAAAAGAACAGAAACATACACACATTCATCCACCACAAAAGAATTAAACGAAAACATACCGGGTCAGCAAACAGATTGAACAGAAACGGCTGAACATCATCAAGCGTCTCGGGCCCTCCGAGATTCAGAAGCAGAACTCCAACCTTCTCTTCCGCAGCCTGCGAGTGATGAGACTCCACAGAGGTCCCGCCGTAAGTCGATACACCCGCAGCAGCACACAATGCCTCCTCAACAGGGCTCTTCTTCTCACAATGTGAACCCCCAAACACCATTTCATCCCTCCCAGCATCTCTCAACGCAGAGCACACGAATTCAACCTTTTTTGAAACGATTCGCAATCCCTTATTGCAAGACCACGATGACCTAACACTATCAAAACCTCCAATTACAAAATCAAGTCTCAATTTTTTACAATACAAAAAAGCCAGCTTTACTCATCAAATCCATGATCGGAGGACTTACATCGGAAATTTATGATCCGAGCCGGAGAGCTTCAGCTGGGGAAGGACACCGGAGCATGAAACGGCGGCTTCCATGGCGTTTTCGGATTCGGAGGCGTGAAATTCAACCACTTTATACAGACCTCAACCCAACCACTACTACTAGCTACGACCTTCCCTCTAATATTCCAATCTGCTTCCTTTTTCTTCTCAAATGCGTGTTTTGAACGCTTCAACCACTACGTGGTCATTTTCAGACTGCGTTGCCATTCTTTACTGGAAGTTAGGCATCAGTCATACTTGATGGGCCTGAATATTGGTGGCCCAATAGGCCCAAGTCGACCCGTACCGTAGGGTTAGGTTCAGGGACTACATATAAATACAAAGAAGTGGCTGTTAACACACCAAACTAGAAGCTCTCTGCCTCCATATCTGTACGTACTCTCACATAGCAGCTCTCTATAGCCTCACAGCTCCTTTCTTTCAGCCTATCTGAATCTGCATACGATCGTGGTATACAATCTTGGTAGTTAAGTTTCGTTCAGGTTTGGTGTGTGTTTGTTTCTGGGTTATGGGATCTGAGACTTGTTATGGGTTTTGTGTATGGCTCTATACACGAGTCAACAGCAGGCGCCTAATTTTTGTGGTGACCATACTGCCGCTTAGAGCCTAGATTGAGTTTGGTGGGTGAAGATTCTTGAAACTAAGTTAACCATTTGTTTCAAGACACAATATCCACTATACATTTCAGCTTGATATTGGAATTTTCATTGTTTTTGGATTGGCACTCCAGTCAGACACGGGTGTTTGTTATTTAATCTCATAACAAGCGACCTTTTGCACGGTGCCTAGAATTAGCTACTTTCACGATTGGAGTGAGCTATATTTTTACTAGCTTTTCTCCAAATTCAGAGCAGCTAAATCTCATAAATTTAGTCTGAATTTGCAAAATCTCTGATCTTTCTTAGTGTTAGAAACGATTGTAGTTAAAGAATTCGAACGTGTGATGGTTGGGAACATGTTTGCTGGATTGTGATCTTGGAGAAGAAACCATGAATTTGAATAATTGTGATTGATGAGAACTGAAAATCTTTATGGCTCTATACATACGAGTCAACAGCAAGAGCCATTTCAATGGTGCCTTGACTGCCGCTTGGAGCCAAAATTGTTTTGCCAATAGAAGATAGCTTGCAATGATTTATGGTTTCATGCTACAATTTTTGGCTACATTTCATTATGCTACCACCAGTCTCAAAATGCTCAATGAAATTTTGCGTTTAAACTCTAGTTTTCGTGCTCAATGACATGGATATGCAAAATGAATGGCATTTCCTTCTTTTTTGAAAGTATTTGGGCGAAAGGGTGTTTTAAAGTCTTACTAATTTCTTTCGGAGTCTCGTAGTGGCATTGCAGTTCTCCTCGCCACATTTGTTATTCAGAAGAAATTATGTCTCTTAATATTCGAACTTCAGACCTGATGATTAGCAAGAGCAAGACAGAGATACCTGTTTTGGGAGTCCACAAAAGTGGTTAAAATGATATTATAACAGCAATGGCATTTGCTTCTTGTTGGCCCTTAAAATGATTAAAGAACAATGGTAGTTCCCAGCAGTCTTGCTCTTTATGTGTGAACCGAGACAGCAAGAACCTGAGACTGAGTATATGTTCTCCATCAAATCCATCTTAACATTTGAGACGACATGAAACTAAAGAAGTCTTTACTATATACATGTGAACTGAGCAGCTGATTCACATAAGTTAGTCACTATAATTCACAACAAATTTTTTAAGGTTACTGTATCATCACGTGACATGTTCTAATAGTGTTTTATTCTAATCGGATTTAGATATGAATTTTTACAACTAAAATATAAATTAATATTTTTTATCTTTTGTAAATTAACATTTAAATGTATTTATTGAGTTCATATTAGGGTTTTTAATTTAGTGTATTGAGGATATGATATATGATTTGGCGTATCGGATTTAGTGTATAGAGTTTAGGGCTTATGATTTAGTATTTAAAAAACACTAAAAATAAAAAATGGTCTTTAACAAAATAGCTAAAATTCATGTCTAAATTTAATTGTAATAAATTTACATGTCTAGATCTGATTGAAATGTAAGAGCATCTCCGGCAGCCTCCAAAAATTTTTTAAAATAGGGAAGCAAAAACCAAATTCTTCAAAAATATTATGCTCTAATTCCAACAGCTTCTCTATTTTGAAGATTTGACATTTATTAGAACAACAAAATATGGTACATCATAATTAATTATGACCAAAGGAGATTAAATATTTTATTGTAATAACAAAATAATTAATAAAATATTCTATTTTTGTAAAAATTTTGTTGGAGACCTTGAAAAATTAAATTTTGAGAAATGAAAACTTTGCTGCAAATTTGGGGAAGCAATGCTCATTTTTCTTCTCCATCCCCATTTTAGAGCATCTCCAGTAGCTTTCCAAAATTTCTTTAAAATAGGAAAGCAAAAACCAAATTCTCCAAAAATATTATACTCTAATTCCAACAGCTTCTCTATTTTGAAGATTTAACATTTATTAGAACAACAAAATATGGTACATCATAATTAATTATGACCAAAGGAGATTATATATTTTATTGTAACAACAAAATAATTAATAAAATATTCTATTTTTGTAAAAATTTTGTTAGAACCCGTGAAGAATTAAATTTTAGGGAATGAAAACTTTACTGCAAATTTGAGGAAGCAATGCTCATTTTTCTTCTCCATCCCCATTTTAGAGAATGAGATGAGGAAGCTGTTGGACCTAAAAAACACTCAATATTCTTCAAATTTGACAAAATCGAAAAAATGGGGAAGCTGTTGGAGATGCTCTTAGGGAATGAGATGGGGAAGTTGTTGGACCTAAAAAACACTCAATATTTTCCAAATTTGACAAAATCAAAAAAATAGAGAAGCTGCTAAAAATGCTCTAAAGCCACTAAATTTAGCACCACTACACACTGTCACGTGATGTTACGGTAATATTGAAAAGTTTCTCTTCATTCACCGCTGATAGCATCACACCATAAATCAACAATGCCAAATAACACACAATTAATGTTAGTCACCAAATAAGATAATTCCCATATCGAGTCAGGGTCAGCTGCACTCCCTGTAGGCAAATGGGTATAAATTCTAAATTCGTCATAATGAGAAACCAAAGGATTTTGATTCATATCTTCTTTTTATCTTTTTTTTAAATGGATTTTGATTCATAAGTTACACTGATTCAAACTAATCAGGTTCTGAAGTACATCAAAACCAAACCTCCACTCAGCTATCCTCAACTCGAAACAATAAAATCTTAAGCATACAGATCCTCAATGATTTGTAAGACGCCTTGGAAGCAACAATCGCAATCAAATGGACAAAGAGGGGTGCTTCCAGCATCTGCTTTGTTGATACCCAACTCTTCTTCTGTGTAGATAGCAAGTCCATCCTGTGTCCTCTTTTTCGGCCCCGAAGTTTCATCCACAAATGCACTATCGTTAAAGCCTAAATCTTTCTTCTTTCTCTTAGGCTTGTTTGGTTTTTCACTAGCCTCTTCACTTTGCTTTTTAGCCTTTTCAACTTCGGCTTTCTTCCTCTTTTTCCTGGCAAATATCTCATCAATCACACAAACAGGCTTCTTTGTGGGAGTATGCTTTTTCGCAGAAGATGTAGGTCTCTCTTCTTCCACAGGCTTCTCTACAACACTATTTTCTTTAACCTCCTTGGGGGATTTACTCTTCTTGCCCATCTCATGGGGATCCAGAATCTGCACATTGCAAATTACATTACTCACAATTGGCATCAGCACATTTGAAAAGGGATAGATAAATGCAATGCTTCAATCCACGAGACTCAAAAACTGGTTCTGCCTAAAGCCAACCATAAAAAGAAACTAAGAAACGCTTCCACGAATCCAAGGATTGCCTAACAGATTGAAGTATTTTCCGGTGTTTCTAAATTGCACTATACAAGACGCGCTGAAGGTCACATTGATTGACAGTGCAACCATTCGTTTCCCACCTCCAGCCTTAATTAGAACTGATAGCATTGCTGTCTCATTCCACGTGTGAAAGACCCCCCACCTTCAGCCTTTGTCCTGCAAACCCACAATTGATAAGGAACACTGCAGAAATTTCCCACCACAAGTTGCTTTAACACTGCTACATCGGGCTGTTTTACGATTCCAGTGGGTAGAGAAAACTTACTTGTGATCAGAAGGATTTGGGTAGAGAAAACTTGCTTTAACACTGCTACATCGGGCTGTTTTACAACATCCCTCTTCAACTGTTCATCATATCCAAAGACATTGATTATTTGCAGAACTAAAGCTGGATAATCTAGAATAATGTTTGAAATTACCTGTGTGGCTTCGCCTTTAAAGCCAATATACTCAATCTTGGTTGTATCACCACCAAAACTATCAGGGAAATGCAGTGTGATACTGCCCACATTTTGAAATTTGGAATACCTGATTGTAGGATGAAAGAAAAATTCAGAAAAAAATGTGAGCAGATACTTCAACTAACTGCTGTCAATTTGAATTAGAATAAGAGTACCACTTACAACTATTTCACCTTCTCAAACACTATGTAAGATGTATGATGTAGTATGGAGGGTACGGATAAGTACCCTGTCTGGTACTCCAACACTCGGAAATATTCAACCAAATCCCATTCCTTCAAATAACAAGAATACATTGTTTAGAAATGAAATGGTGAATTCATGAACTAACTCTCTGACAGGCTAATATGAAAGCATTACAGAATGACTTGCATTCCTTGAGCATCTGAAAAGTCAATGCCTTATCGGTCAATGAACCTAGAGTAAGAAATATTGCCTTGTTATTACATCTGATATAAAGTGAAAACTAGGACAAAAAAGAAGAGGGGCTATGAAAGACTAGATTTTGACCATAACAAAATACAGTAGTTTAATGTGTAATTGTAAGCTCCAGATTATGACTTTCTTGAGCAAGGGGGAAGGGGGACCCATGATACAATTCCAGAGTTGATTCTGAATGAAAGTAAAACATGAAGTGCATGCCAGAAAGGACAATTTTGAAATTAATGTATCAATGTAATAACAGATGCTACATCCTGATTGATAAGCAGATGACCCATGAGTTTCTAAGAATTAATCATTCTTGATTTCCTAGACCTTCTTGCCTCAATGTCTAATTACACCAATATATAAGAAATCCATAGATGATATTAAATATATCACTTACACCCTCATCTTGGAAGGACTTGTTCCATCAGCACCACCAACAACTGATATGCTCTTGATCTGCACATCAGTTGTGAATCTATTAGAAACAAAAACTTAACTATTCAGTTCAAATCCCAAGTACCAGCATAAGAGAAGACCTTTAATCTACATTGGTCCCAAATTATAGATCCTAAGCACATCTCTCAAGATGCCAAGCCAACATACAGTGGAACTACAGATATGTTAAACATCAAACATAACAAAAAGCAACTAAGTCAGCACATTAGCCAAACTCAATAAGGTTCATAGAATAAACTACGAGACAATGGGATCACTGATAATGATTCACATATGAAGTGTTATGTTTTAGGTGAACCTCGAGATGCTACTAAGGTTGAACAGATCATTAAAAACAACTGAATGTCTGAAACCAAACATATGTTCCCATTGAAATAAATGTACAAACCAAAGGCACTAAATCTACTAGTCTTTCATTTGCGAATGGAATCTTCAACTGCGCAATCCCGAGAAATCCAGCTAGCTAGCCTTTCTTATTCCCATAGGTAGCCTAACTTAAACCGAGGATTAAGAATAGGAAAAACCTCCAAGCCCCTATAAAACAAGCTATTTCAATGTAAAATTTTGCATTCCTTGTTTATGAGCATATTATGGACAACTCGTCTAATGAAATTGTATGCCACTTACGGAATAAAAATAAGTAACTCAGGATCACCCTCATTGCTCTCCAGATGTCCCTGTTGCAGAGAATAAGATGAAATAAGGCTTCATACGGTTGACAACTAAAAATTAAACTAAAATAAAAAAAATTTGGTTAAATTAAACCAAGTCTCAATAAAAAACCAAAACCCTGGGTGCTGCACACTTATCAGTCTTAGAATAGTACCGACACATTGTTCATCAAAATGTTATCTCTTACAAAGTTCGGACTATTACTTCAACAGTGAAGTGTAGAGTTGATGATTCCAAAAATCAGTATGTTTCACTCTAAGAAAACTGTTGAAAAGACCACTCTTCAAATCAAGAAGATAAAGCAGAAACATGAAAGAAGGGAGCATTACCCCAGATGAATTCAGCCGCTCCTCCCAAGCTTTGAACACAGATTAATAATGGGCATTAAGACTAAAATCAAGCAGTCTGTCAAAGTTTCAGGTTGAACACAGTATCAAATACTCAGTCTTATTTTCCCAGAAAACTGAGGTGGGCTGCAGCAAACCCTAGCCCACCTCTAGATCCGTCCCTGACTTGACAGTGCCCGGAACTGCCACATTTAAAGCAGAAACCTAAAAACACAAAATGGCATTCTCACAATGACAAAAATTACATAAGGATCACAAGACATTTCAATGGAAGTACAATCAATTCAATCATAAAACTAAAAGCATAAAAAATATCAGCCACCCCTCTCACTCACCTCACAATCCCACATCAACAATCATCAATTCCTCTGTATGCCAAAACCACAACCCACAACACATCCAAAAACAACAACAATTATCATCCTTTGAAATACAAGAATGCAAAGCAAATATTATCCTTCACAATCAAACAACACAAAGCAAAATGGGTCACTAGTTTTCACATGGGCACTCTCAGAAAAACCCAACAAGATCAAAACTTTAGCCAAGTAGACAACGAAACCAACTAGCAGTAAGCTAACAACAACAAAGCAAGAGCAAAATCCAACACTTAAAAAATAAAGATTGAACCTTTGGGAGGTCTATACGCTTGTAGAGAGACCAATCAGAGGAGCAGTCATGTTCTTCGCAGCTATGATCATGCAAGCAAGCCATCTCCAATTTTTCACAAACAACAACAAAATGGAAGCTAGAATTTAGGGAGCTCTACCTTTAAAAGACCGAAATGCCCCTCAATCCAAAACGCAGCGTTTAATAAAATTGATTAGATCTGGAAGCAAAGCTGGGAAGCTTGTAGAGAGAGAGAAAGATGGAGGGAGGAGAGAGACAGGGATCGGGTGGGGCGAGGTACACGCTGAGGCCGGAGAGGATAAGCAACGAGGACATACTGTTCTGCGTGGATGTCGACCCGGAGTGTATGTCGGAGATGAGACCCGGCCCAAATGGCCGGGCCCTGACCCGATTGGAGTCCATCAAGCAAGCCATACTTCTCTTCATCCACACCAAGCTCACCATCAATCCTGAACACCGGTTCGCCTTCTCTGTTCTATCAAAGTCCGTGTCTTGGGTCAGTTCAAAATCTTCTCTTACTTGGTTTCTGTCTTTTTGGGCTTCTAATTTTTACTGTGGACGATTCGATTTCAATTGATTAGGAGTAGCAGATGATCACAAAGTATGAAAGGTTGTTCCTTTTGTTGATTGTGAAGTCTTTTTACTCACTGTTGAAAAAAGTTGAGACCTTGATTTGATCAGCCTAGCCATGTAGTTGAGTTTGGTGCTTTGCATGCGTTTACTTGCCTGGAGCTCATGTGATGCAAGCGTAATGAATTCAAACTATAAATTGGCTGTAGTGATTTTGGAATGTCTTTGTTGTTAGACTTGTTTTGTGAAGTACTGCTGCTGCACTAGGAATAATTTATATACCGTGTTGGTTAACCAGAGTCCGCAATATGAATACGGGAGCAATTTGAATGATTCTCTGTAGGTTGTGTTTATCAGTCAGTTGTCCTTTTTTGTGTGAAAATTTGGTTTAGCTTTATAGATTGATTTGGAACTTATTAGTTTTCGTCTTTGTAGATACGGAAAGAGTTTAATAGTGATGTTGAGTCTGCAAAGGCTGCATGTCGAGCGATGTGTGCTACCTCATCACCTGGGCATGCAGATCTTACCACTCTATTTCGGATGGCGGCTCATGAAGCCAAGAAATCTCGGGCGCAGAAAAGAATATTGAGGGTGGTGAGTAGTTGAGTTTTATGTTTTGCATGTGTTTGTGGAGGCCTATACCTCGATGGAAATATGGTTATGACCAGACGACAACCATGGTCTTGTTGTGTCCGTACATTCGAATTTCTTATGTGATTGCACAATGTTTGGATCCTGACATTCTCGCTCTCAGATTCTTATATACTGCAGATCATCAATGAAACCACAGCATCAGTGGCCTGTTAATCAGAAAATCTTCACTATGGATGTGCTTTACCTTCATGACAAGCCTGGACCCGAAAACTGCCCCCAGCTGGTGTATGATAAACTTGTGGAAGCCCTTGAACATGTTACTGAATTTGAGGGCTACATCTTGGAGAGCGGTCAAGGGTTATCACGAACCCTCTTCCGTCAAATGACCATGCTGCTGTGTCACCCTCAGCAGCGTTGCTCACAAGATTACTTGGACATACCTAGGTCTATCGCAAAAAGGTTGCCAGCAGACTCAATGCTCGGTGACGATAGTATATCTGTATAAAGCCATTGAGAACATCAGCAATCAAGTTTCTGATGTCTTCTAGCTTTTCTAAGTTAAAAGTCTTATGTTTGTAGTTGCACTGAAGTTAAAATTGGAATATCTTGTATGGTATGTACAAATTGCGGATCCTCTTATTTAGTCAATTTGAATGAATTTTATTATGATTCTCAATGTTTATTTAAGCATTTCTGATTCTCAGATTCTATATCACCTTGTAGAATTACAGTTATAATTCTAAGTTCAAGTCCTTACCAAGTTATGAGATTTTCACATTAACAACCTAAACTGGGGTTTAGTGGTGGTCTGGTGGAATAAATGCTTCAGGATTTGTATCTTGCATTTTTCATGTTTGGTCTGGATCTTGAGGATTAGCAGTTGGAACTCATAAAATCACTAAATTCTTGACATGCAGGTAATTCAGCTAGCTGCATTTCTGAAATTGAAAAAAAAATGAAAATAGAAAAAGAAAGGTTGTTTTGGAATGATATTTGCTGCTCTCACTATGCCCAAATTGTAAGCCCTTATCATTTTGAAATGCAAAAGAGAAGGAAAACGCTTGATGACAGCATACAGATTATTTCATTTGCATAGTGATAAGAAGTTAGAAGATCCAAACAGCAAGCAAGGCCTGCCCTTTGGAGTGTGGCTAACGTTTTTTCCCTTATAAAAGAATCCATTGATGATTATTCGCCACCTCCCATGCCTATGGAGTCAACAAATTGGATATCCACCGCAACAACGAAAAAGAAAAATACTGGTTTTGCAAAATGAGCTGCAGAATCCCAGAAATTGGAATAGGAATCCAAATCTATCATCCAAGTATGATCGCAATCACCCAATTTTCTTTTATTATCTCTAAGAGTTTTCTTTTGGTGGAATGTTATCTCTATGATTAGTTTTATTTTGATAATAGTATCTTCAGCTCAAGAAAGCTCAAAGAACTCTGCCGGCATGAGGTATTACGTGGGTCCTGTTCCACTTGTGCATCTTGAACAATTATAGAGTATAAACCATAATTCCAATTTGATATAAATAAATTTCATACTCAATTATTTTGCTTATTGTCTTCTTTGTAAAGTTTGACCCCCAACTGTCTTGATCTTCCTAAAGCCAAAAAAAATCTGTCTTGATCTTCCTTTCATCAAGTTTGAGGGACTCTAGAGACATCTCTAAAGTGTTTCAAGTTGGTCAAGAGTGAACTGATCATTCTGCTCTTTTTGCAGTTCATGGTGGGCAAAACAAGTTAACTTTGCTTCTGTGATCTCCTTCTCCCACTTCACTAACATGGGTTTGTGCCTTGTGAGTCACTCGTCTGAGAAAAAAGACCAAGTAAAAGTAAAGTAAAACTGTAAACCCCAGGATGACAAGAAATCCAAAAGTCTATAAGACTAATTTAGTAATCCAAGTGCTGTATGAACAAGAAACCAATAAGACATAGTTACTAATTCTTTAATCTCCTTTCAGCTCTCTGATGAGGCGCTTTAAATACGCTCCAATAATAATATAGTAATTATTGTTTTGCTAACATGCCCCATATTCTGGTCCTTTATATTCATGATGAAAGAGTCGACTTGAATTATATTTGGTTTAATATAGAAGAGTAGTAGCTGGAAGGAAGGAGAAAACCCCATTTCCAGTTATCATGGGAATCTGCATATCCTGCTCAGCATCTCAAAAGATTCAAGATGGCAATGAAAATGCAATGTTCTTTGAAAAAAACAGTGATTTCTTTGGGGATCCCAGCCTTGGTTCTCTTTATTCTAAGGCAGGAGGCAAAGGACTAAACCAAGACAGTGCCATTCTTTACCAGGTTTGATTTTGTAGTTGGTGATATCAAAGCATAATCTGTTTTATTGTTTGAATTCTGATATTACTAATTCATGTCATATAACATGTTAGATCATGCCTAACACGTATTTCTTCTTTTTATTCATTAGGGCTATTTTTGATGGGCATGGAAAGAATGGTCACATAGTGAGTGAGATGGTAAAGAATCGCCTACCAGCACTACTACAAAGCCAAATGGAAGCTCTTGAACAAGCTACTCTGGTAACAGAATCAGATGGTAAACAAATTTGTAACAACGAAACAGCTATTGAAGCAGAACCAAGCAAGAACTTTGATAAGTGGGAAGCAGCACTTGTCAATGCCTTCAGAGTAATGGACAAGGAGATTAAGCTAATTTGGACTGCTCTTCTTATGGAAGTACTGCTGTCGTTATAAGACGGGTAAAAAAACAATGACTCAACCAAATTGCTATTCTTTCTTATTTTTTCTTGAGATTTAATTTTATGAATCAAACAGGGTGTGACCTTTTTATAGCTAATCTGGGTGACTCATCCTGGGAACAATGACTGAGAATGGAATTGAAGGCATTCAATTAACCACTGATCTAAAGCCTGGTTTATTCCTTGAACGTTTTATGTAGTATGTGACTGATTATCCATTTTAATGCAGGTGAAACTGAACGAATAACAGCATGCAATGGTAGAGTGTTTGCACTGAAGAACGAACAGCACATCCAGAGAGTGTGGTTGCCACATGAGCTCCTTCCAGGTCTAGCCATGTCGAAAGCTTTCGGGGATTTTGTACTAAAAGATTATGGCATCATTGCCATACCTGATGTCTCCCATCGTCGCTTGACCTCCAAAGATCAGTTCATTGTTCTTGCAACTGATGGGATATGGGATGTGCTTAGTAACGATGAAGTTACATCTATTGTGTGGGAAGCCAAGAATGCAGAGGCAGCTGCCAGGAGAGTGACTGAAACAGCTATAGCCACATGGAAAACGAAGTACCCAACTACTAAGATAGACGACTGCACAGTGGTGTGCCTGTCTTTCAGTACATTGTAACGCCTCACACATTTTGTAGTACGTTGGCCTTTCTCATTTCGAGTTGGGAAGGCCATTTCATCTGTTTGATCTATATACTGTAACACACATTTTCATTACAACACTACTACTGTAGTTTGGAGAAGACAACCTCAGAAAGAATCCAATGAAATAAGACTAATTATAGTGACAAAAGTACTTACATATTCATCGGAAATTCTCTTTAAACACAAGTTCATACTGCCGGTATATTCCACTAACTATGGTAAAAACAAATATATGACTCCATCTGTGAGTAAAGTCAATGCCAACCCTCTGACCAATCATCTAGGATTCTAGGAACAGAAAAAGATAATCTCAGCAATCAAATTGCATCGTCTTTGGGTTCCTCTGCTAGCAAGTGATCATCATATGACACATGTAACTTTAGCCTATCATGAACAGAAAAAATCTGAAAATTCTGATAAAATCAAGGCTAAATAACAACTCAAGGTAGAACTGAGTGTATTTTAATTTACTTACAGATCTCAAGGCATTCTGGTCTGAATCGGTACATCTCAACGGCTAAAAGACTCAGCTCTGATTATCAAAAGAAGGCAGAGGAAAAAAAATCAGAAAACACTGATATGAATGTCTAAGGTAAATAACAACTTAAGGTAGAACTGAGTATGTTTTGATTTACTTACTGATCCAAGTCTCTAGATCTGATGGTGATCTTCTTCTCTAGAAGTGCTAATCTCCAAAAAAATTGTGGCAGATGATATTTGTAAGAAATTATATTGGTGGTAGCTTGGATTGGGAATCTGATCGGCTTATAGAGGTTCTTAGCTTGACAATGAATCAATTGGTAGGCAGTATAGGTAACCTTTATAAGCTGGAGGGTTTGTATCTTGGTTTCAAAGGTTTGTCAGGTGTCATGCCCTCATCTTTGGGAAACTTAACCTACTTGGCTAAGCTCCAACAAGCTAGAAAGAAGCATATAACACACTACTGGTGGATTGTAAGACCATCTCCAACAGCTTCCTCAAATTCTTGGTTTTCTCAAATTTGGAGAAGATTTTGGGTGTTTTTCCCCAACAGATTCTCTATAATTTTCTCCAAAATGGGGAATGTGAGGAGAGAGAAAACCAAATTCCCTATATTTGCAGCAAACTCTAAAATTTGAAGGAAGGATTTGGGGAATGAACATAAAATCTCCAAAATAGAGAATCTGTTGGAGTTGGAGAAGAAAAATTGCTTGAAGCATTGCCTTTTGTTTCCCCATTATAGAGAAATTATGAGGAAGCTCTTGGAGATGGTCTAAGAACCCAGACCCGTACCTGAATAGAGTCTCAAGAGTCGATAGACTCAGGGTCCCGAACTTTTAAGCCAAAATTTTCTTTTCTCATTGTTTAAACACATTAGTTTAGTAAAAACAAGCATTATATTACAATCATTAGTTACTATTTAAAAAATAGTAGTGTAAGTAAATATAAAAAAAAGATTTCTAATGTTTTATGTCGTTAGATTTTGAGTTTATAACTTTAGTTCATGAATTTTTTGAAAAGAGAATAAATTGAAATGAATACTATAGTTTAAGGACTCATTTTTAAAAGTTCGACTCAGGTCTGAAAATCTCAGGTACGGGCCTGGACAGTTTGGGCCTTTATTGCGTGGAGACGTATATTTGTTTACACAAAGAGATGACCATAGGAGCACTTAAGAGACTAAGCACTAAATCCATGGCAGAGCTGGATAGTGCAAAGAAATGTGAGAGGAGGTTGCTGGATAGGGCTGGCAAGTTTCAAGTCTAGGTTTGCTTATGCATTCCTCTCTAGCTAAGAGCAGCTATTTATATTGAGATGATGAGCTCCAGATTGCCGAAACGTGGCCTGGCAGTAACAAGTAAATATGTTTGTTGAGCCAGGATTGCTAAAAATGGTGGTGACGTTTGAAGATTGGCTTCCACCATTTTGATGATGGAGGCTTTCCAAGCCAGCAAGCATGTGAGCTATAAAAGAGATGCAATGATATTCATCTAGTTGAATCAAACAAGGATTTCTGAAAATGTAATGGTCCTGGGCTAGCTTGCTTGCCCATATTCGTGTATAGTCCCAGATCTTTGTCCTTCCTTTATGATCCTTTCAAATGGAGAGGTTCACTATTCCGTTCAAAGAGAAGAAGAAGAAGAAGAAGAAGAAGAAGAAGAAGAAGAAGTTCACTAATCTGTGTTTAGGATAGATGAGAAGCATAAAACCAATTGAAAAAGGTTTATGCAGTGGTTTTTTAGTATATTGTAAACATAAATGCCAAGTTACATAGATTTTACATTAATATTAACTGGGATTTTGTTGCAGGTTATTGAAGTAAGCTTTGCATAGATATATTGCATACATGATTCATGGACATGAACGCTGACGTTTACCCCCACAATTGCCAGCTGGTTTTCAATGGTGAAAGGTTGAATGTTGGTAGAGACTTGTGCGCCGGTTGGAAAGAAAATGATTGCATTTTTAGAGCGGAAGGGAAAATTAGAGAAAACACTATAATCTTTTAAATGATTTAAAACTTAAAGAGCTTTTCTAATGAAGACTTCTAAATTGAGGACTAGTATATTCAAAATATGTATGCTCCGGTTGGAAAGAAAATGATAGCATTTTTGGAGCAGAAAGGGAAATTAGAGAAAACATGATAATTTTTTGAATGATTTAAAACCTAAAAAGCTCTTCTAATGAAGACCTCTAAGTTAAGGACTAGTATATTCTAAACATATATGCTCCGGTTGAAAAGAAAATGATAGCATTTTTGGAGCAGAAGGGAAAATCAGAGAAAACATGATAATTTTTTGAATGATTTAAAACCTAAAGAGCTCTTCTAATGAAAACCTCTAAGTTGAGGACTAATATATTCTAAACATATATGCTCCGGTTGGAAAGAATATGATAGCATTTTTGGAGCAAAAGGGAAATCAAAGAAAACATGATAATTTTTTGAATGATTTAAAACCTAAAGAGCTCTTCTAATAAAGACCTTTAAGTTGAGGAGTAGTATATTCTAAACATATATACTCCTGTTGGAAAGAAAATGATAGCATTTTTGGAGCAGAAGGGGAAATCTGAGAAAACATGATAATTTTTCGAATGATTTAAAACCTAATCCGCAAGAATTCTATTTCCCATCGAGAATCAGTTGAAATAAAACCAACCAAGTGACAAAAAGTACTTGTAGATTCATTGGAAACTTTTAAACTCTCTAACTATGGTAAAAACAAATAAATGACTCCATCTGTTGAGTGTAAAGTCCATGCCAACCCTCTGACCAACCATTTAGGAACAGAATAAGATAATCTCAGCAATCAAATTGCATCATCTTTGGGTTCCCCTGCTAGCAGGTCATCATCATATGACACAGGTACCCTTAGCCTATCATAAACAGAAACGTGTTTACTTCTAGGATTTGTCTGATCCTCTTGAGTCTGCATTTCAGGAATTTCCGTCATTTCAGATACATGCTGCAAATCATTTGAAAATTTGGCTGGAGTTCCATTCTCTGACGAAGTGGCAAATACTTGGGATGGTTCTTCTTTACTTTGGCTTGTTGGTGGTTGTATAAAACATGGTCGCTTGAATTGCTTCTGCAGAAGGATAGAGAAGGTAAGGAGTGTTAGAAAGAAGACTGATTGGGCAATAATAACAGAAACATCATTACATAGACCAGTTCTCTAATTCAAATACAGCATCCAAAAGACAAGTAAAAGCAAACTACGCCACAGCTCAAATTAAAACAAACTATAAGGCCATTATGTCCCTGTAAAAAATTAATAATAATAATAATAATAAATAAAAAATCATGGTTCATAACACACCTCAAATTCTCTTGCTTTCTTCATGATCTCTTTATAGGCCTTTGGCTCTTGTGCCTTGATAATATTCCACAGCAGACCACCACCTGTCCGCAAACGTCTGCCATTAGCAGTCATCTGACCTCCACATGCCTGGATTGCATTCACCTGAAGAAGTTCATTGTTTCAGTATGGATGTTCCTAGCCAATAGTAAGTAACTATTCTCTAAATCCCCTCAGGACTACAAGTAACGAATAAACTCATACAAGATACATAGAAACACCTATACCAAGCACACAATAAAATTCAGACATTAGTCAAGGAGATAGTTGATGGACGGCCATACAAATTATTTCTATCACCAATTCAACATCCCGGAATAAAGCCTATGGTAATCCAAAATGCCCACGGCCTATGAGTTTTGTATTTGAAGCATGAATAGTTTTTTCCCCTATATGTGTCTATTAAGTATTAACTAACCTTACTAGTGTTAATAGTGTTAAGATGGATCTAATTGGCAAATGAAACTCCTTGACAAAAAGTATCAACCTACATGAGTATCACATGATCAAGTGTTTCAGGCAAAGGCATGAAAGCTCAAAGCACAGTATCGGAAGGAGCTTAATGGTTTCTACAAGAGAAATCTACAATGGTAGGAAACAAGAATCAGAAACTATGAAAGGTTGCATCACAAAATACAGTGGATGAGACATGCCATTGATTTGAACTCTGTTTCACCCAGAATCTCACTATCACTTGAAAAAGGTAAGTTGAATCCTTCAAGTTCACTCCCCATGCAGGACATCCCAACTTCCCTTAAAGCTATACAGTGAAAGGGACTGATAAGACAACCTTAAGTGTAACCACAAAGCACCTCCAGGTAAATAATCCAGACCATTCACCCAATTACATAAGTGTTCAAGAAGTTACAGGAATGAAGTAAGAGCGCTCTAGAATTAATAATGACAATACTAGACGTTGGATGTTCGACTAAAAGCAAGGTTAGAGCATCTTAAAGCTACAAGGTGAAAGGGGACTATAAAGGAGACAGATGTCTCATATAGTACATCTGATAACAGGATTGAGGATTCCCATTAGCAAAAAAGAAAAAGAAAAAAACCAAGAGTTGTCAAGAAGGTACAGAATATAATTGATTGACATACATTATAGATGATCTTGATTGAATTGAGAAAATCACTGATAGCCCAGCTCAAAGGTATTGACTGCAAAGTGCATCATAACACTAGCAGCAAGGTCGGATCATCTCAAATAAGGCACACATTAATGAAGATAAACATGTACCATATTTTACGACCAGTTGCTAATGGTATCTGTCAAGGAGGAAGATCATTACAATACAAACAGTATAAAAGATAACAATCCAGAGAAGTTATGGTAAGCATGTATGATAGTTACAAAAATTACCTCTTTGATGAGATCACACAATGCAGCAACACCAAGACAGGCAACAGCAGTGTATACCAAATACGACTTATGCTCTTTCAAATATCTACACGTCTCCGAAACAAACCTGGCAAAAGGGAAAACAAACGAATGTGAGACACCACAATATATCTCCGGAATCCTTTCCAAAACATTTCATTCACGATAAGGGCAGCACATAACCTGTCTAAGTCAAATGCATCAGTCCTGGGGCCGCCTTTGTTCTTTCTCCTGTTTCTCCTCTTCTTCCTCTTATTCTTGCTCCCCTTGCTCTGATGCTCTGGGTTTGCTCCACTCTCATTCCCACCACTCCCCTGTACCAAGCCGTTTTGTGATTGATGCTCCACAAGCTCCCCTTCTTCAACATCGAGCATTTCGACATCCTCAAAGTTATAATCATATATTGAATCTAACACGCTATCTTCTCCTTCCATCTAAAACTTTCCAAACACCTACACAAACCAAATCCAGAATTCTACGATGAGTCTAGAAAACCCCTAATTTGAATCGAAATTCTGATTGAAAAGTTCGAAACCCTAAGTAATGAAGATTGTAAATAACGTTATGGAATGCAATAAGTTATTGAATTCGTTTTCTGAGATAGAAACCTTACCAATGGGCGATTCAGAGCTGATGTGATTTCGGAGCTCTGATTAACGATGGTGTTTGGGGTTTTGGAATGACTGCTTTCATTTTATAGTCGAAAAAGGTGTGGCGGTAATCAGCCCGGGATAGCCGGCCCAATTTGTGAAGCCCAATATCACCTTTGATCGGATTCGGATTCGGAAGCTTAAGGAGGCAACTAACTTGATCGATCGTGACATTACATCAAAGGTTGTGGTTGATCAACGGAGATGGTAAGCAGGAGGAGCCAGGGAGAACGGAAGTAAAACTGAATAGTTTTAGTCCACAATGGATTGAGAACATCAAAGTTTCATATCACTTCGAGGTTAAGCCGCGATTGATATTCCACGTCTATGATGCCGATACAAAATACAATGTAGATGCAAAGAAACCCAAGTTGAAGGATCTAAAATTTGTTGGCGTAGGCAGTTGCTTTGGTGAGGGCATCTAATCTTCCCATCTCAGTTCTAATAGTTGGAGTAGGAGGTGCGAATTTCATCCAATGCACAGATTATCAAGTTCAAATGGCCGTGTGGCTACAAGAGACATTGCACGGTTTGTTCCTATCAGTGAAGTGCATAGTGTTCAAACGCTTCTTCGAGAGCTGCCTGGACAGTTTCTTGAGTTACATGCGCTGCAGCCAGCTCTCACTGTCGATGAAAAACTCTAAATTTAAGGACAGCGGTTAGTGGTACTCTATTACTCAATAGCATAGACTTCCATTCCAAAAACATCATAACCAAACATTATCAAGAAATGGAGTATCATATGCACCGGGTCATCCACAGTTTCTTCAACAAGATTACAAGTTTTGAAAAAGACAGAAAATGAAAACCGTGTTCGGATTAAAGATGACGAAATCAAACCAAATAAAAAGTAAAAAACTAAATTCATAAAAAATAAAAAAACAATTGCCTGTGGTGGAATTGCACCACAGAATTTTCGATCAAGACAACATCACTTGTTAGCCGCGCAATTTGACCATTTTGTCATATACACCATGATATTTAACTTTGCTGTATAAAATACGAAATTTCCCGTTGGCCCGGATTTTACATTCCGTTCCAAAATCCAGGTGAAACACTCGTAATTCCAGCGATATTTACTGCGACGCTGACCCGCGAAAAATAAAGCGGGATCCGCATCCGACGTGTACGCTTCAGATTGAACAACACTCCTTTGAACACAGCTCTATATTGAAAAGAACGCCACGTGATCCTCCACCAATAAATAAACACCATCCATTACCAAAAAAACACTTCAATCTTCATCGGTACACAGCTGACCAACTGCCATGACTCGCCTGGCCACCGTCGTCGCCGTCCTTCTTCTCTTCCTAGTCTTCCTCTCTTCTTCCTCCACCAGCGCCCGCGACCTCACCGGAGGCGTCCTACGCTTGCCGTCGGAGACTTCCAGATTCTTCGGCGCCGGCGACGATCAGCAAGACGACGGCACCGTCGGCACGCGGTGGGCGGTTTTAATCGCCGGCTCCAATGGATACTGGAATTACAGGCATCAGGTGATCAATCTGATCGATTATTGCTTTGCTTTATTAATTTTGACGTTGAATTAGCGATTGAGGCTGAAACGTTGATCTGTGATATGAAATCTCCAGGCGGATATATGCCATGCGTATCAGTTATTGAAGAAGGGAGGGCTGAAAGATGAGAATATTGTTGTCTTTATGTATGATGATATTGCTTACAATGAAGAGAACCCTAGGCAAGGAGTCATCATCAACAGTCCTCATGGTGATGATGTTTATAAAGGAGTCCCCAAGGTCTGTGATTCTCTTCTTCAGGTTTTGACTTTTAGTTTAGATTAGCTGGATTTGTAATTGTGTATTTGATTGTGGCTGCAGGATTACACTGGGGAAGATGTTACTGTTGGTAACTTCTTTGCTGCTATCCTTGGAAACAAAACTGCTATTACCGGGGGTAGCGGGAAAGTTGTGGACAGTGGTCCGAATGATCATATCTTCATTTACTACTCGGATCATGGCGGTCCTGGAGTACTTGGTGAGTACCGCTTGAGTGACAACTTACATGAAACGATTTGTCATTCTTTGGTTGTCGTGTGAGGTCAATTTGGTTGATTGTTTATGCCTGTTTGAGTTGAGCTAGCAGTCTATAATTGTAGTTACTGACCATAATATTGTAGTGACTGTTGCCTCTTTCTACGGAATTCGAGAAATAGGTCTCAAGATGAAGTGATGCATGAATCAATGAATCAAAATTATATTTTGTTCTTGAGTCTTATGTGTTTTATTTGATTGAGATATTAAGTTTGTATGTGAGACATGTTGAAAGGCTTTTACGTGAATGTTCATAAGTTAACTATGTGCTGTTATACAGGGATGCCTACCAGTCCTTATATTTATGCTGACAGCCTCATAGATGTCCTGAAGAAGAAGCATGCAGCAGGGACATATAAAAGCTTGGTAGGTTCCTAGTTGAACTAAGCACACATCTTGCATATACCAATCGAGTTTGGCTAATCTTGTGAAGTGCAGGTATTTTATCTTGAAGCTTGTGAATCCGGAAGTATCTTTGAGGGTCTTCTACCTGAAGGTTTGAATATCTTTGCAACTACAGCATCAAACGCAGAAGAGAGCAGTTGGGGGACTTACTGCCCGGGAGAGTATCCTAGTCCTCCTCCAGAATACGAAACCTGTTTGGGTGACTTGTATAGTGTTGCTTGGATGGAAGATAGGTATGTATATTATTTCCCTACAGTTTTATCCTTCCTTTTCAAGTATACTATTCCTTGATTAGATTTCAACTATAAATTTTATCTCGGAGTAGGAGAACACAAGATTAAATAGAAACTTGAGTTATGATACATATCCAAAAGGAGTCAAATTTATACATCCTATTATTTATAATTTCATGCAAATTTTGTTTGGATTCCTTGTTCTGTTTGTTTGAGTTCTGGGATTATGGTTCATCTTTATGTAATCAATGCATTTAGTTTCTCTCTCAAATGGAAAATAGAATTCTTATTTTGCATTTTGAATCTGTGACAGTGACATTCACAACTTGAGGTCAGAAACTTTGCACCAGCAGTATGACCTGGTATGAAACTGTTGCTTACTTCTTTGTTATAAGAAAAATAGAGAATGTTTGTACTCGGGAGTCAGGACAAAAAGATCAGTTAGGTAGATTAATTGTTTATGGTACATTTTAAGTAAATGATTAAGGTTGTCTGTACTTGAAGCAAGATGGGGCACAATCAGTACTTTGATTAAGAATTATTTTGATTCCTCTACTTTAGTTGTCTTCCTGTTGGTCTCTAATGGGAATTATATGATCTCATTTTGCTGGCCTAGGTCAAATCAAGGACTGCAAGTGATAATTCTCCTTATGGTTCTCATGTCATGCAATATGGTGATATACCACTTAGCAAGAACAACCTATTCGTGTATATGGGCACTAATCCTGCAAACGATAACTACACCTTCATGCCTCAAAACTTCTTGAGGCCATCTTCAAAAGCTGTCAACCAGAGGGATGCTGATCTTGTCCATTTCTGGCATAAGGTTTATATCTATTCTCTTTCTTCCATAATACTTCTCTGTTGGTTTGCTTAATTCGTGTTTAGTCATCTTTTTTATACTTGTAGTTGGAAGTTTGTCAATTTTATCTCTTTGAATTATGATTAAGAATTATATATTAGGATGGATATCAGCAATGATGAAGGGAAACTTGATTTATATTTGCGTACCTGAGATCTCTGCTATAATATAAAGGTCCAAAGAGGCAGTGCAATGCTCTGCCTGGTAACAATAATTTGGAGTGCTAAATGTACTGAATGAAAACAATGTGGAAATATTTTGGGAGGTAGACCAAATTTAAGGGTACATATTTAACATGGTCATGGGAGATAAATCTACGGGATATCTAGAGAGTGCACAGTCTGATGCTATGAACATGAAGTACAAACATGATTCTCTTTTATATAAATAGTTACCTTTCGTTGTGAGATTTGGTGCTGGTCTTCTGAATAAAAAAGTGTCATCTTTTAAATTTATTTTCAGTCTAAGCTGTTAGTTTGATGATCTAAGCTCCTCTGACAGCTTGTCTTTTCCTTTCCTTTTTATACAGTTCCACAAGGCCTCAGAAGGCTCAGCCAGGAAAGCTCAAGCCCAAAAAGAATTTCTTGAAGCAATGTCTCACAGAATGCATATAGATGAAAGCGTGAAACTTATTGGTAAACTCCTGTTTGGAATCAAAAAAGGTCCAGAGGTCCTCAGCGCTGTTCGACCTGCTGGGCAGCCACTTGTTGATGACTGGGACTGCCTTAAGACAATGGTAATTCACCTGTTCAATCCATCCTCAGTTCTGTTAACACCTTTGTGATTCTGATTTGTGGATATCAATTTGAAGATAAGTGTTTTTTTTCTTTTCTAAATACCGGAATCCTGATATATAATCATTTGTGCAGGTGAGGAGTTTTGAGACATATTGCGGATCACTTTCTCAGTATGGGATGAAACTCATGCGGTCCCTGGCAAACATCTGCAATGCTGGAATGACAAAGGAGCAGATGGCCGAGGCTTCAGCACAAGCCTGTGTCAATGTTCCTTCTGGCCGATGGAGCTCTCTGCACAGGGGATTCAGCGCTTAGTTTTATTTAAATTTAAAATTCTGGAATCCAATGACGGGTTCTACAGGCAAAAATGTTGGGATGCCTTTCCAATTATTGCAATTCCGATTATTGTGGTGAAAATCTCTGTAAATACAACTCAAGCTCCTGTCCTAGAGGGCATTGTATATTTGAAGCTTGCCAAAATATAGAACTTCTGGTGTGTATGAATCTTTATGTACCTGTTTGCAAGAGCGGCAGGTGTGTATTCCTCTCAGTAATTGGTTATAAAGGTTTGGCTGTTGATTCTATTTCTTTTGTCCGCCTTATATCTTGTGTCTTCTAAATTCGAATAGTTTGCTTACAAACGGCTGTGGGTTTATCTTTCAATTGTATGATATTATCTTTCAATTGTATGATATTATATAGTTTGCTTACAACCAATCATTTTGGTTGCATCTGACCAACATGATTTATGTTTCAAAACTTTCACGAAAACAAACTAGGTTAATAATTCAAAACAAAATAGTATTCCATTAGAAAAATGTTATGAAGCAGAGATGGTGCTTGGTTGCTTACTCTGATGAGCTTGGATGATAACGTTCAGCCCGAGAGGCTGGTTAGCCTACACAACCACTGGAACCCAATGCCATTGAACCGGTTCACCAGAAAAGCTATTAAACAAATAAATAAATATTTAATTTCCGTCAGATTAAATAATTAGAACTTAACGCCGTAGAATATTCTGTTAGATTGATGAACGGCGTCAATGGATTAGACCGTCGTAACGGGGTTTAAAAGAAACGGAGCTGACAGTTAAGGAGCAGGGGATCAGTCCGTTGGATATCTAATCAAAGGTGGAGAATGCTTGGTGTAGGACGGTTAGAAGCGACGGAGAGTGAGACGGGTGGTATAAAGCCTGGGTTTGAAAGGTGAGAGTGCATTTCGTTCCAACAACAACAGGAAGAAAAGGATAAAACAGAAGCTCTCTGGCTCTTTAGAGTTTTGGCCTTCATTTCATCTCTAAGACCCTAACGATTCTTCTTCCGCTGTTTGTTTTTGGAATTGAAAAAGAGATCAGGGAAGGATTTGTAGAGCTTCACTGTGTGTAATGTCAAGGATCTAATTCGAAGCTTCGTCTGTGTTCGTATTTAGAGAAAATCTAGAAGCTCGAAATAGAGAATCGAGCTTTGATTTGTTTTGTTTTGCATCTTTGAAATGTTGGCCTGGGTTTTGGTTTTGCAGATACATTTCAGGAGTTTCCAAACGTGTTCCAAGTGGAATCGGTTTCGATTTTCTCTGAGGATTTTGAAATCCGATCTCAATTTAAGCTGAGAGGTGACGGTAGTTGGATTTGCTGTGTTCTGCCAACGATTTGTGCTCTATGCTTATTAATCGGTCTTGTGTGATTTTGGTTCCACAGGCACATTTTCAAGAGATTCCAGCGGTTTCGTCAAGAATCCGTACTGATGCAACCTTGGCTGATTGATGAGTATCAGGGGCGTAGGCTCTGAATCGGAATCATCTGGTTGTTTTCTGGCTTTAGATTTGCATTCTGCATAGTTCTGGATCACCTGCCGAGCAGATTTTTGAGAGGAAGTTTGTTCTGCGAGTTTAATCATAGTTTATACAGGTGAGGATTCAGTTTTCCAGAGACAATGCGCCGATTGCCTTTACTTTTTCTCTGGATTTGGATCCATAGTCGGGCTGTAATCTTTGTTCCTATCTTGTTAGTTTCGATTTTCTATAATCTTCTTCGTCAGCAAGAATTTTCAGTTTTGTGAACTCTCCTTCCTCTCCTCTCTTTCCATGTTTAATTTTTCTGGCTTATTTGCCGGTCCAGCATTTGAAAATAGTACTCCAACCTTTTTACAATTCATCCTCTTTTTATTTGAATCATGTGTGTTTGGATTGGAGCTCTTTGCTTCGAAGTTTTTGTTGTTGCTCTTAGTTCTTCTGGAATTCGAACACCAGCAAGAAAAATCGTGTTGCGTTTGGTTTCCATAAACTGAAGAAGGAAAAAGAACAATGATGTAGATGAAACACTAAATTTCTCGTCTCCTCATCTGTGTCTAATTTCATTTCCCTCTTCCTCTATTTGGATAGGACCTTGCTTTTTTATTTGAATTCTGGAGCGTAATTTCCAGATTCTCCCTTCTTTTTCTTCAATCCATACTCGTTTTTTTACTTTAGTTACGGGAGTTAGTCTCGGTTAAAATGTTAAAATCTGGTTTAACCAACTGGTGTGATTTGTGGCGGACAAAAAGGAGATGGAACGAGACTGTGAGGCACCCCAATATTAACGACACCAAGAATTCTAGAGACAGAAGCGGAGGGGATAGGTCACTCCTGTTGAGATCCAGTCCTGATAAAACGACGACGTCCGAGTTCGTTTTGCAGTGGGGTAATCGCAAGCGTCTCCGGTGCATGAAGATCCAGGTCAAGGACGACTCAAGCGGTGTCGCGGTTACCCGAACCACTGTCCGGGTCGACCGCCGGGTCATTAGATCCGACAAGGACTCGTCTAATCAGCCCTCTAATAGTAACGGGTATTTGAACCTCCGTCAACGCCCGTTGTTGCCGCAACAACCGCCGCTTCAGCGCGTTCTCAGGTGACCACTTGCTCCTCCCTCCCTCCCTCGCTTTTGCTTTTTGTCTTATTTGCTTTTAGACGCGATGCTGGCCGCGTTTGTGATTGACGCTCCGCTTTTAGTCGGGTTTGTTGCCAGTGTCTTGTCTTGTCGTTTTCATTTCCGATGGTAGTTTGTGGTGGGTGTTGCGTTTAAATTAGTGGCGCGTGGATCAGCTGCGCGAGTTTTCTTGTCGTTTTATTTTGGGGATAATGTGATCGGTATGTTCAGATGATATGAACTAGATTTGTGATAAAAAAAAGGAAACAAGTTATGTGATCTTTTGAGTGTAATCTTGCTATGTGATCTTTTGAGTGTAATCTTGCTATGATTTTGGGCTTGAACAATCCAATCCACACCCCAATTGGTAGTGGATGCTAATTGTAAAGCGCTGTAGGTTTCAAGGCAAGTATAAGACCCTCATAGTGTATGGTATACTCTTACGTATTAAACGTTAAGTGGTTTGGATACCTGTGTATGGTAGAAACTCCGGCGACGGGCGACGAGCGACGAGATCTGGTCGTCTAGTATTCTTCAGCTGAACCTTTGAATCTTTGAGCTTGATGTCATTTATTTACTATCTTTCCGTTTATTTGTTACCTTATTTAGTGTTTACTGTTTGCTGATTTTATTATAGTTCTTTCTATCATATAGTTTTGAGTAAATTGAGCCATCTTTTAAAGGCAAGGAATATCTGTAGCAGGCTTATAGTCCCTTGCTCACACCTGAGTGCAGCTCCTATGCATGTAAGGGATGGTTCCATAACTAAGGGGTAGCTAGGAAAAGGGCAAGGGGTCAATTGTTCTTTCTTAATTTTTTTTTTAAAATAATTACTTTTAATTTGTATCATATATTAAAGGAAATGAAACATAAATTGATCATTCTCATTTCAGTAATCTTTGATCAGTTTTTAATATTCTTCAATAATAATGAAATTAAATAAAAATTTATACTATTTTAAATACTTAATCCAATTAATACAAAATGTGAGGGTTTCTTATCTTATTGATCTTTACTAATATGTAATTTAATGCTTTAAATTTTATTTATGATTTTTTAATTTTTTTTATAAATAAGCTAAATGGAAACAACACATTGATGTTTACCATACATTGACGTACATTATGTCTCAAAAATAACATATTGAAATTATGAAAAGTTGAAGATTGGAGGTGAATTAATGGTTTGTAGGAGAGCGCGTTTTCATTTTGAATTAGTATAAAAAATATTGTTGAAATTAAATTTGTGTCACTTTTTTAAGTAAAATCGTGTTGTTACTAAAAAGTAACCGAATATTATTTATTTTTTCGTTAATCAAATTTGATAATTTTAAATGAGATATGTGGGTACGCTCCACAACGACCCCATTTCATGCTTCTCATTGGAAACATGGACTGGAAAATCTCTTCCTCCACGTGTCGTCTCAAATCCAACTTTCCACCGTTGGATGCTTGTTGCACCCTACCAGATCTGGACACGTACCCTGATCAGACGTCCCAAAAGTAGCCGTTGAAACAGCTCTCTTTATACAGTGCACCCACATCCACATCACAACATCCCCTTCGTCTTTAATACTTTTCAGAAAATCATTTTCAGAAAAATAAAATTAAAACAAGTTCCTCTTCTTCCTCCTTTAAAACCCGAGAGAGTAGTACAAAGGTCCCCAATGAAGCCAAAAACCACGCTCATTTTCTACGCAGAGCTGCCTGCCCCTAGCGTTTACAATCCCTGAGCTTTTCTTGAGATCTAGATAGCCCTCAGAGGTCAATACCGTAATTTCCACACCACGTACAAACTTTATTCGAAAACAAAAAATTAATTAAATCACGGCTTTTCATTTGATATTATGATTACCGAAGTATTATTCTCATATCTCTGTGTGTTGGCTATCATTGCAGAATCTCGAAGACTTCCAGTGCATCTGGCATGACAGCCCATCAGAGCAACGGCGGAGCTACCTGGGACAGGGGTGGTGGTGCGCACGATGAGAAAGTTACAGCTCATCACAATCACCATAAGGACAATCATCACAACAACTACAAGTCCGCCGCGTCTTCCGAGACGGCGCACGATAGCAAGAAGGGCGGCGGCTCGTCTTCGGGAAGCGGCGAAGCGGCTGCACAGCCGATGGTGTGGCCGCCCAAGTTCTTATGATTTGACAGGTTCCGTTGAATTCTTTTTAGTCAGTGGGCCTTTATTCTGTCTAGCGAAAGGTCCACCTGTTATTGGGCCTGTGTTGGTTTTTGTAATATCTTTCGGTCGTGGGGGTATTATCGGGTTTTTCAGTAGATATAATGTGAACGTGACTGGTTTCCGGCTTGGACCGCACTGGCCAACAAAAGAGGACAAGCTAAAAGCACATGCGGGCCACGTGTTAGATTCATTATTTTCGGAATTATTTGCTTTTCTATTTTCCATGTCCATTTCTTTCTTGGCTTTGTATTATTGCGTTGCTTTACTTGCAAGCTATACAAATTTGAAGTTGAGAATGTGAGGTTGTTGATTGTAGCTGGTAAGCCCGGGAGCATGGCTGTTTGATCTGACCCTAGAACGGTACGAGGTCAGAGAGAAGAAGATTTCCAAGAAGGTACGTACTAAATGTTCTATGATTTAGAGCTTCATTTTGTTTCCCTTGATTTTATTTTCACCTAAAGCCAGTAGTAAACCAAGATACTACGTGCACAAACTCATATAACACATGAATCCCCGTAGATCCATCCATTACATTATATGGGGATTACGTCATTATGAATCCCTATATAGATCCATTCATCCATGTATTTGTAATCTCTTTCTTTACTTAATACAAGACCTGTCGTCTTTCCTTAAAAAAGGAAACGTTTCTTGCTTATTGAATC
This sequence comes from Comarum palustre, assembly GCA_951800085.1. NCBI lineage: Eukaryota > Viridiplantae > Streptophyta > Magnoliopsida > Rosales > Rosaceae > Comarum > Comarum palustre. The sequence continues at coordinate 15,510,831 of OX637589.1, forward strand.
AGATGAAGTATACAAACGAGGACTCTATTTTGCTGACACACCATTGACAAATTCTTCATTCTCGCTCCCGTGGTAGTTTTGGTTTCCTTTTTATCTCATTGCAGCTGTTGAGAATATGACACCTAAATCATCCAAAGTAAAAAAAATCACTTATGCAAATTGAAGGGACACGTCTAAGTTATGGCGGCCGGTATTTGATGTGATGCGCTTGATTGATTATGTTAATTTTGTTCCTTACCGTTACAATGTGATCGTTACGTGCATCCAACTTTTAACTTTTGTTGTTCGTATCATTCGAACCAAATTCACCATTGACAATTTAAGCTCTAATCCAGTATAGTTTAATCGAATTCCAAATTAAGCATAAATTAGGGGGAATGAAACACGTTTCAAATGGGAGACTACGACACAACCTTCCACGATGGTTCTGAAACCAATGACGTCGCAAGTTAGATAGGGTGGGGAATGAAGAAAATTTTGAACCCCATCACAGCTTTTCGGTCATGAATTCGACTTCAAAGGCCAGCACCACAGTTCCAATTTCGCTTTGAGAGATTTCAATTTCGATTTCAACGTTCTACTACGTCGACGAAGTTATGGTTTTGAGTTACCTTCCCTCTTTTGATCATTTTTAAGTAATAAAAAATTCGATTTCAACGTCCAATTCATTGTAGCCACAGCAAGAACAGAGAAGACAAGAGATTAAAATGAATGAACTATTTACTCAATAATCTTAATAAAGATCCACATAAAGGCAGTAGTACTAAACAAAGCAGTGCATTGCAGAAACTCAAATCCCTACAGATCCAAATCATCACAAACTACTAAAAATTCAAACACCGCTACTAATAATAATAAAAATCCAAACCCCTCTACACCACCCCATCAGCCAATGACTCAAACCCTGAGAGCAGATCCGAAAACAAGTGCGACGCCGGCGGCGACGAGACCAGAAACAAACGACGGCGAGATGGAGGCGGCGGGAGACACCGGGCTGGGAGCTGGAGCCTCAGCGGCCTGAGAAACGCCGGCGAGAGAGATGACGACGACGAAGACAGCCATGAGAGCCATCACTGAAGCTTTGGAGGCGGCCATTGTGATTGTGGAGAGGTTTGATATTTGTGAGAAACTTGCGGTTTTATTTGCAGAGTGAGATTTGGAAATGATAATGTCAGTGGTGAAGAGGCCGCAGTGATGGTATTTATAGCACAAGGTCAGGGTTTCTTCGGGCAGAACGGGCAGCTGCCCGGTCTCACAGGCTGGCTATGGGTTTCGTTTGACAGCTCACAGCTGGTACACTTTTCCGTTGGGGACCCACTCTCTGCTGGACGACGCCGTTTTGAGGACGTGCCTTAACGAGAGGGTTTGCTGTTTCGGCCGAGTGGGGAGAATAGAATAAGAGCAAACTGTAAGGCCCCTTTCGGTTCACAAATTAAAGGGAAACAGCCAGAAATGTATTCAGAATTTTTCCTTTAGTTTGTGTTTGGTAATGAAACATAAACTCATTAGTTTTTCATTAATACCGTCATAACAGTGTACTTAAAATAAATTATGAACATCAAAACTTGAACTACAAAGCTACAGTGCCCAGTTCTTATCTTTCAAGAGTAATCCTTCAACAACAAAAATTGATCTAATGCATATTTCACTGGCCTTTTATCATTGCATCTTAAACCAAACTTTGTTTCCACTCACATTGCAGCAACTACAATAAGCCAGTCACATTGCAGCAACTACAATAAACCTCCTGCAGAAATTACGCTAAATTTTGATCACTGGGCATGGCAAAGCATGGGGCCATGTAAAAGCAGTCATACAAGAGAAAGCAACTCACATATTATGAAGGTAGCTGGGTTGTAGTTGTTGTATTGCAATGTCTACCCGTGAATCCAAATTGATTTGAATGTGCATATGCATTTCTCTTCTTTCTTGGCTCCAAACTGCTTGTCTACCTGTATAAACCCCAGCCAAAGAAATTTATCAAGACTATTATCATTTATGTCTTTCACAATAAGATTTCATGTATCCAAGAGTTGTGATACTGGATTATGTGTTGTTCCTGGTGAGCTAGATGATCATATGGTGTTGTTTACAAGCACTAGAACTCATATTAACATCAAAACTTGAACAACGGAACATTTGTGATGATTCATATTTATTCTGTAGCAACTACAACAACTATGTTCACCTTTGCTTTCTTAAGTGTGGTTCTCATACTTTTCTTCTATTATAAGTGAGTTTCATTGACATAATTAAAAAACACAAACATAAAAAAGTGACCAGATTCATGTTCAATATTCTCTCTGTTCTTTATTACTTTTCAATATTTCTCTTTTTCATTGTTAATGATATATAGTCGATCATACATATGTAAAACTATTTGATCTCCAACCTGTAGCTATATCTTCCTCACCCTCCATTAAAAGTTCACTGCACATTGCAAACTCCTTGTGAATCTTTAATATGGGGTAACACACTAAATATTATAGAGTAGTGAACATAAGAAGACCTAGATAGCTTGGACAATATCTACATATAACTTATTCTGCATTTTCTCAATAGCTTTTAAACCCTTTTCTGTGATCATCTACGAATTCCAAGAGGCTTACAAAACATACCATTTCTAAATCTATTAAAAGCCAAACTACTAATCTAAATATTAACCCAAGTCATCCTCCACTTGAATAGATCATTACTGATCAATCACTCAGAAAAATGGCATCATCAGAGAGATTGATGTAGGGAATGAAAAGAAGCAGAAACTCTGTTTTTTTTGTCATCCCAGAGTGATTTGAATTTCCTAGAACGGGAAATACAAATTTGGACAAGGATAATTTTGTCAAGTCGATTCAAGACAGGAATTTCAGAATCCATGGGGTGCCACCTTAATTTCCTTCCTCTCGGGAAACACGTTCCTTTCCCTCTATTTTTCATTGAGACTTCCAAACACTAGGAAGGAATGACTTTCCTTTCCCATGGGCAAGAATTCATGAACCAAACACAGCCTAATGGTTGGCACTTGGCGCCACATGGCGGGTATTTTCGGATTTTTAGTTTTTTTATTTTATTTTAATGAAACTGATATTTAAAAAAAAGAACCGTTATAAAAATTTTAAAACTAAGACTCCAAAGCTCTGCTCATCAAAAATTGTTTGGAACATTTTTCTTTTTAAAAATATTAAAGAAAAGACCTCGCCCAGGATGAGCAAAATCAAAGAGGTTAAAACATCTCCAACAATTGGCCTAAAATCCAAACCTAAATTTAAAATTTTACACATAGCTAAACAATAATAAATCCCTGATTTTATAGAAAGTTTAAAAACTTAATGGCTTTATTAATAGAGATGATTGCCTACAAACGATGAGTTCTTATTTACTATCTGGTAAACATTACGTAGTGCAAAGTGAAAACAGATTTAAAAGCAAATAATCACACTCAATACGGATGCATATTATTCTAACAACACACCTCCATCTGTTTTACTATCTACATATTTTATTTTTATTTATAAGTTTGTCACTTAAATTTGTTTCATGATATGTTAATAGCAAAAATAGGTGTGTCAACAACACCCATTCTAAATTCAGTTCAAAAATGTGAAACTTTTGAGTGCTACTTCTCTGTACATATAATACTGTTCTGGACAGTGAAATTTGCCAAAGGTGTATATATGCGTATGAAAGTGAAACCAACTAGTAAATATCACAGCAGGGTAAGTTTTCGGTGTCAGCTTGTTCACCCATGGGCTGGAGATGTTGATTTTGGCTGTGTATTTGTTAGAAGCCCAAAAACTTTGGTGCTAAATGTAAGAGAGGTTCCATGGCACTCGGAGCAAATTTTCTTGCAAAGAGAAAGCACAATGTAGAGTTTTGGTTGTTGTAAGTGCAGCGATGACTCTCGAGTATCCGCTTCATGAAATCCTCGGTGACATCTCCTCTGCCAAAGGTGGCAGGGTGAGGACCGCCCCTTGACCAATCCACCCAAGTGATGCTTCTGTTTGCTAGCATACTTCCTGCTTGCATGGTTAGCATGGTGGGGAAGTAGTGCTCGTCGACATAACATGCTGGCCTGCAGAACTCTTCAAATTTTGGGTAGAATGTTGTATCTGCCACGATGGTGATGGCAAGCTTCCGGTTAACTTCAAACCACTGGGATCCCTTACGCCACTGGGTGATATTCACTTCAGGAGCCATGTTATCATTGTAGCGTCCTCTGCCAAGCGGGCCATGGTCATCAAATGCGCCCATGTAGCTGTACTTGGACTTCCTCATGTACTCGTAAACAACAGTGAAGTTATAAAGAGGAATGCATGATTCAGAAAGAAGAATGAACCATTCATTGGATATATCAAGCAATGCATTAGCAAGAAGTCTCCTCTCAGCATCACACATACTCATCCTTCCCCATTCGGCAACCTGTTCAGGAAAAAAACAAACTAAAATCATTCATAGATATCTTATAGTTTTGCATATATCTATAGATCTGAACAGCAAATTATCTAAAACGTCACCAAGTCGAGCATGAAAAAGTTTAAACAAACTCAAATTTTTAAATCTTGGTGCCACTGCTGAAAACCAAAAGAAGAATGATCCCTGGATAATCTACAATTTAAAGCAACCATGAATCACGATTTGCTCTTTTGTTCTAAGACACCAGCTGATTTTTAAGTGAGAAGTAAAAACAATCAGAAAGTACAAAAATGGTCTGATGCATCTGAAAGAACTTACATATGGCCTTCCACAAACATCATCCTTATCTACAAACTTCAGTTCTATCATTCAATATCATTCACATCAACAGTACACTCAATCTTCTGCATAACCTGAGGGCATCATCCTGGCTCAAACGGAATCTTTGAAATTTCAGAGACTAAGACATTTGTTTTTCATGACTAATCCTAAATGTGCCAAGGCCCTGAGGTGAGGTATAGTTTTATAAGAGCAAGAGTCAGAATTGGATCATGAAGTTAGACAAGGACTTGGGAAAATTTGAAGAGTGAAGAGTCCTTTACATTAGCTGTTAAACTCATACTATTATATCAGATGCATTCAGGTATGTGTTTTTCTTGTTATAGACATATAGGCCAATACTCTCAAGAACAACAGTAAGCAGAAACATAGAGTGGCATCAAAGTTTCTAATTCATAGATTTGTAAGTCAACTCCATTGATTCTATTACATTTGCAACCAATATAAAACTCTATTGATTGAATAGAGCTCCTCCCTTCCCTAAGAAAGGTAGTTTCTATCCTAAATCGCTATATAATTAGTATTCATTTGTACCCAAAATGTAGGTTCTACGCTTGACATACACAGCCTGAGTTTATAGATGCAAGCAACTGCAGTCAAAGCTCACCACAGAGTATGACAATGAACATGCACAGAAAGTAATTAATGAAACTACTGGTAGAGTAAATCAATACTCATTGACACCAAGCACAGCAGGCAATCTCATAAAAGGAATGAATATGACATAGACTGATACATACCTGGCTAGGAATATGTCTCTTATAAAAAACTGACGAAGCTGGGAAATGGGGTTGAAATGATGGCAACGAATGAACATAGATTGAATAAAGTCGTTCATGCCCCTTCAGAAACCTCTCCCAAATTGGTGCCAGCGGCAAAGGCCCCTTAGTCAAGAACATAAGCGCAATCTTCTGAACTCTCTCAAAAGGATAGTCTTTTCTCCTAAACGTCATGGAAGCCCTCCACAACAGTTGTTTGTCATTCATAGTGTGCATCAAATTCGACAGCGGCTTAATCCATCTATCCAAACCATTTGGTTCCTCAAAGCATGGCTGGATGGAGGACGTGACTGAAGTCGTCACGTTACTAATCCCGAAATGCCGAATGGTGAATATACTAATCACTGAGAAAGTAACACAGAAAGCCAGAAACAGCACAAATAACTGAAGCATCCGAATCGGCAACGCCTTGGTTTGGCTAGTCCTGCTAGTAGTAACTCCCAGGTCCTTGCCTTCCTCCAATGGCACAACTCTTGACTGCATCACTTGCATCTTGAATCACAGCACAATAAAACACACACCAAAACCCAACCTCTATGCTGATTTCTACAAAGTAACTCCAATCCTCAAAACCTAGTTCAAAACTGAATCTTGCAACACAAACGGTAGAGTTGACTCGAATCCAAACATGTCGGAATCTGAATCTCTTAGCTCTCTTCAAAACAAGTATAAATGGATCTGAAACTAATACTAGAGCAGCCAAAATCAACTTCTAGCACATGGGTCTTTCCCAAAACAAAGACTGTGTCAAGAACCTAAACAAAGATCTCGGATCGATATGGTTTTGCTTGGCTGGTGAAAAAAAGTAAAACATACCATATGAGTTTGAACTTTGAAAGTGAAGGCTGCTGAACTGATGAAGACTTTGGATTCTTGAGAGCTTGAATTACGCTAGGAAATTCGGGAGAGAAGAATAGGATGACGCCAAGCAGAGAAGACTTGGGAGTGTGTCAATGTGCGTGACCAATGAGCTCAAATGATGAGAGCAGAGAGTGGTGTTAGTATGACGAGTAAGTACGAATTACATGTGGGGGATTTGAGGAGATTTGATTTGATCATTGTTTTGTTGAATCTGGGAGATTTAAGTTTGAGGATGCGAGTGAGGGAGAAGAAAGGGGGTTGGCTATGTCGGGAAGTGTCTATCGCGCCGTCAAATGTAGGGAGGGCCGAGTTCGGTAAAATCTGGTAAAATTAAATGATAACATCTATCATTTTTTTTCTGGAAAAACTATGGATGTGCTTCCATCGTGGACTATTCATCGTGTCAAAGAAAAAAAATTAAGTTACATATTACACATGAATACATATTGAGAAATTTAAACAAACACGAGAACCTCAAAGAAATCAATTTGGAATGACCAATTCATTGAATGTAAACACACAAGGGAGAGAGGGTCAATTCGGAAAATTAAAGAAATGTGATCGAGCAAAATGATGTAGAAAACATGAAGAACAGAGGACTCACAATATACGGAGAAGTGTTGACAATATAAATATATTCTCTCGAGCGCTCATATCAAGAGCAAAAAAATCACTTCAAATAGCTCAAAAGTCTTGAAACAATCCCGAGAAACAAGTAAGCTCTTAAATAGCATGTTCTTCACCAAACCCAAGTCCAAATCCAAATAATCATCAGGTGATCAATTCTCGTAACCCTTTTTCATCTCAAAAACACCTGTTTTATCACCCTTGAGTCAAATCTAAATTTTTGAGATAGAATCAGAAAAGTTCACAAAGATTTGTAACCCGTAAATTTATCAATAAAATTTTATTATTTTATACACCTGTTCTGTTATTTAGACATATAATTTTTGTGTTTACAGAACCTACATTCTACTTTGGAGGACCTTGTCGTTATTTTATGTATAGCCACTGATATATGGATGCTCTAATTTCTTGCCATGCTTTTGAAAATAACGTGCAATGCAATTCTTGTCAACTGTGTTCCATTGATATGATATCTTCTGTTAAACTGCGATGAGATTCAAAAGCTGAGTCTATGCAGATAACACAGAAGATTTGGAAGTAATATCATACATTTAGATTACACTGGTCTGGTTGAGCCTGCCTATCCAGAGATTTATCTACACATGAATATAGATATCACAAGATCAAAAGATATGAAAGAACAAAACAGTTACAGATATCATACCCCACAAAAGGGTATAGAGCAAATGATGAAGCTCACACCAACTTCGACAAATGAAGGCAATGCCATTAACCAGAGACAAGAAGAGTCAGGCTTAGTCATACTGTTTTCTCTCTTCTTGTATAGATTGGAAAATTTGAGCAGCTGATGCAGTAGCAGATCTAGGATTGTGCGGGACAACTCTTATCACCCGTGTTGTCTGGTTTGTATCATGGGGTTGGGGAACTCGCTCCGGAACTGCTGGAACCGTTGGGAAAAGTTGAAGTGCATCACTTTCACCAGCAGTTTGATCCGTAATAACTGGTGCTCTCTCACCAGGACCATTAGCAGTACTTCCTTCTAACTCACTGGGGTTTGATGCTCGAGACTTCATGGCACGAGGAATAGCTGCATTTTTGGGTGTTGGCATATTACACGAGCTTTGATGCTGCAAATTAGAGTTTCCTGACAACTGATCTATTGGACCATGCAAACCAGGTCCAGCAAACCAATTCATTTGTTCAACAGCTGAGCTTGACATGGTGGGATTCATGACAGACATGCCATACGGAGGAAAATAAGTAGGATGAGGGACAGGGAGAACCCCCATTCCTTGATGATGAGGTCCTGGAACCCCATATGCTGGTTTAATGAAGTTGCCCGTCATGGGACTTGAGCCAAAAGGTCCAATACCTCCACAAACTGCTCCAACAAATCCAGGTACATTATATGGCTTGTACACTAGTCCTTCAGAAGGAGACATTACAGGAATTAGATACTGATGACCAGGTTGTTGATGGAAGCACCAAGGAGCTGCTTTATTGTCAGCAGGCAAAGGTGCTGGAGGAGGCAGATTCCCTACATATCCGTGATGTGAAGGTTGTCTACAATTTTTCACTGAAGAAAGAGAAGCTTTCCCAATTGCATTTTCAGCAGAACATTCCATTTTGTTATTTGGCTTCTCAGACTCATGCTTGCGCTTTAGTAGTAGTGGCTTTACAACATAATCTGCCTGGAGTTTCTTTGCAGGAGAACCCCTTAAGGATCTGCCTAGGAAAGCACTATCTTCAAGTAAAAGATGTGGAGATCCAGCAATCAGTCGTTGGACCTGTGAGATCAGCAAAAGAAAGCTAAGCTCCCTTTTCAAATAAAAAGTTGGCTGATTTCATAATGAACCCAGTAGCAGCAAGGAAGATGAGATTTTTACCTTGATGAGTCTATGCAACTCAAATACTTGCACCGCAAACAATCTTTGCTGACTGTAAAAAGTAACAAGAGTTGAGTCAAAACAAAATTCAAAATACAGACCAAAAGAAGCCTTGAGAAACAGACACACGAGACAATTACAAGCAAAATGAAACATGAAAGAAATTTGCCAAATCCAAACAATAAAGTATACAAAGTGGAAATCATTGCACAGCAAGTCTTCATTTCCCCATATGTATAGATTGCAATCACTACACAGCTCTTTGTTTATGGCGAAGGAAAAACATCAAAAGATTCGATAATGAAAATAAAATAAAATGAAAATGTTAAGATTACAAGCTATACATAGGGGAGAATTGTCATATTTTATAAAGCACATGAAAAGACAACAAAATCCCAACCCAGCAAAATTTTCCAATATAGGAAAGCAAAATACTATATATGAGATGTAATCCTCCTCACCACCATTCACCACCAATTCCACATTGTGAACTATTCTCCAAGATCAACCCAATGTAGTCCCAAGGACAATCTTTCATCACCTGTTCTCAGAGCCCTCAAGTGCCATGAAAGGAAAACTTCCCCCAGTGGTCAGGGGAACCCCAAGCATTACCCAACTAAGACAGGAACACCAGAAAGGTAGATACAAAAGGGCAATGAATAATGAGATGTACGATGTCTCGGAGGTCGCCTTGCACAGGGTATACTAATAGGACGTAAATTTCCCTGCTATAAGATGACCCACATCCACCGTTAAAATGTTATCGAGGGCTTGTGAACAAATAAAAATTCCAGTATAAAAAGGATCCCGGGACTACACGTTTTTTTTTAAGTCAAAAAACATTCCACCTTAGAAACTAATACACAAAGAGTCATGAAGAGTATCCTTACACCAGTTACATGCTTCAACCAAATCGGAAAGGAGCAACCAAATGGAACAGATAATTAAGAAAATAAAGACTTACTTGACAATTGCCCTTCTTGCCTTCCAGAAATGTTTCTGACCTATTACTCCTACTACATCATCAGGAGAGATGTCCATGCCAGATACAGAATCCACCATGGAGGTCTCGGAGACATCATCACCTTTGTCCACATTTCCCCTTTGTGGTGAACACGTTCTGTATTCACTATCATTATCAGGCTCATTGAGACTGCCAGGATTAACCCTAAAACGAGAAACACTTCTTGCCTGTGAAACAGCTCCCTTCTCTGCATGCCCTGTGGACTCACAGAGAACATCGCTTTGTCTAGTGTTGTTTAGTTGAGACCTAGACCTGGAGTCTTGTTGTAAGGAAGCATCGCTATCATAAGACCTGTTGAAAGTAGGAACAGGATGGTATTCATACTCTTGATTTGGACAAGTATTTGCATTCATAGGAACATCAACCCTTTCTCTAGTTGAGATACTTGTGGCAGCTTTTGCTGAATGGTCCCTTGCTGCGCTACATGCGTTGCGATCCTCGTCAGTCTCACTTCTAAATTCTCGTCTATTGAGACTAGGGGAGCTACTTTGTTTTTGATCCTTCTTGGAAACACTTTTGAATTTTATTCCACGGTCAGAATGAGACTGGCTGAAGGGAGTAAGTTTTGCATTACCACCACCATTTTGAGTTCTACTTTGACATTGGCCCATCCTCGATTGAAATACAGGAACCATAAAATCATCTTTGTCTCCTCCTTTCTTTCTCTGCTGGGGTTGTGCTGAGGCAGTGTTCACATTTACTCCATCAGACTGGCCAGAAAGATGAGTAAGCATAGACGGACAAGCATGAATTGGAAAAGGCAAATTTCTTTCAGGACCATTCCCCTGAAAAACATGAATTCCATGATCACCTTATCCAGCTAATACACAAACTTGACATCACATTTAAGACTAAATCCTTCTATTAACAGGTCGCCAATTTCCACAATATTGGTATTAAATGACAACAAACAAGTTCATAACAAACAAAGACTTAAAATTTACCTGACCCATACTGCTACTGCTGTTTTGATTGAACCTCTGAGAGGGTATGCTGAGCTGCTCGTATAGCGCCATCTTGTTCCTGGGAGGAGCTCTAGGCCCTCCTTTATCTGTATCATTCACATGGAGCCTTGGGAACATTGGCCCCATAACCTTGTCATAATCTCTACCTCCTCTCTTCATCTTTCAACCACACAAACTAGAAAAAGAAAACCCAATTGCAAAAACTCAAAATCACTGAGACCCAAGTAGCTCAAAGTAACAGAATTCAAATGGACGAGGGGTCCAAGAAATTGGTTTCTTCCCAGATAGCGAAAGACTAGGATGAGGTCGGGGAGAAGTCAAAAACTGTATCTTTTAGGGAAGAAAGAGAGCGATGGAAGTAAGCACATGTGGTGGCCGGGTTGGCAAACTCGTCTTTCCAACCGTTTAGGCGAATGGCAGGTTGGACCCATCTCAGTTCGATTCTCAGTTTGATAAAATTCATGTGGCCAGGAGAGCCAACCCGAAGTGGTTTAAATATCTTACTGTCATTTAAGCAAGTCTGAATTTGATTTTATTTCATTTCTTACATAACTTTTGTTTGTTGACGTGGCTTACATAGTAACATAAAGTAGAATCTTAATAAATTAATACTTGATTAAGTAAAATATTTGTTAAAATAATAATTTTTATGGGTTTTGAGTTAAAAGATTAATAATTTTTTAAATTTATTAAATAATATAAATTAATAATTTCATAATTCTTGTAGAATATATGTGCTGATAGATAATGAATGGAATCAATCTCATATTATGAATAGGGAGGAGCTCTTTATATAGAGACTCACTCTAAGTACAATGACACAATCCTTTATGGATTGGGATAATGTAAACCTATTACAACTAGGGCACACGCATAAGGCCCATGGGCTAAGCCCATTTACATGGCATAAGACCAAGTGCACACACGCACATGTTATATGTCCTACAACACTCCCCCTTGTGCCGCGTGTCGAAATGCCAGATGGTGCTTACAATGTTGCCTCGTTAAAACCTTGCCAAGTAATAAAAACCCTGTGGGAAAAAACAACCTTGGTCGAAGGAAAAAGAGTACAACACACCATGCTTCTCAATCGAGAGCGTGGCTCCCCCTGATGAGTAGCTCACTTAGGGAGGCTCGATAGTCGTCGCATTCCAATGCTCTTCATATGCTTCTCGAGAGTAGACTTGGGCAGAGATTTAGTAAACAAGTCCGCTACGTTTGCCTCTGAACTCACTTGATTAACTTGAATGTTGAGGAGGGCTTGCTGTTGCGGATTATAGAAGAACTTTGGTGAGATGTGCTTCGTATGATCACCCTTGATGTAGCCTTGCCTCATTTGTTCAATACATGCGGCATTGTCTTCATAAATACAAGTTGGCTTGTCTGTGGTGGAGCTCAATCCACTAGTCCCTCTAATGTGTTCTATAACTGATCTGAGCCAAACACATTCGCGAACAGCTTCATGTAGCGCTATAATCTCTGCATGGTTGGAGGATGTCGCCACTAAGGTCTGCTTTGTGGATCTCCAAGATATCGCTGTATTCCCAATGGTGAAGACATAACCAGTTTGGGAGCGCCCCTTATGTGGATCTGATAAGTATCCAGCATCCGCGAAACCAACCAAGATATCATTAGGTGTTTCGTTATAAGGGCAGCAAGCGGTGCCAAGTACATTGGGAGAGTAATGCTTCTCGGCATCTAAGTATGCATGCATGCACAGCGCTCGGCAGTCATGTGCACAGCCCCTCTCGGCACCGTGCACAGTAGCGTGCACGTAGTGCCCGGCAGCTGCAGCGCAGCGCTCGGTCGCCAGCGTGCACCGCTCGGCAGGCAGCAGGCAGTGCCCAGCCGGCAGCGTGCACCTCTTGGCATTCTGCATGCAGTGCTCGGCAGTGTGCACCCAGTGCACAGCCGGCAGTGTCTGGTGCTCGGCAGGGGCAGCACTGTGCTCGGCAGCGTGCACACAGCTCTCGGCAGCTGTGCACAGCGCACGGCAGCAAGGTGCACCGTACCCGGCAGCTTGGTTCCTTAAGTGACCAGCGCCTAGATTCTCAGGAACTCTGCACTCTTTTGCAGTCCATCTTGAATCCTTATATGGAAAGAACAGGCCCATGTCCATTGACCCTTTAAGGTATCGAAATATGTTCTTGACACCGGTCCAATGACGTTGCGTTGGTGCAGAGCTATATCTAGCTAACAGGTTTACAGAGAAAGCAATGTCTGGCCGAGTGCACTGAGCCAAATATAGTAGCGCACCGATTGCACTAAGATATGGTACCTCGGCTCCAAGTACATCCTCGCCATCCTCTTTAGGACGGAATGGATCTTTCTTAACATCCAAACTCCGGACTACCATGGGGGTGCTAACTGGATGCATTTTATCCACATTGAAGCGCCTGAGCATCTTGTGAACATATGCACTCTGGTGTACTAAGATTCCAGAGGCTCGGTGCTCTAGCTCAATGCCTAGGTAAAACCGAGTCTTCCCCATGTCCTTCATCTCAAACTCGGACTTCAGATGTGCCGCGGTCTCATTGATTTCATCAAGAGTCCCTATGATATTCATATCATCCACATAAACGGCGACTATCGCAAATCCAGAACTCGTTTTCCTTATGAACACGCAAGGGCACAACTCATTGTTCTTATAACCCTTCCTAATCAAGTAGTCACTAAGACGGGTATACCACATCCGTCCGGATTGCTTCAATCCGTATAGTGAGCGTTGCAACTTAATGCAGTACGCACTCCGTGGTTTAGAGTCACTTGACTTAGGCACCTGGAAGCCATCAGGTAATTTCATATATATCTCTGAATCAAGATCCCCATAGAGATATGTTGTAACCACGTCCATGAGCTGCATGTCCAGTTTTTCAGATACTACCAAACTGACAAGGTAGCGGAAAGTGATTATGTCCATTACGGGAGAATATGTGTCCTCGTAGTCTATTCCAGGGCGTTGTGAGAAACCTTGCGCCACAAGGCGAGCTTTATACCTTAGTATCTCGTTCTTCTCATTACGCTTTCTAACAAAGACCCATTTATGTCCCACAGGCTTTACACTTGGCGGCGTTAGCATAACCGGTCCAAACACCTGTCGCTTTGTTAGGGAATTCAATTCCTCCTGGATAGCAACTTTCCATTTAGGCCAATCCGCTCTACGTTCACATTCATTGACGGAGCGTGGTTCGATATCATCGTGCTCAATTATCTTAAGAGCCACGGCATAAGCAAATACATCATCGATATGCATGGATGATCGGTCCTGCAATGATACTGTGTTCTCATAACACATAGAGATTTCCATGTTCTCGATTACCGATTCGGGTCCCGGGGCGTCCCCCAAGCACACCGACATCGTTTCTAGGACATAGGTGTAATCAGAGACAATCTCGTGAGAAGGATTCTCAGTATCGATGAGTAAGGGATTGGATTGTGCCAGAGGAGCCTTTTTCTTCCTGGGCTGCACATCTTTCGAACCAAGTGGCCTCCCCCTCTTCTTTTGAGGAGCCACGGCCTCCACCCGTCCACTAGGGTCGGCAGCGCCCATGCTAGGGGCAGCGGTGCTCGGACCCGGGGTGTCCATGCCCATCTTTGGGACTTCTAGCCTTGCAGGGACATTAGCAGCTGGTATGTCCGATCTCGTGACCTTAGCAATCTCAGCAAAAGAGTCGGGCATCGAATCCGCCACTTGCTGGAGCTCAAGGATTCGCCTCACTTCCTTCTCAGCATGAGAAGTACGGGGATCATAATGAGCAAGCGTTGGAACAGACCAGGCCAATTCCTGTCGTTCACGCCGAGCATGTATGCTCTCATCTCCCCCTAACGACGGGAAGACGGCCTCATCAAAGTGACAATCAGCGAATCGGGCCTTAAAGAGATCACCTGTCAAAGGCTCTAGGTATCTTATGATAGTTGGGGAATCATAGCCAACATAGATACCCAAACGTCGTTGCAGACCCATTTTCTTACGCAGTGGTGGCGTAATAGGCACATACACTCCACAACCGAATGACAAGCGTCCCAAGCATAGAAGGGAGATGGAGAAGGGAGGAAAGGACTTTATCCCCCCCCCCGAGTTTAGTGAACTTTGAATGAGTTTAGGGTTTCAAAGTACATACCTTTTTCGATAAATTCTCCAAATAAGCTTGGGGTTCTTGTTTTTGATGCTTGAGCAGCGGCTGTGCGCGGTGGTGCACGTCTGTGCGCAGTGGTGCGCGCTGGTGTCCGGCGGGTGCGCGTCGGTGCGCGCTGGTGTCCGGTAGGTGCGCGGCGGTGCACAGGGAGGGTGCACGTCGGTGCTCGGGGCAGTGCGCAGGTAAAGGCTGCCGAAAACAAATTTTGGATTTTTAGGGTTTTGTTTTCGGTAGTGGGTTGGCCGATATTGGCTAGGGTTTTCTAGAGCAAAACGTGCTGATAACGTCTTGTAGAATATATGTGCTGATAGATAATGAATGGAATCAATCTCATATTATGAATAGGGAGGAGCTCTTTATATAGAGACTCACTCTAAGTACAATGACACAATCCTTTATGGATTGGGATAATGTAAACCTATTACAACTAGGGCACACGCATAAGGCCCATGGGCTAAGCCCATTTACATGGCATAAGACCAAGTGCACACACGCACATGTTATATGTCCTACAACAATAATACATATTTTTTTTATTTATTTATTTATGAGAATTTCATAAAAAATTAGTCAAATGTCACTGATTTCTTCTTGAAAATTGAGGTCACCTTGATCACTTGATCGATTTCATATCGTTCATTGGTTCACTTGCAAGTCAAACTTTTCTAAAACCCCCTGTTACAAATGCTTATGAGTGCTACTTGGATTTTTCATGTTGTATTCACACAGTATTTTATGTATTTCATCCGTCATGGTCGATTTTTAACTCATTTGAGATGAGAAGTCATTCTTATGTTTTTGATGTGGTATGCGCCTGTTACTTTTATATATGAAATAGAATTTTGTTTATTCAATGTTCATCTAATGAACTAATATAATACTTCGAACTAACATAACACGTTGAAATATGTTGTGCATCAAATAAAGTAACATATTTAATAATATATACATAATAGATTTTTTTTTATCAACAGTCATTCAATTTCAATCCAAGCAAGCAGTACAAAAGCGACGTACCTATGTGGGATCGTCAGAAAATATCGTCTTGTAGAATCGCAAGTTTTATACTAGATACAGCATTAGCTATAAAACCTATGCTAGATAAACATAAGCTAAGAGATCTTAAGTACATTCATCTTGTAACAGTTAAACATTTTTATTTTACCTGGATTTCGTAGAAAATTATCAGATAGCTAACTAGTTATCTAGACCAATCTAAATATTAAACTAGGACCCCAAGCCCAACTTCATGAGAAGGCCCAACCATGGGAAACCTTAGCAATTTCAACCCAGGCCCATTCAAGCCCAATCCTTAGTCCATGACAGAAACCATATCAGCACTGTCGTCGTCATCACCACCAGAAGTCAACAACTCCAGCGCAGTCATCGCTGGAGCTCCACCCTTCTCGACGATGCCATGATCTAACTTTGTTGTCCCTGACGTCTTGTTCTTGTTCAAACCAATTAGATCGGAGAAGATGTGGTCAATCTCAATGGATTCGGCACCACCATCAGAACCAACACCATGAGTGAAGGAAAAGAGGATGAAGCTTCTTTTAGATGAAAATTGGCAAGCCAACCTGCCATTACCGCCATAGATTTGACGGAAGAGTGAAAGGAAAATCTCCACCTCAGCTGAAGATGCAACGCCGCTAGTCAAAACTTGTCGTCGTTCGAGATTGAATAGACATAAGGGAAAAGCTCTCATGCCACCATCTTTGATGCAATCAGATTGAGAAGAATGGCCACTCAATCCGATCGAAGAGGTCGTACTGCCGTCGTTGTCACAATAAGGTTTTCAAGAGAGAGAAGAGGAGGTCGTCATTCTCCGTTTTTAGAAGAAGTGAAATATGTCATCTATTCGGTTTTTTTTATAGTTAAGAATGTAAAAATATTTTAATAAATTAATAAGTTATTAAATTATTAATTTATTAATTTCTTAGAAAACAAATCAACTTCTCTATCCTACGCCCAATTTGTGTTTGGATACTTTTTTATATACCAATTTTTATTCTATTTTATGTATGGTTTCAGGGATATACCAATTTTTCATTCCTCTCAAGATATTTGATTAGGATACCTGAAGTAATGAACTATTTTATTACTTGGATTGGGGTAAATTCTTCGTATGATACCTGAAGTATGACTACTTTGATAATTTGGTATCTCATGTATAAAAGATGACAATTTAGTACCTCAACTATCACTTAGTTTTCTCATAAGGTACTTTCGTTAAATATAGACATGTGACTTGCACATTTGGTTACTTTAAGAGTTTTTTTCGTCATTATAGTAATAACTTTCATTTTATTCATTTTTTTAACATTTAATTTATTTTTTAAATTAAGTTTTACTTGAAAATTAAATATTGTCATATATCATAAAGAATAAAAAAATCATGCAAGTATACATGGCATGACTGTCGAAAATATCACATTTAATTAGATTTTTTATTGTGCATCTTCTTTAATCTTGATAGGTTTTTTTGTGTGTATATATATATATGTCAAACAATATATAGTGAATATTTTTAATTTTATGTCAAATATATACATAATGGATGATTAAGGATAATATTTAATTTTAAAATGAAAGATAATATATATATATATATATATATATCTTATTTGAAAAGTTATTAGTAGAATGATGAAGTACAAGTAAAGTAAACACTTATGCAAGTCATATATTCATATTTAACGTAAAAGTTGTTAGAAGTATTGTTTCCGGGTAAACTCGTGGCCCCCTTAGCGGGTTGCACGGTTCCAGAAATAGCGAACTTCCTTGTACTCCGAGTTTTCCTGTGTAAAGAACAAACACGTCAAAGGGTGTCCCCGGGTTTACCGAGGGAAGCCACTCCGATGCTTAAGTCAGACACTGTCAGATAAGCAGAAAACTCAAGAGTAGTTAAGAAAATAGTCCGTCCCCTTACCGGGAGGTCCTCACCGGTATTTATAGTAGCATTAAAGGCAGCACTTTGTCTTTTTCCAATGTGGGAATGAACTCCCTTGCTTTGCCTCAACTTTATAATGAACTGGGCCCTGACAAAGGACCCAGAGTGGCTTCTCAAATCTGACTGGGCTTTGACCCTGTAAACAGTACTTCAAGCATAATAAACGATGCATATTTAACAATTGACCACACTTGGTGTTATTTATTGAATTGTAACCCGGTAAAGGAGAAATATTAGGTTCCACATATAAACAAGTCCCCCAAGTCCTCAGTCAAGGGGTACGCTTGGGTGGGGACTTGAAATCATTTCTTTACCGGGTTACAAGGGTA
Source organism: Comarum palustre (assembly GCA_951800085.1). Taxonomy (NCBI): domain Eukaryota; kingdom Viridiplantae; phylum Streptophyta; class Magnoliopsida; order Rosales; family Rosaceae; genus Comarum; species Comarum palustre. The sequence goes on from OX637589.1 coordinate 15,529,101, forward strand.
TCATCCAGACCCGGTGTACCCAGTCCCCCAAGTCCGTACGCAAGGGTGCCCCGCAGACACGTTGACTATGGGAACTGAAAACGACGTCTCCGTGTTGTAGTGGGGGAAACTGAAAAGTTTTCAGTTTGAAGTGGGGGAAAACGAAAAGTTTTCAGTTTTGAAGTGGGGGAAACTGAAAAGTTTTTCGGTTTTGGGACGCGACATGCGCGACACGTGTCGATTTTCTCGAAAAACCGAAATGTCCCTTCAGTGTACGTCTCTAACTGTATAAATAGGGGTTGAGGGTGACAGTTTTGTCGTACCTTCGAAATCGAAAACTTTTTCGTGCTTTTGCTCTCGTCCTCTGTTGTCGCTGTGCTTGTTGGATTTCCAAACTTAAATCGACCTCAAAATCCTTTCAAACCCTCACAAGTAAGGTACTGTTTTCTCTTCCGATGTTTTTGAGTGTTTTGGATCGATCTTGTGTACTGTTTTCTGGGATCCAAACTGGGTTGCTGCGTTAGTGTGTGCGTTTATCGTTGTGGTCGCCGGGGTTATCTGGGTTTTTGACGACGTTCCCGTGTTTCTTGTTTTGCAGATGACAAACCCCGCAATGGATGCTCACGTCCCCGAGTTTGCCTCAGTAACCTTCACTGATGGGACCGCTCTTGACCCTCCCGGGTACTCGCTGACCGCGGAGGAGATTGTGGAACTAAGGAGTAATTGGAAGATTCCCGAGTCTGTTGAAATTCAGACTTTAGAACCCGAGGATCAGTTCTTCGCTCCCGGGGATGGGTGGACGCTATGCCACGAGTACCAGCTACGTTGCGGTCTGTCACTCCCGCTAAAGGTGGAGGTGCAGTATCTCCTGGCTGCGAGCAACTTCGCCATCGGGCAAGTTGGCCCGAATATGTGGAGGCAGCTGCTAGGGTTGTGCGTGATGTACAAGGTGTTGAAGCAGCAGATGCCGAGCTACCACGAGTTACACGCCATGTACCGGGCCGAGTACTCCCGGAAGGCGGGTTTCAGTGGGACCATCCAACTGAAGTCCAAAGGGGTCTTCAAGAAGATCATCGAGGACCTGCCGACCTCCGTGAGCCGGACCTGGAGGGAAAAAAGTTTCTTGATAAGAAACTTTCAAGACCCAGGACACGCGTTTCAAGTACCGGGTGACTTCCAGCCACTGATGAGTAAGTCCTTCTTTCTCTCCGGATTCTTCTTTCTTTTCTCTTTCCCGGGTTATAATTATATTGTACGTGTTGCAGATGTTCCCGACATTCCTCTGGAGCCGGTGATGGAGAAGAGGATCCGGAGGATGCTATGGGCCTTCAGAGGTCAAGATGACCGGAGCTCGTACCGGCTTTGTAGGCTGTATGTGTACAGCCGTTGCCGGTTGATGGAGCTTCCAGGTTTGTCTCGTTTCCTTTACAATTTTTGTTGTTTACATGCTCCGGTCTAACGGGTTATATCTTTTGTTGCAGCTCTTCTCCCGATGGAGTTCACGAAGCGAAAGAACCCGGGAATATACGACGGCTTCGAGGACAAGGCTGTATGGGCCGGGATCCGGGCGCAAGGCACGGAGGGGCTGGCGTACGACATCGACCTGACATCAAAGGCGGCTTTCCTGCGCCCAGACGCCGAGCAAGGGGAAACTCGGCAGTTCCACGTTGACGTCTCTCACTACAACGAGGTTCCGAGTACTTGGCTGAGATTCTCGGGCCAGAAGTCTACCCGGAAGGAGAGGAGGTTGAAGGGAATCCCTCGGAGGCGGACGATAACCCGGTATTTGAAGAACCGTTTGCCGATGAGACTGAAGAACCGGTGGTGAGCGCGGTTCCCTCGTCTGTGTTCCCGGGCGAGGAGGAATTTACCGAGGAGGATGACGAAGGGGGTGAAGAGGTTGGAGGGTTAGAAAGGGAAATAGGTAGTGAGAACCCGGAGGGGAGTGAGGGGAGTGACGAGGTTCTTGAAGTGGAGCCCGTGCCGTCTCGCAAGCGTACCCGGGAGGCATCCAGCTCGGGGAGGTCCGAGAGGAGGAAAAGAAGGAAGAAGAGGAAAGAGAGAAGGGAGAGAAAACAGCAGCGGGACACTACTGAAATAATGGAGGAGTTGGCGAGCGCAGGAATGGCGGACGCGGCCATCCAAAGGATGGTAGCGGATTTGAAGAATTGCGCCGCTGACTCCTATGTCCTGGAGCATGAGGACCCGTTGACTGTAGCCCGGAGGGCGCAGGAGAAGCTGATGCGGGTAAGTTAGTCTTCTCCTTTAACTCGTTCTCTTTTTGTTTTTGGTTCCTTGCACTAACCCGTTGTTTTATTTGTGTAGGCTGTCAGGTTGTCGTACTTGGCGACTGACCGGCTCATAACCGAAGGCATCCCCGAGCGAGAGAGAGTCCTCAGGGATGATCTCCGGGCCGCCCGGGACCAGGTGACGGCGAGTGAAGAAAACCTGGCTCGGGTCCGGGAATTCGCAAGCGCAACAGCGATCGCGTCGAGTGCGAAGTTGGCCAAGGCGGAAGAACACGTAGCAGACCTGGTGGCCAAGAACTCTGAACTGGAGAAAGTTATCGAAGGTCACCGGGAGGACCGGTGTGCTCAAGACGCCGCGATAGCCCAGCTGACCGAGCAAAACCAGGGGCTGCAGCAACAGGTTACTTCCCTGGAGCAACAAAAAGGAGATTTGCTCCAGGCAGTTTCCCGGGCCAAGGACTCTGCAGTCTCCGAGTTTCTGGCGAGCCTCGAGTTTGACCTGAAGCTGCGGTCGGCAAGGGCCGAGGCTCGTGCCGAAATAGTGAGCGCTGGGATTCGCCAAGGCTGGCTCGACAAGGCTGGTTATGACGGTCATCAAGGTCATGTCAGACCCGACGAGGCTGCAGGCACCTCCCGGTCGACTCCTGCCGTGGCTGCGAACCCTAGGGCTCCTGCGAACCCGGCTCGGAGTCCCCCGGTTCGTTCTTCAGCAGCCAGGAGAGGTACTTCCCGTGGTGGGATTGTGGGTGGTCCTAGGAACCGGCCACCTCTGCGTAGGGGTCAGTTCATCATACAGCCCCGGGGAGGTCGTGGCGGGTCTAGCACTGGCGGGGGTAGGGGGTCGGCAGCGCCGTGAACCGGAGCCTTAGGATGTTTTTCATTACTGTAACAGATTAGTTTACCTGTAGCGGTTTGCTACTTTTTGTAATTGATATTTTTGAAGTAATCAAATTTTTCCTTCTCGCAATCCTTCATGTGCCAAAACACGGTAACATGATGAACAGTTCAAAATTTACATATAACCCCGGTTTGCCATGTGAATAAAGATAGTGCCGCTAAGGCTTTAAAGGCCGCTAGGGCTTTAAGGATCCGTTAGGAATTCCAACCCGATGCATAACCTGCAAGTGTTGAGAAAATTCACATATAATGCCGGTTTGGCATGTAAATAAAAATAGTCCCGCTAGGGCTTTATGGGTTCATAAGGACTTTCAACCCGATGCATAACCTGTAAGTGTTGACAATTCACACATAGTGCCGGGTTGGCATGTTAACATTATAAAGTGAAAATAGGCCGGTAAGGCTTTACGGGTCCGTTAGGACTTCCAAGGGCTTCTTTGCCAAATAACACGGTAATCTGATGCAAAATATGCAAATGTGATAAAATTTACACATATAATGCCGGTTTAGCATGTAAGTAAAAATAGTGCCGCTAGGGCTGTATGGGTCTGTTAAGACTTTCAAAGACTGAAATAAGGCCGTGAAAGGCTTGCAATATTTCAAGTTATGGAGATTACTTATCGGAGCTTGCCGAGTTTTGACCATGAAATAAGGCCGTGAAAGGCTTGCAATATTTCATGTCAAATGGAGATTATCGGAGATTATCGGAGCTTGGCGAGTTTTGACCATGAAATAAGGCCGTGAAAGGCTTGCAATATTTCATGTCAAATGGAGATTATCGGAGATTATCGGAGCTTGGCGAGTTTTGACCATGAAATAAGGCCGTGAAAGGCTTGCAATATTTCATGTCAAATGGAGATTATCGGAGATTATCGGAGCTTGGCGATTAAGGCATACAAGTAGGGCCGCTAAAGGCTGCATTCACTTCAACAAACTCTTTAATAAAACATAACCCGGTAGGGGGATTCATGCATTGTGGGCCTGAAAGGCTTTATGTACAACATCATAAACAATAAAATTGGACATTCGTAGATAACTCGGTACCTATTTGGGGAAGAGATGCAGATGTTGGGCGTTCCATGGTCGTGGAAGCGTAACTCCATCTGTACCCCGGATGTAAAACGTTGCCGGGCCCACGACTTCAACAATTTCATATGGACCCTCCCATGGAGCTTTAAACCCCGTTGGCTTAGGGATAACCTCCTTCATTACCCAATCCCCGAGTTTGAGTGGGCGCTTGATAACCCGGGAATTGTAGTGTTTAGCCACCTTTTGCTTCTTGTTGATATTTCGGAGATGTGCACGCTCCCGGCGTTCCTCCAGGAGGTCCAGGTTAAGGCGGATGCCTTCATTGTTGGTTTCCCTGTCAAACAGTTGTACCCGGTCACTCGGGACTTCCATCTCTACCGGGATCACTGCTTCAGAGCCAAAGGTCATAAGAAATGGGCTCTCCCCATTGGCTTCTGTTGGAGTTGTCCTTAGTGCCCACAAAACCTCTGGAAGTTTCTCAGCCCATAAACCCTTTGCGTCCTCCAGCTTCTTCTTCAGAACTTGCTTGATGAGCTTGTTAACGGCCTCAGTTTGTCCATTAGTCTGCGGGTGTGCAGGGGAGGCATATAGGACCTTTGTCCCATTGGAGTGTAAGAATTCCCGGAACTCATCGTTGTCAAACTGCGTCCCGTTATCTGTGATAAACGTCTCCGGGATTCCAAACCGGCAAAAGACATTGTTCCAAAGGAATTTCTTAACATTTGCGGTCGTGATCCGTGCCAGGGGTTGAGCTTCTATCCACTTGGAATTATAGTCCACTGAGACAATGGCATGTTTGAGCTGTCCCGGAGCTGTGGGTAGAGGCCCGATGAAATCAATCCCCCACATGCAAAATGGATATGGAGAAATTATTACTGATAGTGGGACTGATGGGGCACGGGGAAAGCTTGCAAATCGGTGACATTGAAGACAGGAATCTACGACGACTCTGGCATCGTGTTCCAAAGAAGGCCAGTAATATCCCATTCTTAGGGTTTTGAAAGCCAGGTTACGGGCTCCAAAGTGATTTCCACATACCCCGCTATGAAGCGACTGCAAAACCCGGTCTCCTTCCTCGGGTGTAATACACTTCAAATCAGGAAAAGTTTGTCCTCGTCGGTACAGTTTTCCATCACGGATACTATACCGCGCCGCTCGAACCCGTAGTCGTTTGGCCGCTACCGGGTCCTCAGGTAGGGTTCCATGTTGGATGAAGTTGATGAACTCATCCATCCAAGACGGTGGCGGGTTTGCCTCTACCGCGAAAATCTCAGAAAAGGAGAGTGAGATGCTTGGTTTCTCCAATGTCTCGACCAGTAAGCTTTTAAACTCGGTATTGGAATCGTCCCCTGTTGCAATCCTAGCCAGGGTATCTGCTCTCACATTCTGCTGCCTCGGTATCTGAGTAACCTCAAAGGTGTCAAATTTCTCCAGCAAGAAAGCCGCTAACTTTTGATAGGACGAAAGATGTGCTTCCTTTGCCTGAAATCCGCCGTTAACCTGCTGCACTACCAGCTGTGAATCACTTAGTATGCGGAGATGCCGGGCGCCCATATCTTTAGCGAGTTGGAGCCCTTTGATTAGGGCTTCGTACTCAGCCGTGTTGTTTGATGCTTTGAAGTTAAAGCGTAAGGCATAGTCAAACATATTACCCTCCGGGTCTACCAATGTAATGCCTGCTCCACATTGCCTCTGATTGACTGATCCATCTACAAATATCTGCCAACTCTCCGGTTCAGCTTGTGTAGGAAGAGTTTCAGCAACCGTTGAATCTGCTGGGATTAACTCGGCAATGAAGTCTGCTGCTGTCTGCCCTTTGATTGCCGTTCGCGGTTTAAAGTGCAAATCATGCTCCCCCAACTCAATTGCCCATTTGACCAGTCTTCCCGAAGTCGCCGGGTTTTGCAGAACCTGCCGTAGCGGTTGGTTGGTGAGTACATGGATGGAATGTGCTTGAAAATAGGGTCTTAACTTCCTTGCTGCTACAACCAAGGCCAGGGCCAGTTTTTCAATATCTGGATAACGAGTTTCAGGATCATTGAATCTTTTTCCAGTATAGTAGACCGGCAGTTCTTCAGAGTCTGGCTTTCTTATCAAGGCACAACTGACAGCCGTTTGAGACACCGCCAGGTACAGATAGAGTATTTCCCCCGGGTTCGGTCTGGATAAAGAAGGGACTGACGCCAAGTATTCCTTCAACTTTTCAAAAGCTTGATTGTGCTCTTCCTGCCATGTAATCCGCTCGCGGTGTTGACTCTTGAGAATTTTGAAGAAGGGAGCACATTTATCTGTTAACCTGGATATAAACCGGGATAAGGCTACCAGCCTGCCAGTAAGTTGCTGAACTTCATTCCTGGTTTTTGGCGGTTGCATGGCCAAGACGGCTTGAATTTTGTCGGGGTTTGCCTCAATTCCCCGAGCGCTGACCATAAACCCGAGAAACTTTCCTCCCGAAACACCGAACACACACTTCTCCGGGTTTAACCTCATCCCCTTGCTCAAGGCAATGTCGATGACGGTCTCCAAGTCATCCGGGTGTTTGCTTGTTTCCCGGCTTTTGACCAGCATATCATCTATATAAACCTCCATAGTATCCCCGAGTTGGTTTGCAAACATGCCCACTACGAGGCGCTGGAACGTGGCTCCTGCATTCCGGAGTCCAAAAGGCATCACTCTGTAATAATACATCCCCTTGTCTGTTGTAAAAGTTGTGTGCTGTTGATCCGCGGGATTCATCGGAACTTGGTTAAATCCCGAGTATGCATCTATAAAGCTCAACTGGGGGTGGCCCGCGGTTGAATCCACCAGTTGATCAATCTTTGGAAGGGGAAAACTATCCTTCGGGCAAGCCTTATTCAGATCTGTGTAGTCGACGCACATCCTCCACTTTCCGTTTGCCTTCTTGACCATCACCACATTGGCCAACCAATCCGGGTATGTTGCATCTCCAATGAACCCGATGTCTTTAAGACGTTTAACTTCTGCTTGAATGGCCTTGTACTTCTCTGCGCAAAATGCACGACGCTTCTGTCTTACCGGTTTAACACCCGGGATAATATTGAGGGAATGCGTCATAACGTCTGGAGAAATCCCGGGCATGTCTGCATATGACCATGCGAACACCTTCTGTTTCCGGGTTAGCAGCTCAACCATTCGGGTTCTGACCTCGGGGTCAAGGCCTGTGCCAATGCAAATCTTCCTCTCCGGGTATTCTTCTGAAATCTGAATCCATTCTGTTGCTTCAATTGGGGCTGGCCGGGGGAACTTGGCAGGATACTTCTGGCTCTTCTTTTGTGCCGTCTTGCTGATGGGCAAAGAATCCGGGTCATCCCTGGGGTCATCGGGTTTGTCAAATGGAGACAGGGAAAAACCGGCCGAAAACATCTCGTGCTGGGACTGAGTTGCTATCGCGTTGCATCTGACAGCGGCCTCTTGGTCTCCGCGAATTGTAACCCAACCCCCGGGTGTAGGCACCTTCATAAGCAGCATGTGACCCGCTATAAAACTTTGTAGGCCCCAGAGTGCATCTCTCCCGAGTATGGCATTGTAGGAGGATGGGCAGTCCACAATTATGAAGGGAACTATAATTCTTGTGGACTGGTGCCCGGTTCCAACTGTAACCGTTAGCTGATCAGACCCCAACGGTTGAGTCGTCTCACCTGAAAAACTGATCAATGGCTCGTGGTTCCTATAGAGCTTATCTCTTCCTCTTTTAAACCCCTTATAGCAACTGCTGAACATGACGCTGACAGCGGCTCCCGTGTCTATTAGAACCCGCCGAGTTCTCCAGTGGTCAATCTGAAGAGTGATAATGAAAGGATCATTGTGATGCACTTTCAGCGTGTCTTCAGACTGAGAAAATGACACGGTATCCCAAGGAACCAGCTCCTTGCGGCATTACTGACGAAGCTGCATTATCTCAAACTCCGGGCCTCTTGGGCAGAGTCTTTTGGCCCGGTGACCGGACACCCCTTGGGTGCCACCCCCGTGAATCGTCATTATCTCCCCATATACTTCAATCAGGTTGACACCTGTGGCGGGTGACTTATACTGCTGTAACTTGCCGTTCTAGATCATGTACTCAATGGTGTTCCGAAGAGAAAAGCACCGGTCGATTGACTGGCCAGACTCGTTGTGATAGGCACAATGTTGCCCGTTGTCCGGCCCTGCCCTTTTGGGAAACTTTCTTTTTGGAGCCGGGTGAACTTCATTCCTATGGCGGTTCCAAATTTCTTCATAGGAGGCAGTCAAGTTGGTCAACACTTCATATCGAGGGATGTAAGTGTTCTTTTCCTCCCGGGTTGGATGTCTTGGGTATGGAGCCTCTCTTGGTTTCTCCCTTGGTCTGTTTGAACTTTTGCCGTAGTATCCCTGGCCACTCTTATGCTGCCCTTCCTTTTTCCATCCATCAGCTCGCTGGCTTGTGAACCCGGTGTTCGTCCGGCGTTCCCCGAAGGTGTCGTACTCGGCTTGAGCTTGCCGAGTTACTTCATTAATTAGATCGTCATAGCACCTGAACCGCTGCTTCCTGAGCTCCACCACAAAGCGGGTTGGTTTGAGCGCCTGTAAGAACGCCTCTGATGCTACTGACTCGTCCAAGTGCCCACACTTGGAAGTTGTGGACAGCCAACGGGTTACAAAAATTTTCAAGCTTTCATCATCCCTTTGCTGGACTTTGAATAACGAAGTGGTGCTTCGGTTGGCACTAGACAGCAGGATAAACCGGGACAGGAACCTCTGTGTCAACTGACCATAGGTCTCTATTGACAAAGCCGGTAACTTGAGGAACCAACTCAATGCCTCCTCACTGAGTGTTTCCTGGAAAGCATGGCATGCTTGGGCGTCTGTGAACCGGGTTGAATCCAACTGAGACTGGAACAACTCAAGGTGTGCATACGGGCACCCCATTCCGGCATATCTCTTAATCTTAAATGGCTTTGCTTCCGGTGGCTTTTTGTCTGCTTGAACCCGTGCGGAGAATGGGCTTGCACGGGTAATAAAGGGTTGGTATTGTTGTGGTCCCGTTCCCGAGTTTAGGCGCTGCTCAAGTTGGGTCACAGTTTGTGTCAACTGTAACAGCAGCTGGGTCTGGGCATCCGCTGGGGGAAGTGGTTGATTTAACAACGGCTCTGGGGGTGGAGGAGGTCCTGTAAGATTGTGATTAAACAAAGGATTGGGGAGATGGATAATTTGTGGATTTGGGTTAGGGTAGGCAGTGGTTGGGAGAATAGCGGGTGGTATGTGTGCACTGTCAAGAGTTCGCGGGTTTCCACAACCCGGAGGATTCCCTTCTGGGGTGATGATATCAGCAAGTCTGGCTGATTTCCCCATGGCATTCGCTTTTTGAGTTAAGGTTGCTTGAAGAAGCCCATGCTCGGCCTGGATAGTCGCTAACTGCTCCCTTACCGTCATTAACTCGGCATGTTCTCGAGTAGATTGCTCCTTTTGAGCGAGAAAGTCCTTTTTCAAGAGCTCGAATGCTGCTGCCAAGTCTGTTTGGCCAAACTGGGTCCCGGAGGTCCCTGGGTTATCATCCCCTGAGAAATTAAGCCTTCTAGTTGGATCTTGTTCTCCTGCCATTTCCACCGTCCTTCGAAATATTAATTGGGAGGTCTCGAGTTCGGCTCTCAACGAGAGCACCAATTGTTTCCGGGTAAACTCGTGGCCCCTTAGCGGGTTGCACGGTTCCAGAAATAGCGAACTTCCTTGTACTCCGAGTTTTCCTGTGTAAAGAACAAACACGTCAAAGGGCGTCCCCGGGTTTACCGAGGGAAGCCACTCCGATGCTTAAGTCAGACACTGTCAGATAAGCAGAAAACTCAAGAGTAGTTAAGAAAATAGTCCGTCCCCTTACCGGGAGGTCCTCACCGGTATTTATAGTAGCATTAAAGGCAGCACTTTGTCTTTTTCCAATGTGGGAATGAACTCCCTTGCTTTGCCTCAACTTTATAATGAACTGGGCCCTGACAAAGGACCCAGAGTGGCTTCTCAAATCTGACTGGGCTTTGACCCTGTAAACAGTACTTCAAGCATAATAAACGATGCATATTTAACAATTGACCACACTTGGTGTTATTTATTGAATTGTAACCCGGTAAAGGAGAAATATTAGGTTCCACATATAAACAAGTATCATATAAAAAATTAAGTAATACTTGAGATACCAAATTATTATTTTCTATACATGAGATACTTAATTGTCAAAGTAGTCGTATCTGGTAGCGAAGGGGGAATTTACAAATTTCTTTGGATTCTTGAAATATATTAAAAAAAGGTAAAAAGGGCAAATTGACCAAACTAGCCTATAAACGACACACGTGTACTAATCTTGTCTTTTTACCTTCACCCTTTGCACTTTTTCAGTCCTACGTGCACCTACCGAAACCCGCCACGTGTAAATAATAAAATAGACCCAAAAATGGTGAACAGCGCAACAAAGCAAACGGAAAAGAAATCCAGGCCTCATAGATACGTTATCGCTGAATTCCAGCAGAGTTGTCGACCCGGAAATAGGACATACGGGTTCCCGGGTCGGTAACGGTTCCTGACATTTTTCCCGAATTAGATAGACAACAATAAATCGAAAAAAAAAATCAATTATTTTTAGTGTTTACTGAAAAAAGAAAAAGAAAACGAAGTGATTGTGGATGGTCCGATCTCATGGCTTCTTTACCTTCTCCCTACGTTCCTCCTTCGCCGGACCCAGGTCCGATCCGATTCACCATCCCCTTTTCTGTTTTAAATCTTTCATGTTTTTGTGTGAATGTTAATTTGTTGTGTAGGTGAAAGGTCAGTGATACATGAAACCCAGTTTCCATGGGTACCTATTCAGATAGTGACGCATGCATCTCAGCTTCCTGCTGAGTTTCTGGAGCCGTCGGCTGAGAGGCCCTTGGTGATTGGGTTTGACTGCGAGGGTGCTGACCTCTGTCGAAGTGGAACCCTCTGCATCATGCAGGTATGATCACGTTCTTGTGTCTATTGGGTATCAACATTGCTCAACAAGTACTAGAAGAAGCAGTAAAGTTTCTTCCGAATTGGAATTTAAATGCAGTACATGTAATATGTAGTGTTTGTTTCTTTTTAGTATGATTTCATGGTAAAATGCTCGAGTGTTTTTTCTTTTGGCCAGCTTGCATTTCCAGATGTTATATATCTGGTGGATGCCATTCAGGGAGGGAAGGTGCTGATAGAAGCCTGTAAGCCTGCACTTGAGTCTAGCCATGTCACTAAAGTTATTCACGACTGCAAGCGAGACAGTGAGGTTTTTTCTGCAACCCATCATGTAGTAAATGCCTCCATTGCCTTTATTGAGTTGTTGGTCCTGTTTTGTAGGCATTGTATTTTCAGTTCGGCATCAAGTTGAACAATGTTGTAGATACCCAGGTGAGTACCCTTTATTGTTGCCAGATCTTTTGAAGGATTGTTAACAATATATAACGTTCATCTGTAAGAGGCTCTTGCTCTATCCTTGTCCGCGTACTATGAATGCAGAGATAATGCTCTTATACCAAGTGTTTTGAAACGGCCTTTTCTGGTTTTCAGATTGCTTATTCACTGATAGAAGAGCAAGAAGGTCGGAAGAGATTACCAGACGATTATATATCATTCGTTGGCCTCCTCGCCGATCCACGTTATTGTGGTATCTAGTGTTTTCTACTTTACTGGACAGTTTATTGGGCATGGGTATCTAATGTTCATTGTGCTCTTAATTTAGATAAATTCACTGTGGCTTGAGTTTTCACTTTGAAACTTGTAATGTAGGAGTACCTTATCTCGAGAAGGAAGAAGTCCGGTTTCTTCTTAGGCAGGTTAGTGTATGTTTTTATTTTTACTTGTAAAGAAGTTGAAAGTACCTTCTTATTAGTGGTAGCTGGTACTGTACCAGTAGCTTAGGAAATAGGGTATTAGAATACAACCTGAAGAAAACTATATTTAGAATAATTTTATGGTGGTTTTGCACTTTGAGATATCAACAAGACATCAACCAGATAATTTAAGTCTCTATATTTGGTTGAGACATTAGACCCTTAATGATTTTAGATATATTCAGATATAGACCTGTAACTATATTGTGTTGAACTGATACTTCTGTAAAATGACATTGACCTGTATATGTACCATACAGGACCCCAACTTTTGGACGTATAGACCTTTATCTGAACAGATGGTTCGTGCGGCTGCAGATGATGTCCGCTTTCTTCCATACATCTATAACAGGATGATGGGGAAATTGAATCAACAGTCATTATGGTATCTTGCAGTTCGTGGTGCACTTTATTGTCGATGTTTTTGCATCACCAATAATGACTTTTCTGACTGGCCACCTCTCCCTACCATTCCAGGTCTTGGATCCTCCTTTTGACTATATTTAAACTTCTAAGACTTAATAGAGATTCTGAATTGTGTGCATGGATATGACTCAGAAATGGTAAAAGGTATATAATTCTAGTCCAACTAACTTCAACCGAGCATTGTGTTATTGCCGACCATCACTCTTCATCAGCTAATATTTGACAGAATATAATAATCTAAACTTGATTTCTAGCCTGCCAAACTTATTGCATGTTCTAGTTGTATATACATTGGACCACTAATTACCCAAGTAGCTCTGTAGCCTGCGAAACTGTAGTTATAAGTTTCGAGCACTTGGTGTCGGCATTAAATTGATACTGGTTTGTTGATTTTTCCTGCAGATGACCTACTAGTGGATGGCAGTGCTCCTGAGGAAGAAATCCTTTCGGTCCTTGATGTTCCCCCGGGAAAAATGGGTCGTGTAATTGGGAAAAGAGGGGCTTCCATTCTGTCTATAAAAGAATCTTGCGAGTATATTTCTATCGATATTGTGTCTAAAGTCTAAACTGAGTGTTTGTTCCATTTCCTGTGTGTTGGGATTTAAATGTACCAACCCTGCTTATTTACTTCGAATCATTTTTACAGTGCTGAAATCCTCATGGGAGGTGATAAGGGCCCACCAGACAAGGTCAGTCCTTTTAACAGTTTCACAGACGCATATAATCATAGTTGATTGGTTTTTACCTCAACCCCAAGGAAAAACCAAAACCGGGCCAGCTGAGATTTATTCATTTGGTTTTTGATGTAGGTGTTCATCATAGGACCAGTGAAGCAGGTGAGGAAAGCAGAAGCCATGTTAAGGGGAAGGATGCTGGACATGTACTAAGAAAAACTCAATCTATTGTCCTGATCAACATTTTCCTAAAAATAAATAATAAAAATATTGAGGATTTGAGATGTTTTTCTTCGTGTTTGGCTTATTGATTTTGGTAGGGAAAATCAGTTCATCAACAAAATTAGTCAGTGACCGAATCGGTCAAAAATGTCAATCAAGGCATAAGTTTCTGTGGTCAGATAAAAGATGTGTTACTTGAATCTCATCATTCATTGATGGGGATGTAATGATCAAAACGGAGGACAACAAAAGTTCTCAAATTACAATAATGTATGTCATCCACTGAAATTTATTTTCATCCACGATTAATACATTCCTCAAATCCCAGCATCCGTTAAGCACACACCAAAAGACGAGAAACGATAGTTTTTTTGGCCCGGCAAACGGATACGTAGACTCAAAATGTTTGGCACCACTACTTTTGGAAACCACCGTATGAATATTGTTGACCGCTACTGAGACTTGAGAAGAAGTCATCATCTCCAGCTCCCTGATATCCAGATTTTCCGAGGCCCATCCCTGATCCCATTGCTCTACCCATGTTAAATGAAGTTGGGGGGCCTTTCTCCCTTTCATCTACTCCGTCTGTCAATCCCCCCACAATCCCCACATCCGCCAGATTCACCTTCTTGGCTACAAGAACATGAAGTGAAGAGAGAATTACAGGAGCAGCCTAAACAAGTATGAAGGTAAAAATAAATACATTATGTTGCGGACAGTTATATTGATGTATACTTACGACCAGTTATATTAAGATCAATTAGTCCGCGGCTAAGCGAATCAGCCCAAATGCCAGATTTCAGCTGGAAACTATCCTTCTTGGGTGGTGTCCTTGAGTCGGCTGAAGATTTCCTATCCAAACTACTGTGGCTGGCAGCATTGCCAGAAATTTGAGAAGGTTCTGAAAATGTTGAACCAGAATTAGAGGTGAATCCCCCCAAGAAATCAGATCCATCAAAACTGTTCAGTGGAACAGCAGCAAACGGATCAACAATGTTGGTGTTCATTGGTGCTGGACTTGTTTCTGGCTGCACAACCGGAACAGGGCCCGCAAAGAGGTCAATAGGTGAAGAAGCCGACTGAGAAATGGTTGGTTGGGAAGCAAATAGATCAACACCATTCTGCAAAAAATGGTAATACTACGTAAGCACAAAAGTCTGGAACCAGTTCGAGAAATACAAATTTTTTACATAGAAATCTCTGAAATCAGGTTCTCATTAATTTCAAATCATGCAAAATCTTTTCAAAGTACTCAAGCAAAACTACAACATTAGGATATATTGTGTCTTCCCTCAGTAAGCAGAGGGACTGACTATGTTTACCCATACCCAAACCCATCATTATTATTATTCTGAAACAAAAGCTAACCTATAAATTCAAAAACAGTGGCACCAAGCACACTCTCAGCCCGATGCTAAAGTGATCAAAACAAAATCATGAAATTACATTGATGTAAGGTCATTCATAATTAACATATACAACTACCTCAAATTTACAACCCCACGACAACAGAACTAATATCAAAATTCAAGTACCTGACTGACTAAAAGACACTTTATACCAACCTCAGTGACATGTAGTGAACACTAGCCACATTTAGAAAACTGAGATGTAAGAGCGTCTGACCTGAGTTTGAGAACTTGCTCCAGTTGCTTTCTGGGGTGGTGCTGATACAAAAGTTGCATCTGCAAATACTCCAGTATCAGCCTGGGTTGGTACTGATACAAAAGTTGCGTCTGCAAATGATTCAGTTTCTGCCAGTGGTGGTGCTGATACGAAAGCTGCATCCGCAAACAGATCAACCTCTGCTGAACCACTATTCATGCCAGGCTTCTCTTCAGGAACAGATGCTGGAGCATCCATGAGATCACCAATCAAACTATGTCCAAAAAGATTCACTTGATTCGAGCTTCCGGCAGCTGCCTCTGTTGAAAGTAATGGAAAATGAAATGTTTATATCAGCCACTAAGAGAAGACGAAAAAGCCTCTAATTGACTAATTCAATGACCACATTTTTTAGAAAGAACAATGAAAGCATCATCAGTACATTCACGAGATTACTCATTAATCACCAAATCGATTCTAGCTACGATACATGTTACAAATACACAATTCTGTCAACATCTGCCCAACAAGCAACTGACACTATGCTACCAATTGCACACATATCCAAATATACGTACTAGCAGTAGAAGTTCCTCGTGGATCGAAATCGTCCTCCTCATCAGAAAGTGCACTTTCGGTCTGACTCGGATTTGAGCTGTACTTTTCAGGGTCATTTGTTTTGTATGACGACTTTTTCACACTGGATGAAATATTATCCTGATCCTTCCTGCAAGACAAGCGTTCTGAATCAATAAACTTATTGGGACAACAAATACTGAATTTGGTCTCTTTATAAGCATCTGTGCAAGGAAAATGTGTGTGTGTGGGGGGGGGCTCATCTTAATCGAGATTTTTATCAGTAACAAAAGGTCATCAATATTCCATCATGCCATAAGTTTTGAGTCATATGTGCAACTAACCTTATTCCTGTCTCAGTTAAAGTTGTATACTTGTATATATATGATACTGGTATCTAAGAAACAATCAATCATGATCAGTTTAAATACCTGCTGCCAGATCCCTTCTTTGAGGAGCTCTCTCGATTCTCACTCATAACCCCACGGCGTGACCTACTTGAGCTTTTCTTCTCAAACTTGTCTTCATCATATTGATCTCCCTTATAGCTATCCCTGAACCTATCACCAGATCCTACAGCACTTGAACCTCCATAACTGCCACCACTAAACGAGGACGAAGTGGCTGAACCTGATTTGTACGAAATCCCAGTAGAAGAAAGTCCAACGTACCTAAGTTGGCAAAGTGCTAGTAATTTATAAGATGACAAAACAAATAAAAAAATCCATAAGTTTTAGTAAAACTTGAAAATTTAGTCCTCAGATAATTAGCTTACTTGTCCCGGTTTGCAGCAGCTTTATTTCTTATTTCCTGTATTTTATCTTTGTTATTCAAAAGGGCCACAATGTTTTCAGCCTTCTTCCTCACATTTATTCCCATATCCTTCCCACTTGGCTCAACATATTCAAAAGTTGAGAGTGACTACACAAGCAAAAAACAAAGAAAATAAGCATTTAAGCAAACTCAACAATTTTCCTGACTTCATGTTTACCTACATTCGCAAAATAAACGAAAATTTCCTTACTGAGATTTGAAAAGTATGCTCTATAATATCATCAACAGCGCGCTCCGATCCATGTGACACCAGATACTCTATGACAGCCAACGACTGAAACAGGAATAATTTCAGTTGAACAATTAAAAAAGCTCATAAATTAAGGGAACCAGGGCATAGAATATTGAAAGTCAATCAGCATTGCATTTGAATAGTACCATTCAGTTTCTTACCTTATAGACATAACGCCAGTCCTTGCCTGTCTCACCCAATCTTGTCCATAAAACATTCATAACCATCTGACATTCCGAACTGAAACATGACAATATTCCTCAAGTCTAAGTACAGTGAACCATGTTGAATTATATAGAGATATTAAAAATGTGTTTAAACAATGCTAATGCCAAAACAAATCCAGATAAATAGAGTGAAAACTAACAATTTTTCAGTGGCTTGTGAGATCTCTGCCAATGCAGAGCCATGCGGGCCCCAAGGTTCATTATCTGTTGCATCCAGTACCTGTATCATATCATTAAACAACACATTCACATAAGCATGATAAGATTTCCCAACGAAAAATAAAAAATTTCATACAGTCCACAGTCAATCACTTAAAAACAGAGTGGGGAGAAGTCTAGTATAATTCATATCAGCCAGTTTAGCTCATATACATAGTAAAGGCAGCACGAACAAAGCAAATCAACACCAGGAGTTCAAAATTGAATAACTTTTTCCAGTAACCTCTCATAACGAAACCGCCAGACTTTCTGCCTAAATGTTATGAATTATCAGATTATGCAAAATGCTCAAAGTTACAATAGCTATACAGAAAACGAAGTAACTAACACTACTTGACTACTAGGTGCTTGTTCACAAATATTCGATTTCGGATCTTGTTTACTTCTTCACATAATGAAATTCGAATTGAAAAACCTAAATGTTGAAGGTGATTCAAATTTTTACCTTCTGTTCCATCTCCGGAACCTTCAAAACCTTGAGATTTACCTCCCTCTTTCTACACATTGAAAAAAGGAGCAATGTCAAATTCAACTTCAACTGAAATCCGATAGAAATCAAACCGGCAAGGATTAAAAGCTTACATTTCCCGAACAGTTTGATCGAACACCTTCATGAAATCCATGATCGAATCTGCAGAGAATCGGATCAGAGAATTGAGACGGATCTGATCGAGTTGTGAAAATTGAAGTCGACGGAATCACAGAGACGAAAGAGAGAAAGAAGAATCACCTCTGAGCAGGAATGAGAGGATTCAGATCTTGGAAGAATGATGCAGCACTCAAGTGTTCGTTTTGTGGTTTTAAATCTGTGCGTACATAGAGAGAGGAGGAGAGGGTTCAACAGGGTAAAGCCAACGAAGCTCCGCGGTGATGGTTACGGGTTATTATTATGGAAGAATTACGTATAAATAACTAACTAAATTTAAAAACATAAAAAATCATATTTTCAATATTTTCTATACTAGTACGTAAGCCCAAGCTTAATTTAATAGTACTTCACCTAAATTTTCATCGGCACAATGACAGAACTACCTATTTTTCAATAAATCACATTATCATCTCTCTCTCATATTTTATCAGGTTCTCTCTCTATCTCTAGGAGTAACGACGGCGCCTCAATGTCAACGATGATAGCTTAAATCGATGACAACCATGACATCTGTGAATCGACGAACACGGCAGTGATTCAATGACCACGCCGGTGATTCAACACAACAGTAGCATCTCGATCTCCTATCAAGTTGACAAGGCAATAACACCTCGATCTCCTCTCAGGTTGACAAGGCAGTAACACCTCTCCTCTCCGGTCAACAAGGCAGTAGCTCATTTCCTCTCTGGTGGACAACGCAGTAGCACAGTCTTTGATTTTGATATATTTGGATTGTGGTCAGTGTACTCTTTCTCTCTGATTTGGATTTGGTGCATGTTTGTTTGCAAAAATGGACTCTCACAGGTAAAACTTCAAATTGTGTGTTGCTATTGCATGCGACATTGTGTTGTGTACTGCTTGCTGCTACTACTACGCGTTGATGATGCAAGTTACTAGTGTGCGGTGATGATGTGCGGTGCTACTATGCAGTAATGTTGTGTGTTGCTACTGTCTGCCTTAGTGGGTAGTAGTAGCTGTAACATCGTCCTATTGGACAGTAGTAGCGTCTTTGTAGACAGTAGCAGCAACATCTTTTTATTCGACAGTAGCAGATACAAGCATATAATTTGTTAGTAGCAGCAATAGACATTCAATTCAGTAGTAACAATAGAATATGCTAGGAAGAGTAGTTTAGTAAAATATGTTATAACAGATGACAAGTTGACATCAATTTGTTAATTTGTTTCCTTAAAAGTGTAAGATATTGTCTAAATGACGTATTTGTAAACTGAAATTAGTTTACAATAAAATTATTTCCGCACCAAAACGACGAGTTATTGGCTGGAATTGTTAAGATATTATTTTGAATTATTTGAGGCACAAGTTCATCATTATCAACATTTATTTTTTTTATCCAATGACGTTAGTAGTATTTTAGTGATCACAACTTGAGAGCAAATGCAACAACATGAACCTGATCCGTCCGCGGGGGCAATCCTGTGAAAGTACCTAGTAAACCTATCTAGCAGACACCAAACAATCTATATACTGAAGACCATGATATGAAACACTATGATCAATCTTTCGTTGTAGCAGACGAGAGAAGTAATCAGCCATCGAGAACAAGGAGGAAGAGACAAATCATCAACCTATCATTATTGAGTACTTCTAGAACCATCTCACACAGAGTGGGCCACCCTAGAGCATCAACAAACCTTTGTTAAAGACCAAGGGTTTGGTCTAGTGGAAGAGATTGAGTCTACTATATTAGACGAATGTTATAGTGATACTCTTAGTAGTAAAGAGGTCACTATCCGCATGTGTAAAAGAATCTGCATGGGGAGAGCCAAAGCTTAACCTCTTTACGGCTCAAAATGGTAGCTCACTCGGTCACCATTTTTTGTATAAAAAAGAACAAAGCCTAAAAACAAAGAAAATTCACTAGACCCGCAAGTCGTCCTAGTCTAATAAATAACTAAAGCATTAAATAAAAAAGCAGAAAACAAAACCAGGGCCCAACAAAAGAACCCTAGCCCAGCCTCCACCCCAACCAACTACATCCAGGCCCAAGACACAAAGCTAGCTTAAGTCAACCATCACGGCCTAAGAACGACCCATCAGACCTTCCAACCACCACCGCCGTAATGTCGTTCCTCCGTCGAACCCTAACAACACCACCACCACCCATCTCCACCAGATCCAGACCAATCCCAAAACGAAGTGCAACAACCAAACAACTAGATCTGAGCAGAAAAACAATCACCATCGTCAACTACCAAGCTAACAATCGCTGACCGTCACCTCTTCTCATCCCTAACGCCAATCGGACTCCAATTCTAGTTAAATCTACACTGCTCCCTTTGTCCTTTATAACGTAACACTCACTTATATCAAAACTCCATATCAAAAATATTTTCCCCACTACATGATTCATCCATAACCCAATGCATCCGTGATTAGATTCGGGTCCGGACTATATTATGATCCGGCATGATTCACTGCGAAGCAATTCCACCTTCAATATAGCTAGGTCATCATAAGTAATATTCACTTACACATAGAAAATTGGGTGCTGAAAATATTTGCGCTCACACCGGTGGAGGCTAGAGAAATGACAGAAGGTTGGGTTTCGAAACGGGGATTAGAGAAAGAAGCTAAATGCTTCGAAACCATTTCTCCGGCAACCTAAAGATCCCATCTCTTCATTTGATAGGTTCATCAAACCAAAGCTAGATTTCACCAAAGACTATTCCAACACAAAATTGAAGACCTATAGAATCAATTCTCATAGAAACGAAGGAGGAAAAAAATTGGGATTCTAGGAATGAGGAATTGAAAATGGAGAAGAAGAAGAGAACAAACATGATTTGGGCTCCAATATTAGCGTTTCATTTTTGTTTTCTTTTCTGATCAGAGGATTGTTTATTATTTATTAAATTATTAAAAATTTTCTTTCTTAAAAGCTTAACTAGCGTAATAAACGTATTCACTATCTATCCATAAAGTTACGAGTTCTTCACCATAAATATAGAAATGAAATCATTCTATTCTCTAATAATAAAAAATCTCTTCGTAACAAAAAAAGCTCAACTGTCAAACAGTTGTTAAGTGCGCTGACGTGTAAGACAGGTGTTAATGTCTCAGTGGGTTACAAAGGAGGAGATAGAGAAGTTGGAGACAGAAGATTTTATGCGAATAAACCGCTATTGAGTAATCGAACCGCCCCACCGCCGAGTCCCTTTCCCCCACACAACGAGCAAATAGAATCACGGTCAAATCATCGCTCATTTGTCTGTGACAGTCGTTTCTCACAGTCTGAGAAAGTTATGTCTGATTAAAATTATATGGTGTAAGTATGCGTGACAGAATTTCTCTTTGACCGTTTCTTCTTCTATTTCAACGCTGCGGGTCAAAGTCGCTGATCAACTCAACTGTTAGATTTCATGTGCAGGGTTTATACGTATTGTGCTTCTTTCGTTTCTTAAATCAAAATTGATCAAAAATGTTTCGAAAGGTGTTTGGGAAGACTAAGCAGGACGCTAGTCCCCTGCCAACCTTGCACAAATTAAATGAGGTATGATTTTTTCTTCTGCTATTTCTTTTTTAATTTGTAATTACTCGGTTGAAGATCGTGTATTTAATTAAGAGATGTATTTTAATTAATCAAAGACCTGCTCTTTTGAAATTGAAATTGTTGTAATCGGCTGATGTTGGCATTAATGTATTTTAGTTCTAATCGAGATGATTTTTGCTGCAAAACCCCTATTTATGTGCTGAGGTTTTGTTTGATTAATGGTTTAGACGCTTGAGATGCTGGAGAAGAAGGAGAAGCACCTTGGTAAGAAGGCAGCTGCAGAGGTTGAGAAGGCGAAGCAATTTACTCAAGCGAAAAATCGAAGCTGTAAGGCCCCTTTGTGTTGATTGTTTTTGATTTCTATGAGTCATGGATCATAAGCGTATGCCTTGGATAGAATCTGTCAAAGAGTTCTTGAAAGCATGTGTATTTTGTAAATTGTGATTTATGGTATGCTGTTCGGTGTTCAAATGTAGCTAGACTTTTAAGACTTCAATTTGATTTCTATGTCTTGCTGTTTTTGGTTGAGGGTCATGTAAAATGTTATGGCGAAAAAGTAGTGGAACTAGTCATTGACTGTTTAAGCCTACATTTTACCGTATGAATAAGGTCAGGGATCATGATCTTCGTATGTGATTCTTTCAAGTATGAGTGTAGGTTAAAGAAACAAATGAGTATGCATGTGAGTTTGTCTTGTGGCAACATTTTGATTGTATGCCTTGCTACCATTATACAGCTGCAATAAAGTGTTTAAAGAGGAAGAAGCTTTACGAACAGCAAATTGAACAACTTGGAAATTTCCAACTGCGAATTCATGATCAAGTACCATTGAATTGCTTTGAATTATGATCAAGTGTCATATTTGAGACTTTTGCATGAATGCTTATATTGTACTGGGTTTGTAGATGATAATGCTGGAAAGTGCAAACGCTACAACAGAAACGGTTGATGCATTGAGAAGTGGAACTGCTGTAATGAAGGCCATGAACAAGGCCACGTAAGTTACATTTTGACCCGCATTCTGTTCAATTTATGGCTTCTGTGGTTCATCAGTGCCATACTAATCCGCAAATTATATGCATCATATCATTCTACTATTATGGTTCTTGCCATTAAATGCAGTCACATAACATTAGAGCTTCACTTGTAGTGTGTCTTTGGACATACTTTCTGATCAAGCATTGTATTTCAAATATTTAATTCTGCTTCTAAGCTTTATCCTTTATGTACAGAAACATTGATGATTTGGAGAGAACAATGGATGAGATCAACGACCAAACTGAAAGCATGAAACAGATTCAGGAGGCA
This sequence comes from Comarum palustre, assembly GCA_951800085.1. NCBI lineage: Eukaryota > Viridiplantae > Streptophyta > Magnoliopsida > Rosales > Rosaceae > Comarum > Comarum palustre. Next base: position 15,551,609 of record OX637589.1, read on the forward strand.
CTTTCAGCGCCTATGGGTTCTGCAGCTGATTTTGATGAAGTAATGCGTTTGGAAAAAATTTAGTATTTGCATTTGAAAAATTTGTAGTATTTGCATTTGATTCTATGCATTTCTGCCATCCAATGTCCAACACTAAGCAAATTTACCTTTTCAGGATGAATTGGAAGCAGAGCTTGAAGAACTGGAAGATGCTGAATTGGAGGATGAGCTTTTCCAACCCGCCACAACTGCTCCTGCAACTTCAGTTTGTGTAGATGTCCCAGTCGGCAGGCAGCCTACCAGACCAGCTCCTCAGAGAATTAACCGTGAGGAAGATGAGCTCGCTGCATTACAGGCAGAGATGGCCCTTTGAGAGGTTATTCCATATCCAGGTGATCATTTGTCTTGACAATGAACCCCTTTAGTTAATCATTCAACTAACTTGTGCAGTCAGTAAATTTAAATTCTCCTAGAACTTAGAATGAAATTCCGATCTTTTCCAGCTGTCGTTGAATTGGGGTAGTTTCTCGGTCATTTACACATGGAACTATATACTACTTGTACCTTGCTATGACTCATTCCACGGTGTGGCCCTTCCATCTGGAATTGGATGTTGATTACCAATCTTTCTTCAAGTGAATTGACGTTTGTGGAATGAGTTTATTTTGATGAGTATCGCTCTGTGTACTCTTGATTTTTCAAGATTTCTCCTCAAATCGTACTGTGTGCTTGAAGATGGAACAACTACTTGTAATTGACATTTGTGGAATGAGTTTATTTTGATGAGTATCGCTCTGTGTACCCTTGATTTTCCAAGATTTCTCCTCAATTGTAATATGGAACAGCTACTGGTAATGTTGAGATTTAATGAAACTGCTGGTGATCAGCTGTTAGATCATTTGATCTGATGTGCTTTGTTGCTTTTCGTGCAGTTATTAGCATATAGTGGGAGAACGTTAATAAACTGAGGATGATACTGTAGTACTGTACCGCTTGGAGTCCTCAGCCTAACTAGAGAAGTCTTATTACACTACATGAGGTAGATAACAATTTAACTTGTTAAGCCTATTACCTTGTGTGTACTTGTAATTTAGTATTCAATGACCAAATTCCGAACACTTGTATGAGCTTCTTTTTTAAATAGCTAGCATTCAGATTTGAGAACCACTTATTAGTTCAAATAGTGCGGAATTCATGTTGTAGTTTTGATTATCATCTTTGGCCTCGGCATGCCTGAGTTTTGTTTATCATCTATGTCGAGGATTCAATATCGATATTCAAGAGAGTATTCCATGACAAAATACAGAAAAAACAAAAATGAACAGTGCATACATCTGACGGTGAGAAGATGATCGGACGGTGTGGATTGCGCAAGTCACCGTCACTGGCGGTGCACCGAATAATTTTCGGATATTCAAATCAACATGTATGGATGCATACAAGTGCAAATTTCTCATGGAAATAGTCAAATAGATCGTTGAGCCATGTATTGACTGTGAAACATGGATGCAGGTCGATGCACACGATTGTGATAGATCACACACATCATGTATTGAAGGATTCAATGTCAAAACTATAGAACAATGAACATAGTGTTTGTATATGTCTTTTTGTCATCATCAATAGCATAAGATGCGTGTGAAGTGTGAATCATGCTTGCAAATTGTCAAAATATGCTCTCTACTTCAATAATGCAAACCATAAAAGTATAGGGGACCTTGGTCCATCGACTTATGAGTATTTTTCCTCAAAATAAGAACTTCAGCCTGGTTTTTCCTCTAGAATTTCAAGTGCAGTTACTGGTTTTAGTTTTTACTTTTTGACTAGCAAAAGAGCTGATATTCATAGAAGTCTGTCATAAGAAGAACCTGGTTAATATATGGGAATTGGGAATGTGTTCTTAATTTTATCCTATGGATTGCAATTCCTTCTAGTTTGATTAGAGCCGAAAGAAGAAATGAGAATACAGAATTGTTTTCTCCGTTTTTCTTTTCTGATAGGAACTTAACAGCTTCAGTCAGCTATTTTTCCATGTACTTGTTCTTCCTGAAATAGATGTGTGGAAAAGAACCTCAGTATGAAAATCCAAAGAGCTAGCTCTTTCTATTATAGCAACATTCATCCCTACACATCACTGTGGTGAAATGTGTTTCATCCTTCTCTTGTTGCTAACAAGACTTGATTAAGATACAGGACATGATTAAGAAAAAACTGAATTAGGTCATTGGTTGTTATCTGACACTTAATTAAGTTTTGTCACCAACTAAGTACGTTCATGGCAGTAGGATTACAAATATACTCATTAAAGCTTATGAACTCAATAACGCAGCTTATGAACTCAATAATGTAACTAAGTGATGCTTCATGAAAGAACTTTGTGGTCTTGATGAGTATCTTAACCTTAAGTCATTCTTCATTATATAAGCTTAATAGATAATCAAAAACAAACAAGTGCCTCTTGATTATTGAAGGGACAGAGTTCTGGGAAATAAAATATAAAGTGCAGAAAGTACTTGACCGTACAACATCCAAGTTCATATTGTAGTTTAGTTGCAGCTTTCAGATAGTAGCATTTGACATCAATAAGACTTGTTAAAAGCACAGAGAGGTTCCACAATTCGCGACGCGTTTTGTTTGTTTAATGAAGATAAGAGGATGAGAACTACCAAGATATTTCCAAATATTAATATCTTTTTGTGTTCTTCAGGTTACCTGAGAACTTTGGAAGATAAAAAGGGTTTTAGATGTAAGTGAATGCGACCTGTGGATTATAATACAGTGATGATGAACTCAAACTTTGAAATGGTGTAAAATGGGGAAGATAGAATCTTTTATGGTTATAGGGGCAAGTTCAATCTCAGAGCTTTGAATTCTTCCATGAAACTTTCATGACCCCTGTGAAGCTGTGACCCATAAAGAAAAAGGCAAACATGCTGAGGCCATCTGCACCCCACATATCCTACAATTTTGATCATGTTCATCTTTTGCTTCAAGATTAAACTGACCCAATTTATGTTCCCAAAATAGCAATCTGTTCCAAAACCTTCAAAGAAACACAAAGTGGAGGAATACTTGTTCATGATCACAAATAGTACTAGTCATTCATAGAAATTTGAATTTACATTATGTTCAACATAACCAAAGAAAATAACTGACACAATTACACAAGAAGTTAAATAAGACTAGCTATTTGATTAGTGTTTACTCCCCATTTTCCTTTTTCACTATCAATTGGTTGAAGATAAGCATTTTCATTCAGTCTTTGTGTCTGGAATAGTAGTATCAGCAGAAAAAGAAATCACCATCCAAACTTGTTGAGCAAGTTGGGTGAACAGCTTCATTGGCTTCTTCTCCAGACCATATCTGATTGATTACATCATAAGGCAATCCTCCAAATCCAAAATCCATTGATATCCCAGCAGCATCCTCATTCATAAAGCTATTTCCATGTAGTAAAGCATTGTCAACTGCAGCAATTGAAGAAGAGTCTGAAACACTAGAACCATCTTGAGACATTGAAACAGAAGTTGCACCAAATTGTGAATAACCCATGAGCTTGGAGTTGTACAATGGATTTGGGTTCAAGCTTAAGCATTGATCATGGCCATTCAATCCAGAATTAGAATCCGAAACCATCAATGTGGGAGGAACTTGTGTCTGGAACTCATCATTGGTTTCAAGTTTTGGAACACAAGGCAGTGCGAGTGTGGAGGCATTTGGGTTTTTCCTCTCTTTTGCTGTAAGACTTGGTTTTGCAGGCACAAAATACCTTTTCTTCAGTTTGGTGTTCCAATAGTTCTTCACATCATTGTCTGTTCTTCCAGGCATTTGAGCAGCTATGTATGACCATCTAAATTGTACAAAATCCAAATTTAGAAACAAATGTTACAGATTTTAAGCAACTTAGCTATAAAACTAGCATAGATTCGAAAAAGAACTTACCGGCTTCCCATTTGTGTGTAGAGGTTACAAATAATGTTGTCCTCCTCTTCAGTGAAGCGTCCATGTTTGATGTCTGGCTTCAGATAATTCAACCACCGCAGACGGCAGCTCTTCCCACATCTCCTAAGCCCTACATGAATAGAAGCCACAAGGCAGACTCTTGTTATGGAAAGCAGCTTAACAAAATGAACAAGAAAGACCCTTTAATAAATTTACCAGCTTTTTGAGGCAGATGAATCCAATTGCCACCACTTCCATGAGTCTCAAGGTAAGTCTTGAGAGCTTCATCTTCCTCAGGAGACCATTGCCCTTTCTTGACATTAGCTTTGTCACAACATGGAGCTCTTCCCATGGTGAACAACTCTCTTGGTTTACTGTCTTCACTCTCAGAAAGCAAACAGACGAAGAAGATGGAAGAAAATGCAGACACGCAAATGGTGCTCCCAAAATTAAAGCAGTACAGGGCTTCTGGTGGAAGGTTTGATAAAGAGTGTGACAAAACAATTGCAATAAAATATAATAGAAACAATTGACCATTGTACGGTCTCCTCCATTTTTAATTTTTTTATTCGTACTTGCTGTTTATCTTGTCGTTTAAGATACAGGCTTGGTCAACTTTTGACTGTAGTTTTTCATTTATATAAATTCACCGTCAAGTCGACGGTGACTTTACTGGCTTGGGCCTCCTTTGCAATACTAACAAAATTCATACAACTGGAAAATGATTTTTTCTTTTATTTCCTCTTTTTGACGGTATTGTCTTTATTTCTAGTTCGAAAGAATCCATAATTTTCATTCACCATTTTCATTTCCCGTCTGCAAAAACCAAAATTTAAACATCCATAGCCCAACCCTTCTCAGGCCCAGTTCGTAACAAGATGGGCTCGTGTACAACGCTATGGTTCGGCCTAACGCAGATCAGACAAATGGAATATTAAAATCCTCAAACCAAAAAAAAAGATCAAAACCATTTTTGTCATGGTATAAGTTTTCTGTTGAGGGCGTGAATCGAATTCATGAAATACTGGCTACATTTGATTCGTTGATCTGATGAAAAAAACAACTACAATGGAGAAGTTTACCCATTTCATAAACACCAAGGCCATTCCAGTAAGGAAAAAGCTTCCATCCGATCTAGTTCGGACGGAGCTCCTCGTTCGAACAGGCACAAATCCACTTTTCACAATATCAATCATGATCTTAACCGTTCAATAGTTGGATTAACCCATGAAGATCATCTATACCAAAAATCAACTTAAAAAATGATCGTTTGCTCACCCGAATTCATAGAACAAAATGGACAGTTCTTGAGTTTTTATGATTATCCGTTCACTTTGTTCGATGCATTCGGGTGAGCAAACGATCATTTTTTACGTTGATTTTTGGTATAGATGATCTTCATATGTTAATCTAACTATTGAACGGTTAAGATCACGATTGATATTGTGAAAAGTGGATTTGTGCCTGTTCGAACGAGAACCTGGATCCGAACTAGATCGGACCCAAGTATTTTCCTTCCAGTAATGAACAAATAACAAGTGAAACCTTCGGCTACTACATGTATGGGCGTAGCCAAGGTGTGTCACCCATTTTACTCTTTTGTCCTCTTTTTTTTTTCTGAATTTGACTATTGTATCAGAAAACAAAAGAACAAAGATAAAGAATAGTTTAAACTTTAGCCGAATTACCCACAATTTCTTTTTGATGGTCAGCAATACTCAAGTTAATCCACCATCATTTTCTAAAAACAATATATTTTTATAAACTCTTTTAATTTTCTCTCTATAACTTTTTGTGTCATTAAACTTTCGTTTTGTCAATGGATACTATATAATTTACAAACAAGTTTAAAAGATGTTACTGTTTCTTTTTTATTTTGATAAATTTATGGAACAAGACATTGTTGATTCATTAATCTACTACGATAATTCATCTCTATATACAATTTATCTAAAAGAAAATTAACAAAATGTTTGTAATGGCCCTTGGATTGTGATGAATGAAAATTGCATCTTATTTATTTTTGAATAAAAAAATATAATCAATATATGCAATATATGTTACGGGACTACTAAGTTTGTGTTAAATAAAACCGTTATTATATGTAATAGATTTTGAGTTTGTGACCCTTCTAATTATAATTTAATGTCACTGGTTAAATGCTTAAATGAAGTAAGCGTTTATTATCCTGCTCCGAGTAGCCATACTTGTCAAAACTCATGAATTTTGTAAAAATAAGCAAATTTTCAACTCTCTATACACTTCAAAAGATTGGCACATAGATTTATTTTTGGTCAATAGATCGGCACACAGATTGTGAACCAAATTCAGATAGCGACTATGTATCCTCAATTGAGGACCTCAAATGGGTCGTTTTTTTGGATGGGAAATGGGTGCATTTTATGGGTTCACTTGCATGTCTATCCACATTACTAGTCAATGACTTGCACACTACTAAACCCTGTCCAAAGGTGTGAAAATTATTACGAAGGGAGATTTTTTCTTGTTGCCACACCGTCAAATATTAACGCTTGAACCAATATTTCGTTATACATAATGTCTTAACTGTTCAAAAAAAAATACATAATGTCTTAACTGTAATCTTTTATCTTTGAAACGGTGAATGTGTAAATTTCAATCCATAACTCGTACAAGATTGAAGATATTATATAGTTACTTTGCTAATTTAATTGTCTATACATTTAGATTAGATACAAGGTTCTATACCTTCAAATCGATAATTACTCGAACATGAAAAACTATAATATGGTACCATTTGAGGTTTTTCTGGAAAAAGGAAGAGTAAATACTTGAAGAACTAAATTTATTCACTAGGAGTGTAAATCATGACCAAGAGGTTCATACAGTCATCCTTACTTTCTTAGTTTACATTCGGTGGTTGAAAACAAAGTTGTATTGCTTAAAAATAGTTATCCTTACATTCAATGGTTGACACTAAAACTATTATATTTACATAATTACATTTAAATGTGATTGAGCACAAATATCCTAATTAAGCACACATATCATGGTTAGTTAATGATCAAATGAACACATATGAGTAATGCACAATACACAGTTTAAGTAACTACTAGATTATGACTCTTAGCTGACGGAATAATTATGTCTGTTAAGAGTCATTTTTCGTCTTCTAAGATCTTAGCAGACAAAAATTTCGTCGACTAAGATCCGTCAGCTAAAACGCGTCGATGAAGACAATAGCCGACAGAATAAATTTTTCCGTCGGCTAAGAGACAACCTAGTCGACGGAGGGTCATTAACTAAGATCCGTCAGCAAAGACACTTACAGACAGAACCTTTATGTCGGCTACGATCCTAGTAGACGAAATTATTTTAAAATAAAACAAATTAATAATCCTCTTAGTCGACGAAATTTTAAATATTATGTCTCCAAAGTATCTCTTAGCTGACAGAATATTCTGTCGCTAAACTTAAAAAAAATGGCCATCGATCTTAGGCCGGCAATCCACCGCCGGCCATCCCGAACCCACCACAAACCATCACCACCACACACCACACACCATCACCACCACACACCACCACCACACACACCAATGTTCCGTCGTCTAAGTTATAACCTAGACGACCGAAAATACTTTTGTCTCCTAGGTTGTTATAAATAATTATTTATATTTATATATAAATAATTATTTATATTTATATATAAATAATTATTTATATTTATATATAAATATTTCATCGGCTAAGTTAAATATTTCCGTCGGTAAGCGTTACTTAGCAGACGAAATAGTTTTTCGTCTCTTAGGTGCTAACCTAGGAGACGAAAGTTGTTCCATCGGTTAAGTAACTCTTAGTAGACAAAAATATTATAATTACGTCGACGAAGTGTCATTTTCTACTAATGAGTTAAGCATATAGCTAGCATTCCTTCTGAGCCAGGATTAAACTCTTTTTTAAACTATGATTGGGCCCTGCAGTGGTAGAACTTGGTGAACCGGGCGTACAGTCTCTCTTATGATTTTTCAGACTCTCAAAGAAAGTCTAAGTGGATTGTTCTCCTTATCTTATAGAGTGAGCGTTTACACACAGATGGACTTTATTGTTTTAAGTACTAGTTGTTGTATAATTAGTGTTGTAATAGTCTAAGCGAGAGAATTAATGTGATAAGAGTTCGACAGGCAAGCGGAATGCCGCGTACAGGAGGATATGAAAATACTTAATAATAGATAGGCACATTAGAAAGACAAGAATCTTATTGTTTTACAACTTAACTTTCACGATAAGCTACGGACCTCCTGGGTGAAGAGGGGCATACGAAGATAAGGTCGCTTACTTTGATACCAGGTCCCATTCAGTAATGGAGGTATATCCCCAACCTAAAGAAAACTACCTTGTGTAGAAAAAGTCGGGGGTGTCAGGCTTGCCGAGAGGTATATCTCTCGTTGCTACGAGATTTCTATCCGGTAGAACAACTCAAAAGATAAAGAAGTATCGTTAAGCTTAATGTCCCCACCAGTACTATTGGTTTTGTTGGTGAAGCTTAATGTCCCTTAAAATACATTGTATGACTAATTTTATATATATGTTGCTGTGTAGACCTACAAATGTACTATGCTACTGCATTTGGGATTACATGTTTTGTTTCCTCTGAGTATACAAGAGTATGTTTATGATGCAAGCTTCGGGCTTACACACTACTATCCTTGTAATTTATTTATTTTTTCTTTATTTGAAGATATTTTGTTTCGAATGATGGTCAATAGTGAAAATGAAGCTTCAAAGTTGTACGTACAACAGTTAAGCTAAGAGACTTGGATTTATATTATGATCACAGCATACATCTGGAAACACATCCGCCCACAAACCATCAATTTGGATCATATCTTCAACCAAGCTAGGGTTCAATGAATGATCAGCAGCAGGATTCAAGAGATATGCCATATTATTTACCAAAGGGCTCAATATATTCCATGGATCTCGTATCTTATTCTCTTTCAAGAAAAAAGACCTATAAACAGTTAGTGGTTTGTTTCTTCATTAAGCTGGCTTACTTAATCTATTGCTGAAAGCATTTGCTCAAATTCGATGTGTTCCTCTAGAATGGATGGTTTGCAGTTATGGATGGTATCAGTAGCCCTTTTACTCCTTTTAGATGAAAAAAGATCTGTGTTATCTCCCAACTTTACTGAACTGATCAGCATTTTTGAATAGAATCAGGAACATTTAAGAGATTTGCATTCATTAGCACACATTCTTGTGCTCTCTAAAACACAAATGAAGTGGTGAAACTTATGAACAGGCGGGAACTGCAACAGGAAAATGTAAAATAAAAAAAACATATATTGAAAGTTTGAATCATGATCATGTGTTACATGACAAATATTGAAACCTCCTTACATGAGAAGAAGAAAAAATGAAAATTTATGTACTAATGTATCCCATTGCTGAACCCTGTTGTTACTCAACCATTGAAACATCCGAACTTGCAACAAAGAGGGAGGATCAACTGATATTTTGAGTCTTACTGCAGCATCCTCTTTGACTGCGTCGATCTGCTGTGCTCTTGCAAATCGCGATTCCCACCGGCGCCGCCTTGTGCAATCCTATGAGAAAATCGGGGTTTCTCATCTCGTTGAGTCTTTTCAATTTTCATCCCATATTTTCGGATCTGGAATGGTCTCTCTCCTCTGGCTTCACACTGTTTATGGGAGTTGGGACTGTTCTTCTAACGGGAGAAAACGGAGTCGTCAAACGTTATACTGAATCCCATATATTTTTAAGCTGGACACGTGCCACGTTTTAAGTGGTTGGGAATACCAAATCAGATTGACAACTGGTATTCCGGCCACAACAAATAATTTCTCCTTTAAAATTAATAAACTGTTAAAATTTAAGGATAATATTTTTAAAGATTTTAAAATTTTCTTTCAAAGAAATAAAAAAAGCTATTGAACGTGGTTTAAAGAATCTTATCAAAAAATTAAATTTAACGCCTTCCGTCTCAGAATATGGTAACTCGTCCGTCACCATTTTGTAACCCAACAAGATGAAAAAATGAAAGCGTGATAATTAATGAGGGCCAAAACCACGGCATGTAGATTAGTTGGAGTGACGTGGCTGTGGAGCTGATAAACTAGTCCTTATCCATTGGAAATCTTTTAAAATTTATCCAAAACTGTGCCACTTGTTTGACAATTCTTTTGAGGGGTTTGTCTGCAAAGTCATTATCATGTCTTGACTCTCGACGGGACATACTATGATCTAAAACACTGTATCTAGTACTATGGTCAAGAACAAGTAGGGACCATCGATTTTGTATATCGTATGCCTTATGGATTTCGTTTTGAAATTAATCATAGTATCCGTAAGCAATCAGTGACGATTTTTCAGCAACTTTTATTTGTCATCAATAATAAATTATAAATACGTTTTTTTATTTATATCTTTAAAAATACTACTTAAATTTCTTTTTTTTTATTAAGTATTTATTGACTTTATCAACACATATCAAATTATTAATAAAAACATGTAAAACACTTTTTATTTTCTAATAAAAGATACAAATTTACAACTATAAATTAAGATCTCATAGTTTATAACTATAATTTAATATCTCATTCTAAAAAAATAGAGATTAAGAATCTATTTTGATAATGAAATTGATAGATTATAGATGATTTCACAAGAGATGATGCATCTAAAAAAATAGTTTATGAGATTTCGGCTAAATAAGATGAGACTCACAGCAAACGATTACATTACTTGATCGTTTTTGATAAGATTCACTTTATTTTTTTAGAAAATATTTGATTTTTTTTTATCAAATTGTATTTTTATAGAATGGTTTATCCTTTACTAATTTTATTGAACAATGGAAATTTTAAAAAAATGCAGATAATATTTTTGTTTAACGTATAAGTAAATTAGATGTCTATTAAGTAAAGAGATGAAGTAACATTTTTGGAGGGATGAATAAAATCTCATTACGAATTAAAATTACAAATTAATTTCAAAAAGGTTCAAAATTTAGTACGAGAGTTTCTCACCAGATGTACTTAAGCTTTCACCAGCTCAACCGAAAATAAAAATTTGGTATCTTCAAATACTTTTTTGGACCAAATATGATCGAACCATTGTCCTCTAATAGTCTCTGGGGTTTAATAATCATCAAGCTTTCATTTTCATTATTCAGTGATACCCAGATTAGTTAATTAAATAAATCCGTTGCATATGAACTCTCCATTACAAATAAATAGAGAATATTATATACATTTAAACCAACTTAAACAAATAATTAATTCATGATACATTTTAATATTTTACATAAAAATTAATTATAATTATCAATAATTAATTTTTTAATAATTGTTTGATTTATCCCTACAAGAATTTTCATAAAAGACAATTATCACATGAGAGAGCTTTTAATGAGGACTATGTGAGGATATTCAAATGAACAGTTGGATCAATGTTTTCACTTTTAATTGATAGTTTCTAATTCCCATATGCATTTGATCCAATCATTCATTTGAAAGTCCTCACTTGATCCTCATTATAAGGTCCTCATTATTACATTATTCTGGATAAGATTTGCATTTCATTTTAAGGTTTAAATCAAGAGCAGTATGCCTCATTCTTTGGCCCTTTGACCCTAGCCTGACCTAAAACCCGCCCTACCCTCTAGGGCCGAAGCCCTATCCGGCCCTCTATTAGGGTGGGCCGGCCCTAGCCCTTCTCGAGTAGGGTATGATAAGGGTTAAACAAATGAAACCTGGCCTTACCCTAATGAGCCCTTTAAGACCGAATCTGACCCGACCCTAAAAGCCCTCCCTTTAGGCCCTAATAATTTCTTGTTTTTTTTGTATTGTTTAAATATGTTTCTTATTTTTTAGATACAATACAACTAATATTCTCTTTTGTAGTTGATTTGCTAGCTTTGTTCATTTGATTTCCCTTTGTTTTGTTGATTAACGATTGTATTTTGATGATTTAGAGCATTAGTTCGTGTGATATATGAGTATAACCACTTAGTTTATAGATAGATGTCTTAAATTAAGTATAACCACTTAGTTTATAGATAGATGTCTTAAATTAAGTATAATGTGTATACATGTTAAATATAACACAAAAAATAAGGTTCATTACATATAATTCTAAAGCTAAATTATGAGAGAGAAAAATAACAAGCTCATCTCGGCCATGTTTAGTCCTATTTAAAGGGTTGCCCCTACCCGACCCTATTAGCTATAACGAAATGAACCGCTAGAGCGGGTTAAAGCTTACATATTCAAGCCTAAACCCTACTCTATCCGGCCCTAACTTTTGTTCATCTTATCCTAAATTATATTCTATCTTATACTAAGTCCTAAAATTTAGCATTACATCGATCCTAACCTAGGCCTAAGGAGCAGTATTCTTCAAGACAAAACCCTACTTTATTTGGAATCCGTGAAAAGCCAGTCACCCAGAAGAGACTGATTCTCAGTTTCCTTCAATGGATAAACAACAAGGCCATTAGGGCAAAGATTAACTACCATGGAGGAGAATTCAGAACTGAGAAGTAAAACTTTGGAATTATTAAAAGCAACAAGTTTAACCCAGGAAATTAGAACATGGACAATTACAATAATAACAAAGCAACCGCTTACAAATTCACCGGCAGCCCCAAAAAATCCTTCTTGTTTGTTCGATCTGTACAAACTACAAAACACAACATTTCTAAACTTATTCTTTTTGCTGGGTTTCTTCTTCCTTGTTCACAGTTTGGTTCACATCAACTATTTACAGACCGAACCAAAATTACAAAATGAAACCCAAGCAAATTTATCCACAGCAAAATGAAGTCAGAAGAATCAAAGACTGCAGCATCACCCAAAAAACTGAATCACTTAGGTCTCGTCCTCACTCACCAGCTCCGAAACCCAGTTCACAACAGGAGCCGAAAACCCAGTCGGGTCAACCCGGCCCATTGAGTTCTCCTTACTCAGCTTGGCGTACATTCTCGCCCTTAGATCCCGCCCGGACTCCACCCTCTCCATCGCCGGCTCTTCAGCCAGCGACTGCTCCCACAGATCAAACGGGCCCGCCGTGCGGGTCGGAGTGTTTGGGAGGCTGAAGAAATCGGGTCGGATGAGAGGTCCGCGGGGAGAACCGACCCACGAAGGTGGGGTGCTGCTCATTTGCATTTGCATCTTGGCCAGCTTGAAGTTGCGCATGGACGCCACGAGCTCATTCACAGAGTTGAGACGGACTTGCGGGCTGTTCGGGGACATCGGCGGCGAGTCCGACGGCGGAGAAATCGGAGGAGAATCAAACAAGTACGGCCCGTGGTCCCTGGGGCTGTGACCGGGGAGAACCCTTAGCTGTTCGGGGGTGTGGGCGAAGAAGCAGACGCGGCGGTGACAGGCCTTCCCGTCCTTGCATGGCTGGGTCCGGTAGCGAGACGGATGCAACCAGCACTCAAAGACGCCGTGAGCGAACTCGCAGGAGTCGCCTTTGGCGCAGCTGCCCTTGCGGAAGTCGGAGCAGGCCGAACCCGAGTAGTGATACTTCCTCGGGTCACGGCGGCGGGCCTTCTCGCCCGGATGAGCATATGGGCACTCGGTCCAGTCATGTGACCGGCCACGTGCGCAGTGCTGCACCTTGAACTCGAACATGCGGAACTGGTCGCTGGAGACGAGAGGAGGCATGTCCGGATCGTCGCTGAGTGAGTCGGACTCGTTCGAGGGAAGGAAGCAGTGGAGAGCCGAGAGCGAGTCGAGGAAGCCGGCATTGGCGGAGAGGCTGCGAACAGAGAAGGGTGATCCGAGGTCGTCAAATGGGTCCCATGAAGCGACCTTGAGGGTTGGAGCGAGTCGGGTCGGATCTCCGAGCATCATTTTTGTTTTGGAGTTTAGGATAGGAGAGGTGAGAGACGAGAACGGAAGGAAGGCGAGTCTGTGATTTATACTGTTTTAGAGTGCCACATAGTGGGGTTTGGATTTAACCGTGGTGGAGTAAAAGTTACGGTAACTGCGATTAATGAACTCTTTTTCATAAATAGGAAATCCACTATTTGAAGCAACTAGACAGCCACGAATTTTGCTGATTAAGTCCTATTAAATGCTGTTATTCGTTTAAGCGACCGAGGGCGTATAATGTTAAGGTTCGCCTCTTGATATCGGTTAGGGTTGTTTGAATATTGCGGTTTAGATTAGACCCGGTTAAAATTACACGGAAAATTTGTAAAATTTGGTATCAAAATTATTGGCTTTGCCCCGGTACCAATTGGTCTGGCGGTACCGTCTATATTTATTAAATGAAAGGTTGAGTCTGACTTACTATAATGATAATAAAGTTAAAGTGGGGGATAAAGGGTTGATCAACGAGAAGAATGGGAGCAATGGGAAATGAGAAGCAATTAAAGATTTAAACTAGTTAGATTATGACTTATTTTAACTTTGAAGGTTTAATGAAATGACGGGCAAGGGCACCAGTTTGGACCGTTAGGTTGGTATGACCACCACAGAATGAACAAAACCAGTGAAACCAGTCATGGTTGGGTCGAATTGAAATCTGATTTTAATTTGGTGAAAGTTGTATAAAATTTTTTTGTTCGTTTCACCAGTTAATCTGACGTAACAGCATTATAACCACGTCAAGTGGATACAACTTTAGACTAAAAACCTCCGGAAATTGTATACAGCGTCAAAAAATTTAGTAGGACCCAATATCCATAATCAAGGTGGGGAATCGTAATGGTACGTGTGATCTCAAAAACCAACAAAATATATATGTACGAACAACACGTGTACGCGAGGTGGCTACCATGCATCTAGTCCTCACCGAAGTTCATACTCCTCCACTCCGGTTTTATGTCCAAAAGTCTCGATTGATGTATCGATTATGGATGAAATTTTTTTAAAATTTATATAAAAATTATATATTTAACTAACAATAGGTTAAATATAAAATATCTAAAAAATATGAAAATTAATATCGATGCTTGTAAAAAAATAAAAATTTTAAGAAAACATCGAAGATATTTTTGATATTTAAAACTTTAGTAACATGTTCTTTTATAAAAATTCGTCAACCAACTGTGAATCCTTATTTTTACCCCAATTTTAATTTAGATAACTATAATTAAACAATTGAATGGTCATGTACAATTGAGATGAAGACTAATGATATGAAAGAATGAAGAACTTGTAGAGATAATTCATCTCTACTAGCCTATGATGAGTGAAACCTAGATGCATAATGCATGATTATTTCTTTTATAATCTAACTATATATAATATAGTATTTTTTTATCTGAACAATTTGAGTGAGCGTCCCAGGCAATGAAGGCCTAGATCCGGCCCAAATATCAAATTCAAAATAAAAAATTGTCTCAAGTTCGAGCTAGCAATTACCACTAGTATTTTACCCAAAGATTAAAGAAGTTGAAAATTTAAGGACGAAATCTTTCTGTAAAATACCAAAAGATTAACAATAATATAGAAATTTTCCAAAACAATAATATAAAAACTCTTTAAGTCAATCTTAAACTATTCATCGTTACGTTCTAATCGACAATAGACATAACACCAGAAAGATTATTGCGTCCGCATGATTTGATTTGGAAAAGAAAGAGAGCAAATAGGTTGAGAGATATATGGCTCACTGAAATAGCACGCCCATCGTTATTTCCATTGAATATATGCAAAAGGCCACGCTTTTGGAACTAGTGATGTTAACTAGCATAAATGGGTAATCATTTCCTTAATATCATCCTTTTGGTGCAAGTTGCAACTAAGATAGTAAAAAACAGTACTTGTTTACCATATAATTATGATTTAGTGGCCGTGTTTTAGGGCCTCGTGTTTCGTCCAAGGAGCAAAATCATACATTAACTCTAAAGATAAAGCACAGGATTATGTTAGTGCGTGTAGGCTCTTACATTTAGTCATCAAAAGCCTCTTACTATTAATTTTTGTGAAATGATTTAAACAATGTCCGACGTTTTAGATAAGTAAAGTTTTAGTGTCTCACGTTTCAAAAACATCAAAACGGTATCACACGTTATTACCCTGATTGAAGAAAAGTATCTAGAACTATTAGTTCCGTTAAAAAAACGAACGACATACATTTTTTAACGTGGAAAGACTGATTTACCTTTTTTGAAAAATGATCTAAACAATGTCTAACCTTTTAGAGAAACAAAACTTTAGTATCTCACGTTTCAAAAACATCAAAATGGTATCTCACGTTCTTACCCCGACTGAAGAACGTGGGACACCAAAACTTTGCTTAACAAAAGGTAAATTAGTCTTTTCATTTAAAAAAAATATATGCCGTTAGTTTTTTTAACAGAACTAACGGTTCTAGATACCTTTCTTCAGTCAGAGTAAGAACGTGAGATACCGTTTTGAAGTTTTTGAAATGTGAGTCATCAAAATTTTGCTTCTTTAAAAGGTGAGACACTGTTTGGATCATTTTTCCTTAATCTTGCATATTATCTATTGGAAAAATAATATAAACAGTGTCTGACCTTTTAAAAAAACAAAACTTTAGTATCTCACATTTAAAAAATTTTAAAACCGTATCTCACATTCTTAACCCTATCGAATATTGGTATATCTTATTGGAGTCTAGCTCCGTCAAAGAACATAACAACAGTCATATTTTGGTCAGGAAATGACCAAGTTACCCTATTTGTTGTTTTTGTTATTTCTTTTCAAATAATGAAGTTATAAAAAAGGCGATGGTGGAGGACTAGAGGCCGATTTTGCTATCAGGGTGAGGCTGCGAGTTGAACTTTTTCATCGAAAGAGCTGTGAGAGAATAAGGTCTACGGCGTCGCCACCGTCCCCGCGTAAATTGGAACGCCAATCAACCATTCAGATACATCTAGTGCAGCGTCTACGACGTCGACGGCTTCATCTCCCTTGGCAATATGAGAGATCGGGTTTGAAGTTTGAACACTTTGGGCAAAAGAAAAAATCCTTCCAAGTTCATTTGATGACAAAATGGATGGCATATTTCTTCCATCATAGCTTGAGAAAGGTCATGACGGCCGAGAAATTGGCTTTGAAAAAGAAATCAAAATTTTGGAGTTATAGATTGATCTTTCTACAGATGAGATGAGATTTATTTCGCTCTTTCTATAGATGAATGAACTAAGAACCCAGAATCAAAGATGAAAGCTTTAGCCAAATTGAGAGGGACCTTGAAGAGAGAGATGGCTCAGATGGGAGCTCTGGAGATGGGTTACCTCCTCATCGAATAGATTTGGGGATTTTGTGGGATTATCGAGGTAGGTGTCATCGTCGGTGGGGCTAATTTGGCCTGCTCGGATGTGATGTTTCTGAGGAAGAAGCCGGCGAGGGTGGCGGAGGGGAAGACGAGGATGAATCGGATTAGGACACAAACAGAGAGGGACAAAAAAGACGAATTAAAAAGAATAAGGGAACAAATTGTTTGGATTGAAAAGACGAATGTAACTTAGTTGATAGTGTTTTTAAGAGTTGACAACTCCAGATACAAAAATTTGATTGGGTTAAGCACCTAACATACGGTTTTAAAGTTTTTTGAACGTGAGATATCAAATCTTTACTTCTTTAAAACGTCTGATACTGTTTAAATCTTTTTTTTACCTATTTAACATTTACGATGAGAAAAAATGATCCAAACAGTGTCTCACCTTTTAAAGAAATAAAATTTTGATAACTCACGTTTTAAAAACTTTAAAATGGTATCTTACGTTCTTACCCTGACTGGAGAAATGTATCTAGAACCGTTAATTCCGTTAAAAAACTAACGGTATATATTTTTTGAAATGAAAAGACTAATTTACCCTTTGTTAACAGTGTCTGACCTTTTAGATAAGCAAAGTTTTAGTGTCTCACGTTTCAAAAACTTCAAAAAGTTATCCCACGTTCTTACCCCGACTGAAGAAAGGTATCTGGAACTGTTAGTTCCGTTAAAAAAATCTTTATTTATTATTTTTTTTATCTCTAAATTTTTTTTATCTTTAAAATTTAGAGCAATAATTAATTGAAATTTTATGTAAGAGTGAATATAACTTAATAAATTGAAAAGAAAAGTAAAAAAATTGTCATCTTCGTCTCCATCAGAGAAAAAGAGAAGGGAGATGAGCCGTCATCGAAGAAAGAGAGAAAAGAGATGCGCTGCTGGAGGAGAAGAGAGAAAAGAGCAGAATTGTCGTTAAAAAACAATTTTGTCGCGGTAGTCGTCGTCATTGTCGGATAAAATTTGTCCTTCTTAAGCACAACTGTTTGTAGTTGGCGCTCCATAGTTAAAGCCAAAAAATAATCAAGCTTGTTTTGACCCTCCTTCAAAAACCCATAAAGATCAAGTGAACCATGACTTCTCCACTCTGTCATGACGCCCTGTCTCTCAAAGAATAATACAGTTTTTGATGCAAATACTTGACTTTATGCACTTGATAGTATGTATTACCTAACCATAGTCACCTAAACTATTTTGTATCAATCATATTTTCCAAATTTTTAAGGTTCATGCTAAAATTGAAAAAATTTTGTGATCAATTGGTGGTTATCAAAAACAAAAGTAGCCAGATGTGATCAATTTGAGATTTAGATGTTGCACCGGATTCTACAATAGCCATCTATACCATGCGACCTCGACGAAGAAGACGAAGTCGGGACAAGAGTGGATGGGAGTGATGGTGCATGAGATGTTGGTGACTTGAAACTAACAGTTTCACATACATTTTTTCAGTCGGGGTAAGAACGTGAGATGCCATTTTGAAGTTTTTGAAACGTGAGATACCAAAGTTTTGTTTCTCTAAAAGGTTGGACATTGTGATCATTTTCCTTACAATGAATCAAAGGTTGCCACATGAGGCTGCATGCAGGGTCAAAAAGGGTATCCCATTTCAAAAAGGGTAAATCAGTCTTTTCACGTTAAAAATGTATGCAGTTAGTTTTTTTAACGGAACTAATGATTTTAGATACTTTTCTTCAGTCATGATAAGAACGTGGGATACCGTTTTGAAGTTTTTAAAATATAAGACACCAAAATTTTACTTATCTAAAATCTCAGATATTGTTTGAATCATTTTCCTTACAATGAATCAAAGGTCGCATCCCATAGGGTTGCACAGTGCGGCAAGCACGTGTTACTCTAAAGCTATTCTTTTATGTTAATTTAAAGTTAGATTTCTTTTATCTTGTTTATATGAAAATTTCCCACGAAAAATAGCATCAATCTCGCCAACTAGAACTTAGTCAGCTTTTATATTATAAAGGTCCAAAATTCGAGTCCGCTGTTACAAAAATAAAACATCGATTTCATATCAAGTCGAGAAAATGAAAAAAGGAAAATACACGATTACAATTAGATACACTTCTCAGTATATATTTATCATTAACAAGTTTATTTTTTATAATTATTAATAACTTATTTTCATTCATTTAAATTAACAGTTAACTAGTAAATTATAAAATTATTTTTATATGTTATCGACGATCAGTAACATTATGTATTTATGTGAATTAGTTGCATTATAATAAATTAATATACATGTAACCTACAAACTACAGCAAATCAATGACCACAATTTACATTAGAAAATAAAGACTAACAAAAAATAATAAGATATAATAACCACAAAGATTATAAGTTAACATAAAGTTATTGACGGTCAGTAAACTGAGCCTTAATGGTAGTTACTTAATACCCATTCACACAATAGTACGATTCACACAATATTACTTCATAAACTTTTATTTCATGCTCAAATTGACATTATTGGAGGACAAGACGTCCAACTTGGTTTCAAACATATCATGGTTTCCACTACCTGCATGATGATTCTTAGAGAGTTTCTTTTCTTTTCTTGCTATTAAAAGAAATGATATTGTTCCTTAACACTTTGTATTTGATAGGATTCTAATCCAGTTGCAATCCTTACTTTCAGACATTATAATTTCCTTGTACAAATAGGGTTAGGGTTTGTACCCTTCTACGATTTATATATATGTTGGTGTAATCGCCTCTCATTCATAAGAAAATACAAGTTTATTCAAGTATCAAAATCTTTATGGTACCAAGAGCCTTTACTAATTAAGACAAACCCATGTCAAAAGATGAGGAGACGAAGGCCAACAACACCTCTAGAACACCTGAACCTTGGGAAAACTCTAATCATGTTCTTTATCTTCATCATTCAGACCAGCCTGCTGCGATCCTTGTAGCACAGCCGTTGATGGAAGATAACTACACAGAGTGGAGTCAATTAATCAGCATGACATTGACAATCAAAAACAAAATTGGATTCATAAATGGATCTGTTAAACAAGCAACGGTCAATAAGGCAGAAAAGCTTCAATAGGAACGTTGTGATACCTTGGTAAAGACTTGGCTCATCACATCTATGAGCAAGAGCATATCTAGCAGTGTCAAACACTTCAAAACAACAAGAAATATTTGGATTGAACTGCATGAGCGCTTCTCACAAGCAACAACTGTCCAACTATTTAAAATCGAAAACGATATCCATATTCCGTAATAGTGAACAAGACACAGAAACAGTCACCACCTTCTTCAACAAACTCAAGGCTTTGTGGAACGAAAGGGATTCTCTATGTGACCTAAAACCTTGTGATTGTTAAGAAGGATCCAAGATAAGTGATTATGTCAGGAATCAGAAGACAATGCAATTTCTCATGGGATTAAATGAGAACTGTACAACGATGCGAGGAACCGTAATGGCCATCGATCCGCTACCATCACTGAATACTATATTCGCTATGACTTTGCACACTGAAAAACAACCAGAAATTTCTACTGGGATCAAACCGACTTCTCAACCTGAAGGAGCAGCATTCTATGTGTGCAATATCAACCAGGAGAAGATCAGGTCCGAAATGAGCAACAATGTGTCAAGTGCAACAAAAACAATCACCACACTAATGACTATAAGGCGCACTTAAAGTGCAGATTCTGTGGATTCAAATGACATCTAGCTTAAACATGTCGAAAGTAGAAGGCGACAATGGAAGGGCTTCAAAATTATGCTAGAGGCAACAATGCAACAACGTTTAATGAAGAACGTACCAGCAACTTCCCATTCTCAAAGGAAGATTGTGAGAAGATCATGGAGATATTGAACAAAGATAAAACAACATTCGCAAATCATACTGGTAACACCTCACGCTATAAAAATCTCTCAGGTAAAGCCTTTCGTTTTGATAACCATGAGAAGTCTAGTGTGTGGATATTGGATAGTGGTGTCACTGACCATATGGTTTGTAACCTTAACCTCTATGCATATCAAACCAGCACATAATCGTTTTGTCAAACTTCCTGATAGTAATACAGCTAGTTTTAGCCATATAGGCATAATGGCCTTCTCATCCCAGTTCATGATACAAAATGTGTTATTTGTCCCAATGTTCTACCTCAATCTCATATTTGTTAGTAAACTAGCACATGATTCGTTTTGTGTCACCATTTTTTAAAATAAATTTGTTTTGTACAATACATTCGATCCAGGAAGATGATTGAGATGGGCATGTGAAGGATGGTTTATACTGCCTCGACCAAACCAAGCAAGGAACATGCAATGCTGTTAGCAACATTTCGACAGACGTATGGCACCAACACCTCATTCATTTTTCTAGTAGAGTCTCTTCTTTCTTTCCCTTTCTTTGCAATAAAGCTTGTGATTCAAACAAGTGCTTAGTATGTCCTTTGGCTAATCAAACTAGGAATCCTTTTCGATTAACTTCTATTTCAAGTATGTCACCTTTTGTTTTAATTCATGTTGACGTTTGAGGAGGATATCATGAACCTTCAATTTCTGGAGCAAAATATTTATCACAATTGTTGATGATTACAATAGGTCTACTAGGGTTTACTTGATGGTACAAAAGTCTGAAGCTCATAATCTTCTCATGGATTTCAATATACTTGTCGAAAATCAGTTTGACAAAAGGGTTAAGATTGTACGTAGTGATAACAGTCCTAAATTCAAAATGGTCGATTTTTATTCTTCAAAAGGGATAGTTCATCAGACAAGTTGTGTCAACACACCACAACAGAATGATGTTGCTGAACTTAAGCATCGTCACTTACTCAACGTTGCTCGTGCTCTCATTTTCAAGCAAATCTGCCAAAAAATTTTGGGGGATGTCATCCTTACATCTGCGTATCTTATAAATCGCACTCCTACACCTTGGCTCATTTTGAAATGATATTTAACAAACCTCCAAACTACTCACATTTAAGGGTTTTCAGATGCATGCGTTTTTCATCTACACACCCATCTAAGCCCAGCAAATTTGATTCTAAAGCAACCACATGTATCTTCCTACGACATCCACAAGGACAAAGGGGATACTGAGTATATGAAATGAAAACGGGAAGGGTCTTTGTTTCCCAAGATCTAACCTTCTATAAAACTAAATTCCCTTACCAAGGTAAGGTCTCAAGTGAAGATGAGACCTAAGGTAGGGTCCAGGGTGAGCCTAAGGTTGCTGATGATGTTGAGTTTCCTAGCTCAAATAGGAATTGCAATGAACCTGTCACTCCTAGGGTTTTAGATTCAGATCCAGCTGATACTTTGGATAATAAGGTTAGGGTTAATACTCATCCTGCTCTTTCGTTGTAAACACCAATCATTGATCACACACCCTATTGTACCTGACTCACCGCCTCAAACTCCAACCTACTAAAATCCTAACAAAAAAACCCCTGTCCTAGAAATCGTTCCACTTCTTGTTCCTTCACCTCGACCCATTAGGACACCCACATACTTGCAGAATTTCATGTTAAGGCAGCACTTCCCTCTCGGTCCCTTCCACCATATTCTATGGAACAAGGTACTCCTCATTCCCTCTCTCATGTTCTGTCTTATCATCGTATTTCCTCTCAACATCGAATCTTTACTGCTAACTTATCTGTCCACAAAGAACCTACCTCTTTCACACAGGTTGTTTAAATCCCAAAATGGAGAGATGCCATGCAAAAAGAAATTGATGCGCTCTAAAGTAATCACACATAGAGTCTCGTAACTTTACCTCTTCATAAAAGATCTATAGGCTGCAAGTGGGTCTATGAAACCAAGCTTAATGTTGATGGAAATGTTGACAAATACAAGGCGAGACTCGTTGCCAAAGGTTACAGTCAGATCAAGGGAGTGGATTATCGTGAGATCTTTGCACCAGTAGCTAAGTTCACTACTGTCCGTGTCCTTCTTGGTCTAACCTCTCTTAAAGGATGGTACCTTCACTAACTTGATGTGGACAACACTTTCCTTCATGGTGATCTCACTGAAGAAGTATACATGAAACTTCCTTCCAGATTTGAAGGGAAGGGGGAGACTAGAGTTTGTCGATTGCACAAGAGTCTATGGTTTGAAGTAAGGTAGTAGGCAATGGTTCATCAAATTCTCTATGGTACTCAAGGCAGCAGGATTCACTCAATCATGGTGTGACTATTCCTTGTTTGTTAAGGCTCACATTAGAAAGCTCACTGTGCTACTAGTGTATGTTGATGATGTGATTCTGGCAGGCAACAGTTGACGAAATCACAACCAATTTAAGCTCAAAGACCTTGGAGAGCTTAAGTATTTCCTTGGGATAGAAATGGCTCGGTTAAGGAGAGGAATAACATTTTGTCAGAAAAAATATGCATTGGAGATATTAGAGGACACTGGATTTCTTGGCGTCAGACCTTCCTTATTTCCAGTAGATCAAAACATATCATTGACTCAAGAAGGAGGAGAGCTACTTATTGATCCTTCTCAATATCGACGACTTGTAAGAAGGTTAATTTATCTGACCATCACACGGCCAGACTTGGCTTATGCAGTGTACATCCTAAGCTAGTTTACAGAAAAGTCACGGCAACCTCATCTTGCAACAGCTTATCAGGTGCTCCGCTATATCAAGAAAGCGCCAAGTCAGGGTATTATTCTTCTATCTACAAGAAGCATTGAACTCACTGCTTATTATGATGCAGACTGGGCGCGCTGCAAGGACACAAGACGTTCCATTAATGGTTATTGTGTTTTATTATAAGATGCACCGATTTCATGGAGGACTAAAAAGCAAAGCATTGTTGGTCAATCTAGCGCAGAGACAAGGTAACGTTCCATGGCAACAACAAGCTGTGAGGTGACTTGGCTCAAAAGCTTGCTCAATGATTTAAGAGTGAGGCAACTCAATCCGATCAAAATGTGTTGTGACAATCAGGCTGCATTACACATTGCAACTAACCCAGTATTTCACGAAAGGACCAAGCACATCGATATCGACTGTCATGTAGTTCGTGAGAATATTCAAAGAGGTTTTCTCAAAGCCATGCACATTGGAACCAGAGAGAAACCAACAAATTTTTTCACTAAGTCACTCGGATCAGCTCAGTTCAGCACACTCCTTCACAAGTTGGGTGTAATTGACATACATTCCAACTTAAGAAGGAGTATTAAAGAAAAATATATTGTTCCTTCTCCCTAACACTTCGGTATTTGATAGGATTGTAATCAAGTTGCAATCCCTTACTTTCAAGGATTATAATTTCTTTATACAGTTAGGGTTAAGGTTTGTACACTTCTACGATTTGTATATATGTTGGTGTAATGGTCTCTCATTCATAAAAAATTACAAGCTTATTCAAGTATCAAAATCTTCACGTGCAATGGTTCATTCGCAAGAGCCAGACTTCTGCTTGAAACCCACCATGACTAGCCATTTTGGGGGCCGTTAACATAACTTTTCGCTAGCAATTACACCAAAATACAATACTGGATTGATCGAATTCCCCAATACTGTACTAAAATCAAAAATCAAAACAGCGATGCATTTCATTTCCAAACTTTCAATCCAGTCCTAAACTTCAAACAAATTTAAAACTTTACCGCCATGGACCCGGTAAACCCGAACCCTCCGAGCATGAAGTATGATCCGCTCCACGACGGCGGCTCCGATGAGTACTGCCTCGCGAACGCGGCCCTATCATCAACGTTGTAACGTCAAAAATGTTGAAGATAGCCAATCCCGCCGTCGATTGCATCTAGAAGCGGTCGTCATCGAAAATCAAATAGGTTTTGTGTTCGGATTTCGAACTCAATCCGCTCAACGACTACGGCTCCGATGATACTCCCTCGACCTTATCATCAACACCACGGCGTCGGGAGTGAGAGAGAGATCTCGAGGAAGACGGCAAGGTTTAACAGCGTCGTTTCTGTAGCCTTGGCGTGGTAAATATTGTTTTGAAATTGTAGTTAGTGGTAATTATCTCAAAAATAAATCAGAAAATAATAATTGAGCTATTCAACCGGGCTCAACCTTGTCACCAAGAGAAGAAAAAGAAAATTGGGCTCACCTTTTTCCGTGCACATTGGTTTCTGAAAGAGGAAGAGAGGGTAGAACGGTCTCCTTTCTGAAACAACTGCCACAAAATCTCCCGGCAAGTTTAGCTGCAGTTGTCTTCTTAACTTGTTGGTTGTTGGACAAAACTCAAAGTTGGGTACCTTCCATATAATACTAGGTACTCTGACCTGCGAAAGCCCAGTCTCACCTAATTCCCATGGATCCAATAACGTCATCATATTGCAATCAAAGTATACCAAGCAAGGAATCATAAACAAAACTTGTAGAGCGTCCATTCCAATTCAAGCATTACCAATCTGTAAAACAAAGCAAAACCCAAACACAAGCTTGGAGCTTTGTCCTTCCCACTTCCCCAGAAAACCAGGAACACAAACGCTCTGATCATATTGGGAAAGAGAGTCGTTAGTTGCTTTTAAGGATTGACAAGAGTTTGAGAAAGGCTGATTGGTTAGTTGGATGGCCCCGCGCTTTTCGTGTACTTCACCCGTAAAATTCACTTGGGGTTTCAAGTGGTACCAGTGCTTGTGTATATGGTAGTGTCTATAAATGAGGAGGCTTTTATCCTTGTGCTGCAGTCGTTTTAAGCATAAGCATAAGCATAAGCAAAACCAAAACCAAAACCAAAACCATTCTCAGGTACTCATTGGCTTCTCTTTTTCCATGTTGAGCTAAATGTAGTTGCTATTTCTTTGATTAATTTAGAACACATTTTCATTCGTTTTTTTTGTGGGTTTTGGACTTTTGGTGTTGGTGTTGGGATAGAGATCCGAAGAAGCCATGGAGAACCAAAAGAATGAAAATGCCGCTGAGGATACAAAGGTTGGTTCTTTCTTTGGCGTTGGGTTTACTTTCTATATTATATTGTGAAATTGGATTTGATTTTTGTTTTTTCTTGCTGGCGTTTTGAGAGCTGAAATGATAACGAGGGGTGGGGTTTTAAGAAAGCTATAAACTTGAGTTGAATTGTCCATGATTAAGCTTGTGCTTGTATACAGAATGTGAATCAAGATATGGTAGATTCTAGTATTCATGGTACCAATATCATAGTGAACCATGATTTCCGTGGAGGGATGCACTCTTGGCACCCCAATTGCTGTGAGGGGTATGTAGTTTCAGCTGATTCTGGACACCCACAAGCAAATTCGGGAGGGAATTACGCGGTTGTTACCAATCGGAGAGCATGCTGGCAAGGATTGGAGCAGGATATCACTGGGAGAGTTTCCCCTGGTTCCACATACTTGGTTTCAGCTTCTGTTGGGGTCTCAGGACCTCTTGAGGGATGTGTTGATATCCTGGCAACAGTGAAAATGGAATGCCAAGATTCAGAAACTAAGTATTCATTGGTGGGGAGGTAAATGTGTTTTTCTTCTTCTATTAGTTGGTTTTTTGTGTTCTTTATGGAAGAAGGAACTTGTTATCAACAGTTTTGTAATTACTCCTGCAGAAGTTCTGTATCAAACGGGAAATGGGAAAAGTTGGAAGGCAAATTTACACTGTCAACAATGCCTGATAAGGTTGTGTTTTACTTGGAAGGGCCTTCTCCTGGAATTGACTTGCTTTTACAATCTATAGTGATCACTTGTTCCAGTCCAAAGGAACGGCGGGTACTCATTCTAATTCCTTTTAGTTTCTCTTTGAATGACTTTGGTGTATCATATCATGATATCATGATATAAGAGTAGAAATGTAGCTATAAGCAAGAAGTACGCAGCTAATTCTGTGTAGTTTTGATGATACACAAAATACAGTTTCTTCTTTGCCTCTCTTCATATCAGAATTCTACTAGTCAATGATTGATTTTGGAATATATATTTTCATTTCTAATTGCTCCTCATATCCAGCACCGAGATACCAGTGCTGGAGATGAAGATATAGTTCTAAACCCTTACTTTGAGGATGGCTTGACTAATTGGACTGGAAGAGGCTGCAAAGTTGTTCTACACGACTCGATGGGAGATGGGAAAATCGTCCCTCAATCTGGAAAAATTTTTGCTGCTGCAACAGAACGAACACAGAGCTGGAATGGCATTCAGCAGGATATTACTGGTAGAGTGCAGCGAAAGCTAGCTTACGAGGCTACTGCTGTTGTTCGGATATTTGGTAACAATGTCACTAGTTCTGATGTACGGGCAACCTTATGGGTACAGTCACCGAATGGTCGCGAACAGTATATTGGCATTTCTAAGTAATTGCTTTTCTCTTTATCTCTTTCCGATCAAATTTTGATATGTTTGTTTCTTCAGTAACTACAGAATTGTTTTGTTATTACTTCGTCCAATTACAGTACACTTGTCAGATTACAGAACATATCGCTTCCCTTACTGGCAGTTGGTTTGATCTAAAGTGTACAGGCAACAGACAAGGATTGGGCACAGTTTAAGGGGAAATTCCTTTTAAACGGATCCCCGTCCAAAGTAGTTGTTTATTTAGAAGGTCCACCAGCGGGAACCGATATTCTTGTCAACAGTTTCGTAGTTAGGCATGCAGAGAAAGACCCTCCTTCTTCTCCACCTGATATTGAGGTTAGTGGAACAACTAAATTCTCTGTCTAATAATGGAAGCATGTTTTCATGGAGCTGAATACCAGGTGCATAAACGTTAAATGTGTTTTTGTTTTTGTAGAATCCTGCTTTTGGAGTAAATATTATTGAGAACAGTAATCTAAGTAATGGCACCAATGGGTGGTTTCCTCTTGGTAATTGCACCTTGAGTGTGGGAACTGGTTCCCCACATATACTTCCTCCAATGGCGAGAGATAGCCTTGGCGCTCATGAACCTTTAAGTGGTCGCTACATCCTTGTAACGAAGCGCACACAAACTTGGATGGGTCCTGCTCAGATGATTGGTGATAAATTGAAACTCTTTTTGACATATCAAGTATCTGCTTGGGTTCGGATTGGTCCTGGAGGATCTGGTCCTCAAAATGTGAACGTTGCACTCGGTGTGGATAATCAGTGGGTGAACGGAGGCCAAACCGAGGTGGGTGACAACAGATGGCATGAAATTGGTGGTTCCTTTAGAATTGAGAAGCAGCCATCCAAAGTTATGGTGTATATCCAGGGTCCTGCTTCAGGTGTAGACTTAATGGTTGCTGGACTTCAGATATTTCCTGTTGACAGACAAGCAAGATTTAGACACTTGAAGAAGGAGACTGAGAAGGTAAATGGGTTGTTAGCTCATTTGCTTTGTAGGCAGCAATTAAGTACTGACAACATGACATTATTAGAAGCATCAGTAAACTTTTCTCACTAAATATGTACGATTCAGATTGGGTTTTCCTTAGTTTCTTCTGATTTATCTATTGTTTGTTTCATTGCAGATCCGTAAACGCGATGTTATCCTAAAGTTTTCAGGATTAGACACGAGCAGTGCATATGGCAGCTTCGTGCGAATTAAACAATCACAAAACAGTTTTCCATTTGGGACGTGCATAAGCAGAACAAACATAGACAACGAAGATTTTGTTGATTTCTTTGTGAAAAACTTCAACTGGTCTGTATTTGGAAATGAACTGAAGTGGTATTGGACTGAACCTCAAAGGGGAAACTTCAACTACAAGGATGCCAATGAGATGGTGGACTTCTGCATGAATCACAACATAGAAATGCGTGGCCATTGTATATACTGGGAAGTGGTGGACACGGTCCAGCAATGGATCCGTTCATTGAGCCAAAATGACTTGGCAACTGCTGTCCAAAATCGAGTAACAGACCTTCTCACCCGCTACAAGGGGAAGTTCAAGCACTATGATGTCAATAACGAGATGCTGCATGGTTCATTCTATCAAGACAAATTGGGTAAAGATATCCGAGCCAACATGTTCAAGATGGCAAACCAGTTGGATCCATCTGCACTCCTATTTGTGAATGATTATCACGTTGAGGATGGATGTGATACAAGATCAGCACCAGAAAAGTACATAGAACAGATCCTTGATTTGCAACAACAAGGTGCCCCTGTAGGTGGGATTGGAATTCAAGGACATATTGATAGTCCAGTAGGTCCAATTGTTTGTTCTGCTCTTGATAAGTTGGGTATCCTTGGCCTTCCAATCTGGTTCACAGAACTTGATGTGTCATCGAGCAATGAATATGTTCGTGCAGATGACTTGGAAGTGATGCTTAGAGAAGCATTTGCCAATCCTTCAGTAGAAGGCATTGTCCTGTGGGGTTTCTGGGAGCTGTTCATGAGCCGTGAAAATTCGCATCTAGTCAATGCCGAAGGAGACATCAACGAAGCTGGAAGGCGTTACTTGCAACTCAAGCAAGAGTGGCTGTCTCATGCTCATGGACACATTGATGAACAGGGACAGTTCAAGTTTAGAGGCTTCCATGGAACATACAATATAGAGATCGCAAACGCCTCCAAGAAAATTCTAAAGACATTCGTGGTCGACAAGGGTGATGACTCCCTATTTGAGGTTCCCATTGACCTTTAACTGCTGCTTCTCTTCCACATTCTCAAATTTGTCTGCCATTGTTTCCAATGCTCCATTCATATATATGGATTTGTAATTCTGATCACTGAATACATAGAAAAAATAAAAGCGTCAGATCAACATCATCGGATTACATTATACACGAGTACACAACTAAAGGACTGATCCCTACAATGATTTGGGAGTCCAAATTATCATCAAGGTTCCCAAACTCAATATGCCTTTTAGGAAAGAAATGGCCTACCTCAATCACATCGATCTGATAGACACCCACCATCTGCTAGTAGTACCAGACTGAGGGCTATGACTATGACTATTTTTTTAAAGTTTAGGTGAGAGCTTGGTTACGCTACATCATCATTGTCAGGGCATACCTGCAACCTCAACCCTGAAGGACTGACAGTGGACACGTGCCTGTCACACCAGCCTCCAGGTATGGATTTCCACAGGAATTTACAGATCGCGAACCAAACGAGGCCTGTTGGTAGCGGGAATCGAACTCGGATGGGGTCTCCACCACAAGCCCGTCCTTGCCAACTGAGCCAAAGCTCGTTGGCGACTATGACTATGACTAGTTGTAGTTGGAGACTTTAGAGTTTCCTTTTCTTTCTTTTTATTTCTTTTTTTTCCTCTCCATTAGAATGATTGTGCTGATAACAGGACCCCAAAACACAGTCCCATCCTCATCCCTAAATACCTGGTGTTAAGAATTCAGTGAGAAAAGACAGAAGATTGCAAGTTTTCTGTATGGACTAGGAGAAGACCGGGGTTTAGCCTTAATCAGCTATTAATTACTGTTAAACTCGGTTTAGTTGGTTAATTAGTTGTAATAGAGCACGTGTTGGGTCGTGATAGGTTAGCTTCGGTTATATGAATCCTAGCTGTGGACTGTAGTGATCTATCGGAAAATCTGTTTGTTTTCTTCTGCTTTGCTTTTCTTTCGTGCACCAATCCTTCCTTATCTCTAATACCTGGTATATTTCATGAGGTCAGATCGGAAGAGTTCCGCAGTCTGAGATATGGACGTCAGCATCAGTAGAGTTAACGTTTGATATGATGGGAGTGCTAGGTGGGTCGCAGACGTATCCGAAAGTTGACAGAGAAAACTAGTTATTTTATCTTTCTCTCAATAAATTAAAAATGAAAATTGAAATGTAAAAATAGGTGATGGATGGATGGAATGGTGGAGTAGCTGAGAAGGGAAACGGGACAGTGGCATCGGGAAACAACTCCCGCGCTGTTCTCGCGCGCCTTTCTCCCAAACGACAGCGTTTGCTGGCCCGTCATATATCATGCACCCACCCACCACCAAGCGCTCTCTCTCTCTGAGCATATGCAGCGGTGAGGCCCTGTAGCATGAGCAGAGAGGAGGGAGGCGGGCCCTGCAACGGCGACCGTTCGTTGATCGAGTTAAAATGCTCTTGCACGAGCAATCTTTGCTCGTTCGAGAGCACGGGCAGAGGGAGGGGAGGCGGACAACGCTGCAGATGCTCTGAGAGTGAGATACAACCCCGCCCGATACTCATACTCATCTCATGTCTGTCATTAACCAACATTCCTTACTGTGGTTTCCAGAGTGTTCTGTAGCTCCCAGTTACTTATAACTTTCAAGAGTTTGTGTTTTGGTTAGATTATCTTGTTAATTGTAATCTAATTGTTCGAGGCTGCTACACTTATTTGAAAAATATACATATTCAATTTCTTTTATGCACTGTTTATTTACTAAATTCTGCAGTTCTTTCACTGTTCTTGGTGGAAAAACTGTGGTACCATTCTTTTCAAGTTTTTGTTGGTAGGTTTTCTAGTCTACTTATATATATATACACATATACTTACATACATACATACGAGGGCCATTTTATTAAATGATCTCTATTTTTAGTTTATTTATATGGATAAACATTCGATAAATTTTTCGATCATATTTTTCAATCTTAACCGGTCAATTCTTAAGTCTTAATATATAGATCACCTCTGCAAAATTTCATCCAAATCGGTGATCGTTAAGATATTCAAAACTGCAAATTAAAATTATAAGCATTAACGGTTCATGTTTGACAGATTTGATCCGTCAAATGATTTCAGTTATTTAAAAGCCTTAACGATCACCAAATTGGATGAAATTTTGCAGAAATGATCTATATATATGCATCTACATATTGAACGGTGGAGATATTGTTATGTGATCTAAAAGTTTGTCGAATGTCTATCCCTATAAATAAACCAAAAATAAGGATCCTCAAATTAAGAAAATTCGTGCCAAATTTATGGTAAGGACATCCTTAGCCAAGAAGGGCTATATATATAGCCCTTCTTGGCTAAGGATGTCCTTACCATAAATTTGGTACGGATTTTCTTAATTTGGCCCACTTTTTGATCAAATTTTCTCATCTTAACCGTTCATAATCTAAATATATATATATATATATATATATATGTATAGATCATCTCTGCAAAATTTCAGCTCAGTTGATAATCGTTAAGGCCTTGAAAACGTACAAATACAGTGAACGAATCGAATCAGTTCAACAAGAACCGTTCGTGTTCTTCTCTGTAAATCACAGTTTTAAGTGCCCTAACGATCACCAAATGAGCTGAAATTTTGCAGAGATGATCTATATATATATATATATCTAGATTATGAACGGTTAAGATGAGAAAATTTGATCTAAAAGTTGACCATTTCAAGAAATCCTTCCAAACTCAAGGTAAGGACATTCTTATCTAAGAAAAACTATATATATAGTCCGGATCAAAAGCAGACATCCATAAAGGTCTAAAAGTGCGGATGTTGATACTCAAGTCGTGATCAAGCGTTGATGGTGACTCTGTTGTTGCCAGCGCCGAACCAGACATTGATGTGGAGCTTCTCCTTGTGTAACAAGCAGAGCAACCAAAGGAAAAGATATGTAGAG
This sequence comes from Comarum palustre, assembly GCA_951800085.1. Classification (NCBI taxonomy): domain Eukaryota; kingdom Viridiplantae; phylum Streptophyta; class Magnoliopsida; order Rosales; family Rosaceae; genus Comarum; species Comarum palustre. Next base: position 15,584,212 of record OX637589.1, read on the forward strand.
TAAAAGCAAAGTTTCAGGCAACATAGAAAAGAAAAGAATACGAAGCTCTGGAGAGCGTGAAAAATGAACAAGGTAAAGCTCCAGGGAACTAGAGAGGAACGAGAGGCTAAAGCTTAATGCTTTAGAGTTAGGGTCGACAGGTATGGGTTGTCTTGTTGTTGTAAAAGTTTTAGGTTGTGTGTGTCTATAGAATGATCATCGAACCTTTCTTTTATAGTGGTTCGCATAATAGATATAAATACGGTTTTTGCTACATAGTTGGTTGATTGAGTTGCATAGGTTTCGTCTTACTTGGCAACTACGTAACTGGGTGACGCAGTTCCAGTCACGTATGAAGACTTATTTTTGGACCACATGTATTGGCCCCAAGAGAGTGGAAGACTTGTAACAATCTTCAACGTTGGATAATGTAGACAAATAATGTAGTTGTCTCTTAATATAATTATGCTAGTCAGATAAGGCTAGTGAACTGTACCTGCGGAGACAATCAGAAGACGTATACATCTTGAGGTGTTTAATTATATAAAGAAGAAGACTTTGTAATTAATCAAACTTTTCAAACTTGACAAACACGTATTCAATTCCATACATCTATAAATAAAAAGGACATTCACTTAAAATTATTTAGGATTTTGTTCAAAATATAATTTTAGATATAAACGTACAGTTGTTAATTATAAAATGTACACACACCCTGCGATTCAAAGTTTTGAGTGAGTTGACAGGAACAGCTCATTCATATGATGATGAGAAGATGGCAATGTGATAGAAAAAGGCAGGCACCGATATAGACAGTCGAACATACAGTATACATTATATTGTAGCAAATGCAAATCTAATTTGTTATATTAGCTTTTTAAACCTACTTATATGCCTTATATATCAGTAAGTACACTTTTAAATTTGATATTGAATTTCTAATGTAAAGTTTTACACATTTGAATTAATTGATTCAGTTGTGTAAGATAAACATCTGTTTTGAATTCAAATTCAAAATAATATCATTAAGACTAGATTGGATTAGGACAAGAAACAGTTAGACAGTTCCTTGATGGAATGAACTGTTAGGTAACTGCAAATAACAGTTGAAATCTACTGTCTATATAAAGCAATCTTTGGTCCCTGCTAGAACACAGTTACATTCTCATTCATTTTGTCCCATCAAGCAAATAGAGAATATTAAGAAATGAATCTAGGAGAAGACTGAGACGGAAACAAACATGAATCAATCAAGTTAGTATTTCTATTACTAGTACATTTAGGGCTGGGCTCGGTACGGTAACTGAGTTTTTTTGCCGAAACCGTATACCGTATCAGTTCCCGGTGGTACGCAATTTTTTGTACCAGTACCAACCTTTGAAATTGGTATACCGACAAGTTCGGTACGGTACAGTTCGGTTTGGTTCAGTTCGGTTGGGCCTTATACCGATCAAAGACCCAGCCCAAAAAATGGAGATTCTGCAGCAAATATGAAATATCAAATATGCAGTATGATTCAAGCATTCAAATGAACAATTACAATTTACAAACATGAACAATCAGGGTATCAAACAATCTCACAATTAGCAATGAACAACAATCAAACAATCTCACAATCACCAAAGTCCAAACAGAATCAGTAGCTTAATAGTAAAGAGTGAAAGAGTTTGAAGTCTTTAAAAAATGAAAATAAAAAGCACGGCCTCTAAAGACATTGCTGGAAATGCTGGCTTGCTAGTTGCTGGACTTGCTGCTACTCTGTTAGTCTGCTACACAATGGTTTGCCCTGAGCTTCCAGTAACCTCTACTGGTGTTGCTACACAAGCTTCCTCCATTCCTTGATTGAAATCATTTTCTACAAAACAATAAAGTTCATATAGTTAACAATATGGTAATTCACTAATTCACATAGAAATAAAATTATGTAATTCACATATTAATAAATCATTAGAAATAACCTCTCTCAATCTCCTCCAACTCATTGCGAGATCTTCTTCAGTAGAATCCTTGTATAGGTTAGTTGGATCTGATTTTAACCAATCACTACAACACACAAGTGCCTCCACCATTTTTGATGTCAATGAAGCTCTAAAAGGATTTATAACTCTTGATCCTAAACTAAATGTATTTTCAAAAACCACTATTGAGCAAGGAATAACAAATATGTCTTTGGCTAGCTTTGAAAGCACTGGATAGGCTGACTCATTAACTTTTCACCACTTTGCAATGTCAAAATCCTTGGACAAGAGACTAACATATCTATCAGATAAGTACTGATCAACTTCATTTCTTATGCAGAATGATTGCTCAGCCACTCTCTCCCTTGCTATCTCCCTACTAACTTCATCTAGGTCATCCAAACTATCACCTTCCACTTCTACATCATTACCAGAACCCTCCTCAGCCATGTCATTCACTTCCTCACCTTTGTATTCTTCATACATCTGCATCAAAATCCTCTTCAAATCAATTTCTAGCGATTCTTCATTGTTCCGTCGATGGTGAAGGCTCAGCTGACCATTCCTTTCTTCGTTTGAAATAGGGTTAATCTCTAATCCTTCTGATTTGGTACTAGTCTCTCTTTTCTGTGTTTTTAGTGCTTCGATGAAATTGGATGTAGAAGTAGGGATATGTGATTTGACGATGAGTTATGTATGATGGTGATTAAAGGTTAGAACCGACTAATATCATGATTGTGCTTCAATTGCTTTCATTTTGTGCTACGGGTTACAATTTCTCATATTCCTCAGCTGGCATCAAATTCCTTAACAACTTTGGAATATGTCTATCTGATTAGGCATCCCTTCACTTGATTGTGGATTCTCTTTGGTTTAGTTGTTTATGCCGATACCATTAGTTTTCCATTTTGTTTCACATCAAAGCTTGTTTGCCGTCAACCCTAAACAGAAAGGGGACGATGCAGATGAAAGAAGACGACCACTGACACCTGACCCTCCGACGTCACACCAACGAGACGAAGAAAGACTCCAAATCGAAACATCGAAGCCCTGAACCACAAATTGAAGACCGAAACTCAAATCTGGAGCGATTTGATTCTACCGAAACATGAGAGGAGTTGGTGCCCAGAGTTTGCAAAGCCGAGAACGAAACCGAGAGAGACGAGGGCGATGACGAAGAACAAACACATGAGGCTAGGGTTTTGAATCGGGGAAAGCAGAAAATGAAACTATCTTAAATCCAAACAACGCAAAAGCTAAGCTAAATTCAGAAGCACATAGCCACAGATCATGACCATGACTGATATAATAAAAGGAATCTATGAATTTATTGAAAATGAAAATGCAGAACAGAAAACTAAAAGAAACTAGAGAGAATTAGTGAGTGCATTGTGTATTTTCTTACTTAATCTGAACAATATATATACATCTCTTGCTATATAGAGCGGCCAAGTATGCATTAATAACAAAATATCTAAATACCCTCACATGCATGGTTAATGATGTATATTATATACATGTTTCTGGTAGAGTTCCAGAGATCGATAGACAGAAAATGAAGAATATCTTTATCACCAGAATTAGATTTTGTCTCCCTCATCCAACCTAACACGGAACAACCCAGAAGCACTACCTTAGCTCAATTGATCGAACCAGCAATCATATTCCATTTCCCCCATCCCTTCCCGGACCACATCCCATCGTGATTGTATACAATTATAGATAGGAATATGATAGGCCTAACCCTAATGCAGGGTATATTCCAATTTCTCATTTTGTCCCAAGTGCTGCAGATTTCTCATTTTGTCCCAAGTGTTGCAGATATATCTAATTTAATCATCACCTGGATTGAGTTGGATATTAATTGATCATATATGCTCTCTATTGCTCTCTAAAACCTAGCTAATTGGTGCGAGGGCTACCTAATTAATTACCATCGTCATCATCGACTCGATCTAAACTTCTCTAAAAGCTTCAACTGGTTCTCCAGTTGACTGGTTTGTGTCTTTCTAATCATGAAGTTGGAAACAGAAGAACATGATTAGGACTACTCAATCCATGACACATATGATTAACATTATCAATGTTACTAATCAACCTTTGATTGCCTTGTCATTGTTCACAATTAATTTTATATCTCTATAGCCAAGGCTTTCTTACTCATGTCCTAAGTTTTTTTGTCATTTCTTTGTCTTTTTACGTATATTTTACATCAAACATTATAGTACTTCCAAATATATCATTGTCATATTTCGAAAATTAAAAAGACTGGTCGGTCTGTAAGATACTTTTATTTTTCCTTCTTGCTTTACTTACCATCTTATCTTTCCTTTCTTACCTGGAAAAGTGTACAAGATACAAAGGTTTCACACGTCAAGAGGATGACTTTGGACCCAAACATCCAATGGACTACTTTTAACTCTCGCATATAGATGATTAACATGTAAATTTCAACCAATATATGCATCCACATCAACCAATTGGATTTTTTGTTCTTTCATTTAATAAAAAATTCCCATCCTTTTTCTTTTTTCTTTTTTGGACTTGATAAAGAATTCATGTCATCTTGAATTGTTACAAGGTAGGCTAGCTAGTGGAAATGATGACAACCAATATTGAATCTTCTTTTTTCTTTTTCGTAATGCACACTTGCACTTACCAACATATATATATGCTATATCGTATTTTGTTCTTAATATGAATCTTGTGGAATCAAGTAAAACGTACAAATTAAGTTAAGCCAAGCCTTGTAATCAACCACGCAGATAATACCTTTGTCATTATTATTTTTAATTATTTATGATGAAAGTTGCTCTGTGTTAATTTCATTTCATTCATTTACTAAAAAAAGCACTTTAGCCGACGAATAAACTCCTCGTTGGTTTAAAGTTTGGGTTTTTACCGACGACTTTTTAGACTTTTACCGACGAAATGTCGGACAAAACTTTTCCCGTTGGTCTAAATGGTTGACCGAACCAGACTTTAGCTGACGAAAGTCTTTATATATCGTCGGCTAATGTCTGAAAAAAAACTGAAGATTCTGGATTTCTATTCTTAGAACCTGCCAATTCCACAATTTTATTTCCACAATAGCCAACAACACCCAAAATAAAAACAAAACTCATTTTCATTAACAAACCCAGAGTAATAAAAAAACTACCCAAAAAGGGGCAGCTCCGCTGCCGCCCGCGCCCGGCCTGTAGAAACTTTCGGCCACCTCCAATCGCCACTAAAATTTGACAAAATCTTTCTCTCAACATTTCGAACAATTTCTAGAAGAAGTCGAAAGCCAATTCTAAGCGTCAATAGAACAATTGAATCAAAATATAAAAATCTCCTCACACATACCGAATCGAGCTATAAAATTCTAGGAGAATGTAGCTCGAATCAAACCCAACCTATCCATAACTCACCGATTGGTGGTCTGAGAAATTCGATCAACACCGAATCAGAACTGGCGGAGCTTTGAAGCTCGATTTCTCCCTCACGACGGCGCCACTCAGAGAAACACTTGTCCAGGAATGAAGTAGAGACGATGACAAAGCTTTTGGAACCGGTGCGACGGTCTCCAATAGCCTGACGAAGAGTGGAACAATAACTTTTTTTGATTTTCAGACTTTTTACCATCCATCTCCAATAAAACTCCAAATCTGTAAATGTAAAGAACTTTATTCGACGAAAGTCTAATGTCGTCGGCTGAAGTCTACAATTATCATCGCCTAAAGTATACAATTTTCGTCACCTAAATTCTAATGTTGTCAACTAAAGTAAGGACATCCTTAACCAAGAAGGGCTGATATATATATATATATATATATATATATATATATATATATATATATATATATATATATCCCCCTTCCAATGAGGGATCCATTTTTTTGACATATATGAGGGATTATAGTTTATACCAACTTTTTGATCATAAAATCGCATCTTCACCATTCAATATGTAGTTCTATATGAGTATATCACTTATGCAAAATTTCATCCAAATTGGTAATCGTTAAGGTGTGTAAAATTATGAATTAAACGTTAAAGCATGAACGTTTCAGGTTTTGCAGATTTGATCCGTAAATTGATTTCAGATATTTTGAAGCCTAACGATCACCAAATTAGATGAAATTTTGCAGATATGATCTAAATATATGCATCTAAATATTGAACGGTGGAGATGTTGATATGTGATCAAAAAATTGGTGTAATCTTCAATCCTGGCCCTCATATATGTAAAAAGGGATCTTTCATTAGATGAGTTATATATATACATATATATCCAGAGCAGAGCCCCACTGTGAAATTAAAGTGTGAAGATCCTTATTTGGCTCACTTTTGGGGTCAGATTTTCTCAACTCCGCATTTCAATGTCTAGAGCATAATATGTAGATCAATTCTGTCAAGTTTTATCCAATTTGAAAATCGTTTGAGCTTCCGTAATCATGATTTACACGAACGGTTCTAGTTGAACAGATTTTGTTATTTTATCTAATTCGGTACACAAATGAAATGACATAAAACTATGCAGACATGTTATACATACTATAATCTAGACACTGTACGATGGAGATGTAGAAATCTGACAAAAAAGTGAGCCAAATAAGAAGCCCCACATTTCAATTTTAAAGCGGGGTTCTGCTCTGGATATAGACTGTATATATATAGATAGACACACCACGAGAACAATGCGCACCTTCATACTGCATATTTGAATTTATCATTTTGTGTTGCTGGCCCTCAAAAGATAATTCATTGAGTTGTTAACTTGTCATTAATGAAAGCAAAAATATATCTAAATTTTTCATATGATTGATTAAAAAACGTAATATTTACATCAGTTAAAAAACGTAATATTTACAAATACAAAACTAATATAGGCGAAGAGAAAATGATTTCAATCTAAGCACAGTGGCCGCAATTCATATCTCTACAAATTAATCTGAACTATATGATCATCGATGAAGCTAGGTTGCCTCTATTAGCTAGCTAGCAAGCTGTAGATGGATGAGTAAAGGGGTTGAGAAGGTGAGGATTGGATACTCCGTGATGATGATCATCGCCAGCAATAGGACTGCTCGTACCGTTGCCAATTCTTTCACTGCAGGAAGGGCACATGGTGAGCATAGCGGTCGGAAACTGCATGTAAAATGGCGCTGCCGGTGTCTGTTTCATTAGCTGGAGCTCTTGCATCTCCTTGTGTAGCCTCATGTTCTCTTCCTTTAGAGTCTCGCAACATTTCTTTAACAGCTCGCAATCCGCTTCAGTCTGCTTTAACTTAGTCCTACACGTAATTAAGCCATTGATTGATATAATTAATAAATTAGATAAGTCTATCATGCATGGAATATTATTTTTTTCGGAATAAAATTACATACCTCGCCCTTCTGTTCTGGAACCACACTTCTACCTGTCGCGGCCGTAGACTTAGATTTCTGGCCAGCTCTAGTTTATGTTTCTGATTATTGTAATATAACCAGGAATATCATTAAATAAATCAACACGATTATATGATTAATAAGTAAATGAATCAATATTGATAAAGATATCGCGTACAGGATTGAGAGTGGTGTGCTGTTTGAAGCTGTCTTCTAAGGTGGCAGATTGTTCTTTTGTAAGTCTGAGCTTCTTTCTGGGACTCCCGGCCTGATCTTCATACAGTTCCTCGCTTCCTCGATCTACCTCTTCACCGGAACCCGGTATATCTCTGTCTGCCCTCTTGAAACTAGATGAGTTAGAAAACGATGAAATGGCTCTGCTGGGAGAAGAAGAATTAGACCCTCTAGGTTCTGCCTCATCTGATGGACCTAGCGTGAGATAAGACGGCAGTATTTGGTCGAATCTCAGGTGTGGTTTCTTCTGGTTTTGGTGATGATGATCATGATCGTGGTTTGCTGGCTTGTCATGGCATCCTAGGCTGAGGCCAAGCTCATCCAAGCCCATAATCGAACTAGCTTAAAGAAATTGAAGAGTGGGGAGTAGTAGTAGAAGGGTCTGCGGGAATGGGATTATTTAAGCCATGGAGTGACTAATTGTGTCAATCGGTTTGTGGGAATTATAACAATTATTCTCCCATGTATCTGTCCTCATAGGTTGACTCTGTATAACAATTTCAACAAACAAATTAGTTCTCCACTAGTACACTAGTAGAAGAAAAGCCTTATGTCACGAAATCAAATGAGATTAGTTAAGCCATAAAGTGACTAATTGTGTCAATCGGTTTGTGGGAATTATAACAATTATTCTCCCATGTTTCTGTCCTCATAGGTTGACTATGTCTATGTATAACAATTTCAACAAACAAATTAGTTCTCTACTAGTACACTAGTAGAGGAAAAGCCTTATGTGACGAAATTTCGTCGCATAAGACTTTAAGTACACTAATAGAAAGAATTATTAAAATGTGTTTAGTCGCATCAGTTTAAAATCATACTACAAAATTTATTTTTATCTCATCAGTATGAACTCATGCGACAAAAAATTGCATTTTCGTCCCATAAGCCCTTTCTATACTGGTGGCAGTCTATCATTGTTTTCTATGCTTATGTGTCTATACAACCAAAAGGTAATATAAAGCATGCGTGGAACCACATGGAATGTGGGTATACAGGAGAACGCATAATCGATTAAGAGCATGATTCAGCATTTTGTTACTTATTAATTCCACTCTATTTTTTTACTCTTTTTTATAAAGATGTTCAAAGGATTTCACTTCTACTCCCATGATGACTCGAACCTATGATTTCATCAATAGGTAATGAATGCGCTTACCATTGCGCTATAACCACTTCGTCAATTCCACTCTTCTTTCTACTTAATTGCACTCTTCGTCAATTCCACACTGCGCTATAAACTTGAAGAGTATTTTAGAGAGCTTTTGTTATACAAACCGTTGAACATAAATAAATGAATGTTAAACCTTGATATAGAAATACTACATAGACAAGTAAATATATACTCAGAATATTGAAAAAAAAAACAAATAATATAGTTTATAAATAGGTAGATCATTCATAATTGTATTGAAATTTTATATGAATAAAACCCAATTTAAAAGTGGTTATTGGTTAAGTGATCCACAAACCACCTTTGTGCAGATAACAAATATAACTTGGCTATGTGACTTTGATATAAAACTTTTTTTTTATTTTTTTTAAAGATGATTTCATTCCTACGGTATGGTGATTTGAACTCAAAACTACTTTGATATAGAACTTAAAACAACATCATTTTGTAAAGATACCTGATGGGCAATGATGCAAATTGTACGGCTAATCCACGGACGAATCTATAAGTGCAATTGTGCAGCCCCATCTTCTGTGTGAGTCATAACCTAAAACGTAGTAATAGTTTGTTGATGAGACATTTAACCGTCATAGTAATGCACTTTTTACCTCACATGATTCTATTTTATATTTGGCTTAACTAAACAGTGGCTTTGTTCTTGAAATTCACGGATGGATCGTAAGAAAAGGGAATGGAAAAGTAGTAGTTAGATAGGACTCAAGATTAACAGACGATTGCTTATGAGAATCTTAAGCTATCCTTCATTAACAAGTTTGCTAGTGCGATCGAAAAGAGCAGATATATATGCAGTATTGACTTTGGCACAGTGGACAATCTATCAACGATATTCTCGTACCTAAAAGATGATTAACAGATTATTCCTTAATCAGGGTCAGTAATTCGCAAACCTAGTTTGCCACGAATTTCTATCAGAACAGTTTCCATGTGTCGAGCTTTGATGCCGACACGTGGAAAGGGAGCAGGAACAGGCTAGCTAGTGGAACCCACCAACGATTTTGCATTTGAATTGTTTCGAAAGAATACGATGGATGTTGGTGTGAACTAATTATAAAGGAGCTGCAGAACTACTGCAAGCTAGTCTAATTATAAGTTTAGGGTTCTTTGCAGACCTGCACTTATGTGCAGGGCCGGCCCTGAGGGATTTGAGGCCCAGTGCGAAGAAAAAAAATGGGTCCTTACACACAAAAAAAAAAAAATTTGGGGTTTGATTTTCTTGGAAGTTGGAACAGAGATTGTGAATTGAAGGCTGTAGAAAAAAAAAAAGGGGAGAAGAAGACTGATCGGCAGGGATCAGTTACTTCATTAATTATATTAAATTTATTATCAATAAACAAACAAACAGAAAAAAAAAAATTGGAATTTTGGGCCCTGGGCCCAGTGCGGTAGCACTGGCTGCCCTCCCTCAGGGCCGGCCCTGCTTATGTGTTTAAAAATATCCTTCACCAAACATGTTGTAAAGAAAAAAGTTCACCATCGATAGATATATATAAGGCTGGGCTCGGGTGGGGTCGGTTCGGGTTTTTAAAAAATCCAGTCTGAAACCTTTAATTTCGGGCTAGGTCGGATCAGATTTTTTTTATTTTCAGCCTAATTGGGCTCGGATCAATTTTTTTTTTCAGGCTTTCAGGTTTTTTTTCAGACCCAAACAGTACACAAAACAGTAATGAAGGAAGAAGATCTGAGAAAAGCTATGAAAACAAATTTGAAAGTAAACCTTATATTTTTGATTTAAGGTTTACAAACACTTTTGGTGTATGGAGACTAAAATCAAACAAAAGGAAGAAGAGAAAAGAAGCAAACATCACCACTTGGGTGAGGAATCACCACAGAGGATGAAGAGTCACCACAAAGGTGATGAAAAAACATCACCAATACCATGATTTCTTATTGCCTTAGTTTCATTCATTTTAAAAGCTTAAGATGATTTGGTGGTACTAGGCTCCGGGTGCTCCACAGTCCCTGAAACAAAGTCATCCTTTTCTTGTTCTACACCATGGATACCAGTATGCAATAAGAAATCATGGTATAAAAAGAAATCATACACATAGTTGAGAATGACATAATTGGATCCGCTGAATAGTATGAGCTATTTATTCAACTAGGTAGTTAGTTAGTCACATTCACACACAGTTCAACTCATGGAATACATTTGTGCCCAAATATTAACTTGACATTTTCAACCTGCAGATTAGCCCAAATAAAAGAGAGATGGAATCAAGTGTGAACTTGATTGATTTCACCAACAATATTGCAGGATGAACATGTAGTCATGTTATTTCCAGTCGTGTTACTTTTATGATTTCAGTGTATAAAAAGAAACTAAGTTCAGGTTGAGACTAAAAGTCAGATGAAACAAGAATTAATAAATATATATATAAGCATACCTTCCTCTACAGATTCATAAAACTTTACATCCTCAATAGATGGAATGTATTGGATGTTGTGGATACTCTCAGACCTGATTCAATTTTGATAGCAGATTAAGGCTTCCACTGTCTTGGGAGTTAAAGAACTCCGAAATGGATCAATCACCCTTCTACCAGTGCTGAATGAAGACACGGCTGCTACCGTGCTCACTTGGATTGCCAACACATCTTTTGCAATTGCAGCAAGACCTGGATACTTGTCACCGTTCATCTTCCACCATTCTAAAATGTTGAATTTCTCAGGACTTGGAGGCTTTTCAATTGGGTTCAATAAGTATCTATCCACTTCATGTACAACAACAGCTTCTTGAGAGTCTTCTAATTCTCTCTCTCATTCATCTTCCATGTCTTTTATGATTCAACTAGTCTCTACGGTATTCTTTTTCGATGATGATTTGTTAGTTTGGCTAGCTATGCTTTGACTACTCTCTCCACTCCTACATTTTCCTAATTTGGAAGATGATGGAATATCCATTGAGCTGCTGTAAAGATCACAAAGCTCCACCATAAGCTCTTTAATCTCACCAGACTTCTTCTTAATTTCAAAATATCTCATCTTCAGCCATTTTTTGCATATACTTTCGAAGTTTCTGATCTTGTATCTTGGGTTTAACACCAAGGCAATGAACATAAGCTGGTTGCAGTCATCTAAGGTAGCAAAGTATTTCTCGTACTTCATTTTCATACTCGATGCCATATCGAACAAGGTTTTCTCAATCGGCGGACCGGTGCACATTTCAGGTTTACTGAGCAATCCATCGATCTCAGCCTTTATGGCAACTATATCATGAAAAGCTTTTCATGAAGTTGGATGATTGGAGGCACTAATCCTCATTGTCACATGAAAAAAATTTCATAAACTTCCCAAATATAGCAGCTTTTTCCCAATCATGCCTAATCAGTGGTCCTACCCTCTTCCTCTTTTGTTTCTTCATTGCATTAGTCACACTTAGTTCCCTAGGTCTTGAATCAGCTCATCTTCAAAATCAATATCTTCATCCTCTTCAAAGTATTTTTTGTACTTACTTTCCTCATCTTCTGCCATTCTATCAAAAGCCTTCCTCAACTCTAATGCAGTGGACAACATTATATAAGTCGAGTTCCACCTTGTTGTTACATCAAGAATGCAAACCTTCTTGGACTCAACCTTTTCTTTCTCAATACACAATTTGAAAACATCAAGTCTTTGATCCTGCTCCGGACACACCGCACAACATTCCTAATAGAAGCCATAGAATCTCCCATCATTTCAAGCCCTGATTTAACAATGAGGTTCAGAATGTGGGCAAGGCACCAAACATGCAAGTACTTGCCTCCTAAAACAGGTTTCTTCTCCCACCCTAACATCTTTTCCCTGATATAGTCAACTGCTACCTTGTTGGCACTCGCAGTATCCACTGAAATGGTCAAGACTCTCCACTTCCCACTCAAGTAAACAGTCCTCTAACAACTTTCCGATGCTAGTGTCTTGATGGTTAGGAATCACCTTAAAACTCAGAATTCTTTTCTGCATTTTCCAACTTGAATCTATAAAATGAGAAGTCACCACCATGTAATTTATATTTTGCACCGATGTCCATGTATCGGTGGTTAAACACAAGCAATGACCTTTCATCTCTTTCTTCAGCTTTGCCTTTTCTTCTTTATACATTGAAAGAAACAACTTCACAATCACCCTCCTAGAAGGAGCATCCTAATTAGGCACCACATATCTGCAAAAATACCTAAAACCATCCTTTTCAATGTGACTAAAAGGAAGCTCATCCATAACTATCATCTTCACTGCTGCTTCCCTGCAACCTTGTTGAGTCCACTTCATCATCACCGACTCTTTAGTACTCCTGTTAGCCTGTTGCTCACCTTCTATGTCTATCCTCCCTGGATATTTTTTACACACACTTTCTATGTGTCTCTTGAGAGTGCTAGTCCCATTTGTACTATCAGAAACAAAATCAGTGTCACAATGATTACACATAGCTCTTTCTATTTCATGAACTACAGCCTTCTTACCATCCTTCATCCCATAGAATATCTTCTTTGTCTTTTTAAAGTGCATCCAGACAAATGATCTTCCACCAAGCTTTTCTGATATTTGTATTTCGACATCATCTTCATCACCTTCAATAGCTGCAAAACTCTTGGATGAACTGGAGCCTAGACTGAGTGAACTCTTGGATGAACTGGAGCCATGAATCTTTGAAAAAAAACAAACAAACAAACCAGCTTCAATTTCTAACATTCAGTGATTAACAAAGTAAGAAGGTAGACAATGTACTGTGTATATTGTGACTATACAACTGCAACATCAGAAGAATGAACAGATTACTAATGACATAACCTAATTATTCAAATACTGCCAACTTAATGATTCAAACAGAAGATTATACTGCTAATTCTGGTGCCCTGACTTGATGAAATGATTAGAATTGGTGTTTGTCTTGAAGTGGTATCTCCACTATAGGACAGGACTGATATGTGATCTTTGTTAGCAATATCAGTCATTCATTACTAGGTTAAACTGCCAAAGATACATGACACACAAAATCTGCAAATTAAGTTCATGAAAACCAGATTCATGAATTATCCACGTAATCAGTACAATTTACAAAATTTTAGCCAAATCAGTACAAATCTGCATATACTCCACACCAAAACACCCTTCTTTATCCTCATTGAACAATTTGAGCCAAAGAAATAGGTACAGTTTACAAAATTTTCAAACACATGAAGCGATTCATTCATTAATGTCGAATGAAAACCTAGCAATGGTATATGCTAAAACAACATTCTTCACACTAACAAACCGCAACTTTTAATAAGCAAGTTTATAAGTTCAATTGGCTAAAACAGGGATACAATTTTAAAGTGAGCTAATGCAACAGAAAACTCACTGGGATAGTGTTACGGCATAAACAATGACCAAAACCAAATCAATATCCACACAAAACAGCTAGAGAATCACATTCATATCCAAACACAAAACAGCTAGTTTTGATTTTCTGGTTTTCAATTTAGTCTGCCTCACCATTACTGACTACTCAATGAGATTGTTTATATGAGAAGTCGATCTTAGACTAAACTGTTTAGTCATAAACAAATCAACCATAGTGAGAGAAACTGGTACAAAAATAGTGTTGCAGCTGCTAATATGATCAAAGAAGCAATCAGTAGTCAAAGACATGGATTTTTACAACGAAACAAAGAAAGTGAAAGAAACCCACAAAACCCAGTTGGGGTTTATACCTGAAACGCATGAAATCTCAAACCCAGAAGTTGAAAAGATCAGATTCCAAACTCAAACCCATTTCGCTTCAGTTGTCACTCTCCAACCTCCGATCACCAATCACCAATCTTAGATAACTAGTTTTGGGTTTATTGAGAATTTAGATAGAGGACGAAATCAAAGAACGCGATAGATAAAGGAAGAAGAGATCGAATTGAAGAGCAGCGCTAGAGCGGCATCGAGAAATTCTGACGCTTAGGGTTTCAACTTTCAACTTTCACGTTTGAGTTTTTTTAATTAATAAACCAATACAATGCTGACGCGTGGCAAAAAATGTGTATCTCGGGCTTGACCGGGCTTTCAGTTGAGGACCGAGCCCGAACTCGATCCCGAACCGAACAAAAAGCAATCCGAGTTGGTCTGTGACCCTAACCGAACTCCTTTTATTTGGGACCGACCCGATTAGGCCCGATTGAGCTTTTGGATCAGTTTTTTCAGGCTTTTGGGCCCGAACGCCCAACATTAGATATATATGGTAGAATGACAATAGTCGTACCATAATATTTAGTTTGTTTGTATACCTAATCCGGTAAGTGAGGATCAAAATTCAGCGAAAATATGTGATTTTTTTTAACAAGAGCGAAAATATGTGATTAGATTCGAAAATTTACATTTCTCCGATCGAGCTGAACGTAGATACTGGATATGAAAGCAAACTAGCTCTAATTAACACTAGTACACTACAGAGAAAAGTTGAGCAATGATGGGGTGATGGATGGATGTGAGCATAATTGTGTGAGGAGGTGGTGTTGGAGATAAGGTTTCAGGTGTGTTGCTTCCGGGAATTACGGCCAGCCGACCAGTGAGAGTGTAGGGTGGTGCTCCTTGTTTATCCTCGATCTCTTTCTTTCTTTCCTTCTTTCTTTCCCTTACCAACCATCCTTGTCAATGAAGGCAGCAGCCTCCACCAGTTGTCTCCATTTCTCTCCTACACCCACCTCTTTTGTTTGTGATCTACGTAATCACTGGTTCACTGATCATGATTAGCCAGATAGTTGCTGTCTAGATACATATATATGCTTCAATAGAATTATTATCAAAACTGAAAGAATTGGAAGCTGATATTTCTCTCCATGCCAATATATCTCAGAGAGAGAGACCATGAACTATATATTGAATCACTCACTAAATAAGAGGTAAAGATTACAACGGGTCATATATGCTAATACACCATAGTATGGAAATGTCAAATCTGTGGGCATTAGAGAGAATAAATTTGAAACGAGATGGGACAACAAGAGTCTAGTCTGACTAGTTATAACCTAAGCTAATTCATTCATTTCCATGAAAATGATGACCACAAAATAAATGAGAGCATCATGCAAGAAACCCAACCGACTTTCCCGAAATCAGAACCGTTGCTTACCCCACACTAGCTACGTACTCTGATCGCATTATCAATCTTCAATCTCTGATACACAGGCTTACTATTAAGTTACGTGGGATTGATTACTGAGATTAAAGCGTAGCTTAATATTTGCCTCCAAATTTACATATAAACTATGTCATCGATCACCAGCCTAATTATCAATCATAGGACTGCATAGAGATAATGGTTTTGAGATGAAATCATAAAACCTGGTCGAAGAAGATGGTTTTCGAAGGCAGAGATGAACCGTGCATGAACGTACGTGCTTTCGAATATGGGCAATTCTTAGAGGGTAGTGGCAGAAGCAGACCTGGGGGACCAGACCAGTTTCATTTCGCAGTAGTATGTGTGTGGGTATCTAGGGTTTGTCACAGAGGTTGGACTGAAGCTAGGGTTTCCATGGAAGACATGTCCATGTTGAATTTGGAGACGTAATCGATCAAATACATGTACGACGATCCAAATCGAAGCAGTCGTATTTTACAAATTTGTAAACGTGTTCTTTGATTTGAAGAATAGGTTCCTCTTCCAGGAAAACGGTCTTTGTATATTGGGCCTCTACTTATAGGAACTGGTCCTATATTAGGTTAAGCCCCATCGCCTGAATACACATTCCTTGTATACGCTTCACCAGTCCCCAACTATTTCAAGGTTAGGATAACATTTCTCAGTTTGAGTTGACTACAGCATCAATCAATGACTGGAGGATAACATTTCTCAGTTTGAGTTGACTACAGCATCAATCAATGAGGAATATGAGGGTTCTGCACCTTTGAGCATAGATGTCGACGAGGAATATGATCGTGCCTCTCGTGGTGGGGCTAGAGGTATCAAAAGCATTACCAATTATGCGCCAATAAGCAATTTTTTATCGGAGATGATTGAAGTCTAACTTCCTATTGTAACATTAACTTGTCGATCCTATGTAGGTTTTGAAGGCACTGCTCCGAGCTAAGAGCCAAGGTTTTTCTGATGTGTTATATATGGATTCGGTTAATAGAAAGAACCTGGAGGAGGTCTCATCTTGCAACATTTTCATTGTCAAGGTAACTAGTTAAGATTGGTGCGTCGAACAACCGTATCGCAATTTTTTGCTTAAATTGACTTGGCACGTACCTTGTGCCTTTGTTTTTCATTTCATAGGGCAATGTTATTTCAACTCCTGCAACGGCCGGGACTATACTATCAGGGGTAACTCGAAGAAGCATCTTTGAAATCGCTCCTGATCTTGGTTACCAGGTGATTTTCTTTGCCTGTAAGTTCGACCATTCCTGATTGAAGACTTGCTGCTTAAGCATTGCTTGTGTCAGGTTGAGGAGCGTGCAATTCCGGTGGCTGAATTGAGTGAAGCTGATGAAGTATTCTGCACAGGAACTGCAGTTGGTGTTGCTTCTGTGGGAAACATTACATATAAAGATAGAAGGCACCATTCTATGATCCTCCATACTTCCCTTATAAGAATTAATGAAACAAAATCAAGCCGAAAACCGATTGCTGACTTCACTCCTTTGCATGACAAAGCTCATTCACATATTTTACTTGCATTTTAGCTCATGTAATTGACTCGTAGTCATATGTATCATGTATGCAGGATGGAATACAGAACAGGTGCCCAAACTGTGTGTCCAAAGCTCTACTCGACTCTCATAGGAATTCAAACGGGTCGTATTGAGGATGAGAAAGGCTGGATCATCGAAATTGATTGATCTTTGTTCCGAAGTAGAGTGGAAGGTGTACATTGTCATCCTCAGTTTACCACTATGTTTGTAACCTCAGTTGTTGACCACAATTTATCTTAAGCTCAACCATTTTATGATTTATCATTCCACAGTAAAATATAATTTGGATTAATAATTCATTACATAACGCAATCGGTGTCACTTAGTACTCACTCAGTTACCTTTCTAAGTTTTTTCATTATTCTTCTGTTATATTCACTGAGCCTGAGGCCTTTGCATCTTCCAAAAATTAAAAAGAAAAAAGGAGAAAAATAATCGGGCATCATGGGCCTTCGGCAACAATGAAACTAGTTGGACCTCACAGGTCATTTTTGATTTAAAATCCCATATACGGGCTACATAGATATTGTTCAAACAAGTAGGTCCATTCAAGTCTGGAAATATATGTCGGACAAATGAGGTTGCAACTTTGTTCTTCTGTAATAGCTAGTTAATTCAACGCATACCAAAATAAAAAAATTCTCTAATTTAAGGGAGTCATTCTTAGACCATATATATGGATGAGGCGATGAGCTAACTAGCCAAGTAGCTATGAACATTTTAAGACAAAACCCCAAAAGAGAGGCAGCGCAGACAAATTAAGCACCATTTATTGGATCATTCCTAATTGTACCAAGATCTTTTGTGATTAAAACCCAACACCTTAAAAGTGGTTAAGTTGTGACAGTATCGGTACATAGATGATCCACGGGCCACGCTTGTCGTTGTTTGACTTGGTATCAGAGCGGGTCACTCTCTAACTGCGTCTCATTGGTTGGTGGGTTCGATTGGTGTGACATATGTACATATGCTAAACCCTTCAGTCTGGTTGCATGTGAGGGTTAGTGTTTGTGTGAATTGTCACCAAGTGCCAGATGGGTCGGGTTAGTGGTCGGACTGGTTCACGGGTGGTTACATTTGAACAGTATCGGTACACAGATGATCCACGGGTCACGCTTGTCGCTGTTTGACTTGGTTTGCATTCTTCTTCTCTTGTTGGTCACCTACCGAAAAGGACCAACATACTGATGTCGACTCATTCATGCTCTCGACTTTGTTTTCTTGTCTTAGCTAATAGCTTGTCATTTTATCAATGTAGATCAAGATAACTATATTATATAAACAAATTGAACTTAAATTATTAACTGTTATAAGTTTCATGAGCAAGTTCATTTTGGTGGTTTTGACACTAGTGGATTATGACTTAGCCGACAAAATAATTTCGTCTGTTAAGAGTAATTTTTTGTCTTCTAAGATCTTAGCCGACGGAAAGTTTGTCGACTAAGATCCGTTGATTAAGACGCGTCTGCTAAGACAATAGCCGATGAAATAAATTTTTCTATCGACTAAAATGCAACCTAATCGACAGAAGGTTCGTTGATATCTTTCTGTCGGCAAAGATCTTTACAGACGAAACAGTTTAGTCTGTTAAGATTCTAGCCAACAGAATTATTTTAAAATAAAAACAAATTAATAATCTTATGAGTCGATGAAATTAAAAATATTTTGTCACCTAAGTTAGGCGACAAAATCATTTATTCCATCGACTAAGTTTTTGTTTGATTTATTTATTTTCTATTAAAATTGTTTCATCGATTAAGTGGAAGTGTTCCGTCGGCTAAGATATAACACAACCGACAAAATTATTTTCAGTCACCTAAGTTGCTATAAATAATCATATATATATATATTATGTTGGCTAAAGGGGATTTTTCGTCGGCTAAGATATAACCTAGGCGACGAAAAATAATTTTGTCGCCTAAGTTGTTATAAATAATCATCTATATTTATGTATAAAAATTATGTCAGCTAGGTTAAATTTTTCTTCGGCTAAGATTTACTTAGCAGACGGAATCATTTTCCGTCTTCTATGTGCTAACTTAGGCTACGAATTTACTTAGCCGACGGAAAAATTATAATTTCGTATTTCCGTCCACTAGTAAGTGTTTTTTTTCAAGTGTGAGGTGAGCTAGGGTGAAAGTATCACTATACTACTCGTGAAAAGGAACAAATATAACTGAAAAGGGTGGCATAGAATTCCTAAATCGATCCTAATAACCATATGACCAGGTAACGTACATCTAAATTTCACATGATTCTCCATACTTGTAATTAATCAATATAGTAATAAGGTATGATTAATGTATATGATATAATAATATATATTAAAAGACCAACGAGACATATTTCAGCGGCGGAAAGGGTCTTGCTTCTCTGTGGCAGCGGCTTGGAGTCCGACGATGCAAGTTCGGTGGTCTTTGTATCATGGAGTTGCTATGTTTTCTTCCTATCGACGTGGATCTGTTAGGGCTCGACAATTTTGAGTAACGACGGATTGTGGCAGAGCACGTGGTCAGTGACGGCATGGATCGTGGTCAGAGGAGACGACAAAGCTCGTGATTGGTGGAGATGGCAGTGCTGTACAATGGGTGATGAATCTAGGTCTGGGTCAACAATATGGAGCTTTGAGTTGGGTTTTTTCATGGGTCCTTGGGCTACTATAATTTTTGGCTAGGGTTTTTTTAGTCCAATTCTTTATTTTTTTAGTTTGTTTTATTTAGTTTGTCTAATAATGTTCTTTTTGAAGGGTGGAGTGAGTTTTGCCATGCATTCCTTGCTCCTTTAGTTGTTATATGTTTAACCCGATTGCACAAGTATTGATGTACACCGTGAGGGTCTTAGACAAACATATTGATGGGTTAAGTTTGTAACTTCTATTGGTTCTAGGCTAGTTAGAAACCTTGGTTGGGAGTCATGGTTTCATATGCAGTCGGTGCACTACCTGAGCAATTGATGTAATAGGTGATCTTTGGATCCCTTAAATTGAGCGAGAGAGCTCGTGTATGATCTTTTCGATCAATGAAGTTTTTTCATTCCCCTAAAAAAAGATATGGTGCCTTTTCTCGTATAATTTGTTCAAAATATTGAAGTATGCATGTACAGAACTAAATATGGACGGTGAGGATGAGCCTATTGGACTTGGAGTTCCAACAGAAAAGAAAATTAATAATCAGGTGGTAGCAGCCCCTGAATATATGATGGCATAAATGAAAAGTGATATTCTAGAGAAAGAAAGACAAGCAGAAAATCCGTGCTTCTCCCATTCAGCCATTCTGTCACACTCCTTTTGTCCCTATTTTCTATTCAAACTTTCTCTCCTTCCTGCCACACCCTTTTTAAATTCCATTGGGCCTCATTCCAGGAACCATGTTTATCTCCCTTAGTTGATCACCATTTTATAATCTCTCTCACTCTCATCATCAGTTCATAAGTACTTGAGTTGATCTTGAGGATTAGCAAGCAGCCTGGATCTCAAGCTTGATCCCTTCGAAGGAATCAAAGATGGGGAGAGCTCCTTGTTGTGACAAAGCAAACGTGAAGAGAGGGCCGTGGTCAACTGAAGAAGATTCCAAGCTCAAGTCGTATATTGAACTTCACGACACCAGTGGTAACTGGATCGCTTTGCCTCAAAAGATCGGTATGCCAATCTGATTCTCATGATCATATATGATTTGTTTGATTTGTTTGATTATTTTTGTGTTATGAATTAGGGCTTAAGAGATGTGGGAAGAGCTGCAGACTCAGATGGTTGAACTATCTGCGCCCAAACATCAAGCATGGAGGATTTTCTGAAGAAGAAGACAACTTAATTTGCAGTCTTTATATAAGAATTGGAAGCAGGTACACAATTACATATATAACTTCCTATTTGATAGCCCTAATTCATCATTCAAATAAATTTTAATTAAACATGTTTGTTATATATACAGGTGGTCTATAATCGCAGCACAACTGCCTGGAAGAACTGATAATGATATAAAGAACTACTGGAATACAAGGCTGAAGAAAAAGCTTCTGGGAAAGCACCGCAAGGAACGCCAGGCACGTAGATCGGCTGCAGGTCTAAAACAGCATGAGATTATTAAACGAGGTCTCATCATCAGTAATGGGAATAACAATAACTCCGTGGTCAATAATCCTGTGGCAGCTGCTGATAGCCAAAACCCTTACTGGCCAGAGCTACCGGTGATCCAAGGACCATCGATACCAAATTACTCATCACCAAACCAAGAAGCGGCAATACCTTCTTTCAACGACCATGCGTCTATCCGAAAACTTCTTATCAAGCTCGGAGGAAGATTTCATTCAGATCATCAAGACAATGTTGCTCAACCTAACATCCAAGATGTGTATTCCTTGAATGTCAGTATTCAACTCCCAGTTGATGATCAATTTCCTAGCTCAACGCACCCGATTTATCACGAGGAGTCTGTAGCAAACATGCACTCATATGCTAGCCCGGTTGCAACTATAGCCAGCAACAATATCAGCAGCCCGGACCAGTTTGCACAAATGAACCATTACAACAACAACTACATGGGGAATGCTGGAGATTGTGGTGCTATGTTTCAAGGAGGGCAAAGTAGTCACTATTTGCTGTCGAACGAGCTCAAGGACATGGTGTACAACATTGATCCAGAAAAGTTAGATGGGCTAGAGTTCTTGTATAGTGATGACATAATGATCCTGATGAATGATAGAGCAATTAGAAGTACTACTAGTACAAACACTAGCTATGGTACTGATCAGAGTACGATTGGGTGGAGCGGTGAACAGATGCAGCTGGTTTATCCTCCTCCTCCTCCTCTAGCTGCCTCCGTCTGCTCAGACTATCATGAAGGCATGCAGAGAATGATAATGCCTCATCAAGAGCAATGCGCTAATTTCTGCGGCTTGAGTAGTTACCCTGGGGCTGGGGTACAATAAGGTCCTGATGACCGGTGTACATTAAATCATTAATCAATGTAATAATAGATTTCGGTAGCAATAGTGTATTGTCCCAAGTAAACCCTAATATTCATCTGATTTTTAGGTCTGTTTTGATGTGCCATGCATGATTATTCTTCTTATCTATATAGTATTTTGATTGAGCTATTTGATCGATCTGATTTTCTGTAACGTGATTAGATTTTCAGACCTAATTCCTCTGTTAATGTTGAATTAGGGAATTGCAGCTTGAAGTCCTATATATGATACTACTAGTTGACAGTGGGGATCGGCTGTCATTTCTTGAAAGAAGTAATGAACAAGAAGGAAACTAATTAAGGGGTATGCGTTTTTCTTGTAATCAAGCGTATATGCATTTCTGTAGTTATATACTTAAGTTGGTGATCACAATGTTCATTCGAAACGTTCCGTTAGAATGATATCATTGGCACCTAGCTAGCTAACTTCTTGGAATTAGCATGTTCTCTGAGTAATATGCTTTCAAAGTGACTAATATGTATAGATGCATATCCAGAACATGCACTTCTGCACGCTAATCGTTGTAGCTTCCAGGATTATATATACTAAACTATGGCTCGCATAATAAGTGTTACTCCAGGCCAGTTTGATGAGAGAGAGAGAGAGAGTAAACATTTCAAACTAATTAATCAATTTCATGAGCTTCATTCTGCTGTAAGATTAAGTATATTGTATAGCTTGATGTTACCAAATTCAAAAATGTCGGGTATGATGTTTCATTCATGTGCATCAGTGCATCAACCTTAACCTAGCTAGCTTCCCCAACGTTCTTATATAGTTATATTCAAAGGAATTCTAGTAAACATATATGTTTTGAATTCTGACTGTAAAATGCATTATTCTAGCTAGAAAGTTTATGTTGTTTCCGACATCTGATAATGAACTTCGTGCTAAGGATTCAAACATTGAAGATTTAGTACACTCTTATTGCCATGGACTTCCTTGAATAAAATTAGTGCAGCGAATCAACTTTAAGCTAGCTTTACAGATTGAATGCCAGTAAGTATTGTCTCATCGATCTCTCCAACTTAAATTTCTTAATTCTTATATATAAATTAGTCTGTAAAATTAATGTATATTATTATATATTCTAGAGAGTTCTCTTAGTCTGATATTCTGATTATGCGTATTTCGTACTAAGGATTCAAACATTGAAGATTAGCACACTCCTGTCAAGGCTATGAAAATGCACCACTTCTAGATCTATACTAGCTAGCAATAGCTTGCAGTTAGACGGCCCTAGCTAATTCTCTTATAACATGTTTTTGATGATCAGCAGCTACAACTATATATCCTCATAAGTCGCTCCACAAAAACAGGAGCGAGTATCCTAAAGCCGACTGCGGGTTCTTTAACGGCATCTCATCTCGGCGAGAGGCTCGATAGAGGTGGTGTGATCACGCAGGACGTCCTTGGAACAGTTTGGTTAGAGGATTGGAAGCTGCGGCCGACTTTCGTTGGAGCTTCTGATTTGGGAGTGCGGCGGCGAACGGTTGAGGCAGAGAATTAGATCTTTGTGGCCGTTGCGAGGGTATGGGTGTTCTGTCGTCGGTATTTTGGCGTTTGAAGTACTGTCGTGCTGCAGTTGACAAATCTGGTTTTGGTTCTGAGTAGTTGGTAGGCGGCTCTTTGCGGCGGCTAGCAGCGCTTGAAACAGAGGCGACCGATTGAGGTGCTCATGGGGCCCAAGGTGGCTAAACCTTCAGACTAAGTCAGCGGCATGTGGCTCCTCCGGCGAACCCGACGTCGGTCCGATTCGATGGGGGGAGATAGAGGAAGTTCCGGGTGGGCCTAGGTTTGTCTAATAGACTACAATTTGCAGGTTGTTGGGCTGAGCCTGGGCCTCTTCTTATTTTTTCTTTTCAATTGATTTTAGAATTGAGTTGGGTTGAAGGATGTGGTGACAGATCCCTATATAATCATATCGAAGATTTTATCCCATTTTGATAGAAATGTATACCGGGATGGTCTTAGGTCTTATTTAGATTTGATTATGTAAGTTATTGTTTTCTAAGCCATAATAAAATCATCTTGTGGACACTCTTTTTTTGAGTTAGTTTTTCCTTGTAGATTTTGTAGACTTTATCCAGGTTACCTGCATGCATGAGCATCATTTGTACTCTGGAGCTTGTCTTTGGACATTCTCCTAGTTTTACATGTTTCGGTCGTATGATTTAGTCAACGGAGCTCGACTCCCCTTATATATATGACATTTCTATTGAGAGATCCTTATTTTTGGTTTATTTATAGGGATAGGCATTCGATAAACTTTTCGATCACATATCAACATCTCCACCGTTCAATACGTAGATGCATAGATATAGATCATTTCTGCAAAATTTCATCCAATTTGATGATCGTTAAGGCTTTGAAATAACTGAAATCAATTGACGGATCAAATCTGCCAAACTTGAACCGTTAATGCCTATAATTTTAATTCGCAGTTTTGAATATCTTAACGTTCACCGATTTAGATGAAATTTTACAGAGATGATAATATATTAGGACCTAAGAATTGAACAGTTAAAATTGAAAAATGTGATCAAAAAATTTGTCTAATGTCTATCTCTATAAATAAACTAAAAATAAGGATCCTTTAGTGAAAGGGTACTGATATATATACTCATAAGTCCTAACGTTCTATTAGCAAACAGTGCAGAATAGTACCATTCTATTAGCAAACAGTGCAGAATAGTCTGGTACGTACTGACAGGCCGATTCATGAGTATATAGTTTGGCTGAGTGAAGATGAATGCATGATCTTTTCTAATTTACAGTTACTACTTTAGGTGAGCTTGATGATATGAATTGGGAAGACGATGATGTCTATAATATGGTACAGTAATGATCCTCGAGAGTTTTTTCTTTCTTGGAAAAAGCCATGTACGAAAAGAGATCGTTACCTGACAAAACTCCGATCAAGTGCAATAACCATCAATTCATGAGTCAGCCGATGAATGAGAGTTGCATACATGTGCTTTGGCCATGGATGTCAACTCTTCAGTTAATCAACCAGCTTCAATCGTAATCATACAACAATAAATTCTTAATTTTTTGGGTGAATGTATACAACAGGCAGGTTCTCATTCATTAGCAGATCTATAGGTTTATCTAAGAAAATTATTGTTTAACTGCTACCTTAGTTTATGATTACTTCAGCTATTCAGTTCCTCTCAAATCTCAACCAAATTCCTAAACCTGGCCTAATTAAGCATCACTATCAAATCATATATGCATGCTGTCTAATGCATTCTCAAGTATACATACAAGATCTTTGGTGGAACTTTTGGATTGACTTCTACAAGGACAATGGCCGACCACAGTCCATATAAATCTTATTTAAAATATTATAAATGTGTCTTTATTTCATTGGTTGGGAACACCACCTCAGATATGTTCCGGGTATAAGGAATAATTTCTCAGTTGATGAAATGTAGATAATTAAACGAGCCGTAGGCGGCCGATACGCGTCCTAGCTAACCTGCCACCTGTCGTTCGTCACCGACACCCGCGGAGGCAGAAATTGACTCGTCAAAAGCCGGTGAGTCTAAGACTGTTGGAGGTGGGTCATGGTGGTATCAGAAGTTAGCGGCGGAGGAGAAAGAGAAACTCAGATTTACTTGCTCTCTCTTCTCAAATCTTTGTAAACCAAACACAAAAACTTGAAATATGAGAGTGGTGAATATAGAATTGTTGGTGGAAATTTGTTCTACTTGGGTATAAGGAGAATGGACAGAACTAAGTTTCCCTCTCCATGAGAATGGACGAACTTCTTCATATGAATCTGGAATGTTTGTTTACAATGGCGGACCGACCAGTAACAGCGTTTACACGGATGTTAACTGAGGCGTGTGATGTGTAAAAAACAGTACACATGTCTTGGTCTCACTGGTGGGGAACACCACCTCAGATATGTACCGGGTACAAGGAATAATTTCTCGAAATTAGAATACCTATACACCAAATAAGAGCAAGGAATGCGTGAATATGTAAAGTATTGATGAATCAAGGATGGTGATTTGAGAACCTTGAAGACTTGAAGTTCATACATGTACATGTGTAATGTGTATGTAAATCAGGTATTTGATCCATTGGTTGGAATTGATCGATTCACTTGAATCCTAAGCTCATCACTGAGATATGTTAAAGCTAGCCGCAGCAAAACCGGCCCTGGGTTAACGCCAATCAAGCACAAGCTTAGGGCCCCCTAAATGTAAGGGCTCTAAAAAATATTATATAACACCTAATATATGAATGTAAAAAATAAAATCTACGAAAACATGAAATGGTAGAAATTTTTAAGGGGTAAATACCTCTCATGGTACCTGATATATAATCAATTAGACAAATATGTACCTGATGTTTAAAAGATGACAGTTTGGTATCTCAAATTTGACTCAGTTAGATAGTTTGATGTTTCCATTAACTTTTCTGTTAAATATGAGGGTAAAATAGATATTTAGGTCCTATTTATCAATATGCACATAAAAAATTTGTTATGTGGATTCATTTGTATTAGATCCGAATATATATATATATATATATATATATATATATATATATATATCTAAAATTTTAACTTGAGATATCGAAGTGTCAAACTGTCTACATGTGGATTCATGTATATTAGATCCGAATATATATTAGACAGTTTGATAACGAAAGTATTAAACTGTCTAATTAAGCATAAATTGAGATATCTAAGTTTCATCTTTTAAACATCAGGTACCTAATTGTCCTATTAGTAATACATCATGAACTATATGAGGTATTTACCTATTTTAAGTCTCTTGCTTCAATAAGCTTGTAGAAAATTGTTAGCATTGAAAATGAGTTTGTTTGTTTGAATACTAATTTGAAATGGGAGATCATTGCAATTTTATGGTTCAGCTTGTAGAAAATTGTTAGTATTGAAAATAAGTTTGTTCGATTGAATATTAATGCATTGATAATGGTCTTTGTATGTCACTACACATAATTTATTTTGAAGATCGAAGCTTTAATTTGTTTTTTGCTTGGGGCCCCTGAAATCTCAGGACCGGCCCTGAGCCGCAGTAAGATGATAAAATATAGTTAGCCTCTCAACTATATAATATGGCAAACACAATTTAATAAAATGAGAATATGGTGAACACATACAGAAACTCCAGCAAACAAAACCAGAAGTTCTGAGCGGCTTATGATTGAAAACTAAGCTATCTAGCTAGTGTTGTATATCCATCTATTCTTCCTGTAAAGTTAGAAGGAATATCCCAATCGAAGAAGAAGCAGATCAGAAAAGTCCTCGAAGAAGAACCAATAAGATAGACTTGTAGTGCCACAAACATGTGCATCATATTTTCTATATGTAATTTCCGTCAACTTGATTTAGAATATAAACACCAGACATCCATGATTGAGGCTCAAGACAAGATCCAAATGACGACTTGTGTCTCAACTTTTTTTTCATTCTGTAAAAAGGAAATTAAATGATCAGTACCAGAATTTTGTTGAGATATTTATCTCACATTAAGAATATGAGATCTTGCTTGTGGGTTATAAGGATTTGTGCTACTCTCTCTATTGTCAATTGGTTTAGGAGTTGAACCCCAGACTACTTTATCAAATTTATGTGCTCCGGTCATAGTGATACACATACTTTAAAAACTATCAATGTGGTACCTGAACTCCATTTTTGCTATCAATGAAAGGTCCGAGACCAATTTCTGTCACAACGTCGTCTATTTGTTGACGTGATCGTGATGTGACCCACTAAAAAGGTAAAATAATAAAAATAACCTCAGTCTCTATCTCTCTTTCTCGATTTCCAGCTCTCTCTCTCTCTCTCTCCTCCATTTCTCTCATCCTGATCTCTTCTCTATCTCTCTTTTTCGATCTCAATCTCTCTTTCACCAAATCAAACCCTCTCTCTGTCTGTACCATCATCGCATACTGTAACTCACAGAGTATGGCTCTTGTGCCTCCTCAACAACATCTGCCAATCCCATCCCATAAGCGCACTTAAGATTCCACAAAACCTGTGTATGAGTACCTCTTTCATGCCTAACGACCTAGAAATTGCACAGGCATGTTGAGGCCCAACACCTCCAAAGCAAGCAAGTGCATGATCCTTTGTTTCATAGCCCTTCATCTCAGTTAATTGCCTGTACCATTATCAACACCACAAATGTCAGAGAGTCTGACCAGATAGAGCAGAACATCAGAGAGCTCTTCACCTAGGTGTTGCTTTCCCTCTTCTTTCCAAACAGGAAGGCCCTTTGGAACTTCTCCTTTCCACTGAAATATTTCTGAGAGCTCTCTCACTTCACCCACTTGAGATTTCACCAAAAAGACCAAACTTTTTACATAAAAATATTCTACCTTTCTGATTTCTTTGAAATTCAGGTTTTTTCCTGTCCATTTGACACAAAAACAAAAGTAAAAGCATAAAAAAACTTCGTTTTGGAAGATTTCTCCATGACAAGAACAGAAAGCAAGATCTGCTTGCACTGAAGTCAATTTTGACTCTCCGGTGAAAAAGTTAAAAACAGAGCCAAGAGCAAATTTTTAGGGCTATGGTACTGGTCCCAATTTCTCTCTCTAGCAAACTCAGCCAACACCTTCTTGAGCAGGTCAAGCGTGACGCTTTCGACAGCTGGAAACCCAATCATCTTGATTCTTAGAGTCTCAAAACCAAAACCAAACAGAGAGAAATTGGATAGTCAAGAAGCAGACTTGCAGCTAGATGCTTTCTTGGTGCAGCATGATATGGAAAAGGCGGTGAGGCATTTGATGGGTGTTTTGGAGAGGTTTTAGAGGTGGGGCAGCTGGTGAAGATGGTGGCAGAGATGCTTTCTTGTCCCTTTTGTCTTGATTTGGTCAGAGAGATGGAGATCGAGAAAGAGAGATAGAGGAGAGATCAGGAGAAGAGAGGAGAGAAAGGGAGGAGAGAGAGAGAGAGACGGAAATCAAGAAAGAGAGATGGAGGCTGAAGTTATTTTTGTCATTTTGTATTTTTTAGTTGGGTCTCATCACAACCACGTCAGCAAATAGACGACGTGACGGAAATTGGTCTCGGACCCTTCGTTGATAACGAAAATGGAACTCATGTACCACATTAATAGTTTTTAAAGTATGTGTACCACTATAACCAGGGCACATAAGTTCGGGTACTGGCCATATAATTTTCTCTTCTATAATCTAGTAATCCACCCTGCGCGTATGTATTCAAATCCTCATAAACATATGTTGGTATAAAATTTTTTGGCTATCCCTTTTATGATCAAAACACATGTCACAAGCTATTCTATATATCCTGATGGTAAGGATATCACAAGTGAAGAATGAAGACTTGGCAAGATCACATGTGTCTTAGGTAATTGATGCATGCACATCTGATGCTTTTCATTGAGAATTATGTGTATCCTGATGGAAGGGATATCACATGTGAAGAATGAAGACCTTGCTGATATCACGTGTATATATCCTAATGACAAGGATATCACAACTGAAGAATGAAGACATAGTTGATCTCATAGGTCTATATCCTAATGGGTAAGGATATCAAAAGTGAAGAATGAAGACATAGAAAGATCTTATGTGTCTATATCTTGATGGTAAGGATATCACATATGATCTCATGAAGATTTGGCAAGAGCTCATGTGTTTCGGGTAACTCATGAATATTTATGCATCTCATGTTTTTCACTGATAATGGCATATTTGATTGTCATCCTATATTAGATGATAGCTCTTGATGTATCTGTCCTAATCTACATGGTCTATATGTATGCATGTCTAAATGTTTTTGCTATTTGTTTATCAGTCATTTGAATTCTCTTGATTGAATCTAAATGTTTTATAGCAAAACATTTGTAGTCTTGGTGCTCCAAGTCAGTCTAGGGTTGTGTTGTTTTTCCAACTCGTGACCACATGACTAAAGATCCTAGAAGCTCCAGCTAGTTTTGTAACATGCAAACTAATATATTAGCCGACACTTTGTTTTATCTCATATGTCTTAGGTAAAACAAGTATATGCATTTCATTTTTTACACTAAGGATGACAGTTCTGCTCGTTGTCCATATTTGATGGATACCCCGGTTGTATCTATCATATTTGTTGTGTATGACTTCGTGCATATTCAAATGGTTTTGCTTCAACATTTTAAGTATTTGAATTTCAAATCTCTGTTAGAAAAACTGTCTATGTGCTTGAGCTCCAAGTCAGTCTAGGGTTGTGTTCTTAATCCAACCAATGACCCAATGACTAGGGCCTTTTAGAGTCAGTCCCTTTTGTGTCCAGCTGGTTTCTGGGTGACACACAAAGTCAGTCAACAGCTGACTCATGTGCCATGTCGCCCAAGCTATCAGCTGACCTAAATGATCTCTTACATTTAGTAGGTTTGGTAATGTTCTTTCATATAAGAGAGTTGTGTCTGTCTTCACTCCCATAGAGCCTTTTGTTTGTCCCTTGGTCCTCTCACTTTATGAGTTTGGCGAAGGACTAAAGTCCAAAAGTTGCCTCCCATTTTGGTATACATGCATGCTCACTTTTAGCTTGCACTTTACTTATAAATAGAGAGCAAGTCTCACCTTACTCTTTGGTTGTCCAGATGTAGTTTTCTACATTGTTTAGCTAGGTCTAGATTTACTTTGCATTGCTCATGTTGCTTCTAAGTCTTCCCTTGGTGATTGTAATCTTAGAGCAAGAGCAAAAACTCTTTTTATAAACCCATTATTATTCTTTATATCATAAGTGATGGTAGTACAACAACCCCAGAAATACTCAAGAATGATCAGTTGATCGAGGAGAGTTGAGTTCTAGAGAGAGTCAGTTAGAGGCGCTAGCTGAGGTCTGATGAATCAGTCTTAATAGGATAGCTGGTGTGTTGAGTATTCTGAGAAGTGTTCAAGAAGAATCAGTTAAAATGCGTTATCTGAGCTTTGAGTTGAAACTTCTACTTATACTCTCATATGTAAACACTTGAGAAACAAAAGAGGTAGGTCTAGATTAGTAGGTGACTAGACAGGATAGCAAGTCGTTGTTAAGTCCCTATAGCTATAATCTTGTGAGGAGTGAATGTGTCACTTAGAGACATGAGAGATAGATCTAAACTAGTGGGTAGACTAAGTAGGATTGCAAATCGTATCTCTAGACTATAATCTTGTAAGAAGTGAGTTTTGCATAGTGAAAAGGTTTGTCCCTCAAGAGTTAAGGGCACGCCGTTTTTCTTCCTGGTGCAAGGTTTCTAAGTTATAAAAAACATACTAGAGTTATTTCTTTTACTTTTTAATATTTGTTCTTTTATTTATTTCTACGTCTCTCTATTATCAGAATAGCTTAATGTTTGCTATCTTTGTGCGCGAAATTGGACCAAAAAATAATAAAGGCCTATTCACCCCGCTTTAGGACCTTCAACATATATCGAAGATTCACAAAAATCTGCAGCATGCAAGATATTTAAGTATCCTATCATTCCTGTGTTGATTTGAATATAACAATGATAATGACACTCGCTAACATGAAAAATTCTTGCTAGTTTGTCGTGCGGTTGATGAACCCGAGAAAGTTCCTTTTATATACTACTAGAATATAAAATGTGTTTTCAGAGAATAACAGTAAAAGGTAGGGGTGGGTGTTTTGCATCGAAAATGTGGTTATCGACACGAACCGCATAGAAAAACACGATTCGATAACCGCACCGAATTAAAATGGTGTCATTTTATGGTCACACCGCACCGAACCACATAAAAACGGTTCGGTTGCGGTTTGAGGTTATAATTCAACCGATTTACACCGAACCGCACCGAATTATATTTTTTTTTATTTTTCATTGATTGAATTTGATTTGTAATATATAAACAAATTATTTATCTTCAAGTTTGTAGTTTGCATGATAGTTGATATATGTTGATTTATTAAGTTATCAAATATAGTGTTTTTGTTAGTTAATTGATATTTTGATGATATTTGTAGATTTGTATGGACTCTAAATGCATTCAAAATTTGTTCATGCCTTATAGAAATTGTTAGGCAAAAAATTTAGACATACCTTATTTGTTGAAATAAATAAATCTGTTCACACTTAAATTGACCCGCACCTCACTGAAAAATTATGTAACCGAATTATTCGAAAACCGAAAAAAACGGTTTGGTTACGGTTTGAAATATTGTAAAACCGAAAAAAAAAACGGTTCGGTTGCGGTTTGAGCCTCAAACGGATCCGAACCGCGCCCACCCCTATTAAAAGGACTACAATGTACTATAGAAGATTAGAGGGGTGTGATCGACGATTCACATTCTACAGTTCATTGTTCGTAAGTCGTGGCTTGGTTGGTTAAAATGTTTAACTAACTTTGAGATCACATAGTTTAAACCTCACAGACATATATAGGGTGTGAGTTATAAATATTTTTTTATACCATTTACGAGGTCGACCAGTTCAGATTTTTAGTAACACATGAGCCCTTTTTTAGAAGATTAGTAACATGAGCTTAAGAATGGTACGTAGAGATTTGAACATTGTGACAAACCATTCCACTCTCTTGGTTGAACGGTTTAATTCATGCCCCAACGGCGGTTCACTCACTTTAACGGCATGAGACTATGTTCTACTTTGTGGTGCTGCATGCACAAGATGGTTTGCGGTAGCTAGGAAGTTAATAAAAAGAAAAACTTTCATAAGGGCCGGCCCAAGGAGATCTGCACAAAAAGCCTGTTTAAGTGAATAAGAAGACCAAAACTGTGCGTAAAACAGGGCCCAAACTAATTTGAAATGCTAGTAAATGGAAAATGGAAATGCCAATGTTAAAACCCTAGAGAATGATGATAAAACGCAGGTGATAAAGGAAAGGCAACACCAGACGGCAACAATGGCGTTTCTGGCATCGCATTCGTCTTCAACCCCCAAATTTCCGGTACTCTTCTTATCCTTCCCTCTAATTTCACATGCCCTATTTTGTTTTTTTCCATGATTGATTAGTTTACTGGACATACCTCAATGCTTAATGCAATATTTTCGTTCTTATTGTCTATTTCAGATTAATCTCTCTAAACCCAAAACCTCCCAACCCCAAAAATGCTTAATATTACGTCTCCCTCACAAACCCTTCCAGACAAGGTGTACCCAAGTAGTATCAATGTCCCAATTCGGCGAACCAAATAAGGGTCACAACCAAGCTCTTGAAATCAAGGTTTTGAAAGAGAAGCTTCTGGAGGCCATACCCGTCACAGTTAAGGAGCTTCCATGGAAGAGTGCAGCAGACATTGCGCTGAAGCAGCTGATTTGTCTCGGGGAGAAGGCACTCAAATGGTGCCTCATTGGTTTCTTTGTGCTGAGCTTCTTTTCAGATGTTATATTTTCGATCTCCCGGAACAGAGAACTAGTGATACCCTTTGGTCTGTTTGTTGGGTGCTTTGTGACTGACACTTTGAAAGAGGTGTTGCAGCAAGTGCTTCCCATTTCCGAGGAGAAGGGATTGGAAAAGCACCTTATTGGAATCGGTTGCCTCTTTGCTGCTGTCAAGTTCATCGCTTATGGTCTCCCAGTACAGGCGCAGGTGATTGTTGTCAATGTCGCAAATGGCGGATTCCTGCAAGTTTTGTGGCTCTGGAGAGGTTTGTTCAACAAAAGTGATGTTGGTAATGGTACCATGGATGTGAAAATGTAATTTGCTTCTGGTGATGAAATAGAATTTTCCTAGTTTGAATGTGAAAGTGTATAATCTGGGCCATTTGCTTAATGATTCAAACTTGAATCAACATCGACTTCAATGTCGAAGTGGTATAACAGTGGTAAGCGCATCCATTTTAACGAAGTCATGAGGTAGAAGTGAAATTCTTTAATCCTCTTTAAATATAAGAAAAAAAACATCCACTTCAAGAACATGGTTTAAATGATACAGAACACTGATAATCCAATATCCAATAAAACAATTGAATACAATGGTATACACACTATCAGCAATTCTTTTGAACCAGATATAGGTTTCATTAGAAACTACCAAGGCTGTGAAAACACCTTCAAACTATGTGAATTTGTGTGATCAAAACTGAGAACTGTACAAAATAGGAGTTTTTGAAAATCCTATTAAACAAAAAAAACAGAGTCCGGCTGTACACTTGTGGGAACTCTGCATTTGGTAAGGTAATGTTTCACATTAGTTTGTGTAGTCTGTACAACGCTTTTTCTTCATCATGCAAGCGCTTCATACAAGCAGCACCATCAAGAGCGAGTTTGTATCAAATCAAAGTAAATTATCCACCGCGCAAACTGAATTTATATTGGCTCTCCGGCACCAAAAGTGCTAGCAACAGACCAGTTCATACTTACTTGGCTGTGTTCCCTTTCTGAAAAAGAGAGAAGCAAGTAAAACAAAAAAAATTACATGATTGATTCAGGATGCCAGAACTCTCACAAGTGTTGCATGAATCAAACCTTGTGTCACATTCTCTGGATCCTGAATGCTCTCTTCATCCTGGTGATGATATGAGCCTGCCATACTCGTGTCAGGAGAATTTGAAGGGGACTGGCAATAGGCTGCATGCAACTGTTGAAGAATCTCTTCAGTCCTCCCATATTTCTCATCTTCCCGGTCCATCTTAATAAGAATCTGAGAACAAACCACTCATCAAGCTTTGAAAGAGAAAACAATGATATCGTTGAATAATCTGAGAACACACACAGGGTTCATTTTGAAAAGTACCTCCGCAACATGGTTCTTGAATACTGGATGAAATCGTTGTTGACAGTACTGATTAAACAAAATAGTGCAAATAATCAGCGGAAAAGTAAAACCTGATGATACGGGTGATTTTCTTAATCCAAAGACACCAAGAGCGATTATTTGCATACTAATCAATGAGAAAATGACTGTATTGTGAACCAAAGGCCACAAATGTCCCCCGGTTTCATATTTTGTTATATAAACATTGATAATCTGAAATAAAAAATGCAATATCATTGTTAGTCTATTAGATCCACCATCAACAAGACAAAAAAGTGAACAAAAAAAAGTTATCTGAAGTGTAAAAATTAATTGACTCGATGAAAAAGAAAAGAACAATAAAATACAGCACACAGAGCATCTCCAGCAGTATTGATAAACTGAAAATTTTTCAATTTTTAGATGAATCTTTGCTCCAGCATAATACTTAAGAAGTTGAAAAATTTAGAAATTGATAGTGAAAATTGATAAATCTATCAATCTTGGAGAAAATTAGTTAAAACTTAGCTAATGTAAAAGTTTAGCAAAACTATTGGAGCAAAAAGCTAAAATTTTGCTATTTAAATCTAAATATTGCTAAATTTAGCAATACATTTATCAATACTGCTGGAGATGTTCTGATGATAACCAAAACAGAGACCAGCAACAGAAGGACTGCTATAACGCTTTTAAAACTCTTATGTCTGATAAACAAATACCAAATCTATACTGCTCAGACTACAAATACAGGAAGAGCATATATAGAAACCGGAGCTAATGATGTTATGCAAAAGGTTATGGAAAGCATAAGAGAGCTCCTCACCTGGTTTCGATATATAAGATAAGCAAGTGCGAAGTAAATCAGCAAAAAGGGCAATATTAGGGGAACCAAGATGGCACAGGTGAATCCAATGTATCCAAACAGCAGGAGTCTAGGAATTTGTGTATAATACGGAAAAGACATTAGGTCAATAGCCCAGTCTTTCATTCTGAATATATATCTTCGGATAAAGTTGAAAAGAAGAGGATATAGCTGCAAGAGTTCACATGCCAAGCTTGCCCAACCAGATGTGAAAACGTAAGTCATGAAGAATTTAGCCTGCAAATGAAAGTGCAGCCTTGATTAAGATTAATACATGCTGAAATACCAGACTGCAAAGACTTAAATCATTCAAGTCTAAATTATTATCTCGTAAACTCTTATTCCCATCAGTTATTAAAATCAAGAGATATTAAAGTTTCCATGATATGACCATCAAATGAAGAAATTAATGAGTATTACCCTTTTCAAGTAAAACTGCATCAGATTTTGACAAGTAGGCACATGTAATGGTCTGGATATTTAGAATAATTGGCTCAAAAATACTTATGCATCCCATAAAAATATTAATATCAAAGGGCATTTCACCTGTGCAGGGATTGCACTTGCAAGTTGGAGAGGTAGATCTTTCACACTATCCAATTTTTTAAATATACTGAATGAATCAATGACAGTCCCAGCAAAGATATTCATAACAAAGACATTCCAGATAGTGAAGTATAAGATTTTGAAGCATGCACTCTTTTTCCTCCCACTGCGGGAGATAGAACCCTCCAGTGCTGAAAGAACCATCATAATTGGTGGAACTGCATACAGAGCCAAAATTAAAACCACACTTGGTAGGTAACCCGTCATCACCTGGCTTATAAATTTCCTGCACATGAGTAATATATTAGTTTTTTTTTGAAAAATGTAGAGCATTAAACCCGACAATATATAAGTACACTGAATACATATGCATGTATAATATAAGAGAAACTATAACTCTTGTTGAATGTCTAGTTCGTACTAAATCAGAGTTAATGTCAGTAAAAGGCATCCATGAATCGCACAACTTTTTCAATGTGTTTACTCAATGCATTATACTGGCAGAATACAATGAAATAAAATGATAAATCAGTAGATTGATGGTCAATTAATCCAATTAAATGATTCCAATTATAACAAAAAAAATAAGGGAACAGCTATTACTCATAATTACTTACTTTGTAAGAGGACCTTTCAGGAACGGTAATGCTTTTTTTAGCTTATCTGCATGCGTCATTCCTTGAACGACTGTGACAGGAACAAGAAACAAAAGCATAAAGGCAATAGAAGCCACAAGTGTAGCTATCTTACGGATCCACAATTGTCCATATGGTATCCAAAGGTTTGACCAGTAGACATCTTGTGGCTCTGGAGCCAGCTGTGTCACCCATAACATAGGATTTGATGAGTGAAGAACCTGTGATGTAGCAAGAGCAGCATAGCGAGTCTTGAAAAAGACAAAAGCAGCAGCACAAACCTGTATAAGATACCCGGCATATTTTAGGCTAAACTTTGAATGTTTCCCACATAATATTTTAGCTTGGTCATAGCAAATGAGGAAGACAAAGCCAAAGAAATGGTGGTGTGCAATAATGAATATTTTAGCTTGGTCATATCAAATGAGGAAGACAAAGCCAAAGAAATGGTGGTGTGCAATAATGAATCAATATAACAAAAAAGCACATCAATCACACAAGAAAATGACTGTGTTAAGAGAGTAATGGTCAAGAAACCAAAATATCAATAACATACATGATTGTGTTAAGATATGCAGACAATATTTCCGTAAGATAGACAACCATAGGTAGCCATATACCTGTTACATATTGATAACTAGGACTACCTTACATGCTTCTCACCAGTCAAACTCAATGGTCCTAAACACATGAATAGTAAATACTACTTACAGACACTAATGCATCAAGTTATAAGATTCAAAGTATATCAGATATCATGACAAACCTACTCTAAAGGGGTACAAAGAATGTTATGTTGGAATGTCCTTCAAAAATCATTGCTCAACCATTCTCCCCATCTACATAACGAAAAGCACAAGGAAAGTATTTTTCTGATCAATAAAGACTAAGGTTCCTCTGTGCCATTCTGTTCTGGTCCTAAGGTACACTGACAGATATAAACTGAGTTCAACATATAACATTATAAGTTCACATTAAACTCAGTTATATACCAACATTTTTGATGATCTTAAGATTTGTTACGGATAGACAATAACTATTCAGCCAACAGCATTGCTTGAAATTGCAGTACAGACAATTGACAACCCAATTTAAGTGAAGTTAATCAGATACAAAAGAAAAGAACCAATGAACACATAACCATAATTTGAAAATTCATGCATGACAGTAAATGAGACCTAGAATTGGGACCAGGGTTTGTAACCTTTCTTTTCTTTCCAACCCCACCATTGTCAATAAAGGATGACTTCCCTCTAGAACTTTCCGATCCTGAGAGAATCTGAAAAGAATCGGAATGTGCTCCACAAAAACCACAATGATATAAGCAATGTTTATGGTTCTGTTCAATAGAAACATCCTTCAAAATCTTGCACATTTTCCCTGCATTGCTCTGCAAAGGTAAAGAGGATGCCATTAGTAATATACAAGACAATGTATCAAGGCCACACTTGTCATGATAGCAGTGATGACTTTATAAGGCAAAATAAAGTAATAGAATGCTTTGCAGTTCACGAATTAATGATTTTTTTGAATCAGATTGCTTGAAAATAGAAAATAAAATATTCAAGACGCATACATACCATCAGTTTCTGAATTTTTCCGGATCGATACACCATTTGGTGAGACAAGTAGCTTGACTCATAATTCCTCATGAAGAATTTTCTTACCGAATCACTGTAGGATTCTTCCTGAGACCAGGGAATAGCACGAACAAGAACTGTAAACTGACTTGGATTTAAAGGAGATCCAAGAATATGTGCCAGTCTCATTTTAGTGATGCTCTTGTACTCCTACAGAAAGACCAAAGTAACAGTAATATCTATGAAACCATATTTACACGAAATACTACAATTTATAACAACATAACTAGATGGGTTATAAATCCTTACGATGTAAAGGAGAACACAAGCTGAAAACGTAATAATGTACAATGCGAGACAATGGGTCCAGAGCCTGACATGAAGCAGGACAAAGAGAAAATAACCAGTTAGAAACTAGTTCCGGCCTGTATAACTAATAAGAGGTAAAACTGAATTTCCTCCTAAAAGTGATACAAATAAAATTTTCTTGTGGACCATGGTTAGTTTACTTGTATATATATATAATACGAGGTAAAACTGAATTTCCTCCTAAAAGTGATACAAATAAAATTTTCTTGTGGACCATGGTTAGTTTACTTGATATATATATATATATATATAGAGAGAGAGAGAGAGAGAAAGGAGAAAGAGTGCAAAAGTCTGGCAAAAAAGGCATATACCAACAATCTAAACCTTAGTGCAGTGAATGCGTTAATCTGGAATATAAGACAAACTTTTTCTATAAATATCAATCTAATAATCAAGAATATCCCATACCACTTTGAACCCTGTCGAACATTCAAGATAGTAAATACTTCCAAGGTTTCATAAGGGAGATCCTTGTGGTCGAGCACGTTCCCTTGATAATTCACTGGAAGCACTATAAGAATGCATGTGATGGTAGCAATGGAAAATATCCGGAGACTGAATAGAGAAAAGAGTAGGCGAAAGTGAGAAATCATAAATGCAATTTGTAAAATTGGCATTCTTGTGATAAACTATGAGTTAGCTCACACGGACATAGACCATAAATTAGCACATCGGGAAAAGAATAACAAAAAATCCAACACAAAGTGACTAACAAATGGAGATACAATAATATGGAACAATCATACAGCAGATGAAGTAGTTATTGAAACCGAAAGTCTACAAATTTGAATTAAACAATCTGTTTGTTACCCATCCTGAAGATTCTTTTAATTCAGACTCAGGTCAGGTAGTTTCTTTTATAGTCGTTCTGTATCTTGCACACCAAAGATTTTTTATTCATGCAAATACCTTCATGAGTTGAGCAAAATGGGAAATAAGTTTCATGATAACAAAACGTAGAGCAGTGAGTCAGACCCCTACTAGCAGCAAGAACAACAAATGTCCAACACTGAGTTCAACATATAAAAATATAAGACAATAAACTTAACACGACATTGTGTATAAAAAAATCAGGAGAGGCTTGACTGACCTGAAGACAATTATCCTCATAAAAACAACACTATCCAAGCCAACATTATTCAGTATTTCTTCTTCTGTTGTTTTCCAGGCTTTCACTATCCAACTAGCAGAGGGAACAAATCTATCAAAGCATAATGCATTACTTTGTCTTGCGCCAACTGAAAGCCTTCCCCCGAAATAGACCCTAGCTTGGCTCGGTTGCTTTCTCAATATGGAATATAGCGAAGAAACTCCCACACACACGCCTATATTGATTCCAGCAGAAGTCCCAAGAGCATTAAGATCCATCTCAGACCACTTTTATCTCCGAGCTCCGAGTATCTCATTGCCCCATAAAAACAACTCAGCTGCCAAAATACTTCTCCGCCTATTCCACACATGAACATTCACTAATAACAAAATCATCTCGATAATCTCATAACATATAAACCTCTAGAACTCACACCGAGTTTCAGCCAAATCATAACGATTAATGACCATTAGAAGCTTACAAATCCAGACACTGTCAAGTAACACAATACTAAATGATTTTATTTTCGTTGTCTTATGAATCACATAGACGACTATGATAAGTAATGCAACAATTCAACCGCATCAAAATCGTAGTACCTGAACCAATTGCGACGGCCACCGGAATCAAAACCTTGTACGACGCCAATGCCGTTCCCGCGCTTCTGCTTCGACTTGAAGAACAAACTCGAAAAAGATTGGGAGGAGGAAAACCCTAAGAATCGAACCAGAAAGAAACGAGCGACGGTTCTTGGTTTTTTGGTTGGTTTTGGTTTTGGAGAGAAACAGAGTTGCATGATTATTATTATTGTACGCTACGCTTCTGGGATATCTGCGGGGAGTACGGTTCACCACGTGGAGGACAGCAAGTCGATCCTAATTTCAGGTCCATCATTCAGTTTTTTGTCCACAATCACTTGACGTCATTTAAACAAACCTATTTGTTTTGTTTCGGTTGTATCCCGAAGTGTATGTATAAGTTTCCATGTTCTAGCATTCTCTTCAACAAACCACAAAATGTTATTCCACAAGGCGATGTATTCTAATTTTCGATCAAGCCAATAATCCTACTATTCTTCTACTCAAACTGCTTCATATCATTGTAATTTTCATTTTTTCAAACTTTGTGATATCAATCAAAACATGCATAGAAATGAGTTTTTTTTGTGTGGTAAGCGAGTTGCGAACTAACTCATCGTCTTCATTTGAAAATTTATTGATAAGATAAAAAAATTACAAATGAAAAGGAAGACTAAGCCAAAAAATTATAAATGGAAAGGAAGACTAAGCCAATGTCACTTCCTAAAAACTAAATAATGATAGAACAACATAACAAAAAGATTTACAATGAATAAACAAAATACAAGAGAAACTACAAAGGAAAACACATGCATAATCAAGAACCAACTAAAGCTAAGAAGATCGAAAACGAAGCCAAAGAGAGACATCCTTATGAATCTGCTCATGCAAAAAAGAAGACAAGAAGACTCACCAAATTGAACTCTCATGGTCGGCACCATAGTTTGTCAACCTATCAGCAACAGCATTACTTTCTCTATAAATGTGAGAGATATGAAAATGCAACTGACTCACCATATGAATGCAATTTAGCCAACTATTACGCAACCGCCAATAAATCTGATTTGAGAACCGAAAATAAGAAAACACAAGTAATGAATCTGTCTCCAATCAAATGTGAGTCCATCTGAGCACCCAAACAACTTTGATAGCTTTAATTACAGTTGAGACTCAACATCAATATATAACCAATATGTATCTTCTTTTTTTTGAAGTAAACGTGGGCTAATTGCCCGCTAGGTCGGAGTGGTTTCCCTCCCTATTATTTCATTATGCGACGAAGAAGAGTACAACGAGGGGGATATACAGCATATACATCAATCTAAAGAGTACTCATCTTCTACAAGGACATCCTGAATTATATCAAGAGTAGTATCCTCCACAACTCATCACACCATTTGTGCAAAGTGTGCTAATCGATGTGCAACACCATTTGTTTTTCTGCTTACACTTGTCTCGATCAGAGTTAAGCGAACCGTAAGTGCGGTGTGTACTATCAGTGATGTGTTGGGCATTAGCTGTAAATAGACACTCTCGTTACTATTTATCTTCAGACGCATAGGTAGTTGGCCCCGGTTTGCTGCAGCGACACGCTACTAAAGCTGGGTTGGGGCTTTGTTTGGCCGAGTTTTTGTCTGGCAGTTGGGCCTCTTCCTCTTTCGAAAGGTTGTTGGGCCTCTTCCTCTTTCGAAAGGTTGTTGGGCTAGGCTCTTTTGGGCTTGGTTTTGTTTTTTTGTACAGTGTTATAACTATGTTTCTGCTTTCAATAAGAAGAGGTAGGCGTTGTTCCGGTATTGCCACCTGGTGTGCCTTATCTGACATAGGTTTGTTGCGAGTTTCTTGCGTTGTCAAGTGGTTGCAACCTCCTAGTGGCAGAATGAAACTCAATGTCACTTATTATCAGTGTCAGCATACTTGAAAAGCAACACTTTTATGTGTATCGATGCTTCTTCGTCATAGAATTATCTTTCTGATGGTATGTCACATTCTTTGTAAAACGATACGAGTTGTTAATGTTACACTGTTCAATAAACAGTACTTGTTATGATACATATTTATTCTAGGCTCATTTAGTATTATTTTCAACGAACAATGCTTGTTATGATACATATTTATTCTAGGCTCCTTTTGTTATGATGGTATGTCACATTCTTTGTAAAACGATACGAGTTGTTAATGTTACATTGTTCAACGAACAGTGCTTGTTATGATACATATTTATTCTAGGCTCTTTTAGTATTATTTTTAAGGCCAATTTAATCGTGCTTTTTATTTCGAAGTATA
The DNA here is from genome assembly GCA_951800085.1 of Comarum palustre. Taxonomy (NCBI): domain Eukaryota; kingdom Viridiplantae; phylum Streptophyta; class Magnoliopsida; order Rosales; family Rosaceae; genus Comarum; species Comarum palustre. The sequence continues at coordinate 15,627,179 of OX637589.1, forward strand.
AGTCCTATGTCGCTCATGTATTATACGATTTCATTAATCGAGCCTTCTTAACGGATTAACCCTTTTTTAGACTTTTAAAAGACGTGAATTAATTAGTATCAGATTTTAAGACTCAAACAATACAAAACAATCTAACTCCCAATTGAATACAATCAATGCATCCCCTAAACTTGCTGGCCATGGCTTTCTTTCGACAAAAAAAAACTTGCTGGGTTGCTGGAACATTTATTATCTGCTAAAAGGAAGAATCGCTGAATCGGATTCTTAAGTTTTTCTGTTTCGCCGGAAAATGAGCGGCGTCGAAGATGACCGGGAACGGAGAAGCCAATGGCCTCGGGCGCCGGAGAGGCCCTATCAGAACAAAGAGGAAGACATGAAGCTCTGGGGAGTTTTCATCTTCGTCTTAATTGGCGCCACCGCAACTACTTTGGCGGTAAGCTCCATTTCCTCTTTTAACCTTATCTTTTTTGTTTTTGTGAATGCGATTCCAATCAGAAATAGCAATTGAGAATTGCGTGGGAAATTGACAGGTTTTTCAGTTACATAGGACTGTTGATTGGGTCTATTCTCAGGTAGATATCGATTTTTTGATGATTTCGAGAGCCTTCTTGTGTGTGTTAGTTGTATGCTTGATATGAAGTTTGAGTCAATTGAGTTAGTTTAGTTAATGTAGCTATTGGCCTTTATGGAATCGATCCGCTTTTCGTTCTTTTTGTTTTTTCCAAACGATTTATGTGTTAGGTTGGAAAAGAGCTGACCGTATGTTTTGTGATTGGATTGCAAAAGTTGTTCAGATCACATTCAACATGGAAAGGAGGGAGTGGTGGTACGCGTCGAACGTCTTTCCAGGAGGAAGCATGGAGAAGATATAATCGGCGCTTGCAAGAAGAGTATGAAGAAGAATTGGAGAGAGTGGTGAGTTTTTTAATTTGTACTACATTTTGATATCTGGTTTCGACTTGATATGTCTGGCTTGCTTTACTAGTAGTATTTCTAGATTGAGTTATGGGTTTTATGTATTGTATGTAGGAACGTATAAGGCGTATGCAGAGTGTGTTCAATAGAGAGAGGAACAAATACAAAAGGAGCTACGAGAGCTGGAGGGAAAATGGCCAGGGTCAATACCATCAACATTTCCAAAGAGACGATTGGTATTGGAAGACTGAGGCGTCATTCAAAGACAGAAGGAGTAACTACAGAGATATTCCTAGAGAACATGGCAACTTTTTGTTATCGCAGCATTACTCAATTATAGGCCTTGACAGGTAAAGTCTACATAAACCTGGATATCATCAGAACTGGAAATGTTGTCAAACATTTTTTTCACTTTCAAGCAAATTGCTAGTTTAAAGATTTAAAGATATCTCACTGTGTAGTAGGTTAAGACTTAATCACCCTTATTTGGGTGATGTACTGGAGTCTTTGTTTATCAACTCAGAAAATAATTCTGAATTCACTTTTCAATTTTGTCCCTTGTGTAGTTGATCATGCATTTTCTCAATTACTTTATCTCATCAGTAGTATTAACCTTGACATTTCCCTCTTGTTTCTCAACAGGTTTAGAAAAGCACCTTACACAGATGCTGAGATTAAGGTATTCCCTGTTTTTGATACACTGTCAACTGTTAATAGCTATCGTCTCCTTTTTTCTTTTGTGTTCCGTATTTTACCATTAATTTGATGACATCAACTAGCTCCTATATTACACTTGACAGTTCACAGTTTGTTGACTCGAGAGATATATTGTGGTCCTACTAACTTACAAGTGACTTGTAAATAATTGTTTTTTCTTGATGAAAATTTTCAAGATAGAAGGGCTGATGTGTTAGTAATCACATGATGTTTCTCAGTCATAGAAGAGCTTCATAGAGTATCTAAGTTATTTCTTTATTTTGTTTGTTTGTTTGGTTGCTTTGTCCTCTTATCCTCATGTATGTGATGATGCTTGCAGACAGCATTTAGGACCAAGGCAAAGGAATTTCACCCGGATCAAAACCAAGACAATAAAGGTGTCCACTGTTACCCAGTATTGTTAAGGTGTATGCAATACTTCGCATTCGGTTTATCTGAAGGTTATTGCTTGTATTCTTTTGCAGCGGCTGCTGAAGCGAAGTTCAAAGAAGTGATGGTGTCATATGAGGCCATAAAGAAAGAGAGGGGAAACCTATGAATCTGTTTTGTTGGGTACAGATTAGTGTACTGGAAGCACAAAGGGTTACAAAGTGTCAATAGCACACTGCATTTCTCTACCGTATTAGTCAACAAACCTATGAATCTGTGGAGTAGAATAATGTTCACATTTCCAGGAGCTCTCCCGGAAAGCAGCTTGAAAGTGAGTGTAATATTAGATAGACATAAAATGAACAGTTACTGCGAAGTGGATTACAAATATTTGAGCAGAGTGAAGCCCCAAACAATCTTACCTGTAAGCACCATTTTGTCAGAATTCAGAATTCAAATGCACGAGCATCAAATGGATGAGGTCTTTTATCATTGAGTACCGATTTCAGAATTCAAATGCACGAGCATCATTTTGTCCGAAGATCCCATCTGCTTCAAAATGAAGCAATGTCGTGCATTGCAGGGACACTCATGGTCATGGAATAAGCTATCGTAGGTGTTGTGATGCTTTTAGCCCATTTCGATACCGGTTTATGTTGGTTGGTGTTCTGGAAAAGTTTCTATAATGCAAGTTCATACTCCAATACTCCATGTTATATGGGAAATGATTTTCCTGTACACCTTAATTAGTAATTTTCTTAAATGAAAACCGCATCGTCCCAATAGTTAAAGTCGTAGATACGATTTATGATGTTGGGGATTGTTAATTGGGGACAATGGCTGGTGTAGTTTGATCATTACCGAAGCTAGCTCGTTGTGATCCATGATCGATCATCACTCCATCAGTGCATGAAGATTTGATATTCTAATGAGTATACCATCATTTTCCGGGGATGCTTATGATATACAGAAATTGAGTTTACGTCTTCGATCATTAGCATCATGCTTACTTGTATAGCTTGGTTTCGCCGTCAGTTCCATGAAACACGAATAGCAAGTTCACCAAACACTGAAACACATGATGATGGATGCATCATGGATATAAAACCCAATAACTATATGGAGTTTCCAGATTTGCACGTATTAACTAGAAGATCTTCTCAGCTCGTCATGCAAATTGACGACCATATATATAGTTGTCTATATTTTATTACGGTCAGTATTCTTCTGTGAGTCAATCCCATGATTATAAGAATTACAACAAATTATTTATAAGGGGAAAAATCATAAAAACAACATTATTGCAACCTTAAATTATTATCTAAGCAATATGAAACCAAATATAATAGCTAATTAAATCCACATATTATATATAATATAAATCGATCCTATATGCATATATAGATGTAGGTATAGTTAGCCAGAGATTTATATGCAAAACTACAACAAGGACAATGGAGTTCGATGATTTGAGCTTACTCAAAAGTCACAGTGTTAGAGATGAAAGATCACACATCATAAACAAAACAAATAAAATATAATTTATATGTGAGTGGATCATTTCTAATTGTACTAAGACATTTTGTAGATAAAACCCAACACCTTAAAGGTGGTTAAATTAGGACAACACGTTTGTCGTTGTTTGACTTGATAACAGAGTGGGTCCCTCTTCAGTTGCGTCTTAATGGTTGGTTGGTTCGATTGATTTAGACATATGTACACGTGTTAAGCCTTTTAGTCTAGTTGCACGTGAGGGTTCATGTTTGAATGAAGATGGTGACATACATTTACGTGCAGACTTTATCAAGTTGCAAGTGTTAGAGAAGGGATATGTCATATCAGAAACGAGACAAATAAAATATAACTTATATATTCTAATTGTACCGAGACCTTTTATGATCAAAACCCAACACTTTAAAAGTAATTAAGTTAGTACAGTATCAATACGAAATTGATCCACAAGTCACACTTGTCGTTGTTTGATTTAATAAACAACGAATAGGGAAGAAAAAGAATCAGAAGACATGGACTTCATCAATCATTAGCTCAATACAAAGCCAATTGAGTATCATCACGTTTGCAATTCGTTAGTTTGAGCCGATTACAGACATTGTCAATTCTTGATGGAAATTTCCAACTCCCATGTTTTCAATGCAACCCCATTTCTATTTTCACATAGAACTACCCCGCTTTTCTTTCATGATATTATCATATAGGCAAGCACGGTGCATTTGACGCAACTCGATCATTTGGACACCTGTTTTGATTTTGATTTCTCCTTTTAACTCTAGTGGGTCAGCTTCAAAATTTATTATTTGACAACCCCCTCTTAATTTATATTTAAAAGTAATTAAACTTATATGAGACATCATTTTTGTAGAAAACTATCAAAAATTTATATTGAATAACAAACTATTACACATACGGGAGATTTCGGTGATGAACAACAAGTTTTCACATTCTTCCGTACCGACATACCTGTGATTACATGACCATGAACCTGAACGGGTCCAAATGTAACCTACTCCAAACCCTGTCCAGAAGCCTCGTTACCTTATTACAGTCAAACTCAAAAAGAAACAACTCTGTCAAACACTATATACCAAAATTGTAAGCATATATGCATGAGCGACCTCCTCATTATATTGACAATAAGAAGACACCAACATTAACACCGATAGTCCCTGGATATGACAACAACGATAACCCAACCAGAACCATCAAACGACACTAACCAAAGACAACATCTAACACCCTCACCCGAAAGAAGGGATACCCTCGCCAAAAGAAGAGACCACACAAACTGAAATCAAAACTCCATAAAACAAATCAGAAAAACAACTTGTAATGACCCAAACTTGGGCCCATAAAGTGCTGAAGCTCCGCCAAAACACGTCGGGCCTTAACAGGAAAGACATTGACCCAGTCCAGAGAAGATGTTGCAACCTGGGTGCAAAAATGTGACATGCCGCTCACCGCCGACATCCGTTGCTGCCACAGCAAGTAGACCGTATGTTCGGTCGCCATAGAAGATATACCGCACAGCCCAAACGATAGTTAGTTTTTTCGATTGTGTGGTTTTCAACACGAAGCGCCTACAAAAATTTCTGTCTTTTACCTTAACATTGTATGAAATACATTAAATTATAACAAGTACATGCGTCAGTGCTTGGAAATGGTAAATTATATTTGGTTTTTTTGTTCTTTTTGGCTTATTAATTCATTATAAAGAAAAAATTATAAAGTTTTTTTTTACAGAAGTATTTTCTTTCGAGCATGCATTTATATACAACTTTTATAGAGACTAGTAATTATCGTGTATAATCATTGTAAAAAATTGCACGATAAATACAAGTCTTTTCCTAACATCAGTCTGAATCACGTAGTCACGTAGAGTAATAATCATAATAGAAACAAACTATTCGAATTAGTTAGCTTATCTTCGTGTTTGTTTGCGGAGATAAAAAGCTTCCCAACTTTTACTTTCTACATTGATAATAGTGGTGCTACAAATCATTGATCTAATATGGCCTTCGTGTCGTGATTAAGTATTTCATAATGCTAGCTAGTCACAACTGTCGGTTGTGTCTCAGTGTGTACCTAGACACCGCATACGTTCACATATTGATTGTATATGATGTGAATTAGGGTCACAAGTTACACCATATATTATAGAGTTTGTGACATAACTAGTATATTTGATTGATTATTCATGATCATATAGTATCTCAAATTTGCAATAAACCGTCCACGTGGTCATTAGTGACTGTAAGTATAGATTATTTATGTGTTAAGACTTAAGACCAGTGCCCTTTGATCGCACATATCACCTAACCCTCGATTAAAATCTTGGGCAAATTAAGGTGATGCCACTATATTAAGACCCTACATGTTTAAACAAAGTTGGCTAACCTGGGATTAAGGAACTTGTATATATAGGATTCTAAATTATATGTGCATTGAGGTGGAAAAGGACGTATATGATCAAAGGCACTTAGGGATTCGGGAGAGCTGTCACCCACGTACATAGTTGTAAGCTGTTGATTATGATTTGTAATTGGGGATTCCAAATTAAGTGACAATTAGACAATACAATGTGAAATCTTATATGCAATGTCGAGGTCATGATTGCTACTAATAATTCTCATATATAGTCGATCTTATTCAATGACATGTTCATCAATTTCGATCTTCTTCTTTTAGTTGATGAGGAAATCATTGTATCATTGTGATGGCTAGTTTCATTGATGCTGAAATGGTAATATTTTCTCTCGAATGGACTGGCTGAGTTTGATGGTTTGTTTTTAATCTTCGGGATCATAACGTTGAGGGACTAAAGAATAAATTTTGTGTAATAATGATAATGGTTAATGATGTTGTAATAACAACAGTAAATATATAAATAAATATTACTTTAAGTGTGATATTTATTACAGCTTTATATAAGATAACAGTTATAACGTTAAGTATATAATGATTATAACTATTAGTAACAGTAATTACAGGATTAATAGTAACTTGCTCAACAAGAATACTTGCTAGACAAGTTGTTTCTCACATTTAAATAGGTAATGAAGTGAAGAGGTATGAGATTCCATTTTCATCTATTCTCCTCTCAATTGTAGACATGTAAATGGATCGAATCTGGACCAAATCGACATAGATCCGGATTTAGACCCGTAATAGAAACTTTAGATCTGGATCCGACCCGTTACCTGCCGGGTCTTTAATAGCTCGATTTAAATCCATATCCAGCGGGTTAACGAATACCCGATCTGTTTATAATAATAAAAAATTTAAATAATAATTTCATAATTTTATCATAAAACATTGATGAAATTTTATAAGAAAATAAATATTTACATCAAAAGTTGAATTACATGTCTAAAATACTCCTTCATGGTAAAGTAATATAATTAAAATATGTGACATCCAATTTGTTTAGCATAAATAATTAACATAGGCATTAACAACCTTCAATTTCATCAAATCATACTCTAGATGCAATTTAGATATGAATGTTCAGATTATCTAGATAATTATCATAATATTGAATATTTATTAATAATATTATATTTATAAAAATATTATTTAATTATTTTTAAAACTGATTCGGGTCATTAGTGGATCGGATTAACCAACATCCGAATCTGATCCGTTTAGTAAATGAGTTAACAGATCCATATCTTTAACGGATCAACCAGTCAAATTTTCGATCCAAACATATTTTAAAACCGCGGATCCGGATAAAGTCTGATTATCAATTGGCAAAGAGTGAAACTAACCGAGAGAGTAGGTACTACCCTTCTCCCTCAAACGGTTGAGCCATGTGTCAACAATCAAATAAAGCATCTTGATGCTCCAGGCAGCACCGTTTCGGTCGAAATATTATTGGTGTTTTAAAATATTTAAAGAATTTTTTCGTCACAAACAAATGTTAGATAATATTTTACATTTTATATAAAACTGACATGAAACATTACACCGACATACACCCATGTTTAACGATAAAAAAAGACATAAACCCATGTTTTTGGTCTGATACAATGGTTGGCATCAATCATCGAGACCGCCAGGCATCAATCATCGAGCGCTCATCCCTAATATTTTTCATGTTTCTTCAACTTTATATATGAATGTGATTTGTTAGAAAATAATATTTCGGCTTGAAGTTTGAAACATTAAATAAATACATCATATGCTAAATTCATGCCCGAATATAAGAAGCGGACATATACTCATTTACGGAAGTATACATGGAACACAGAGAAGAGTAGATCCAAGAAAAAAGAAAAAAGTTGACAACAGTCAATTCGCAATGTACGTACTAGTGATATATACATCTCATTGGCTTTTATGTTTGTTGTATTATGGTAAATTAAACTCGCCATTATTTCAAATAAAATAATGTGCAAACTCGTTCTCCGGTAATGACATGTCGTTTTCTACCTGGACAGCCAACGTTTTCCATGAATGGAGGGGAGCAACACGACACGCCGGTGAGCCAGAAATCACGGACAGGAAGCTCTTCGCTCGCCACGTCACAACCGGCCGTGATTTGGCAGCCTGTCACTCACATATAAAAATGACCACCGCCGTTCCACGCGTCTCCTCCTGCTTTCACCGTGGCGCAATTCTTTATTAGTAAAAATCTGCTCGGCACATGTGCAGTGGGAGGGTGATCCAACGGCTCGCTTAAGTTCTCCGACAAACTAACGGCGGAAGTTGTGTTTTTTTACTGCGTGCCAGTTTCGGAAATGTCGGTTTTAGCCCTCATCCATAAGGAACGAGCTTTTTGCTTTTGTCCCAGTACAGTCGGTCATCTTCTGGCAACAGTGTCTTTTTGTTTTTTTATATTCTTAATATTTTGAATTTTGAAAAATGCGGCTTTTTTCCTCTCTCACTTTCGGAGAACAAGTTAAGGTACGGCTCACTAGTATGAGACTACTTTGTGGTGGCGACCACCGGACCACACACGCACGTACCAACCTAGTACTCCACAGAATATGCCCAGATTATCCTTGTTCATTGACTACGACTCTTGTCGGTGGTAATTTAAAAACCAGGGTGGGGCTAGTTTAGACCATCCATAATTTGCTTACGAATTTTAATTTTTTACTGGTGCGCAATTCGGAAGGGTGATGCATGATCCCGATTTGACATGATCAAAGAAGCTTCGGCTCTAATTATAGAATTCTTGCGCTTCCATACAAAGAACAAAATTTTAATTTCATGTGCCCATGTACTCTAGATAGAAAAAAAAACAACAATACTTATCAATTCTAGATTAGATAACGAGCATACTCTATTAATCACAAACACATACAACATATCAAAATATTATGTATTATTATATACAATATATATGACATACATAAAAGAAATTTTATCCTGATTATTTTTTAGATACACATACCATATTTTTGTTAAATTAGATATTTTCGTTTTACCTCTCTTCAAACAAAATACTAATCTTAATTTCAACTTCACTTCGATCTCAAAAAAGAAAAAAAAATCAATTTCACTTGGACGGCATGGAGCCGTCGGGGTTCCAAATGTCAGAGCTTGTTGAGTCAAAAACTACAAAAGAGAGGGTTGGGAGAAGAGAGAACCAAATAAAAAAGAGGATTACAGTAAGTTGATTAAAGGCCTTGACATATGCATGAATGTACAATTACAACATCGTCAACATGTAATTCAGAACTTCGCAATCCATTTTCATGGCAAACTAATCGACTTCAGTTTTCAAAACTTACGGTGGTGGGGGAGGGAGAAAAATATTTCTCTGGGAGCAAAACTATGAACCAAACGCTAAGAAATTGATTTTTCTCAGGTTTGAGGATAATTTTTTTTTGGTCTAGAAAAAAATCAATAAAAGACAAAGAGGCTGAACAACAAATATAGAGAAGAACATAAACAGAAAACAAAGATCATCAACAGAAACTGAAGGACATAAAGCTAGACTAATAAGACACAAAGCAGGCAACTAAACAGATTTGAGGAGATTGAATGTCGCATTATACTTTTTTTTCTTTCGACAAAGAAAACACTGCTATATCTTCAAAAAAAACCACTGGTATTTAGGGGAAACACCACAATGTTGATAAGTGTGAGGCTTTGATAGCTTTTTTCGATATATGAGGTTTTGATAATTAGGTTTCTAGGTACAATATTGGGTTGGAGTAGAATACTTGAGAAGTTTCTTATCATTTCTTGTGGGACTATTATTTTTACACAGCTAAACTTAGACTTATCTCTTTACTACCAGGGGCACAAATCTTCCTTGGCTACCATTTCTCAAAACTGAACGGGGGCACGGGGCCTCAGTGGTCCTTAGTTCCCTCCGTTAGTGCTTACGGGGACAACTATTTAGAATACAACACTGCTAGAAAAAAGACTTTAACCGACAAAATGATTAAAAAAAGGCCGATGAATTTTTTTTTTCATCGGCTAAGTTACATTTTCGTCGGTTAAAGTGAAATTTTAGCCGACGAAAAAAAAATTCGGCTAAACTAATTTTTTCGTCTGTTATAGTTTGTAACTTTAACCGACGAAATTTGAAAATGTTAGCCGACGAAATTAGGGTATTTCTTCGGCTAAAGTACCATTTAGTTACAAAATTGTACTACGAATATTTCGGTGTCCAATTGACTATTGTGATCCTAATCTGGAAGCGCAACGAGCGTACGAGTAAAACTCATTACAAAAAACATATCATATGGGCTTTTTTGGCTATCCGAGTTCGTTTAAGGCTTCAAAATGCAGTTTTTCTAAACACTTAACACACGAAAACGCCTATATCTGCATCTATATAAGGAATTTTGGTGGAACCTTCAACACAAAAAACTCTCACCATGATGAAATGCACCTACCCATCTAAATTTTTTTTGACATTTACCCCTTGATGATAGGGCTTTCCATATAGATAAATAATGCTAAATAGTAAGCATGTTGTGATTCTAGTCATCAAAATTTATAAACAAAAATATGACCGTCAGATATCATCAATATGTTGAAATATGTCTATGGTAAAAAATTCAACTTGATCCGATAAATTTAAGGGCTTTATCCGGACGGTCAATCCCGTAAGTCAAACCCCTAAATTGTATTGACCGTAACTATCGGCACCGAGAATTTACCGGAATTACGTGATTTTTCAACCGTAGACGTATTTCACCATTTCGGTCATATCTTATTTTACCACTTTTTTGCGTTTGAAGTTTCTACGTTGAGTTTGTTTTTGAAACGGAACATTTAATTAAAGCTTAGTAAACAAGTTATACAACATTAGTTGACATGTTGTGATTTCGATGGTCAAACTTGAGAAACAAAGATCCGACCGTCTGATATGAACATTATGTCGAAATATGTCTATAGAAAAAAATTCAACTTGATCCGAGGGGCTCGATCCTTACGGTCAATCCCGTAAGTCAAACCCCTTAACGCACGAAAATGGTCATTTGACAGTCTAAATTACGTATTTTGCCCAGACCTTCAACAGAAAATAGTTTCAAATCAATGATACGCAACCAGTGGTATAAAAATTATATGAAAAATAACCACAAGAGATAGAGCTACATCTAGGGAGAAAGAATGGAAAATTACATTGAGGGTTTAGGGTTTTAGCCGAAGAAATTAGGGTAATTCGTCGGCTAAAGTTAAATATAATAAATAACTATAGTCGACGAAATTAAGGTAATTCATCGGCTAAGGTTAAATAAATAACTATAGCTGACAAAATTAGGGTAATTCGTCGGCTAAAGTTAAATAAATAAAAATAAATAACTATAGCCGACGAAATTTATTAAAATTCGTCGGCTAAAGTTAATTAAAAATTTCAAATTTTTGACGGAGATTTTTGAAATTTTTTTGACTAAAATTTTGAAATTTAGCCGACGAAATTATGGTATTGCGCCGGCTAAAGTTCAAAATTTTCAAAATCCCCGCCGGAAATTTTAAATATTTTCTATATCTTTTATTTTTCTCCTCCTCCTCTTCATCTTCCTTCCTTCCTTCCTTCCTTCTCCTCCTCCTCCTCCTACTCCTTTTACTCTTCCTAATCCGGCGGCAACAACTCCTCATTCTCCTCCTCCTAGCCTCCTCCTCTTCCTCCCCTCTCCTCCTCCTCCTCTTCTTCTCCTCCTCCACCACCGGTGTAAAAACGAAAAGAAAAAAAATTAATCAAAAATACAAGAAACAAAAAAAGGAAAAAAATTAAAAAAAATAAAATAACTAACTATAGCCGACGAAATTTATTAAAATTTGTCAGCTAAAGTTAAATAACATAAAATAAATAACTATAGCCGACGAATTTTATTAAAATTTATGGGCTAAAGTTAAATAAAAAAATAAAAATAATAACTATAGCCGACAAATTTTAATAAAATTCGTCGGCTAAATTTAAATAAATAAATTACTATAGCCGACGAATTTTAATAAAAAAATTTCGACTAAGGTCCAGATTTTAAGCGATGAAAAATTTCTTCGTCGGCTAAATAAATGACTTTAGCCGACGTTGAACAGTAATTTTGTCGGTTAAATTCTTGGCCGACACCTTTTTCTTGACGACTTTTGAGCCGCCGAAATTTCTTACTTAGCTGACGAAAAATTTTTGTCATCTAAAGTAGTTGTTCCGATAGTGCTATAGTGCTAGTTCTAATGGTTAACCATTGAATAACATATGGATCCACAATAAACAATAATTTCGTTTATAATCAATTGAAATTTCAGAAAGATTGATTAAGCATGCTATGTTGCCCAATATTTCTATCATAATCCTTTGCGTTCTAGTTTCTAGAGTAAAAATGGAACAAAGAAAGAAAGAGAGAGAGAGGTAAACGAGGAAAAGTAGGAAAAAATTGGCAAAAAAAATCTAAGAACTGTGAATTAAGAAGATAGGCTTGTGTGAATAATATTTCTCCATACGTAAAATGTATATAATCGTTTAATTTAAGTTTAAACTTCATGGACATGTCTTATTTATAGATATGTGATAAAAAAATGTTCATACATGAAATTTAAGATAAAAACTAAAATTCATATATTTCTCGCGTTATTTTAAAATTGTCAATTAGCTTATTGCATTCCTATTTTTTATATTTCCAATTGGACATATGACTATATGAGACTTTGGTGACTAATTTAGGAGCTTTTGACTTGAGCTATAGAAGAGTGTGACAGGGGTGCACCTGGTGCATATGCACCGAGTCATCTACCGTTTCTTTAACAAGGTTATAAGTTTTGAAAAATGATGGGAAATGAAAGCCGAGTTCGGATCAGCGGTAACGAAACCAAACCAAATTAAAAAATATATATAAAAAAACTAAATTAAAAAAAGGCCAATGTTGTATATGCACCAAGTGGATAACGGAATTTTCGCTATAGAAGATTAAGGGTAAAATGTTTAAAGGAAGGATGAAGTGATCTTGGTAGGATTAGCCCATGAAAATTCACTAAAACACCCTCTATATTCAAAGACACGTCCACAATTCCAATTATACATGATACTTGATATTGCTGGATAATTCATTGATATTGCAGGATAATTCATTAAATACCCATATTTAAAGGGAGAATTACATATCAGTAACCAACCAAATTTGCAAACACAAAAACCCAACTTTCATAATTTGTTATACAAATTACTCCCTGAGCCCAAAACAAAATCCATTAGACCTTATATAAATTTCACCTATTAATTGATTATAATGCTCTCCAATCTTATCTAAATTTCACCTATTTTTTGCCTTCCCTCTCTCATCATTTTTCTTCTTCGTCGTCTTCTTCTTTTCTCTCTCTGAAAATGGATCCAGTTAACGATTGGGGCAACACCCCCTGAATGCCATGAACCCTGAGATCCACGACCTAATCGAGAAAGAGAAACGTCGCAAATGTCGCGACATCGAGCTGATCGCGTCAGAGAATGTATCAGACCAGATCTGATTTGGTTCTTCGATGAATCAGATTAGATCTGATTTGGTTCTTGTTGTTGTTATGTGCTGCTACTGCGTGCTTGCTACTGCATGGTCCTGCTATATGCTGTACTGCATGCTTTTTGTGTTGTTACTGTATGCTGCAGTTATATGGCTGCTACTGCACGCTATACGTGTTGTTATTGTGTGCTATTTATACTATTAATGCATGCTTTGCTTTTAGAGATGGCAGTAACAACACACTAGCATCATGATCTGACAGTAGAAGCGTGCTAGTACCAAAATCTGGCAGTAGCAGCGTACCAACAGCAGAGTCGAGCAGTAGTAGTGCAATAACATCAAAGAATTGCTAGAAAAAATTGGAATAGTGCCGGCAGTAGCACATTCCTACCTAACAGTAACACCTTTAAACTAGACAGTAACAGCGCGTCACGTTAGCATCAGGAAAAATTGCAATATCGTCGGCAATAACACCTTTCAACTCGGGCAGTAGCTCCTTTCAACTCGACAGTAGCAGCGTGTCATGTTGGCAGATAATTGCATATGTAGTGAATGATAGTTTGGTAAAATATATAATGACAGATGACATGTGGACATCAATTTGTTCTAAAATTTCATTAAGGGTAATTTGGTAAAATATATAGTGACAAATGATATGTGAAAATCAACTTGTCCTAATGTGTTAATTTGTGTCTTTAAAAATGTAAGATATTATCTAAATAGTGTATTTATAAATTAAAATTTGATTGACAACTAAATTACAGTTTACTATATTTAAAATAAGTCTAAACGCATCATATAAATGTACCCATATACGCATAAACAATCTTTATGCCTCTAAACGCATAAACAATCTTTATTCTATATAAAAAATAGAATAAATTTGAAAAAAATAAGGGTGTTCTGGATCAAGTAAATTCTGACCAAAATATCCATTATCATTTCATAACAATAAGGGAATATTAATAATTAGGAATAAAACAAGAGAAAAAGTAAAAGATAAATAATAAAAACAAAGCCCAAAATACCTTTATTTTCACTTTTTGTCGCATCAAGACGCATTTGGTGGTTGTTAGATCGTCATCTTTGTCCCCTTTTTTTTACTGCACTTTGTCCTCCCCTTTGAAACAAGAATATTCTTATTTTTCTTATTTTCTTTAGAGTAAAAAACAGGGAAGAAGAAGAAATGGTAAAAAGGCATTTCGTTGTCCAATTACGGGGTTTGAATTGAATTCACACGCGGAGCAGCCCAGCCTGACCCGGATGGATTTGGAACGCTGAGGGAAGCTTCCAGTTTCCACCACGCGCAAAATCTCAGTAAATTTCTCCCACCCTTTGTAAATTCTTGATTGTTAACCAGAGAGAGAGGTAAATACAAAATGCTTCATTTGTAGCTGGGTAGCTCGGGCTTACGTTTATTGGTTGTTGCTGGATTTATTGTGGTTTCAAACGAGTAGGTGAAAACAAGATAAGAAGGAAACCTCTTCTCTGGAATCCAGGTAAATCTGTCCCTGCATCTATTGGGGTTTTAATGAAAACCCAATATCAGCGCTAATCTCTGATCCTGTGAATTTTACCTTCCAAAATTTCTGCTGGTGTTGTTATGGTAAAAGTAAATTGATCAATTTCAGAAGCTTGAGCTGGGAACGTGGTTTTCTCATTTTCTGAAGTTTAAATTCCAAATCAAATACGTGTTGAGCGGTTACCGTCTCTTTCACAAAATCATCATAAACGTCTTTTCAGTATATTTTATCTTTTCTTTTTTAGATTGTTCGTCTTCTTTCTATTTGCTTCGTTTGGGGCCTCATTTGCAAGCTGTAAACGGTAGCACTTTAGGCCTCAGCCCCCACACCTACGAAGTCATAAGCTTTCTTCTTCTTCTTCTTCTTCTTCTTCACTCATTTCGTTTGTCTCTCATATAAGACACTTCAAAC
The DNA here is from genome assembly GCA_951800085.1 of Comarum palustre. Classification (NCBI taxonomy): domain Eukaryota; kingdom Viridiplantae; phylum Streptophyta; class Magnoliopsida; order Rosales; family Rosaceae; genus Comarum; species Comarum palustre. The sequence continues at coordinate 15,642,546 of OX637589.1, forward strand.
CCAAATGTCACAGAGGCCTGGTTTCTCCACCACGCGACCATCCTCTGTCTGACAATGAGATCAAAGTGTTAGCCTTCTGTTCCTGTCTTGTTTCCTGTTGTTTCATTCTCGAACGTTAAAATAAAACACTCCTGATTTGAGTTCCGAGATCCGAGCCGGGAATGGCGCCGTTTTGGTGGTCGAAAGAGGAGGGCCACCGAGGGACGCCGGTGGTGGTGAAGATGGAGAATCCCAACTGGTCTATGTTCGAGCTGGAGGGCCCCACCGAAGAGGACTTTCTAATGGCGGAGTCGCCGGGACGAGCCAGAGACAAAGGCCGCGGCAAAAACGCCAAGCAGTTCACTTGGGTACTCCTCCTCAAGGCCCACCGCGCCGCCGGCTGCCTCACCTCCCTCGGCTCCGCAATGCTGGGCCTCGCTTCCGGCATACGACGCCGCGTCGCCTCCGGAAGAACCGACGCCGACAGCGAGCCAAATGGCGGGTTAGGCGGCGGCAGAGAGCACGAGAACCCCGTGGTGAAGTCGAGATTCTATCTCTGCATCAAGCTGTTTCTGTTCATGTCTTTGGTTCTGTTGGGTTTTGAGGTTGCGGCGTATTTTAAGGGGTGGCACTTGGGAGCTCCACACCTGCAGCTTCAGTACTTGTGGGACATGGAGTTTGATGGGGTTAAGGGTGTTTTTGATTGGGTGTATTCCAAGTGGGTTTTGATTCGGGTGGACTATTTGGCTCCGCCGCTTCAGTTTCTGGCCAATGCTTGTATTGTGCTCTTTATGGTTCAGAGCTTGGATAGGTTGATTCTGTGCTTGGGGTGTTTCTGGATCCGGTTCAAGAAGATCAAACCGGTTCCAAAGCACGGTCCTTTGGATCTTGAATCAGCTGAGAATGGCTACTACCCTATGGTGCTAGTTCAGATCCCCATGTGCAATGAGAAAGAGGTAATCTTGAAGCTGAATTCTAATTGGTCTTGCTTTTTTAGTGTGTTAACTGTTTAGTGTTAGTTAACTTAGCTTTTAACTGATTATGAATGTGGTGCTTGGGATTTCAGGTTTATCAGCAGTCAATTGGTGCTGTGTGCAATTTAGACTGGCCAAAGTCGAAGTTGTTGGTTCAAGTTCTTGACGATTCGGATGACCTGACTACGCAGTTTATGATCAAGGAGGAGGTCCAGAAATGGCAGGAGAGGGCCAACATTTTGTATCGGCATAGAGTGATTAGAGATGGATACAAGGCTGGCAATCTCAAGTCTGCAATGAATTGTAGCTATGTGAAAGACTACGAATTTGTTGCAATTTTCGACGCTGATTTTCAGCCTGCTCCTGATTTCCTCAAGAGAACAGTCCCTCACTTCCAGGTACCAAATCCCCATTGCTACTGATAACAGTCTTTGTTGTGTTATACTATATGAAGACCGACTCGTTTTGATAAGAAACTGCAGTTAGTTAGCATTTGTTAAGATAACAATAATGATCACATGCCTAGGGATAGTCAATTAAGGGTATAACTTTTGGTGACATTTTCAGGACAATGATGAACTTGGGCTAGTGCAAGCTAGGTGGTCCTTTGTGAACAGGGATGAGAACCTACTCACAAGGTTGCAGAACATTAACTTGACATTCCACTTTGAGGTCGAACAGCAAGTAAATAGTGTGTTCATTAATTTCTTTGGGTTCAACGGGACAGCTGGGGTGTGGAGGATAAAGGCTCTTGAGGACTCTGGTGGGTGGTTGGAGAGGACCACTGTTGAGGACATGGACATTGCTGTCCGTGCTCATCTTCATGGCTGGAAGTTCATCTTCCTTAATGATGTTGAGGTAATTATTCTTTTGGCCCAAGTTATCTATGGTAGAAGTAAAAATCTAACTATGTTGTAGTTGTAGGCTAATTGTTATTGCTCCTTTTGTATTCGTGCCTCAGTGCCAGTGTGAAGTACCTGAATCTTACGAAGCTTATAGGAAACAACAACACAGATGGCACTCAGGTCCTATGCAGTTGTTTCGCCTATGTTTGCCAGCTATCATCAAATCCAAGGCATATATACTTTCTGCTCTACTTGTTTCCTGTTTGTCCGTATTGGCTTTGTTTTGCTTCTTCAGGATTTGTGGTGGATAATAGTTCACTAATATATTCCATTTCTTTGCTCGACACATGCAGATCAGCATTTGGAAGAAATTCAATTTGATATTCCTCTTCTTTCTGCTCAGAAAGTTGATATTGCCCTTCTATTCTTTCACCCTATTTTGCATAATTCTGCCCATGACAATGTTCATCCCCGAAGCTGAGCTTCCAACATGGGTTGTATGCTATATCCCTGCAACAATGTCATTCCTCAATATTCTTCCGGCCCCAAAAGCCTTCCCTTTCATTGTTCCATACCTTCTCTTTGAAAACACCATGTCAGTGACCAAATTCAATGCCATGATATCAGGCTTACTCCAGCTTGGGAGTGCATATGAGTGGGTGGTCACCAAGAAATCTGGGCGGTCCTCCGAGGGTGATCTTGTGTCCTTAGTCGAGAAAGAGCCATTGCATCACAGGGGGGTGTCGGTTCCTGACCTGGTGGAAATGAATGAAGAAATTCGACAGCAGGAGCAAAAAGCTAAGAAGAAGCATAACAGAATATATACGAAGGAGCTGGCATTGGCTTTCCTTCTTCTAACGGCTTCAGCTCGAAGCCTGCTGTCTGCTCAGGGCATCCATTTCTACTTCTTGTTGTTTCAGGGAATATCTTTCTTGCTGGTTGGTTTAGACTTGATCGGTGAGCAGGTTGAGTGAAGACAAGAAGGAAGTACACGGTACAGTCTTTGTAGAGATATATGGATGTAAACACAGTTACCACGGGCAAGAAGGATGAAAACAACCATGAATATATAAGCAGGAGAACTCGAGAAAGGAGCCCGGGGAGAAGATTGTAGAGGGACGAACCTCCAAGACTCCCCCATTAGGTTCAACCCAGAGCAAAAATATTTAGGGGAAGTAGGGTACGATGTAGGGGATTCAATCTCTTTGTTGATGTTTGCTTAATTCTTTTGTTTTTGTAGCAATTCTTTTGTAAGAAACTTTGTCCTTCAAATTCTCTTACACAATTCGTTAACGTTTGAGGCAGTCATTCCAGATTGCCAGTGATGCTTTTACAAGGATGTCCAAAAGTAATACCATCTTGAGAAACTCTCATTTCACTGTTTCAGCAACTGAAAAGGTTGTATTCATCACTATTGGCGTGAAGGTTATACGTAGCCCAAATTGGCTAACCAACCAAAGACTATCAGCTGTGCTTTTTCCTAAAATTGTTCATAGAATATCTAATTATTGAACGGAAAGTTTATGAATTGAAATACAATTTGATCATCTTCCCATTGTTCTCATTCAGTTGAAGGCTACAAATAGAATCCTATACAAAAATCTTATAGCATTCGTCTTTATTCTGTATCTGTGATAGTCAGCTGGAGAGAACGATTCCAAAGATATATAGAGAAGTCCAGGAGATGAAGATAAGATTTAAGCTAGAGGATCAAAATTCAATCTTAGATACACAAAATGAGAGCTCAGATGGTTGATGCTTCAGTAACTAGTTGAGGACCATAATATAGCGCAGACTTCTTTCCTTTCTATAATTTCTGCGTGCTGAGAGATATACAGTAGGTTTCAACCAAAGAAGATTGCTTTGCCATACGAAAATTCTGGCGGGGTTGATATGCCCCGAGGTTAGAATGGACACGTGTCTCTATTTAATTCGCAGTTGGGTTCGTTAGTGTTAACCTCAATGCTTAGAGGCCGTCGTCGTCTTTAAGTGAAATGGACGGAAGGGGCTTGTACGCGCTGAGAGCAGGGAGCTCCATACTCGCCGCCATCACAAACAACATCCCAACGTCACAGATAAAAATTTTCTCGCAGCGAGGCACCGGCTGACTGGTATCTGTTCTTGACCAAGAAAAAGAAGCAAAACACCGCCGGGAAACTGAATCCTCGTCGGAAACGAAGCTGCCAAAACCCACCAATATACAGATACTTCATCGATGGATATCAAAGGAATAAAGCATAACACATGGCCGGAGAAGTCGAGGGTATAGAAGAGCCGCAACGTTCATTCTCGATTTTGATTCTCTTCTCAAACCTGCAGGCTGAACGATCTGAACCCAAAGAGGAGTAGCAGGCGAGGAGAGGATCGATTGGTGCCAGTGCACCATCGTGAGATGGCCGGAAACATACTGGTGATACTGCCATCGTACATATTCATCGGCTTGTTGATGGATACATGCAGGGGTGGAGATTAATGATATGGTGGCCACGTGTTTGGTATCTACTCGCGATCAAACACGTCATGTGTTGTTTTAAAAAGTACTTTGTTTGATACTTGCATATTCCAACAATCAACAATATTCTCTTTTTAATCCAATTTAATTTAAAGCTGATATTTTAAATTTCTTTCATAAATTGTACAACAAAAACGTTAGACTTTGGTTTAATGGCTTATCCGTATTCTAATAACTAGCATTTACTCACCTGCGTGTCGAAATGAGTTTTTATCAGATAAATTTATTGTTATGTAATTTTCAGTAGTTCGATCAATATTATGTAACAATTCTCTGAAAACTCAAATAAAAATAAATGTCTTTAATTAAGATGGAGTTAGCCTTGATATTGGTTGACTAGCCGAAGTGCATTTTTGTTAATTCGGTTAATATTGTGCAACAACTCTTTGCAACTCAAATAAAATAGCGCAACTTCTAAACCTTAAATCTGAACTTCTAACCCTAAATTCATAACCCTTAAACCTTAAATTCAATGTGTTTGAGATTTGGTCATATATTTGTTATGCTTACCTTAAATCCGAACTCCTAAACCCTAAATCTCTAACCCTTAAACCTAAAATCCAATGTGTTTGAGATTTTGTCATATATTTGTTAATATGCCTTTGAACCTATTAGATTTAATCACAAATTAAATTGAGGGGCAAAACTGAATATATATATATATATATATATATATATATATATATATATATATATATAAAGGGAAAAACGGAAAGCCAGACTGAAAGAAAACAAAACTAAAGCTAGATTCACAAAAAAAAGTTGGTACCGTTTATGTGAACAATTAAACCACCATCCTCCATATATATATATAGAGATACCTAAAAATTTTGGAATTATATAGTCAGTGTGTTTCGTAAAATTTGGTATATCATGTGGGTCTAGAAGAAAATATGTTTACATAATGGTTTATGCATTTTTATAGTGGAGTTTTATAAATAAAAATATTAATGAAGAAAACAATTATTAAAATCTAAATAAAAAGATAGGTGCCTGAAAAAATACACGGAAATTCTTAAAACATCACCATAATCTATTTCAGTTCGTGTGAAAAACTTGTGAACCAACTATACATAAGATGCCAGATTTTTAAAAATGTTGTGAATAGGATGTGATCTATAAAGTGAAATACGGTTATGGTTGAAAAATAACATATTTCAGGTAACATTTGGTTCCTAATAAAAGTTGTCAACCATTTTCCTGTTAATCTTCCTTATAGGAAGCCCTATCGCCAGAACGTAATCGTCTACAAAAATTTACATGGGTCGTTACGTCTCATATATCTTAAAGTTTAATGTGTTGAAGAATTGACCAAACTAGGTCGTTGAGAGGTAGTTAAGAGCATTTCCGTGTGATAAACGACGATGTATTAGGATTGACAACTGTGATCGAGCCCCGAACGTTGCTAGATCAAATTAAATTTTATACTGTATCTATGTTTCACTAAAATAATCATAGCAGACATTCGAATTTTCATTTTTTGAAATTTAGGCATTGGAATCACAAAATGCCAACTAATTTGGTATAATTTGTTTAGTGGGTTATATGAAAATGTACAACTTTGTGAACCAATTGTACACAGAAAGCAAAAATTTCACAAATGTCATGAAATAAGATGTGATCGGGTGTGTGAAATACGACTATGGTAAAAAACACGTATTTTGGGTAACGTTTGGTTCACGATAAAAGCAGTAAACTCTTTTTCTGTTAATCTTCTTTATAGGAAGCCCTATCGTCGGGACGTAAACGTCTACATTTTTTTACATGGGTGGTTACGTATCATCTATCTAAAAGTTTAATGTTTTGAAGAATCGACCAAACTAGGTCACGTAGAGGTAGTTAAGAGTGTTTTCGTGTGATAAGAGACGATGTATTAGAGTTGACCGCTTCGATCGAGCCCTGAACGTTACTGGATCCAGTTGAATTATATATTGTATTTGTGTTTCACTATAATAATAATCATATCAGACGGTTAAATTGTCATTTTGTGAATTTTAGGCATTGGATTTACAAAATGTGTAATAATGTGGTATAACTTGTTTAGTGAGTTATATGAAAGTGTACAACTCTGTGAATCAATTGTACACAGGAAGAAAATTTTTCAAAAATGTCAGGAAATAAGATATGATCGGTACTATGAAATATGACTATGGTTAAAAAATCAATTATTTCGGGTAACGTTTGGTTTCCAATAAAAGCAGTCAACCTTTTTCTATTAATCTTCCTTATGGGGAGCTCTATCGTCGGGACGTAAACGTCAAAAATATTTATACGGGTGGTTACGTCTAATCTATGTGAGAGTTTAATGTGTTGAAGAATCTACCAAACTAGGTCACAAAGAGGTAGTTAAGAGCATTTTTGTGTGATATGCGATGGTGTATTAGGATTGACTGCTTCGATCGAGCCCCGAACTTTGTCTAATCCAATTGAATTTATACCATAGCAATGTTTCACTGTAGTAATCATATCAGACGGTCGAATTTTTATTTTGTAAATTTTAGTCGTTAGAATCACGTGTCTATTAATATCGTATAACTTGTTTAGTGAGGTATATGAAACTACACAACTTTATGAACCAATTATACATAGGAAGCAAAATTTTCAAAATTGTCGTGAAGTAAGATGTGATCAATATAAATGCTCCCTCAAAGGCTTATATACTTATGATGAGATGGTGGACTGAGTACCAGAAGTTACAGATCTCTCCTAATGTACCTAGAACCCTTGTTGGAGTTCGGTGAAAGAAACTTAGTCCAGGTTTTATCAAGCTCAATGTGGATGCGTAATTTGATCATTTTACCAAACAGGTGGGTCTTGCAGGTTTATTCCGTAACCATAGGAGTACGTGCTTAGGAGTCTTTACATGCATGGTGAGTTAGCTATTTTTGAAGGAGTGAAGTGAGCCATTCTTCAGAGTTTGTGCCCTTTAGTTATAGATTCTGATTGTTGGGTTCTTGTTTTGGTCATGTCCTTATGTAGTATGTTTGGATCAAACCTGAGTTTTCTTATTACTGTTTTACAGGAAGGACTTAGGCTTGCATCGCATGCCCAAGTAGTCTTTGTTATGAGAGAGGCTAATTTGGTTGCTCATAACCTAGGGAAACATGCACTTCATTCGAGGATGAGTTTAGATTTCTCACTTTTTATTCGTCCGAATGTGGAGGAGATAATATGTCAGAACCCACCCCGGATTAACTCTATTTAACCCGAGGTAAATCCTGCGGGATCCACCTCAAAGAAGGTTTTACCGTAATCTCCTTTAAAATGGATAACCATTAACTACTTTTAACCGGCACACTCTGAAACTTACATTATCACTAATACTTGTGGCTGCACCCGCAAACAAGATCGGCCTGCCTACATACCCGTTGAGAGGGATTAAACCACTCGTAGTTCAACTTAATACCGTTTAGTAACTTCGATCACCTTACCAACACCAAGCAACTAGGTGTTCATCTCCTAGTATAACCAATAACAAACTTTTCCCCCAAGTTCACCCCCTTGGACCCCTTTTTATCATGATCTTCATTGTGTGCCTTAATTACACTGGACACCCAAAGTGTTAAACATTTCATACAACCCACTACTACCATGAAATTCCAATATACCATTTACCGTGGATAATATTGTCAACACAACATCAACAATCTAACCACAACAATCTTTAAAACATAAACAATCGCTAACACACAATTAATCAACTAACTCTCCAACACTTCAGATTTAACATAAATGTCATGCAACTCGTCGAACATGAATTTTCCCCCCTTTTGAATGTCTATAATACTGACTCACTTTAACCATCGTAAATCAGATTTACTATGGATACCCATTCAAGCAAAAACCAATACCACATTCAACCATAAAATCATCAACAATCAATCAAAGCTCAAATTCACACTTCAACGAATACTAACACGAATGATTCAATTCTCGAATTATAAATCAATTGGCCAAATACAATTTATAACCGTTAATATCGTTTAAATTTGGAAAATCCGAAACCTAATCAATAATAATCCAAAAATTGTAAAATCTGCCCCATTAGGCTCCTCCCATCATTAGCATTCTAAAACATATGAGAAATTGCCCAGAATCGACAACGTCGTCGCCCGCTCTGCCACCAGCGGCGGCAAGCCACCGTACTCCGGCCAACCCAGAAACCTACTAAAATTTTATATAATGATCTTCTGATCATTCCAAACAACTTTCTAGTACAACACTAAGCTCAATTTTAAATTTAAACGGGCCTATTCATCAAGAACACACAAACCCAATTGGGGGTAAAAACCCTAGCATTTCAAAACCAAAATTCAACTTACCTAGCTCGAATCGAGTCAGACCCTTTTGAGGGATTACTCTACATGAGAAACACTTCCAATCAAGCCCAAGACCTCCGGCAAAGATGATCTGAGTGGGGAGAACTTCGGTCACCATGAACAGAGAAATTTCTTACATGAATATCAAATCATAATTTATTGCAACAGAGGAGAAATTTCTTACATGCATATCAAATCAATCTGTTACTCCATCTATTTGCTTATAATGGTGCACTACAAAAAAACAATTCTTCCAAAGTTTCCCCCAAAAGCATGCATGGTCCTATTCTACAACACCAACATCAAACAATCATCTTCTTTACCAACCAAACTCTTGCTTTCTTGCCTGATTATACACAGTTCGGGATAACAAGTCATCATCTTCTGCTAAAACTTCGAAGAACACACAATTAGGAACTGAGACCCTATACAACTGAAGAAATATCTCTTTCTTTTCTCTAACCGAGTCAAATACAGTCATCGAAAATTTGAATACTTGTTGGGAGGGAGTACACTCCCAATACCTGTTCCAGAGATTATAGCTCCGGTTTCAGAGGACGTGCTGCAGATGAAAAGAATATCAAGGTTAGATGAATCCCTTACAAAACTTTAAAAGTGATTGCAGAAATGAAGTTTGTGCCGCATACCATTTTGTCCCAAGCTATCGATATTTGAACTCAAATCAAAACCCATATGGAATAGACCTTGGAGCTCATTGTCCATTACAGTCTGCAACATTTATATATCTCAAATCAATGTTTTCAACAAGCAAAAGAATGAGCTTAGCACTAATATTGGAAAAATCTAAAAATTACCTGAGGCATGGAAGGAAACTGTGGAGCTGTACTTGGCATATTTGGCAAGGTTCCCTGGAACATACCATGAGGGTATGGGTGGGAAGAGTTAATTCCAGGACTAAACCCGAAAATAGCTCCACTGCCATTCCTTGAATTCATAATCTATACAGAAGGCAAAAGCATGATGAGTTCGTTGTTCAAACCAAGTTCAGTTAATGGTAATGAAGAGTGATGAATCTGACAATTTTCAACTAAGCTCTAGGTTGAACTTACATCTTTTGATAGAATCCGTTCTATATCAATATTCACTTCTGTATTAACTGTTGCGAGTTTCATTGACAAAAACTGAAACATATAAAAGCAAACCATCACTAAATCATAAGAACATTAGCTAAAAAGCATGCACTTGGTCTACAGTTTTAGTTATTCAGTATAATTAGCGGAATCTGCAATCTATCCATACCAAAATGCAGGCAAAGTTTTCATTACAAAACATAGAATAAATTTCTTAAAACAGTATACCTCAACTTGCTGTTGCAGAGATTGCACATAGTTGATGATCTCATCGAGCATCACAGCCTTCCCAGTAATCTAAAAGATCAATTGGTACAATGCCATTAGTCTCTTCCATCAATTTAAAGATCAAACAGAACATTCACTATCAAAAATATATACCTTATTACACCCCGGAACAAGTTCTTGAAGCAATCTCATCCTCTCACTTATCTTTTCTCTTCTTACCTGCAAGTAGACAGTTATAATCCCTCAAGAGATTAATAAAAAGTAAAATTTCCTTGAATTATCAGACATTGTAAGAAGAACATACCCTTTCTGCAAGGCTATGACTATTTGTAGCCTGGCCCCTTCTGGCTCTCACATGAATGTAACTATCTTTTCCAGCATCTCCACTTTGAGAAGTGACTTTGGTCTGTTTGCCTGCCTGCTTACCACGCAAATTTGCAGCCGTGTTTTCTTCAAGTTTGGTCTTTTTCTCATCTTGTTCTTTCAGAGAATCAGAGCTTTCCCCAGACATATCCTTATTAAGTTCTCCTTCAGCGTTCTATATACACAGATACATAAAACAAAAAGGCAATTAACATCAATGGATAAGTGTCCTAAAGAGAAACAGAATCATCAATATCCCATGTCCAAATTGATAGTCTGATACTAGTACAAGATAGCTCAATTTACCTTATTTGGACTGGACTCAGGAACCAGCTTCCTTCTCTTGCCATTAGGTGAGGATCCTAAAGCACCCTCTTCTGAAATTTGGCAATCATCATGCGATTGAGCACCCACTGTTGAAGTCCTATCAATGCCCCCATCCCTGTTTGGGTTATAGTTGGCAACACACCCAGGGTTAGAAATCCCAACACACTCAGGCAGGCAAAAAGAACCCACCATTTCTGAGAAGCTCCCACTTCCAAAACATGGAAGCTTAGGAACCATCTCAACATAACTCGAATCAGATGGATATTGAACAAGGTGGGATGTGCTACTCATTCCCTGAGTTTCCATCGATATGGGGTAAGGAGGATTGGTAAATTCACTCTGAGAAGCAACTGAGGAACCTCCAAAGTTATCACTTTGACTCAACGAGACAAGTGGATCCCAACCAGAACCAAAGAAAGGGTCAGCTGCATTTGAAGGCTTATAAATAGAACCTGAACTCATTGCCATTCTTGAAACCTTTTCAGGCATTGGATTGGTGCTCATCCCTGAAGAGGGACAATTCAGACTACCCTCATTCCTATGTTGGAACCCCATATCCTCATTGTCATGACTACCCATTTTGGAATTCAAAAGCTTAAATCTCTGAAACTCTGGACTCAAATGAATCCCCCACTCAGTTGGAAGTAGAGCAAGGCTTTAACTGAAATGGAAGTTAAAGGAAATAAATGAAGGTAAAGGCAAAGCCTGTGGCTTTGACCAAAATTGACTGGTGATATCTTGCAGACTCAACAAGGAACAAGCAACCTTTGCAGCTTTATAGACCTGAGAGGATTAAAGCAACAGATGCCACTGGTTGCAGCATCCCATGGACACAAAGTGAAAGGATAAATACTGTGCAAAAGGCATACAATCTGATATGGCACCAGCTACACTGAACTCTCTTCCTCTCAAAAACCCTAGGATCAAGCTTACTCAAATGCAGTGAAGAAAAAACGAAAAAGGAAAATGCTACCCACAGACAAGAAAAGTGAACCTTTCAGAGCATAAAGTAGACATGGACAAACAATGACATAGCTAAGCAACAGCTCACCAGAGACTAAGAAGAAGAAAAAAGAAAGCAGATACCCTTTTTCTCTTTAAACAAGGACTGAGGAAGAGAGAGAGCTAAATTTCCATATCCTCAACTCAATCAAACATCTCAATCTGATTGATGGAAAGGGCCAAAAGGTGGTGTTTGAATCTCTTCAACTATGACCACAATTGGGGAGAATCACTCCCAGCTTCAAGCAATGAATATAATAATGAAAATGGGGATGAAGTTTCCAACTAAGTGTAAGTCTGAAAATCAAAACCCAATGAACACCCACAAACAAGAAAAAGGAAAGTTACTGAGACCCTTTTGAAATATGCTTAGATCGATGTGTCCAGGAAAGACTCAAAGGCATCAAATTCTACTAGAATTGTGCAACAAATGAAAATGGGACAGGGGTTTTAGTACAGTCCCCCTACTTTGGCTCTTTGATTGTAACTTGAAAAGAATCAAAATGCTTGGGGTATTTTGCATATTCAACACAGGAAGCATCAAAATTTCCAAGTTTTATAGATCACAGACAATGTAGGGAGCTAGAAAGAGACGCAGGGAAGAAAAAGAAAGAGTGAGACTTTGCCTACCTGCCCAGGTTAACAGATGACATTGGTAACGATTTTAAAAGACAGAGAGAGAAGAGAAGACTAACTACTGCCAACTGCTCTTGTTGGCAAAAATTATTACACAACCTTTACCAAAATTATAATAACAATCCCCTCTCTCCCAGTATATTTTTCATTTTCCCTTCTGTAATAAAAAAATTGAATATGTGCTTCTCTTCAAGACCAAGCTTTGCTTGCTTCCATCTTTGACATACCTTTCTTTTTTCTTTTATTTTTATTTTTTTACTGACACACTTGCCAACTATTCTAACAGACCTCTCTTTGCTGTTACACACTCATTTTTCTCAGTGCCAACTAACGCCTCCCCCTCTTTCTTTCATTTCTTTTGAGAGAAACCTCATTATGTTCCTAACCTCCATCATCCTCCTCCATCCACATCATTACCCATCCTTGTCCCCACCCCATCTCCACCGTCCATCTCTACATCATGACACGTGTATACATCTCAGCGAGGGTGCAGGGGGTGTTCTGTGTCTGCAGAGCACAGGATAGAAGATTTAAGGTAAGGAACACAAGGAATAATGGAATCTAATCATCCATTTACCTCCTTGTCCTGGTACGGGTTTTCCAGCTCGAAACCAACCACCCAACCCAGTCAAACCAAGTTTATCTGGTCAACTCTCTCTCTTGCTCTGGTTGTGATCTTGCTGGCTCTATCTGCTCAAATTTAACCAATAATTATTCCGATAATATCGGGCTAATTTCCTCTCTTCCGGGGCCGTGATCAGATGTGACGCACTAAATCTAGAAATGATACGTTTAAGTATTGTTTAGGTTGTGTTCTGGAATGTCGAAGTACATGGAGTACTGCATGTACTCCGGTTGTCTCTAGCACGTGTCACGTAATGACTGGACAAGCTCTGTATACTATTTAGCGCGTGAGTGCAGGACTTTTGATAATTCTTCATCCGTGAAGGTGGGGAAACTAGCATACACAGTACACGTTTGTTTCATATGATCGATTGGGAGATCGATAAGAATAGATTCGACAGGCCCCGTTCCAGACATACAAAAACAACACAACGGAATAGGATCAAGTTTTACAAATGAGATCAACATGCCGCCGGCCAAACCGGATCCAACCCCAGAAAATGAAAAACGATGAGAGAGTTGGTGGAGATATACCCAAACTGAAACACTCAGTTTCTCGCAGTTCCTCACTACTAGATCAAGTATATGTACCTCAAATCTAAACCATAACTCACTCTTTTTTACTCTCTCAATTTCTCTTTTTTACTCTCTCACAACTCAATTCCTCTTTTTTCTGATCGTTCACTGCCTAGTTCATATTCGGTGAGATGTACAAAAAAAACTGAGATCTGTGACACACGCGAGACGCGTCTTGTGTGCGTGCATTAATATTTGTAATTTTACATCTTGGGTCTTGTTGATAAAGTCAAAAGATAGTAAGTAATGGACTGTGATTTGGTGTTTTCTGAGAAGGAAGTACTTCGAAGAAAATTCAAAAAATAGGTAGATACGATGAGAGGGATGGTGTACCTGACTCATCAGTGTGGGGAACTCACACTGAAGCATAGCTCTCAGTTCTATCTCAATGTGGGGTTTTGTTTATTATTTTTTCCCTAGGGAGATTTGATTGGTGTATCGTGTGTGAAGTGATCTTGTTTAGTTACACTCTAACTTTTTATTTATTTTTAAAGAAAATATTAATAACTCACATGTCTATACGCGTCCCTAAGATCTAAACTTATAACCTCATAATTACACTCTAAATTAGTTTACGTGAAAGTTTAAGCAAGTGCAAATTTTCAATTGCTTTGATTATATAATTTGTATTGAAGGCGTTCAAATCCTAATTCAGGTTAGTTGAAACATAGTTATACATGTAAGAGAAGTCAGCAATATGAATATATAACCTTAAGACAATAATAACATATGCGAAGTTTCTATGTCTTAAACTTATCGACGGTCAGTGAATTGCGAGCTGCTTCCACCTCATCATTCAAACTGCTTGAGTTGCTTGCTTGCCTCCGCATCAAAAACATAGATAATGAGCACGATACGTGGGAAAGAATGTATTCGACCCTCATTTTAGTTTAGGTTGAACACACTTCGATCAAGCTAAGTCATTGATTTGATTGATGTATCTTTTTGTGTGTGTATGAATCTTCACGGAAATGATAGAGTTTAGGCAACTTCCTCATGAAAAATGTTTGAAATCCTAAACCCCACAAATGTTATGAATCACAATAATTTAAGGTGAGTTGTCACATTCGAATGCAAGAACAGACGAAGATTAAGATATCGGAATCCAGTTAGAACTTAGAGCACATACAAAATATGCATCAGATTATTTGCTTTCAACTTTCAACTACATAGGTGTATTCTTCATCTAAACTACTAGGTGAGCAAACCAGGAACTCGATCATAAACTCGAGCAATATACTGCATGAGTGAAGTGAACAGCAGCAGAAATTTGCTTAACAATAAGCAACATCATAATAAAATGATAGTAATTAGAAGATTAATAAACAAGCTACAGAACCATGAACCAAAAGAGAGAGGCTTAATCACGCGTGAGGGCATGCATTGAGGTTCTTAAATCTAATCCCAAATGGTCCACAATCAACAAAAATGTGGTCCAAACCTGATTAGCAATGATGGATTGATACCTAAGAGTGAGAGAATACGAATCTCTCGCAAGATTTAGAATCCAATTTTATAATTAACCACTCTCTTCTAAACCCCAAATTATCTGCATAAAACTATTGCTAATCCTTTCCTATACTTGGTTCACAACCCGAGCTTCTCCTCTTTTTGGCCTCAAAGTTTATACTTTCAAAGAAAAAGCTTTCCCCTTGTTTGCAAAAAAGTTGCCACCCCTTCCTTTTTCTAGTTTTTACAGAAGCAATACCAGAAGACACTTCCTTCTTCTTCTTCTTCTTCTTCTTCCATATATGAGAACCCAAGAACACCCGCTTCTGCATTATTATATTAGAACACAGTTTAAGTACAATTCATTGAGTAGAACACATTAAAAACTTAGGGAAGCAGCATTATGAGTACAGATAATTAGCTCATTTTCCATAGAAGCAAAAATTAGAAGCCAAGCATGCTCAGAAGAGAAGTAATGATCATCCTGATTTAGATATGATGCAACTCATCGAAACCCATGACGAAGGACCATAACAATCATTTTAGTTAATTCTCGGGCAAAAAAGGAGGAAGATACGTCGTTTCCCGGTATCTCATTTTTTAAGCTGTACATAGAGAGAAGAAAATCCAGAAGCAGATAGTTATAAATGTATCTGTATATAGATCAGTAAGAATCTCTTAATGATGACTAGTTAGAAACTAGGGCTGAGCATATATTCCATGTCCGTACAGAAGTTATAGACTTATAGATGATCAGATTTTATTCTTGCTCAAAAGAATATAGTGACCTGTGACACCTATCTATTCCATCAAATTAAATCACAGGCTCACAGACTCACAGTCTCAGCATAGACTGCATAGTCCATTGAAACATGATTCATATTATGTAGATCAGTGGAGCTAGCCTACTATTTCCAGACTTGTTCTTCAATCTCATTTCAATGTGCTATAATTCAACTCTCCACAGCTAAGATATATACCTTAAGCTTAGGTATTAGGAATAATGTCCACGAGCCTTAATCATAAGAACTTTTTTCTCATTAACAATTAATTTTTTTTCACCCTTTTGTTTCCTCCGCACTTCATGGTTAATTTACAGTGACAGATCTAGAAACACAATCCACCAAAGCAAACCTCAAACCAACTAGTAACATGATTTTTCAATTGGCATATTTTAAATATAATAGAAAAAGCTCTCTCACTCTCTCTAGTGTTTCAAGACCTTTTGTTTTTCTCTTCTCCATGAAGATGGTTGATGAAGTTTCTCAGCTAGTAGTCGCTATGACTAACTCTGACGGTGGACGTGTTTCCTTCAGCACCCCAAGAGCGGCGGCATTTTTTGGTTATTCATTTGCCATGGGCAGAGTTCTGCACTCCAAGAAGAAAAAAGGTGGTTCCAAAGGCATTCATGGCTACCATAGCGACTCTTTGGGATCTGCAAGGTAAATTCGAGATCACGGCGTAAGGAGAACAATACGTGTTGCGGTGTAGAAAACACATCATCGAAGGAGAACCATGGTTCTACAACAAAGCTATGTTTGCCCTACAGCCATATGATGGCCGTTCTAATGCTACGACGGTCCTAATTTGATTCATTCTTGTCTGGGTGGAGGTATTTGGTCTGCCGCAGGATCTGATGACGAAGGAGACACTGTTTATGGTAGGGGTGGGCATGGGTCGGGACGGGCCGGGTTTAGGTTGATCTCGAACCCGAACCCGAAATTTTGAAAAGGGACGGGACGATACGGGATTAGCGTTTTTTATATGTGATCCCGACAAGGGACCCCTTGAACAAATAATTATAATATAAAACCATAGCAATTTGACAAACCAAATGTTATCCAAATCCTATGAAATTTTGTATGCTTAAAGATGGATATATGAGCTTTCCAAAAATACTTTCGGATTTCAAAACAAAGGTCTGAGCAGAAAGATATGATGTCTCAAAGTTGGCAAGAAAAATCAGTTTTTTGCAATTTTTTTTGGAAATTTCCAGTAAGTTTGAAACTCGAAATTGGAAGCTTTAATTCGACTTTTTGGAGCAAGAATGGAGTTCTAAAGTTTCGAAACAGAAAAACAACAATCCTAGAGCACTAAAACATCTGAAAAAACAAACAACCTTTGAATCAAAATACCCAAGATTTGATTTGGACACCCATATAATTATGATTTTTTAATTCGGGACGGGTCGGGTGTCAGGACCCACCCCAGGTTAAACCCCTTTAACCCGAAGTAAATCCTGCGGGTACCACCTCAAGGGAACTTCTTACCGAAACCCCCTTGAAATGGCCAACCCTTCCTACTAAACTAACTAAATCGGGTTAGTCAGAGCAGTCTACAGAGATGATTACCCTAAAAAAATTTCAAGCAGCAACGGAATGATCGACTATGCCTCGACTCTCGTACGCGCTCGACCTCCTCTCAAGAACCCTGCATCACTGGGCATTTAAAAACGAAAGGCCCAGGGGAGAAACATTTAAAAACTGTTAGAGTGAGTGGACGAAAATCAATTATAAAACTCTATTTCTTTTAATGCTCTCCCAAACATGTTTGATTTAAACATCATTTATGCATGCCCACAAATACCAAATATTCCACAATTGCATGATAAGATAAACAAGTAAGGATTATGGGAAGAGAAATGTTCTCAAACATAATAAGTCTGACCTCTCAGACTAGGGTCGGAGCTAAGAGCTCTAGTAGCGCCCTCACGCTACTCTATGCTAGCTATATAAAATAATACGGTCAACCCTTGAAATATCAACCTGACCTCTCAGGCTTGTCTGTCCTCTCAGACCAGGGTCGGAGCTAAGAGCTCTAAATAAAATGATACGGTCAACCCTTATAATATCAACCTGACCTCTCAGGCTTGTCTGTCCACTCAGACCAGGGTCGGAGCTAAGAGCTCTAAATAAAATGATACGGTCAACCCTCATAGTATCAACCTGACCTCTCAGGCTTGTCTGTCCACTCAGACCAGGGTCGGAGCTAAGAGCTCTAAATAAAATGATACGGTCAACCCTCATAGTGCACTACGTAGTTTGCCTGACCTCTCAGGCTAGGGTCGGAGCTAAGAGCTCTAGTAGCGCCCTCACGCTACTCTAGCTAGCATATTTATTGGTCAACCCTTAAAATAAAAATTCATAACAATACATTAATCAAATTCTCTTCCCAAAACAAATAAGTAAAACAATTCCTTGTCATATATGCATAAAACCAATTTCCAACGAAGTCTCGGGTTCAATTCCATTCGAAGGACGGCCATCACCGTCTATAACCATTTTCGGGAGAAATAGAAAATTGAGTAATAATGTAAATACGTTCACGCATAAGTGTCAATATCTCAAACCATAGTAAAAATCTTTAACCGAGGCTCCCGCTAAACTTTATCCAAATAAAAACGTTCAAGAACCCGAGAAGGATATAATTCTCGAAAAGAATCATAAAAAAACATGCAATTAACTCAATAATTAAGGCATGCATTTATTTAAAATAATATGTCCACTCACAGTACTATTGCGACCTTCTTCCCGCTCGGCAAGCTCCTCGAGCGAAACTCTCGAACTACCTGCATAGTCGAGCCCGTCTCCCGTCCGACCGGAGACTGTACAACAAATCATCATATTAGTCGTTCACAGTTGACTTGGTCTTTTCCTAGTTTGACCAGGAAATTCTATTTGACCACGTGTTGACCAAGTTCCTTTCTTTTAACAACTTTTCAACAATTAGATTAAATTCCCAAATACCGACTCGACATTTTCCAGGATTTTCAGTTATCATTTATTTCCGATAACCATAACACTTTACCGACTTAACCAACAACTCAGCTTATACTCAAGTCCAACCTTATTATATCCTATGTCGGACGACAATTACCGGGGTAACCCTAATTACCGATCATTCCAATTTCTTTACCAATACTTTCCAATCCCTTTCCAAACATCCCTTTTACCCCAAGTGAAACCGCTTTTACCACAACAGTAAATAATTAACAATTATTCAAAAATCATGGGTAAAATGACCAAAATACCCCTTTCACTGTGCAAACACAGTCGCCGGCCGGCAAGCCTCCGACCGACGATCTCCGGCCATCAATAGCTCCACCTCCTCCTCCACAACAACTTCTCTCAAGAAACTTAAGCTCAAATCGAAGCCTAACTACCTCAAATCGTCCAAGCACAGTAAAAACTCCAAAAAATCACAACCGGAGTTCGATCTCCTTACCTAGCTCGTTAGAGGCTGTCTCCTTGCAAATGGAGCTTCCAGGGAGGGCGGCGGTCCTTCCCTTACCCACCAAACTTGGCGCGAATGGCGGAGGAGGCTAACCCAGGTGAGCAGTCACTGTTGCAGTCACTGTGCAAGCTTTCCTCTCCCTCTCCAGCGCTCCTCTGCCACGGTTAGCCACCCAGATCGACGGCGGAGGTGGAGGCGAGTCGTCCGGGACCGGTGGCGCGTCAAACGGTGGCCGGTGGAGAGAGAACAGCGGCGGTACCGTGCGAGAGAGAGAGAGAGAGTCGAGCGCCAGCAGAAGAAGAAGAGAAGAAGAAGGAGAGAGAAAGAGAGAAACCGGGGAAAAAAAGAAGGAAAGAAAAGGAAGAAAGGAAAAATGGAAAGTTTCCTGAAACGGAAACTTTTCTAACTCCTTTACCATTTTTTTTTTCTTTCTTCTTCGAAATAAGACGTCGTCAACCAGAATAAAATTCACCGAACTTTTCTAATTATCTTCTCAAAATCTACCCTCTGAGAATTTAATTACTGACACTTTTCCAAAATAGATACGGTAATTTCTAATAGTAAACGGAGAAGATAACTTTTATTAACTTCAAAAGATTCGGGGTGTGACATCGGGTCTTAACGGGCTCTATTCAACAAGTCCCGATCCCGATCCCGTTTTTTTAAAACGGGACGGGCCGGGTCGGGCCTTTAATTTTTGAAATGAAGTCTCGTCTCGTCCCGTGAATTTTCGGGACGAAATCGGGACGAGCCTTCGGAATCGGTTTCGGATGCCCACCCCTAGTTTATGGTTGGCGTTACGTTGGGGAGGATTATTCATCATAATAGATCTAATCTGGTGACCAGAGTTCGGGCTAAGGTTCGAATTGAACACGAGTTGTCTTTCCCGATGAAACAGGCTTATCCACCAATGCGCTTTGATTTTGGAGAAGGTAGTGATATGAACTCTGTACTTTTTACTTTCAAGTATGAGAGGATGTGTGGGTTTTGCAGGATCTGTGGTTTGCTTGAACATAACGCCGAATGATCTCAAGGGCAGCCAGATATGTCTGTGGCGGTTTTGGCAGGGAGTGATGGAGGGAGTCCTATTCCTCCTCCAATACCTATTCGTCAAAACCCAAGTAGTACCAACAACCTCTTCATGGTGGCTTCGGGTTTGGGACGGCCTCTGGTGCACAAACAGGGACTTGTGACCTTCACACAACAAGCTATCTTGCCGGTGACAGTGTGAGCTACGCCGGTGTTAGCCCATGCGGTTATCACAGTCGCGGGCATAGCCCACACTGTCACCGGCAAGATAGCTTGTTGTGTGAAGGTCACAAGTCCCTGACGCCAGCGTAGCCTACACTGATGTCGGCGTAGCCCACACTGTCACCGGTGTGAGCCCCTGCGGTTATCACAGGTAAGAAAAAAGATGCTTCGGTCCTGATAGAGTTAGTTATGGGGAAGTGACCTAAGGGTCTAATCTCGGTGCTTGAACCTAACTCTGCTTATCTTTGTCCTGTCCTGGAGTTGTCCATTCCCAACTTTGCTAGAACTCTTCTCGTCTCTCCTTCAAAGAAACAGAAGCTCGGGCGTCTATATGACTCAAAGAATTAGCCACATGAGGAAGTTGTGCAGTCGTTTACGCTGCAAATTACTTCAGCCACTAAGAGGTAGAGGAAGAAGTAGCTTGAAGCAGTGAAGAGGGTCTTGGATCTAGAAAGGCCTCCGGCACATCTGTCGGAGTCAGAGAGCGCAATTATGGCGGTTGTCTTGTTAGAGGACCCTGGGGTAATCCCTTCTATGTAGGGTGGTTCCAGGGATTAGAGTCGGTTAGGGCTAGGGCTTGTCCTCCCCTAACCATTTTATTTTGCTTTTGCATTTGTTTGATTTTGTTGAACTTTGCTTTCCTTTTGGTTGTTTTTTTCTATTTTGGTTTAAACTTTATGGTAGTTACAAGTAATTAGCTCTTGAGTTTCCTAGCATGACTTTATTATCGAGCTCTTGAGACCAGAGCATGTTTGTAATCATAATTATTATTTTGAAATGAAATGTCTATCGTACTTGATAAAAAATCAATTTTTTTAATTTCTAAGTGCTAACCTAAATAACAAAAAAATAATTATATTATATGGGAAATAGAGAATTTATTTTGAAATTAATATTTTATGTGATCATTGAACTCTGATGACCGTTAATTAATCTATGACAGTTGACTAGACTATGATGTCAGTTGACTAGATTTCAACAATTGTTGATCAGACTCGGACGACTATTGGCCGGGTTCCGGCGAGAGAGGGTCTAATAATAGGGCAATAGGGTTCTATTGGGGCGAGTAAAGGGTAACTAGGGTACGTCAGAGGAGAATTTACTGGGGGCAGTAGGGGTCTAGTAGGGGTCTAATATGGGTAGTAGAAGGTCTGTTAACAGCAATATTGAATATTTTGAAAGGTCTGTTGGGGGGAGTAGGGTGCTTATTGGGGCAGTATGGGTCAATTAGGGTCGATTAAGGTCTGTCCGGGTGTTTATTGGTGGCAGTAAAGGGTCTATTGGAGATAGTAGGTGTCTGTTAGGGTCTATTAACTGTAGTAGGGGTATACTAGAGGCAGTATGGGTCTGTTAAGGGCAATATTATATTGTCAAAGATTTATTGGAAGCAGTACGGGCACAAAATACAAATTTGAAATTTCAGTAAGCAATAGTCTAAGCCTCGAACTCAAAACAAGCATGCATCTTAAATCATATAACAACGTACACAGCTCGTGCAGGAAGTGGACACAAGAATGGAAGCACAAGATCAAAAGTTATCATTCACTTCACATATGCCTGTAAAGCTAAAACAAGTAAAGAGACGATGCAAATGCAGATTGCAAAAGAAGAATAAAAATCAGTCCCAAAATGCAAACCATAGTTTATTGAATAAAATCAGACAAAAAAGTTTATTGAATAAAAGTGCACAGTAAAACTGCTGAAGCAAGTTTATTTCTTTAGTATGGCCTGATTTTTGGTAGCATAACACAACGTGTATAGGATCACATATCATCTTAGAAACTAGTAACTAGAACATATTGATTAGCCTTGATTCCTCGAAAGCTTATACCTTTGACAGTACATGCATACCAAACAAAATCAAATCAAAAACTCAATATCAATTTGCATCACATTCAAGAATTCAAAGTAGATGATCAAATCCACCACTGTCGAAAAGCTGACGATCATATCCTAAAGCCGTCAGATCCACCACTCGACATTGACCACTGAAAAACTGATCTCGACAACAGACTTTGAGGGCGATCGATCTCGATGAAAAGGACTTTGACGACCAGGGTTGGGGAGTAGAAAGAGGAGTCATTGAGAGGTTGTGGTGGTGGTTCTCGTCGTCGCGCATCGTCTAAAAAAGGAGCTTTGTCTAGTGCCTATGGTTAGGGGTGGACATTTCGTACCGGAATCCCGTTCACGTTCCGGTCTCGTATCAAAAATTGATGGGACAAGATAGAGTTTTAAAATAGAGATACCGTACCGTCCTGATAGTTTGAAAACGGGACGAGATCGGGACGAGACGGGACTGTCCCGAAGGTTAAAATGTGTACTTATATCCGATTATAACCGTTAATTTATTAGGGTGTATGATCTTAAAATGAACTTTATACTCAATGGGATTCCCAAAACCTAAACCTAAATTCAAACACACTCACAAACTTTACGTCTACCTCTTACTCTTACCTAGCTACCTAATTCAAATATATACAAACACACTTGAAATTGTTCACAATTGTCTATCTAAATTTGAATTTATGTAATTGTTAGTGGCTAGAGGAAAAAGCAATATCAATAAGAAGATTATATAGTGTTTAGATTTTTAGATCATGACTTTATTGTGGCTATAGATGATTTTGTTGGGCATAAGTATATATATTTTAATTTAGGCTAGTATGATTTTGTTTAGGCTAGTTAATCACACTCTAATATTTATTTTAATTTATCCACGAAGTTTTGGAGATTAAGATAGATAATAATAATAATCAATACTAATATTCTTCGAACCCAAATATAGAATTTAGGATCAATTTTTTTTTTTTCTGTATTTTTTATTTTTTTATTATCACGGGATTCCGATCCAAATCTGATCCCGTCCCGGTACCAAACGGGATCGTCCCGTACGAGATAGATTTCTAAAAATGCAATTTCATCTCGTCTCATCCTGAAAATATATTATCTGGAAAGGACGGAATTCGCCGAATTCCGTCCAATGCCCAGCCCTACCTATGGTAGCAACGACCCTATCATTAGTCGTCGACGTGGGAAACTGGTATGAGAGAGAGACACTAGATCTGAAAGAAATTGAAAGGAGGAGAAAGAGATGAGCGATTGAGAATGAAGGGTAGTTTTGTCTACAATAATAGAGAAACACTACATTTGTGTGTAGGGTTATAAGGAATTTAAAAAATTTATTTTGGTGATGGAAAAAAGTCTCTTAAAATCTGGGCGGATGAGAATTCCCCCCCTTTCTCAGCTTCTTCAATTATGTGTGCATTGTTTTAAGATATTCCACATGTGCTTCTTGACCTTACGTCATTAAGATCACTTTGAGACATTTTCATCACCCAAATATTTTTACTCAAATAAGTCAAGCCAAGCTTAAATAGAGTATATATATCATAATTATTGAAATTCAAAAAAATTAAAGATTGTCATCCATCTAAAAATTTATATTCTCTCTTCTATTACAGACGGTTAGTAGTCTAAAAAGTCAACAACTATCTTCTCTCTGAAAAAGTCTCCAGCCGACCTTCATCAAATTTTTCGACCGACCTCCGACGAACTTTCCGGCCATCCTCATGTGAATTTTCTAGCGATAACAAAAAGCTACTACCGATCGCAGAAAAAGCTACTACAATGATAAGAAAGTTACTATTTTCAACAACAAAAGTTGCTATCATCATAAAGAAGCTACATCCAGCAACAAAAGCGACAATCGTCGTTAACTAAAGCTACTACTGTTAGTAACTAAAGTTACTACTATCAACAACAAAAGTTACTATCACCGTCAATAAAGCTATTACAGCCAACAAATAAAGCTACTGTCGCCTATAAATAAAGCTATTGCTACCCAAGCCAATAGCTACTACTACCCAAACCAATAGTTACTGCCAAATAAAGCTACTGCTACCAAAAAATGTGGCTATTGCCGTCGGAAAATAAAACTACAGTCGTCGGTAAATAAACTTAAGTATTGCTATCCGTCATCAACAAAAAATACTACTTTCACCAACAGTAGTTATAAAAAAAACTACAGTGGCTGTAAAAAACTATAACTGTCGTTGTAAAAAGCTACTTTTGTAGTTACAAAAATCTACTACAGCAGTAATATAATTGTATAAAGCTAATTTTGTCGTTGTAATAAGCTACTACTGTCATTCTAAAAAACTTCTACTATAGTTACATAAATCTACTACAATTGTAATATAATTGTACAAATCTATTTATTTATTTATTTTTATAAAAACTACTACTGTCATTGTAAAAGACTATTATTGTAGTCACATTAGTCTACTACAACAGTAATGACGAACCAAAGCCACCAATCATGTCATGAAGATCTTCCGAGCATGCCTCGTCGTAAACCCCAACCTTCTTCAACATCTCTAATGCAATTGGATCAGTAGAGTTCACAGGGTTGCTAATCATATTGATAAATCGCCTAGCCAAAACAATCATCCCGAACACCAATTCAATCACACAAACACGCCAAAACCAATGCAAAGCCAAAATATATACTCACATGAGCACAATACATGGCAATTGCGGTGGTCAGAGACTTAGACGATACCTTCATTAGTGTCGAAGAGATCGTCACGGGTCATTCATGGCTTACGTGGCACACCGATGGGGATAATCATGACGTCGCATCCCTCCAAGACCTCTACAAGTTGTTCCTCCCCAACGTAGTCCTTAATATAAAATCAAACCCCACAAAATGAGTCAAAAACCGTAGAATCGGAGCAAATCAGACACGAATTGAGAGACTAAAAAGCTGGATTTGTTTGGGAAGGAAACACAACTTCGAAAAAGATCACATCCCGGTAAACTAGGGTTTTCTTAGTGGCTAAATGGATATGTGCCTCAGATTTTTGCTTCATCAAATACATCCATGTGCTTCATGAATGATCATCGACAATGGTTAAGAAGTATTTTGCACTAGAAATATATGAAACATCATAACCACCCCATATATTAGTGTGAATTAAATCAAAGCAAATTTCACTATGAGTAGTGCTTAATGGAAAAGGTTGCCTAGTGATGTTGGCTAAAGGACAGGTAGAACAAGTGCTTGAATTACAAGCTTTATTTGCAAGGAAGGGAAATAATGGAAAAACTTTGTTGGAAGGATGATTATGTCATTGATGCCACAAATTGTCTGAGTTGATATGTACTGCACTGCATGTTCTTTTGTTTGGTTGATTGAGGCAGTAGAGTACTTCCCTTTCAGTTCTCGTCCCAATCATCTACCCCGATCGTAGGTCTTGTATAACACAAACATGTCTGAGAAAGATGGTAATGCAGAATGAATCAAGCGCTAGTTTGCTCACAAAAATCAAGTTTAGATAGAAGAGCGGGACACAAAGGACATTATGGAGAACAAAATTGGTAGAAAAACTATTTTGCTAACATGAGTAACATGCTGAGGTTCCATCAGGGAGTCTAACCCATCGATGATGGACAAGTTTCAATGAGGTAAGTATTTTAGGATTACAAACAATATGGTCACTAGCACCACTATCCAATATCCATATCATTTCATTTTGACTTACCAGAGAGTTCCTCATAATTTTGAACGTTACCGACCAAGTTGACTGAGGCAGGCTTCGTTGCAATAAGAAGTTGATTGAGAAGTTGTTGACATGCCTCTCGTGAAAACTGAAAATTTGTCAAAGTTTCCTTTAGGGGTGGGCGTCGGAACCCAAAAACCCGAAGAAACCCGATTCGGGCCAAAAACTAAAGCCCTAAACTCGGGTTGGTCCAAAACCTGGTCCGTTCTCTAAAAAACCGGTTCGGGTTTGGGCTTGAAATTTAAAGGGACCGAAAGCCCAGTCCGTTATAATTTTAATTATGTTGTAGGAAATACGACATGTGTTTGTGTGCACTTGGTCTTATGCCGAGGTTTATAGACCCATATTGTATTGGGCCTTGTGAGTTGCCCTAATTGTAGTAGAATCCAGATGGGCTTAACCCATGATGTATTACATTCCATATATGGCTCATGTAAACCCTTATATAAGGGGCCTCTCACTTGATGAAATATATAACTTGAGTTCTCCATCATTTCTCCTAAAACACGTTATCAGCACGTGTCTCTAACCTTAGAGCAGAAAGCCAACACCCCCTGGGTACCACCGCGCACCACTGCTACGCACCCTTGGGCACCACCACTGCGCACCCCTGTGCACCTGCCTGTGTACCTGCCTGTGCACCCCTGTGCACTTGCTGTGCACCTGTCTGAGCACCCCTATGCACTGACTGCGCACCTGCCTGCGCACCCCTGTGCACTTGCCATTCACCTGCCTGAGCACCCCTATGCACCTACCTACGCACCCTTGTGCACTTGCCGTGCACCTGCCTGCACCTGATGAGCACCCTTATTTGTCTGCTGCCGCATCCTCTCAACAAGGTATGTCTTTGAAACCCTAAAACTTGTTTCAAAGTTACTAAATTCGGGGAGGATAAATCGGTTCCTCCCTTTTTCCCCCTCCATTATATGCTTGGAATTTGGTGCGCGCAGGTCAAATCCCAACACTAATCGTGTTACGGGTCCACGTCGTTTGGTATCCGACGTTGTGATAATTAGATTAAAGTGGTAGCTTAGAGCACTCGCGTTGTTAGACAACGTTCAATATATTTTTGAATTCAAAGCATCGAACCCTCGTGGTCTCGGAAAACTAATTATCGCTTGAATTTTTGTATGCAGAGATATGGACAAATCTCATGTGGAATTTGAAATCCTTGACGCCGACGGTAAGGAATATTACCGTTGGGTCCTGGATGTCAAGCATACATTCATTGGCAAGGACTTCTGTCACGCCCCGAATCTTATAATTTCACTGTGAGTTACCTTCCCTCCGTTATCCGTGAATTTACGGTGTCGATAATAAGGTTTGAACAATAAAATTAACTGTCGGGATTGTTGACGGTAATTTAAAAATTATCAGGGATTTTATTGGGGTAAATTCCGGTTTGGAGTGGAGGAAAATTTTGGGGTTCCCCGTGTTCTAGAAAGTTTCCTTGTTTGGAAACTTACTTCTTTTATTTATCCCTCTTTCCGTTTCGGCGCGTCACTTTCTTCTTTTTCTTCTTTCTTCTTTCTTCTTTCTCTTTCTCTTCCCTCGCGTTCGTCCCTCTCCCTGGGTCAGTGTTGCTTCTGCACTGTGCACGCCGAGATCCGCCACCACCGGCTGCCGTGGGGCGCGTGACCGGTCTCCCTCGACTCGGCGGAGGTCCGGCAACCCAGCAAACCATCGTTTAGGGGCAGCGCCGCTGCGTGGAGAGAGAGGGAACTCTCGAGATCCGACTGCACTCTCAGGTTCCGGTCGGGTCAGGCCTCTGTGCCGTCGCCTGCCGTTCATAGCCGGTCCACAGTCAACCTCCGAGCCTTCCAAAGTCAGAGAATTGGGCGATTACAGACTAGGTGAGGGATTTGATCAAGGATTCCAAATATTAGGAGTTATTTACTGTTCTTCATGATTTGTTGGTGTTAGGGGTGGTTTTGGTTGTTGTAATGTAAAGGAAGGTTGTAGGGGAGATTGAGAGGAGCAAGAAGATGGCCGGAGATCGCCGGTCGGAGGCCCATTGGCCGGCGACCGAATTTTACTGTTCACAGGGGCATTTCTGTCCTTTCATTGAGAAATTACATTTAACAGTTTGGTAAATGAGTTTTGGGATAAAGGTAAAAATAATTCTAAGTTAATTGGAGGTAAAAAGGGTTATAGACATTTATGTTTATAAAACCTTGTGGAGGAGGCTTAAAGGCCGTATCGATTAAGTTACGATTATTGTTCAAAATGTCGTTTCGGTTCGGAAAGAGAATTCTATGTTATCGTTGGTCGGGATTGATCGAGGGTTGTTAAGAGTATACAAGAATTGAGCTAGTTTAATACGGAGTTTATACTAATGTCTCCGGAGACCCGACTTTACTAATTGGGATAATTAATATATTTATTTCATTTAACAGGACGTGAGGATTTACGTTCCGGGGAGGCACAGGATCGCTCCCAGGGCTAGTCCCTTTACTGTGAGTGGACAGATTATTTTTAAATGAATGCATGCCCTAATTATTGATTTTATTGCAAGGTTTATATGATTGTTTCGAGTATTATAATTTCCTCGGGATTATGAATGTTTATTTGGATTTATGCATATATGTCGAGGAATAGTGTTACTTATTTGTTTTGGGAAGAGAATTGAGTAAAGTATTATTATGAAATTATATTATAAGGGTTGACCAATGAATATGCTAGCTAGAGTAGCGTGAGGGCGCTACTAGAGCTCTTAGCTCCGACCCTAGCCTGAGAGGTCAAGCAAATTACGTAGTGCACTATGAGGGTTGACCATTTCCACTTTATCTAGAGCTCTTAGCTCCGACCCTGGTCTGAGAGGACAGACAAGCCTGAGAGGTCAGGTTGATATTATAAGGGTTGACCGTTATCACTTTATCTAGAGCTCTTAGCTCCGACCCTGGTATGAGAGGACAGACAAGCCTGAGAGGTCAGGTTGATATTACAAGGGTTGACCGTATTATTTTATCTAGCTAGCATAGCGTGAGGGCGCAACTAGAGCTCTTAGCTCCGACCCTAGTCTGAGAGGTCAGACTTATTATGTTTGTGAATATTTCTCTTCCCATAATCCTTACTTGGTTATTTTATCATGCATTTGTGGAATTTTAGAAATTGTGGGCATGCATAAATGTTATTTAAATCAATAAATCTTTGGGAGAGCATGAAACATTGGTATTAATTATTGTGGTGAATTTTTAGTGTTTCATGGATTATTTTTCGTCCACTCACTCTAACATTTTCCATGTTTCTCCCCTGGGTCTTTGTTTTTCTTAAAATGCCCAGACTGCAGAGTTCGGCCAGCGAATTAGAAGGCGCATAGTGGTTACCTCTCCACACCGTTTTCACTAGTAGGTTTCTGAAAACCTACAAGTGTACTTTTCCTCCTTAATATTAGAGCTCTGATAACCTGGGTGTATTATTACTATGTTTCGGGGTAGAGTACGGAACTTATTCGGTACTATTTCAGGAATTTCTGACTTTTATTTATGTTGAAGATTATTAAGTTTCAAAATGATATGTTATTGTGGTTGTATTTGTGGAGGTGGTTGTGTGTTGATGTGAGCAGGTTGGCTCAAGTAGGAAGGGGGATGGAATTAGAAGTGTATACTGCCTGTGTTTACTTTGATTTTAGGTGAAGGGTTACTCACTATTAGGGGACATTATGCCAAAATTTCGGTAACTACCCTTTTAGGTGCATGGGTCCCGCAGGAGTCATTTTGGGATTTACTGGGAAATCTCGGGATGGGTCCTGTCAACTTCACCTACACCATAGTCCATTCTCCAACCCCGCAACATGCGTCCACTGAAAAGATTAGATCTAAGGCCCTGATGTTTCTGCGTCATCATCTGGACACCACATTGAAGTGGCAGTATCAAGATATTGACCAGCCGCAAGCACTCTGAGATGTTTTAGCTGAGAGGTTTGGAAACATCCATGTAGCACTCCCCCCGGAGTTGCAGGCTCAATAGGATAACACGCGCCTCTTGGACTACACCACTATTCAGAAGTATCAGAAAGACATGTTGTGCCTACGTGCACGGCTTGGTTTCTGTGGTGTGAAGAAGACTGAGGAAGATCTTATTGAAAAAACATTGTTGACTTTCCCAAGATCAGCTAGTGTGTTAATGAAGCAGTATCACTTGGAATACAAAAACAGACGGATCACAACTTTCAGTGGTCTCATGACACAGCTACTTATTGAAGAAAACAACAAGCTCTTGGATAGAAGCAACAGAAGACCTGTTGAGACATTGACTGTTTCGAAAAATAACTATAACAGGCCCAATTGTGGGAAAACTCCTCAGATCAAACCACGAGAACGTCTTGAACTATATGCACGGCATGAACCGTACCCCGTGGAGACAACTCACGGCGTGGCTCCCACAATAGACAGTGTGGCAAGCCTAAGGGCCGCCCCAATGCATGGCAGAGAGAGGATGCTGCCCTCGGCCCCTGCTGCGGTGCTTCTCCCAAACCGGTTCACAAAGCAAAGCCGATCAATGCTAGGCCCTCTCAATGCCTTTGGTGTGGATCTTTTTTAATTACAGTTTTCTAAAAAACCATTTTAATGATTTTAATTACCATTTTCTAAAAAACCGGTTCAGGCTCGGGTTCGGGCTTTGTTTGTATCAAACTTGTGATGTTCTAGTCTTTATTTAATTATTTTAGAACTTGCACATGTTGAATATGATGAAATTTGAGAGAATAGATGAAATATGTGAAACTGGATATTTAGGCCCGAAAAAAACCCAAAGCCCGGCTAGGCCCGAGTTGTGTTTTGCTCAGGTTTGGATTTCATAAAACCTGAGCCTGGACCAGCCCGATTAGTTCAGGTTCTGGCTCAGCCCGACTAGTTTGGGACCGGCCCGGCCCGTGCCCACCCCTAGTTTCCTTACCATCTTGTTGAGGGGCTACATATTGATCTTTGATCGTGCTTGTCCACCTGCAATGACATTCTTCCTTCTTCGGAAATAATCATAGGTATGGCATTTCATTGCAGTATGTGCATTTGAAGTGAGTCCTGCAATTCTTTGTGCTTACGATTATTCATGTTGCACTTCTCACAAAATTTTGCTTCTCAATCTGTAGGGCTGAATTCACATGTAACTTCTTGACAGAAAAAGAAAATGCTTTTGGTGTTGTCGTTGACTTTCCACTGGAAACTTCCGCCTGCTTCTCATGACGGAGCGCCATTGAATAGGCCTTGTTGACATTAGGAAGGGTATCTATGTTTATTATGGTGCTTCGAATCGTTGCAAAATTGCCATTGAACCCCATCAGAAATTTCATGGTCTTTTGCGTCTCCATGTAGGCCTTCGCTTCAATGGCTGCCTCACAAGTGCAAGGTGGAACCGCACAAAGAGCTTCTTTCTCATCCCACAAGCCTTTAAGGTTTGTGAAATAAGATGTGACTGAGTTTGGCCCCTGTTCACAATCATGTATTTGCATTTTCTGTATGAAATAACGAAATTGTATTTGTGTGAGAAATTCTTTCTTGAAGATCAAGCTACACACCTCTGGCATCTTTGGGATGAACTACACTCTTGGATATTTCCTTTGACTTATAAAGTAGTCTGGGGTTCAACTCTAAAATCAATTGACAATTGAGAGAGTAGTCAAAACCCTTATAAGTCCACAAGCAATGTCTTATTTTTTCCGATGTGGGATTGATATCTCAACACGCCCCCGTAGCAAATCTTCAAGCCTAACACGTGGACAACAAATTGGATGACCATGAAGTTTGTGTGGCCTTTGGGCTTCACACGTATACGTGGGTAACCCACTTTGATATCATGATAAAGTAGTTTGAGGTTCAACTCCAAAACCAATTGGTAATGGAGAGAATAACTCAAACTCTTATAAACCACAAGATGTCATATCTTGAATATAAGACATTACATGTGGATTTAGGAGGGTTTGGGTTACTCTTTCCATTGCCAATTAGTTTTGGAGTTGAACTCCAGACTACTTTATCATGGTTTCAGAGCAGGTTACCCACGTACACTTGTGAAGCCTAAAGATCATACGAACTCCACGACCACCAAGTTGTCATCCACGTGTTAGGTTTGAAGATTCGGCATACGTGCGAAAGGCATGTTGAGATATATATCTCACATCTAGAAAATGAGACCTTGCGTGTAGACTTATAAGAGTTTGAGCTACTCTCTCTGCCACATACTACTTTATCATCAACATGGCTCCCATCATCCAGATTTTGGCAAGGATATTGCAACGATCCTATTGTTGTTGGTCATTGATTGGAACCGTTTTGTGTAGTTGTCTTCCATCAACGATTGTGATACGAGAATTGCGCCAGGTTAATCGGAATGATGAAGAAATAGTGGATGGTTGGAGTTCTCTCATGGTTTAGGACTTTGTTGTGAAGCTGAGACCAATTCCTTGTTCTTCTCAACCAGCAGCTTGTTGTCTTCGTCTCCAGCATGAGGGTTTTAGAATTTGATTTTCTTGATTTCTTGATTAGGCCTCAGAATCGATTTGCTCTAGTACCATAACGAAGTTGATGGAGAGAAGAAACTGAGTTTCTTATTTAACATTGCAGCAATGTGCAGCATATATACAGAATACATACATGTTCGATCCACAATTATAGGACCAAAGAATTGTAAATAGGAAAAACAGCTAATCACAGAATATCTCATAGTCATAATCCCGATTACATGGGATTCTTTCCTTCAATAATTGCTGGGAATTGCCCCAACTTAGAAATTCTTGACGTAAGTGGTTGTTTTAATGTAACTAGCGTCGGAGTTCGTGCATTTTCTGGTCACAGGTGTTTAGAGTCTCTTGTTTTGCGGTGTCTTGAATTTTGTTGGTCCGATATCAAGCACATAGTGCTTGGATGCCAGTCACTCAAGTCTGTCCTCTGAGTAACCCGCCTATGAACGACTCAGTTCCGGAAAGCGTTAGCAGAATTGTGACGTTGGTTGATGAGTGGTGGTGAAAACGGCTTCACTGGGTTTTTTATGTTGTTCCATTGGTTATGTATGTGTTGCTTGAGAAAACTGAATTTAATATGCTGTAATGCTTGTTCCTCAAGAAATTGAACTTGAATTGCCCAGTTTTGTAGGCCTATTGGTCTCTATCCACTGGACTTTCATAATTAGATCCAAATAAGAAAAACAGATTAATAAGGCCCAGTGGTATCTACTGTTACATCAATTTAGGCTTGTGATATGAATGCAGGAATACCCAAGAGCTTTCTGGTTACAGGTCATGGATTAAATTTGAAGAAGAAAAAGGAATATGACGTAAAAAAGGAAAATTAGAACAAACTGGTAACAAAAAGTTAAATGAATATGCAGCAATGGATATGAATGAGAGCAAAAAGCTTGTTTCGTGAGCAAGTAAAAAGTCCATGACTCCATGCAGTGTTTTCAGTAACTCCAGAAGAGAAAAGGCCAAGAGACAAAACAAATTCAATCAAACATACCATAAGGTAAGTGATTGTGTTGATATTTTTTGACAGTGACAATTGCAACCATTAAATTTCTTGGGTCACTGTGAACCCAACATTGTACCTATCTGCTTCCTATATGAATTGTCTGACTATAACACACAGGATCCCTGTAAACTTGCCAATTGATTTGCATGTCTCAATTCTAGCTTCAAAGATAAAATAGAACAAAAAATAAAGAAAATGAAAAAAATGTTACTGTCTTTGGATACTGGGTGCAACTTGATATATATTTATATTAGAAGCTCCAACAAGATCATAAATAAATGAAAACCCCATATGGCTAAAGGAGGGAAAATTACTGTAATGTGTTGATGTAGTGACATTTATGAAATTTGATACATATATTTCAAAAGCCTGAGAGGCTCTGTAACAGTTGGGGCCAAGATGAAGATAAGGATCAAACATTCATCTGCTGGTCTTAAATTTGATACAGAAAATAAAGACAACTGAGTTTGAAAGCCTCAATTCCCTAGAGCTGCATTACAGCCAAGTATGAATCTTTCATCCAAAAGCATAGGACTAAGGCAGCGTCACATGAGGTGCATATACACAGAGACAAACAAAATTATAGAGGGAAGAGTGTGGAGTGGTCCAAATTACAGATGAGGGTGGGTTTAATTTTTTCTGTTTTGTAGGTCTCCTTGGGAGAAACAGGAGTCCTATATAGGAAGCGATGGGAGTGAGTTTTTGACTATTTTTATCCCATGTCAATCATGTGGGCAAAGCTAGTTTTAACATTTTAAGAGAGGGTCCTTTCTTTCCTTCAGTGTATCCAATGTGTTTTATTGGATGGATAATCAAAGCACCTGAGATAGGTCACTATCTCATTGAGCTGTAAAACCTGCATAATATGCAGTTTGATAACATTCATAGAAACTCTTTCTCCAGCTCAAGGATTTTGGGACCATTTTCTTGGTTATATGTGCTTTTGGACGTTGGATGATGAAATAACAAATCTATCCAAATGCTACAACTTGGGGATCTCTCCCAGTATTGTCTTGGATTTCATCTCTGCTTGTTTAACTTGTTTCAGGGTACTAATTAAGGCCACCTTAACTTATTTAGCAAGTAAGTTGTGTGATCAATTCATTAGCTAGCGATTGTCCTGAGCAGTTAGGTACAGTTATAATATACTCACTGCATAATTGAGTATCATAAAATCCAGCAGCTAGAAAATTGAATGCTCAATGCTGAGGAATAAGGGTCTGTGAGCCTTTCAGCCTTCAGGTTGGATTGATAAGTACGAGGAAAGTTACAAAGGGTAAGGTGAAAATTTAATAAGCTTGACATATGGTTTTGCAGTGCTAATGTACTATAGGTTAAATTTCGTCACCTTGTCCCTTTCAGTGGATTCATCTATGAACAATATTGATTCTGCTAGATATTGTGAAATTATTGGAGTAGATTTTAGCCCTATAATGGACAAGCAAGTTTAATGTTGTACCTGGGACGTGTACTATGCATATGATTTGTGGCTTGGGCTAGGACAGCTCAAATCAAATCATATATGTCTATGCAATGCACCTAGATATATTTGAAATTTTCTCAGTATGGTTCTTAGCTAAAGTGCTAAACACATCTCTACTTGTTTGAACTCTGAAGTTTGTTTACCTATCTTGATCACATTCACATGGTTTCACGTTCAGTATCATATCCTATATTCCTATATTGATCTCTATTTGATTAACTGATGGGCTGATGGATTATGTATCAGCTATTCCAAGCTGTACACAACCAGGAAATATGGTAATCATAATTGTTGACTAATCTCCAAGAGGGTTGAAGAAAATTGATGCTAGTGATATGATACTTGCTTTTCCTTTGTTAAACTTTATTAATAAGAGGTACCAATTGCTTTGTAACCTTTTTCCACACAGACAAATTTGTAATCTTTTTGACCATTGAATTCTGTTGTCATTTCTGTCAACTCCATGTATGCTGCTCTGTGGGTTGTTTCCCTCCAAATATATGCCTCTCTGTCTATGTCCTGTCATGGATTTCTCACCTCAAATGAACATTTTTTTTTGGTTCCCGCTGTTCTCAAAGTTCATTTTCAATAGGAAGCAGTCCAAAACTCTACATCTCCATGCAGCAGTACATGATCTTAACAATACGATGTAAACTATAAATTTCGCAACTTAACAGTTTCGACAAGATTTGAAAAAACAAGAAGGCAATATATTCATTTGTATTGATCTGATGCATTGAAATGGATTTAGATGAACAAAGTGCTTTCACAGATAATGGAAAATGAGGTAATTCCAACACAGTTTTTCCAGCTTTCCCGGCACAAATTCCTCACTGTCCTCACTTCACATAAACACTTGCTAGGTCAATATTGCACTGGAGCTCACACGTGAGAGGCAAGCACTTAGAAGTGAGATAGTGAATGATTTCATTTGAATCCACACAAGGACATGGAATAGCTTTTGAGAGAACAATATCTCTTTGGATTAGAATTACGAAAAAGCTAAAGAAATTTTTAATCACAGCAGACAAAGTGCTTGTTAGCAGTGATGAACATATAAATAAGCAACCGAAATCACAATCTCACTAGTGGGAGGGAAGGAATGAATGTTTGTTCCTTTGAGGAAAGCTGAAACAAGAAAGGGGGAAGGAATAGGATTGCAATGATGGTGTGCAATGCAGATTGAGGAGCATGAAAGAGATAGGTGTAGTCAAAGGAAGGAGTTGTATTGCATTGCCTGCACCCTCTAGGCTTTTGCATTATTGGGGAAAATTTAGCTGGTTTCGTACTTAGGAAATGACCTATAAAAAGTATGAAAAACAATTCAATTATGGAAGGGCCACTTCTATGTTAATAGCCAAAAACATCATTTCATGGAAACTTAATCATTAGAGCCTTCCTTTTAATTCCCTCTATATTCCGCATAATATTCTGCTGATATTAGGGGTGCAAATAGGGCTGGTCGGACCGAGCTGAATATTATAGTGTTTATATTTGACTCATTTTTTTTTGAGCTCAAGCCGGGTTTAAGCTTGAATTTTTTTTTTCATGTTCAAACTCGACTCAGCTTGTTTAAGCTCGAGCTAGGCTCGGACTAACTTGACTCATTTAGTTTAAATTATAAAACATTAAATTTAAGACTATCTTATTTTAATTACTTCCTTTTGTGATAATGGGTAATGTTTAACTTCATTTTTTCATAAATGGATTGTTTTAATACATGTATTTTAATTAAATAATTTGATTCTAAAAAGAATAGAAATTTAAATTTTAAACAATATATTTTACATACAACAATTTTTTTAAAAGCTAAGTTTTAAAAACGAGTTGTTTACGAGATAAACGAGCCGAATACAATCTTGTTCAAGCTCGGCTCGATTTTTTGTAAGACTCAGTATTAGGTTTAAGCTCGGCTCATTTATCTTACAAACACGAGTCGAACGAGCTAAAAATCAAGTCGAACTCAAGCAACTCGAGACTTACCGCCCTAGCTGATATGATCCAAAAGGCTTGGTTTGAGAAAGTTTGTTCCACTGGTTACAGACAGATTACTAGAACCCACCTTTGTCTTTTGATTAAATCCTACTTTCCTCCCACTAAACTCTTGAAATAACATAAAGATTAACATCCCCTTTCCTAATTTTCCCTCCCTTAAACACTAAAACCCACCAATTTCATCCTTTTTCCATGTTCATGCAAAAACGTTAAGAAATTTCAGCCCAAGCTTTCTAGGTGTCACTCCAAGCAGCAAAGAGAGGCAACTGAGACATGGAGATGGAAGCTGCAGGCCTCAGCTGAGCTGATGGGAGCCAAGAGCTAAGAGCAACAGAAGTACTTGGACTTATGTACTTTGATGCCATTGGAGGTTTTGCAAACAGCATTGTGGGGGCCGATTTGTCCGGGCTATCTTCTCTTGAGCTGCTCAGACTGGTCACCAAGGACGAAGGATTTGAAAACTGAGCACCGGCTTTAGATGATTCATCCATCAATTGCTGGCTAGAGTTAACTGATTCAATGTGAACGAGGTCCTGCAATGCCATTGAGAAAGATGCAGGACTTCTGTAATTCCCTGAAGACATTGATTTTTGATCAAGTGCTTCAA
Source organism: Comarum palustre (assembly GCA_951800085.1). Taxonomy (NCBI): domain Eukaryota; kingdom Viridiplantae; phylum Streptophyta; class Magnoliopsida; order Rosales; family Rosaceae; genus Comarum; species Comarum palustre. Next base: position 15,680,064 of record OX637589.1, read on the forward strand.
CATAAGTAGCAGCAGTTGCTTGTTGGTGCTGTGCAGCTTGGAACAAAGCCATTTTCCAATCTGAACTATTCCCATGGCTAGTTTCAGGTGGACTGGCTTCCACATTGTTCTGTGCAGGTGAGCTGTACTCAATGACTTGCTTGTTAGGTTCAACCTCTTTGTTACGCCTAGCGAATTCCCCAGCAAGCAAGGTATTGCTGGCCATGATTTTCTCAACATCATATCTGGTAATGTCGAAGTTGGTGACCGCATTTACCCCACGGAACTTGATCGCAGCTATGTCATAAGCTTCGGCTGCTTCCTCCTGGGTGGCTGAAAGTACAATTTCATTTTCTGTGAGAATATATTAAAAACTACATTTATCAAAGCTTTGCCATTAAATTTGTATTTTAGTTTTAACTAAGAAGTGTTTGTTGGTTCTCTCTATTATCTACTCTGAGACGCACAGCCGTACAAGGCTCATTTTTCCCAGTGACAAAGTAGAATACTTCAGCCTTAAAAAAGTGTGGGAACACAGGCGCCATAGAAAAGAATCCTTTAACTTCGGAAAAGTGAATACTCAAAGCAAGATCCCTCATGGAATTAAGAACATGACCAAAAACTAAAGTATGCGAACAGATAAAGAAGTTTTGGCATGTAAGAACTTACCAAATGTACCAAGATAAAGGTCCTTGTTTCCTGCAACCCTGCCAATTCGAGCTTGCCATCTCCCATGCTGGTGATGTCTGCAGAAAACCATGAATATGCTTAGTCTATATCCACCTTAAACACTAGGATTTGTGTGTTAATGGAAATGAAATTCAGCAAAACCTTGTAACCCCACGGTAAATCGAAGCACCCCTTGAAAATCCACTGCTTTTCCTGAAAAATTAAAAGGATAAAAGCTCATGAATATTATTCTTTCAAGTTTAACATGCACAAGAAGTCAAGAGCACACATTTATAAGACAAATCATAAGTACCGCCTCAGATGCGCAACGTATTCTTGCCGGTTCATATTCTTCATTTCTTCAATTTGTGTTGTGTAATCATCCAACTGCCAAAACAGACCAATAGAATCAGTATCAGCATCTAAAATCTTCCACAACAGTAAGTTCCAAAAGTTCAACCAAATTTACTTACTGGAAAGTTTATGTGGGTTGAAGATCCCCAGTACTTTAGCGCAGCAAGATCATAAGCCCTTGCAGCTTTCTCTTCCATATCATAACCCCCTGTAGTCAAATCAAATGATAAGAATTATGAATAACAAAACTTGTATATTATAATTAAATTCTTCACTATTGAGGACAGAAGCCTTACCAAGATAAACTGCATTATTTGATTAGAATGGCATCCAGCAGCAGCATAAACACGACAGGTAAGAATTAAATAGCACGAGTCAGATCACCAGAGACCAAGTAGGGACCAACAATGGCAGCAAAACTAAACAAAGCAAATACGTGCAAACATATATACTATTGAGTTCTATTTTCATGTTTTTGATTGACCAACCTTGCCTTCCTTTTCTGGTTTGCCCCTCCTTCTTGCAACTATTGTCCCATAGATGAGCTTCATATCTACCAGTCCATCGATGCCTGGTATGAGTAATAATTAACTAAGGGTCACATGAACATTCAGAACCAAAACCAAAGAACAAACAAAATTTTGACCAACATAGTTAAATTGAAGGGACTCATGAGTTTAAGGCAAGTTCCAACCTTGTGACTCCTCTATACTGTGAAGTTCTCTGCCCAAATGTGTCAATGGACTTCCTATGCACTGGCTGCTTTGTTTGGCTAAGTCTACCAGAACCTCTCTTCTTGGTTTCAATGGCAAGACACTCTGTTTCAGTAGGTGAAATCTGCCTTGGAGCTGTGACACAGCTGGACTGAGATCCAGGGCTCATGGATAAAGTAAGAGACTGTAAATCCCCACACTTCATGCCACCATTCACAGACCCAGAACCTCCACCATTCTCCAAGCTGTTGTTACTCATTTGTTGCTGCTGACTTAAGGCATGAGTAGCAGCAAAGTACTGCCTAGCCACCCAGTTCTGAGTCATTTGGTGACTATCAATGTGGGCTTGCTTAGAGGTCTCTTCCTCCATTTGAGCTTGGTAAGCTCCATGGAAAGGGATTCCAGAGTAGTAGTGTTGCTCAGCCCCTGTGTTTTCATTGTAGTACAAGCTGTCTAAGCTGAGCGCCATTGCCACCTCTCTTTGATGTGTTCCATAGTCATGAGCTCCCGTGCTTGCTCCTCCCAGAAAGTCCTCGAGCTTTGGGGACGAGTTCGGCACCATTCCTGTTCACACACAAGAAACATTCAGAAACTGAAGCACAGAAGAAGAAAGAAAATGGGTGCAGAAGCTTTGTAGCAAAAGTAGTGAGTTACCTTCAGTTTGCGAGCGAGTGAGAGCTTCCATGATGCAAAGAGACCCATCTGACTTGAGTGGCATTACACTCAGGGGAGAATGAAAGCCACCATTTTCATAGCAGAGTGGGGACAGATTGTAGAAGCTGCTAGGAAGCTGAGCTGAAGCAGAGGAGGCCTGAGCTTGCTCATGATTGTAGTGGTGATGAGGGTCAGAAGAAGTGACTTCCATTTTCATATGGGGAGCTGAGAGTGAAAACCCCAACCAGTTGTTGTAGTTGTTATTAAGGCCTCCATTGTTGTTATGATTATGATCATTTATAGGCTTCATCTTCTACTTCCTTTTGTTCTCTCTGCCTTTTCTAAAACTTCTAAAAGCTTAGAACTTGCAAGGCAGCAACTCAATCATTGACAGCAACTAGGCTAATTATCTCCTACATGAAAGAATGAACAAAACTTGGGCTTGTTTTGTTGTCTAGCATCTAAGGATTCAGCTACACAACTCTCTCATTTTCCCTCTGAGGACGACAAAGCCTGTGGTCTCTTTAAACCTAAACAAAGAGAATGAATATTTATATGAAGATAGCAACCAAGTAAACAAAGCAACGCTGGAGAGCACCACAGCATATATCCCATAGGGATCCGTGTATGTGAGAAATACCCAAACTTTGGTTTTTTTCTTAAACCCTACCAAAGCCAAGATTCAAGATTAAGTCTTGCTCATTACCCAGTAATACAGAAGTAATAATATTGGTGAATTTTGTACCATTCATTCATTCATTCATTCATTCATTGACAGCAACCAGAAACTGAGTTGAATCTAGTGGGTGTGAAGGGGCCAATGGGGTGAGAGAGAAGGGGTCAGATATCCAAAACTGGGTCTGAAATTGCTTTAACTTTTTTACAGAGCCTAAGATAGATTTGACGAGGCAGGACATCTGCCCATCCAGTAACTTCACCACAACAGCTTTTGTGCCCCTCAAAGAGTATCTTAAATTCAATTTTCAGAATCTATTGGCTTCTCCCTTTCATTTCAAACTTTGAAAACTGCTCCAGTTTTGGTTCACACCCTTTAATTCTTTTCTTTCCTTTTTCTTTGTTTTTTACTGTTCAGTCACAAAGTTCACGCCTTTCCAATAAATTGCAAGGGAAGCTCTCAAAGACAAATGATGAAAATTCAAAGATATTTTTTTTGGGGATTTTAGGCTAAACCTCTAAATAAATTGTTCGAATTTTGCTTCCAATTGCTTCTCTAAAGCGTTTCTGAAGATTTTGTTATAAAACTCACTTTAACCGGAAGCAATTTTGGTATGAACACACATTTTTTCGTATATATAGTAGTGTTCCATGTATAAAACTGAAGGTAGCTTTTTAAAAATACAACCAAAAGACAAGCGTGATTCGTAGTTCATCTTTGTACTGATTTTGTCTCAACTTAACCATTTTTAAGATGTTGGGTTTTATCTACAAAATGTCTCTGTATAATTAAGAATGATTCACCCACATATATGTTATATTTTATTTGTCACTTTTTTGATGTGTGATCTCTCATCTCCAACACTCTCCCTCACGTGCAACATAACTTTTTAGGTCTGCACGTGAAACTGATTAAGAAACTGAATCCGGGTCCCATGGTTAACCGAAATAACTCTAAACTCCGAACTCCAAACTCTGAAAGAACTTCAAACCAAACTCTGAAACAACTTTAAACTCCGAACCCTAAATCGAAACTTCAAACTTCGAAAGAACTCCAAACCAAACTCCGAAAGAACCAAATCAGAACCATAACCTATGAAAGAATGCACTCAAACTCATGGTGAAGCAACTACAGATGGACCCGCTCTGATACTATGTCAAACAACGACAAACGTGACCCGTGGATCATTCTTGTACCGATACTGTCTCAACTTACCACCTTTAAGATGTTGAGTTTTATTTACAAAATGACTGAGTACAATTAGGAATGATTCACCCACATATATGTTATATTTTATTTGTTATATGTTATATTGTATTTGTCACTTTTCTGATATGTGATATTTCCTCGTCATCTCCAACAAAGGAATCACTTTTACGTTTTTTTACAAATGCTCTCTCTAGTGCTTACCATTTTTACTAGGTATTTCAAAATCTAACTATTTAGAGAAATTTAGAGTATAAAATTTACTCAAATGTGAAACAAAAGGTTAAATTAATATGGTTAAAAATGGGAAGGTGTGATTTGATTAAGATTGGAGTGGGGATTGTGTCGATGCATTTGATCAGACGGTGTGAGGTCTGCTAACGTTGGACTTTATTTTCAATACTTTTTCTAAAATGGTCTGAAGGTCATTGACTAATCAGTCATCAGAATCGGATCCGAGCTAGATTTTCTTTATTTATTGGTTGGTTTTGGCCTGGCATTACATAATGCTCCTATGATTGGAAACTAAAAGATGATAACTGCACCACATTTTGACATGTTTCTTGGAAATAACGAACTTGGTTAAAATTGTTGGTATTACCACAATTATCATGCTGTTTATGTTCGGTTTAAATCACACCGTTTAATTTTTTTATTGTCATATGTATGTATTGGTTATTTTTATTTTTTAAATCTTTTAACGATACGTGGATACTCTTCTCAATTACAGTTTATTTGGAACATGATCAAATTCAACCTATCTTCTATATATGAATGATGCTAAAATCTGGGTTTCACTTTGGTAGAATTGTAAGGAGGGTCTTAGTTTAAATGTGCTATAACTTTGTTGTAAACATGAATCAATGATTCTGTAACTAAGAGTGATCATCTTGGTGAATACCAAGCATATCATTCACTCAAACAATGCAACAAGTCTACAACTGAAGTGATTGAACAAGACGACATAACACGATTGACGATTACCATCGTTAAAAGCATATCTGCCACCACCATTGTCATCCTAGCTAGCTCGATCTTTGTTTGTTATAAGAACAGAAACCCAATTAGCCAATTGCTTTAACATAGCAAATCAAGTGTTTAGTCAACACCTGCTTCTGGACAAAGAAAAAGGAAAACTATACATGAAATGATTAGTAAAGGCCCCCTTAAAGAGTAGCTTTTTTCCTAAAATTTCATTTAGAATTCTAATTCGATCATCTTTTAGGTTTGATTCTCCTGTTTAAGTTTCTGTCTTGCTATTCAACCATGCATAAAATTCGTACCAGTTTTCTGTTTCATCACATGCATATATAGTTTGAGGAGAATTGTTTAATTGGGGTCTGAAATTAATGGGTCAAATTTTTCTCCTTTTTTGCTGCTGGAAATGGCAGGGAGTTGTCCGCTTATATCTTTTTTCAGTGATGGAGGTTTTCTTTTTGGGTGGGGAAGAATGTTGTGTTAGATGGATCTAAAGGTTCTTGTTCAAAAAAAAGATGGATCTAAAAGATTTTCATGGAGAGACAGATTTTCAAATGGAAATGATTTTGGTTTGAACCTGGAAAAATAGTAACTCAGTTTTTGGAGGGAAACTTGGTTTTCCCTGTAACTTGATTCACTTGCATGCTCTGGTTTAATTACTTTTACTAACCTCTTTACAGTGAAAAATCAAGCAAAGGTGTGGTAGGGTTTGGGGGTGATGATGCTTCTTCTTAGTAGTTTTGTCTCTCCTAAGTGCTAATTACCTCATCAACTGCAGCCTGGATCAAAATGGCCAAGGCATTCTGGAACCAGAATTAAATTATGTTTAGTAATGTCATTATCGTTGATTTTGTGGATTAGATAGCAAAAGCCAGGAAAAAGGGATGGCAGAGAGACAATAAAAAGACAACATTTGCCAATTTGTATTTTGTTGGTTTCAATTAGTCAGAGATGTTCTTAAACCATATAGCGGAATACTGTTAAATGCAGCTGTACACACTATCAAACACAATTGCATATTTAGCTAAAATACCAACTAGGATAAAAGCGAGCGCCTAGCCGCGGGTTTTTGTGGGTTACAATTGTACATTATAACACAGAACATAGATGTTATACATTTTTCGATCAAATGTGATGTTGGGTTCAAATGCAAAATGTTACAAACGGTATGAAGAATACAAATAAGGCAGTTGATAGATCACTTGTAACAAATTTCAGACCAAAAGAATCGAAAAATAACTTTAAAAAGAGCTACCAAATCTCTAGTACACCGTAAAAAGAAAATGCTCATCGATCAAGAGCAGAAGACTCGTCCGACAAATTGCCAACATAATTGGGAAGAAAACGACGACATCCTCAATGGGTAGCGGCTCTAACTCTATGAAAGACAAATGCTCCAATGAGCTGGTCTCATGATTAGTGAATACATTACAACTTCACATCACAATTGTACAGTACAAAAGATAGAAGCTCAGATACTAATGTTCTTCCAATTCGCAACAGTACCATTTAAGATCATATTAGTAACAATGAACACCACCACAACAACCTTTCAGAACTGATCTCAGACTAATTTTGAACTTCATTTTACTTGAATCGTTAACGACCAAGCGATTGAAATGAAATGTTTACCTTCATGTGAGATGTTTTCACAATGAAATGGTGAAGCATTCCAATTCATTTTACCTTCACAATGAAATATTTTCTCTGATGAATACCCTACAGTCTACATGGGTTATAAGTTCAATACAAATATGAATCAAAATTGTACAATCATATATTTACCGAGTGCTAATGAATTCTAATGATCTTTAAGAGTTTTGGGGAGATGACGAAACCAGGATCCATTGCATTGCGGTCCATTGAGTTTTTGAACTGGTTTCCCAAGCTTGAAGCTCTAAAACTATACCAGTATCCCACATCAGTCACCAGGCCAGAGATAGAGAGGAATTTAATGGAGAGCAGGAGTACGTTAATAAGAATCACGTGAGACATTGAGAGAGAGAAGAGAGAGTACTCACTGGTCCAGCCACTCCAGTGTAGTCCAGAAAGGAGGAGGGAGTCCAGTGATCTCATAATCCCAGATTTTCTACTATTGGCTTATGTGATGTGGCCTCTGCCTGTGTGATCTTGGCTTAGATTTTGTTCTCTCTCTCTCTCTCCAAGCCCTACTAGCTGTGATTCTAGTCTGTCTCTCATAACTTAAAGTCCTCAAATTTGTCTGTTCAAAAATGCCTAGCATGCAGCTACTATCAGTCTCCCTCCCTCCTCCCTCTCAGACAGAAATATTGCATTTGCATTTTTGCATGCAGCTACCTAGCTGCGCCAATATTCATGACTTGTCCAAATCTGAGGCTCCCTGTCATGTCTCTATCACCACTAGATTCTCTCTTCCATCAAATGCTTACCTTCTTCTCCTTAACTACTCCGTCTTTTTTAACTCTTGCGCATTAGAATTCGAAATTCTAATACACGATAATAAATGTGAATGATCTATATATCAATTATGTAAAATAAATTGTTAAAATAATAATATTAATTTTTAAAGTTGTAATATGAGTTTTTAAAATTATAAATTTTTTAGTTATAACATTAGTCATCATGTGTTGTTAAAATGGTAAAATATATGCTTAAAGTGGTAATTAAGTCCTTAAAGTGATAATTACAATTTTAAGAGCTTAATTACCACTTTAAGAACAAATGATAACTAATATTGTAACTATTTTTTACAACTTTAATAACTATTATTACTAATTTCACTCATTTTACAAAGTTAATATATCACATCGTTCATATGTATTAATTCACTTTAGCCTTACTCGATCTAAATAGAGAAGAAAACAAGAACATTTTCTAGGTTAAATTACTCATATTACCTTAATATATGAGACAATGAAAATACTGAATGATTTATAGTTGATGTGTTCTGAGATTTAATATACCAGAGCGCTCTGTAACTTTCGCATCAGTCTAGTAAATTACCCAAGTAAATATCCCTATAGTGTATGCTCTCACAACTAGCAAAAGGTTTGTACAAAATTTTCAAATTCACACAGTTGATACTTATCTTTCACTTGCATAAGATAGAGGAGGCAGATGGGTAAAGGTTTCATAACTAGTTATGAACCTAATGGTGGAGCCAGGATTTTTTAAATAGCAACTTTGCTTTCTGTAACATATAAAAACGACATCTGTTGGAAATTTGGAGGGATCCAGATTCCGCTGAAAGTAGCTCCGCCTCTGATGAACCCCATTCTCTAACACTGCACACAGACCCATATGTGTGATGTACGGTGGAGATCTGTGTCTGGCATGGCCTTAATATTTGATGCTGTGTTTTCTGGGAAATGAATGATAGATGGGGATGGGTTCTTTGATGGATGATTTTTCCTTTGGTTTCATTTTGCTTGTTAAATGGAACAAGTATACGAAGAAGAAGCATGTGTTCTTTTTATGGTATCCTGTAACCGACCCCCCACCCCGTGACTATAATTCACTCTAGCCATCCTTCTCCAGTAAATAAGTCATGTCCCTAAAAAGTAAAAACAAACCCTACACTATATGAATTTTCAATATGCTGTTATTGGGAAAAAAAATATTAACCTGTTCCTCGTAAGAATTGAAATAAAATAGATCCAAACTTACCAACAGAGTAAAAGGGCAATGTGTTTTTTTGGCAAAGCATTCCGAGGACATTTTAACGCTGCAATATATGTAAATCAAATATGAGATCAAACAAGCAAAAAATTGCTGGCATTCTTCTAATCATAATGGCAGGATACATCAGAACATGAAAGTGTTAAGCTTTAAAGGGGTGTGTGGGTCTAAAATAGACAGTATGTGGGATGGGACGTCTTAGGCAGCAACAACTACTACTACAATAGAACGGCTACAGCAGCCTCCTCCAACTAGCACTACAAAATTTACAGTCTAGTTTTGTTACTCCCAGCTAGCAGTGCCTTTTGTGACAGGCACACAAACATGTCAAATCATCTTGGTTTACCTTCTTTCATTCCTACCATTGTCATTTAACCACTTTTACTAAAACCCACAGCAGGCCTATGAGAAGCTTGCCCAATTACATGTCATCTATAAGCCTGGCCATTACCTAATATCCTTTCTAAAGTCAAGCCACTTCCCGTGTATCTTACACAAGCCGGGCCCATCCTGGGATGGCCTGTTTTATTTTTTCAGTTCAGCCTGTTCATCACACACTATTCCTGAATTTCTCAGCACTCAGCAGAACTAGCAACGAGTTGAGATAACTTAAAGAAGGCAGGTCATAGTATATATCCCTACTTCGTGAGCTTGGCGATTAGAATGAGCAAAACATCAGAGAATTTCACCATGGGATTCAAAAAACTACTCAAGCACGGCAAGAATTTTGAATTCTATGCGATATATTTGTAACCATGCAACTAAGCGAAAGATCCTCTATCAAAAGCCAACTTCTCGGCCAAATTATAAGGAATACAAAGCAGCAATATAAACACATTAGTTGACATACAGTTGTTAACGGCAAACCAAAGAGTGCACAAGAAGCAGATTCTTACACATTCTCTTCTTGAGTATGAGAAGAGCTGATGTCAGAATCATTATTAGAGATGTGAGCAACTGCAGCAATTACAAACAGTAGCAAAAGAAACATCAAGAGTGATAAAACAAATATATGAGAAGCTGATCTCAAACATCAAGTGTAAGATGTTGACTTTGTCCAGTTAAAGTTCATTTTATCTCTAAACAAACACAAGATAGATTAATATTACAGAGCACTGATTAATGGCTATTCTACTGAGACAATATTCTCAAGCTAAAGGTAGGTCATGACTTGCTTGCTTTTATGCATGCATCCTCCAATATCTCAGAATATTAACCGAGAGTTAAAAAGATCACATGCACCATTGTCATGATTTCCAATTTCAACTGCATTTTCTAGGAGACTAGGACATAAATTTTACTTACCAACAAAGATCAAAACTTGAAATAGTACGTTGTGAAATATCAACTTCAATGTTTCCTATGCAGTGTAACAGCAAAGATGTGTGCACAATGAGAGCTTCCTCAAACAACCATTCAAAAACAGTATAGATTCAAACCTCAAACAATTCAAACTGGCTACCGCGGCGATATACATCACTCTTCTTAACCTTATCACCAGGACGGATTTTATACAATAATGTCCTCCATCCCAAAAGACAAACAGCAGTACTCCCCATCGATACCAACACAAAGCTGAGCGAGGGAATGAGACCTGCTGTGTAAGCCCTTATGCCTATCCCAAGCTGCCAACAACGCAAAACGGAATATCAAGTTTCAGCAAGTAAACAAAACACGCACATATACACAAAACTATTGAAACAAAACCGAAATGTAGGATACAGAATGTGCAAACATACTGGGATCCCGATTGCCCATGACTTAGCAGAAGCAGCAACAGCCTTGAAAAGAAGCACTCAAAAACCAACCTGCTCAACCGCATTTCCATTTTCAAAAACATAGAACACCAAAATCTAAAGCTTATTTAGTTGAAACTTGGGACGCAAGTAACAATGTAGAAATGTACCAGCAATAAAAGGGTCAGCAGTGCGTAGAGTTTCGAAGTCGAAAACACTGAATCTCCCAATAGCAGCAAATGTCAGCAACGCCAGAACATCCCGGAGAGCAATCCCACCTTTCTGAATCACGTCAATCCCAAAATCAATAAAATTGAAACTAGGGTTTTTTGAATTGATATGAAATAGTTACCCACTGATACGAGCAGAGGAGCTGGGCTTGTCGAACTGAATGACGCCTTCCAAGGGCATATTCTCGCCGCCGACGAATACGGGAGCTGTGAGGTTGAGGGACTTGGAGGAGTTGGGTCCGGAGATGAATTTGGGCTTTCGGGTCGAGAAGATTGGCGGGTTCGGATTGATGAACTTGAAAGGGGGCTTTTGCCAACCTCCCACGTTTATATCATAGCACGTGCACTGCACATGCTTCCTAATTCCTCCCCTTCTGTTTTTTAGGAAAATTGTTGCTCATTCTATGTATTAAGCATGGTACAGATGGATTTGGCCTAGAAAACCAGCAATGATTCAAAGAACCGAGCAAAGTTCTCCGGTCAAGTATCCCGAATCGTATTTCCAATTGATTTGGAAAGAACCATTTATGTTTGGGTACTGCCAATCAATTACGACTGAAAAGGTTTGCAAGCGAGAAAGGGAAGGTGTATGCACAATTTGGCAACAAACAGATAGAAAATGATCCACAACTAGGACTAATCAGTAAACCGATCCTGCAAAATGCTCGAGTGATTGAGGTTGCAGCGCATCCGGGTAATGTACCCAGATACATGTTCTTGATAAACAACTCTGCACCTCATTGGGATTTTTGGTATGTAACTCTGCAACTCTGCAACTCTGTCAAGACCTAGTTCTGCATTCCTCGTCATGCATCAACATCAAGTTTCTCCCCTTCAACCCCAGACAACTTCACATTGGCTGGTGCATGCTCGCTCACAAAACCACATTGATACATAGCTGGCTCAGACATTCTGTTATACAAGTTATGCCCACCAGCAGCCGGCAGCCATCCCCCACCACTCATGTGTGCAGGATAAAAGGTGTTGTCAGACGGATACATCCATGCCTGAGGAACAATGCAGGCAATGGCAAAAGAATTCCCAGCGTAGCTACCCGCCGGGTACCAACCTCCATAGACACCTGTTCCACCAGTAAACCCTCCAATACCAGCATAAGGTGCAGGAGTAGGAAGAACTCCATATGCAGTAGGAGTAGGACTACCGATATAACTTGAACGATTACTGCCAGACTGATAACCCATTAACCCCTGTCATTTCTGTAACTCCCCTCCCTCTGATCGACTGGTCACTCTCTGTCGAGAGAGAGAAAGATGAACAGAAGGGGATAGAAGGAGAGGAGAAGAAAAGGAAAGAAAAGAAACGATAGAAGATTTATGTCTCCTGTATTTTTTTTAAAATATAAATGTATGATCTTTTAAGTCGACCATTGAGGAAAATGAATGTAAGTGTTTTGTATCACCAGTGACAGTGTTCCCCCTCTAGATCAGTTAGAACATATCAAAGTTATTAAAGGTTTTGTGTTGTATATTGTCAGATTTCGGCTTGTGATATGTTTTACAAAATGAATATTACACAATAGAAGTAGAGTCTATGATAAATCCACTTACATTTTGATAGCTTTGGTATGTCTATAAAACGCGTTTATAGTTTGATCAGGTTTTTATACTTGAATCGAATGAATTTAGATTATTTTAGGTGAAATCTAACGTTCTAACTTTTTTTTTAAATAGGGCCTAACAACCGCCCTCCAATCTTAACCATTAACGAAATCGCAGAATACAAGAAATGAGACATAAAGCCTAAATCTTATATTGAATAACCATCCTGAAATAATATCAAGAGTTAACAATCCTATGCATCCCATTTAGCAAGGAGTGCATTATTAGCTACTTCATTTGCTTTACAATTTCGACGACATACTAGAAAAGCAATGCTCATGCAGAGCCATAAGTTACTATGTCTAACAGTTTTCCTAGTATGTTGTCATTGGAAGATAGTACTAGTGACACAAAATCTCATATTGTCACTAGGAAGCTGCGATCATTTGACGAAATAAGAAACTCACAACCTCGCTAGAGCAAACACGGCACCCCAAGTGCATTTACCAGGACATAGCCCATATCGCCTCATCATAGAATGATAGGGATTTTTTTGAAAAAAAAAACAAAATACCAAACATCAACAAAACTAAAAAAAACCAGTCTAGCCCAACATAGAAATTCAAACCCTATTATTCAGGCAAGCCCAATTAGCCTAGAAGAAAGTAAGGAAGGTTTGTTAATTGCCGATGAACAAAGCCTAATCCAATCTTAGCTGAGCCACCACCACAAAACAACCTCCTCTGCCACACCTCCCTTAGGGTCAGAACGCCATCACCCTTGTCATGTCGCCAGCTTCTTGCCAACACAAGGAAAGCAACCCATACAAGATGAAAGCATAAACCCCTCATGTGAACTTGTAGCCCAATCCCAGGTCAAGACACAAGCCCGAACCTAGGTCCTAAACGTTCCAACCTTATATTTGGTGAAAAGGAATAATCTATATACAACATAGTGAAAGATTTCTCAATGCGCGAGTGTCTCCAAACTTCTCGGTTTCAACTGGTGGCACAGCTCTTCCTTCGACAAGGCAGTGATTGTGAATTATATGGCGGCAATGCGAGAAAATACCTTAACGTTGATCGTGTGTGGTGGAAGAACCCAGATTAGGTTTTAAGACCATGAATTGGATGCTGGTTTTCTTTCATTGATAGAGGCAAAGTTGGTTGATGGGAGCAGTGCCTGGATGACTCTGGTTCGAGAAAGACTAAGCATGGTTGCGGTGATGAAGGTTGGGTTGTCGATGGGGACGAATGGTTTCTCCGAGTGCAATGGTGTCTTCGGCTTAGGTTAAATCTTGGATCCAAACCACATGAAATTAGCTACTACATATATGATCGGTGCTGGATTGGGTTTAGAGGACGTCGATTAGGACGTTGTGTCTCTAGCTTTTGGTGGTCGACAACTGCTGGTGTGTTGTGATACAGAAACACTTTTACTCTAGCACACACACAGAATTGAGAGCTATCAAGCTTGTATTTATTGAACAACCATGAAGGCTTTAAATAAGCCACTTACTACTGAAAAAACCTAGAAATCAGCTCGTGATCTTGATCTCTATAAACAAGGGATTTTCCTACTTTGACAGAATCAACTAACAGAAAGATAAAAGCTTGATCCTAATTACTAGGACTTATTGACTAACAGATGCACCAATCTCGCACCAACTTTGAACCAGCAATTGGCGCCAAATCTTAATTCAAAAAACTCTTCCAATATATCCTCCCTTGAACTGGACTGCATCAACATCCAGTTCACTCCTCTATTCCCTTGCATACTCCCAGAAGTTCTCTCATCTTGACAAAGGCTTCAAGCTTTAGAGGCTTAGTCATTACATCTGCAATTTGATCTTGTGTCCTACAGAACTTCAGCTCAATCACTCCATCATTAGACAATTCGCGCAGAAAGTGATACCTGACATGTATATGCTTGCTTCTCCCATGTAGAACAGGATTCTTGGTCAGCTTGATTGTAGAGCAATTGTCACACTGTATCACAGTGCAATTGTTGTTCCTCCATCCGATGCTCTTCAATATTCTCTGTATCCAAACAGCTTGACATGCACAAGCTGCTGCAGCAATGTATTCTGCTTCAGTTGTAGAAAGGCTGACCACTGGTTGTTTCTTGGAACTCCAAGACACTGCTCCAGAGCTTCGCATAAACACATATCCAGAGGTGCTCTTCCTATCATCACTATCTCCTGCATAGTCACTGTCTGAAAATGCCAGCAACTCTCCAGATTCTTCTCCTTTCTTGTACCTCACTCCATAGTCAGTGGTAGCCTTCACATACCTCAGCACCCTTTTTACTGCCTGCATATGTAACTCAGTAGGTCTTTCCATATATCTACTTGCTAGACTCACAACATACATCAAATCAGGCCTTGTTACTGTTAAATACATCAAACTTCCTATGACTTGTTTGTATTGTGTAGAGTCCACCCCTCTTCCTTCTTCATCCTTTTCCATCTTGAAGCCAGGTACTATAGGATTTTTAACTCCATTGCTCTCCTCCATCCCAAACCTTTGCAATAGTTCACCAGCATACTTCTTCTGACTGATAAAGATCCCTGACTCACTTTGTATAACTTCTATTCCCAGAAAGTACTTCATTCTCCCTAGATCAGACA
The DNA here is from genome assembly GCA_951800085.1 of Comarum palustre. Lineage (NCBI taxonomy): Eukaryota > Viridiplantae > Streptophyta > Magnoliopsida > Rosales > Rosaceae > Comarum > Comarum palustre. The sequence continues at coordinate 15,695,104 of OX637589.1, forward strand.
TATCAAACACATGTTTCATGGAGTTTTTGAATTCTCGACACATACCAGAATCATTGCTTGTGAAGATCAGATCATCCACGTAGACACTGACAATCAGCATCTTTCCATCTGAGCTGGTCTTGATGAAGAGAGTGTGTTCACTTGGACACTTCACAAAGCCTTCTGCCATAAAGTAGGACTCTATCCTGTGATACCAAGCCCGTGGGGCTTGTTTAAGACCATAAAGGGCTTTATGAAGTCTAAGAACTTTATGTTCTTCACCTGCTTTCACATATCCTTGTGGCTGCTCAACAAATACTTCTTCATCTAGTTTACCATGCAAGAAAGCACTTTTTACATCTAACTGAAAGACATACCAGTTGTTTTGAGTTGCTACTGCCAGAATCAATCGAATTGTATCTCATCTAGCTACAGGTGCAAACACTTCCTTATAATCCAGACCATGCTTCTGTGAATAGCCTTTTGCCACCAATCTGGCCTTGTACTTCTCAAGTTCTCCCTTTTCATTCAACTTAGTCTTGTACAACCACTTCACACCAATAGTCCTAGCTCCTATTGGAAGAACAGTTAGGCTCCATGTTTCATTCTTCTCTATGGCTTGAATCTCCATATCCATAGCTTCTCTCCATTTTGTGCTGCCTACAGCCTCCTCAAATGTACTTGGATCACCATTTTCTGTAAAAAAATACCAAGTTGACATCTTCTTCTTCTGACAAGCCTTCTCCTGAAACATACTCTTCCATCCATAGTGGAGTTCTTCTGGTCCTCCCTTGTTGTAGACTTTGGATGTTCTCTTCTTGAGGGACTCTTGATGTCCCTTCCAGATCAGATTCCTCATTTGCTTCTGATTCAGCATTCTCTTCCTCACTCCCAGACTCTACTTCACCATGCTCATCTTCTTCATCTCCCCAGACTAATGCTTCACTGTTTTTCTCTTTGTCTCCCCACTTCCAGCATTCTTCTTCTTCAAAAACAACATCTCTACTTATGACAACTTTCTTAGTGACAGGATTGTAGAGTCTGTATGCCTTGGTATTTTCACCCAACCCTAAGAACACACATTCCATACTCTTGTCTTCCAGCTTGGTTCTCCTTTGATCAGGAATGTGTACATGAGCAATGCACCCAAATACTCTGAAATGCTCAACTGATGGCTTGTGACCACTCCAAGCTTCTTCAGGTGTTTGATCCTTCACTGCAGCAGAGGGGCTTCGATTCATTACATGCACTGTCCACCTTACAGCTTCAGCCCAAAAATCCCTTGGTACCTCCTTTTCAGATAACTTGCTTCTGACAAAATTCATGATACTCCTATTTCTTCTCTCTGCTACACCATTTTGTTGTGGTGTGTAGGCTGCAGTAAGCTGTCTTGCTATCCCTTTTGAGCTACAGAACTCATTGAACTCTTCTGAACAGAATTCTCCACCTCTGTCTGTCCTTAAGCAGCCTATCTCTTCTTTTACTTCCTTCTCCACCAGACTCTTAAAATTTTTGAACATATTAAGAGCCTCTGATTTCTCAGATAGAAAGTACACCCATATATTTCTACTGAAATCATCAATGAAGGTTGCTAAGTACCTCTTCTTGCTGTTTGATTCTGGACTGATGGGACCACATAAGTCAGCATGTACAAGTTGCAGCCTTCGAACTGCTCTCCACTGGCTTATCTTTGGAATGGAAACTCTGTGCTGCTTCCCAATCAAACAGTTTTTGCACAGTCTTGATGGAGTCTTTAGTAAGGGAAGGCCATCCACCATTTTCTTGTGATGCAAGGTTCTCAAGTTCTTGTAGCTTAGATGAGCATATCGACAGTGCCATAGGTGAGAATGACCACTTGATACAGCTTTATGACAGTGAGCTTCAGGAATGCTTGTACACAGTGAGCTATGAGGATGCATTTCAGCTAAAAGAACAAACATCCTATTTGCTGTCATACCTGTCTGCATTATCAGACCTTTTGACTGATGATAGACTCTACACATATTATCTTGCATCAATACTGCTAACCCTTTTTCTTGTAGCTGACCTACACTTAACAGGCTGTTCCTAAGCTCATGGACATAATAAACATGCATAATGGTCTGAGTGATTCCCCCAACATGAAGTCTCACACTCCCTTTTCCCACTACATTCATTCTAGTGTTGTTTCCAAGTTTAACAGTTGACTTATAATTCTCATCTAGACTAGAAAACCATAGCTTATTTCCTGTCATGTGAGTAGAACAGCCTGAATCAATAAACCATACCTCTTCTCTTTTAGCTTTGTGTTTTTCCATGTGTGCCATAAGGAGCAGTTCTTCACTCTCATCTAGTTCTGCATAGTTGGCTCCCTTCTCCCAATCAGGACATTCATATTGAAAATGTCCCAACTTGTGGCACTTGAAGCATTCAACAATTGCTTTGTTGAATGATCTTCTGCTGCGTCCACCTCCTCTACCCCTGAAACTGCCTCTTGGTGAGCCCCTTCCTCTTCCTCTGAATTCTCCTTCATGTGAAACTTTTAGTGCATGCTCCTCATCAGCAGAGTTGTTTCGAAACTTCTGTTCATGCACTAAGAGCGAGCTCTGAAGTTCATCAATTGAAAGACTTTGAATATCTTTTGATTCTTCTATGGAACACACCACATAATTGAACTTCTCTGATAAGGTTCTCAAAACCTTTTTCACAACCTGTACATCCTGCATGTCTTCTCCTAGGTTGCGCATATTATTTGCTATTATCATGACTCTAGCAAAATAATCTGTTATGGACTCACCATTCTTCATCTCCAAGATTTTGAAATCTCTCCGCAGACGTTGTAGCTGTGCCCTCTGAACTCGTTCATTTCCTTGATACTTGCGTTTCATAGAGTCCCACAGCTCTTTAGATGTATCTTTCTGGAGGATGGTCTTCAGTATGGATTTCTCGATAGAGGCAAACAGGTAATTCTTGACCTTGAGATCCTTCAACTTCAGATCAGCTAGAGTTGCCCTTTGTGCTCCAGTCAGTACCTCTCCTCTTCCAGGTTATGTGTAGCCTGTTTCGATCAGATGCCACCACTCCTTTGATCGTAACAGGTTTTCCATTAGCAGCGCCCAGTGATCATAATCTCCATCAAATTTAAGGATGCTCAGTAGACCTTCCTTTGCACTCGCCATTTGATCACTATGTGTATACTTCTCACTTCTTCTCACCCCTTGTGAGGTTAGGATACTGCTGTTCCTAACGTTGCACTCCGATCAGGCCCCTATTGGGCTCTGATACCACTTGTTGTGATACAGAAACACTTTTACTCTAGCACACACACACAGAATTGAGAGCTATCAAGCTTGTATTTATTGAACAACCATGAAGGCTTTAAATAAGCCACTTACAACTGAAAAAACCTAGAAATCAGCTCGTGATCTTGATCTCTATAAACAAGGGATTTTCCTACTTTGACAGAATCAACTAACAGAAAGATAAAAGCTTGATCCTAATTACTAGGACTTATTGACTAACAGATGCACCAATCTCGCACCAACTTTGAACCAGCAATTGGCGCCAAATCTTAATTCAAAAAACTCTTCCAACATGGTGGTTGTGGAGCGTGAAGGCTCTAGTTAATTGGTTGAATATGGTCGCCCGATTATGGCGGCGACGCCGAACGGAGACCCTTAGATTAAGGTTTCTGATCGAAGAGCTGCATTTCTGGCGATCCATGAACTGCATGTCTTTGCTTCCTCGGAGAGCAACCATGTCTCCTCCATAAACTCCTGCAAATCAACAAACAAACGATTGCCCAATCCGGAATTAGCTCCAATTCACCCTAGTAAAAACAGAAACACCAACATTTAACCCAGGAAGAAATCCGAAGTTACATTACTTCATACATTTACTGTGCCCCTATCTCTAACGAGTTTGTGAAACAATAGCAATATAAAGCAAAACGACCATTGAAAACCACTGTTTACCTGATAGTCAACGTAATGGTGACTATCGAGACTCTTGATAACATTGGCGATGTCGTCGTGGTTGAGTTCGGCTTCAGCGGCGAAGAGAAAGGAGTCGGAGATTTCGTTGTGGTTCTGGAGGTGACGGAGGATGGTGACCTCGGCTGTCACTCTTCTGTGGTCTGAATCCGCCATCGCCTTGCCTATCTTTTTTTTGAATATGTCTTTCGTCTCTATTTCTTTCTTTTTTTGTTACAAACGGAGCCCAACAAGGTTCAAACAAAAACATAAACACAACTAAACATTAGCATATGAAGATGATCTTCTAGCTCTCGTAGTAGCACATAAGTCATCAAGAAAAGCTTGTACAGCGTGCACATGAATGGAGGGTTTAGGGTTTACTGTATACTGGGCCGGGTCGTGGGCTGATTATCAATTTGTATATCAGTATATGGTAATTACTTAGCAAATTACTCTTTACGATTTAAAATCATATAACTTCTGTTTTTAGATTTTTTGTTTGGTGTAATCTTAAAATGTGCTTATCTAAAACTGAGTTTTCTCACAGCAATATCAGACAAATCTTAAGATTCACGATTGTGCGATACTATTTTAAAGTTTTCTAAAATGAGGATACCAAAATTTGCGAAGTTTTCTACATTTATGATACTATAATTTTGCTTATCTAAAAGTGAAACATCATTTAAAGTTTAAACCATGTTTCTAATCAAATAACAAATGGGCCTGATTCTAGTCAAATTTCTTGGCCAGTTCACTTCTTTTATTTCTATGTAATTTATTTTCTCTAACTTATTTCCTAAGCCCATTTTATTGGGTCTCTAAGGAATAAGTTAGTTTTATTCCAAATATTCTGCATTGTTTGAAGAATTATGACACTTTTGTGCATTCTAGTGTATCTCTGGTGTAGTATCAAAGGAGGATGTTTGTTACCTTTACGAATCTTTAAAGTTATAATGATTAGTGTTAGTCTATGTGTCACTGTGGGTACCATCACAAACTCTTTATTTATCTATAATCAATAGAGAAATGATATATAATGACATTTTCTAACTTACGGCAACATATCAAATTCAATAAGGTTAAAAAAAAACAAGCGAGAAGCGTAAATTTACGGACCACCTTATTTACTCGCCTAAACACTCCATCTCATCTGGTAACCATGGTCAGCAATATATAAATGAGGCCTTATATCACTAGTATTTGGTAGGGGTGGGCATCCGGACCTGAAGGACTGAAAATACGGCCTGAAAAACCAGACTCGGTCTGGGCCCTTGTATTTGTAAAAACGGTCCATACCAAAACCTGGCCCGAATGCTTCAAAATCGGTTCGGGTTCACAATTTAAAAGGCCCGAAAGCCCGGCCCGACCCATTTATGTTACAACTGTCACATGTCTGCATTCTATTTGTGAGTTTGTTAGACTAAAGTCACTGAACTATTTGAATGTTGTGTATTGGTTTGTATCAAACTTGTGTATTATTTAACTCTATTAGAACTTATACATAGGGGTGTAAATGGGCCGGGCCGAGCCGAATACTATAGTGTTCATGCTTGACTCATTTTATCTTTATCTAGCTCGAGCCGGGCTTAAGCTTGAATTTTTTTTTTCATGTTCAAGCTCGGCTCGGCTTGTTTAAGCTTGAGCTGAGCTCGGGTCGGTTTGATTTATTTAGTTTAAATTACAACACATTAAATTTAATGCTATATTATCTTAATTACTTTCTTATTGTGGTGATTGTTAGTGTTTGATTTCATTTTTTCATAAATTGATTGTTTTGATATATGTATTTTAATTAAATAATTTGATTCTAAAAGGAAATAAATAAAAAGATTAAAAGATTTGAATTTTAAACAATATATTTTACGTATAACAATTTTTAAAGCTAACTTTTAAAAACGAACTGTTCACGAGCTAAACGAGCCGAATACAATCTTGTTCATGCTCGGCTAGTTTTTTTTCGAGCTCAATATTGAGCTCAAGCTCGGCTCATTTATCTTACGAGCATGAGCTGAACGAGCTAAAAATCGAGCCGAACGCGGGTCGAACACGAGCGGCTCGAGCCTACTTACAGCCCTACTTATACATATTGAATACATGAACGAAATTTGGGAAAACAGATGGTATATGTGAAGCTGAAGTTTTGGGTCTGAAAAGCCCAAAGCCTGGCCCTATTCGAGTCATATTTTACTCGGATTATGATTTCTGAAAATGCGAGCTCAGACCAGACCGATTATTTCAAGTTCAAGCTCGGTCTTTGACAATTTTCAGCCCGGCCCAACCTAGCCCGCGCCCACCCCTATTTGGTATTAGGGGTGGACTTTTAGGCACCGAAAAAACCGAAACTGGTCAAAACCATACTGACTTGTAACATCCCACATCGACCAACGGAGAGGGTGATGTACCATATATGTACATCGGTGACACCCATCTAGCACGAGGCCTTTTGGGAGCTCAGTGGCTTTGGAGGGGATGAGAACTCTGAAGTTAAGCTTGCTAAGCTTAGAGCAATCCCATGATGGGTGACCTCTGGGAAGTTGCTCTGAGAGCTCCTGGAAACAAAACCGTGAGGACCGGCGGGCCCAAAGCGGACAATATCGTGCTACGGCGGAGATGGTCCGGGATGTGACATGAATAACCGAAACCATCAGTTTTAGAATTCATAAAAACCGACTAGTGCGATTTCAGTTTGAGGTTTCGTGCTTTCTAAAAACCGATTAAACCGAACCGAAATATATTCATTTACTTATTAATACTTAATTTTACATTATCTGTCATGTTCTTATTGATTATGAGTTACAAATAGTAGACTTCCACAAACATATTTATATTTGAAAGTGTTTAAGTCTAACCTAATTCTCTCTCATGTAGTATTCCCTATGTAGAGTTGGTTCACAAAGTTTGTATTTCTATGTTTCCATAACTTCAAGCATTCTAATCTTTTTTTTTTCATTTACCATGTGTAAAAGTTATTTTATAAAATAGGTTTTGTAACTTAAACCGTACCGAATTTTAGTTAACCAACGGGTACGATTTCTTGTATGTATTTTACAAATTCAATTTTAAAAACTATGTAACCAAGAAATGCAGTCATGGTCGGTTATTGCCAATGAAACAGATTACCGAGTGTAGCTACGAATAATGAGCCTCACACAGACCCAAACAAAAAAAGCGGGTCGGTCTTTAGCTGACCCGACACAGTAAATGCATAGCAAAATCCTTAAACCCTAGAAAACCGAAGAAGACGCGATTCAGAGAGATCTCTCCTCAAGTCCTCGCACCACTAATTGCCCACTCGCCTGTCATCATCATCTGTAAGTATTTCTCTTCTCCTCAATCTCTTTCTTCTTCGTAATTTATTACTCCATCGTTTCGCTTAGCTTCAGGTGCATAGCGCGATTGAATTAGCCTATATGATTTCGATTTTATATAAATAGCCTACATGATTTCGATTTTATATAAATAGCTGTCGAATTCCAACTATTTTCAATGAATGTGCGCGTAGATATAGTGCATCAGATCAATTCGTGCCTTTGTTTTTCGTCTCTGAACCCGAGAGATATGCATGGCTGATGCTTAATTCAATGTTTTCTGCATATCTGAGCTGCTTATCGATTGTTTTCGGCATTTTCACAGTTGAATTAAGAGAGGACTTCTGCCTATGCGCTGATATGGCGAATAACCCTCAATCCTCAGCTGCTCAGGTACAGTAGTTCTAAACTTCTAATCTCATCTTGGCTTAACAGTCCTTTTAAGCGCTTATTTAGATCAGTTTTTTTATATTAATTCTTATTTAGTAGCGCGAATCATGACTCAGTTTCTGGCTTATGAGGTAATAATGTCACTGTATCTGTAGCATGGCCCCTTGTATGTTTGTAATTTTGTTTGTGTAGCTTTTGCTTTAGAGAACATGTGTTATACTGCTCTATGGATTAGCCACTCCGGCCGCCTGTACTTGATTCACTGGTTCCTTAAAGTTACTGGTCCACCCTCTTAATTTTCATTCAGTTTGTTTTCGTGTCCATGCTTGGTGACCTTTTTGTCTAGCACTTGCTTCTATTGTTATGAAGTGTTGTGTTTTTAAATCCCATAGTATCGACCAATGGTACCTGGACAGCAAGGACAGCACTTCATTTCATCAGGTTCCCAACAATTTCAGCCTGTGGGACAAGGCCAGCCATTGCAATATTCTCAACAAATGCAGCCGTATCCTCTCAGGCCAAATCAGCAGCCTGGTCATGCTCAACCTTCATCACAGGCTTTACCTATGCCATACTATCAGCCGAGGCCAGTTACATCTGCCCCACCACACGTTCAGCAACCTGGCCCACCTTTCAATAATCAGATGCCTGGAATGCTCTATCCTTCATCATTTATAGTATGACCTCACTGATGTTAACTTTCTGTGTTTTATTTGGTCAAATGTCTTTAAATTATGCTTGTTATATGCTTTTCTTTGACTTAAAGAGCACAGTTTTCACATGTTTGAATGCCTCTGATTATTTTCAGTATGCACAGCCTTCTTTTGTCCAGCCACAGAATAATGCCAATTCTTCGTCACAGTTTCAGCTGATGTCGCAAGAGCAAGCACATGGTGTACCTGCTGCTGGACAACCTTGGTTGTCCTCCAACAATCATCAGGGTGCAGCAGTTGCTACACCACAACAGCAGCCCAGCCAGCAACCTACAAGCGCTCCTTTCCCAGATCCTGTAATTGCCTTGTTTATTGTAATCATTTATGCTCAAACCTTAGAAATTGATTTCACGATTTGATAACAATGAATGAAGCCTTTTCCAACCATTTTCTATTATATTGATCACAGATATTGAAAGCGATAAATCCTCCATAAAACATGTCACACCGTTGGTTTTCAGAGATTGAAAACAAGCCATTTATTGTTATTATTAGAGTAACTATTTAGTATTATGGCCACTTGATCTTTTCTGATGAGAATTAGTGATAAAGATGTCATGCCAACGATGCTATGGAATGGTTTTTATTTTTTTGTAGCATTTCCCGTTTTCATTTAGTTGGAACCTATGTACTTACCTGTTATGAACTGGTTTTTGACGATAGAAGGAGACTTGAAAAATTGATGCTAGCAAATAGGAAGTTTGTGATAGATCTTGTAAGTTTTAGCCTTCTTATTTTTGTATCCCGATTTGTGCATCAGGTGCGTGTATGTTTATTGTTTTTTAGAATAGCAAATAGGCAATTTGTGGCATGTTTTTACTTTTCTGACTTCTTATGTCTGAATCCTGGTTTATGTTTTACTGTGAATAATGAATAGAGATTTTTACTAATCATGTAATCTCTACTCTGTTATTTTCAGGCAGTACATGCTCCTAATCTAACACAGCCGCCCCCTTCCGATTGGCAAGAGCATATGGCATCTGATGGGAGAAGGTAATCTATGTTATTTTCATTTTTGGTCTGAATTTATAATTTGTTTACGGGCCTTACATTCTACTTTTCTCTTGACACGATTATCAAATTATGGATGTTGTAGTGGTTTGTTATTTCTGAGTTAACTTTCCAATTCTCTTTACTTAATTAATCCTTTTTTCATCAGATATTACTTCAATAGAAGTACTAGACAATCTAGTTGGGAGAAACCTTTAGAATTGATGACTCCACTGGAGGTGAGTCATATTGCTGACTGGTTACCAGCAGCTAGAACCCTCATAGTAGTTTTCATTGTGCTTCTGATCATGATCTCGAAATGTTTTTACGTATTTGCCATTTATGGATGTTTAGAGTTTTAGGTTTTTGCATGTGCATGGGCTGAAATTGATCACAACTGTTTTCCACGAATTGTCCTTTTATATGCATGTGCTTCAACTGGTTTGTAGATGTCATGGCAAATCTGGAGAAATTTTACGACTGCTCTATAAGCTCACTTTGAAGACGGGGTTTCAGTTTCACAAGACAGGCAATAATTGTATTTATATCTTGTTTTTATCTTTTAGTTGGATGTGTTTAGAAGATGCCAAGCAGTGATTGTTGCCTTCCCCTATATTATGCATTCTCCTTGGTGGAATTTTAGAATGAGCTCCATTATGGAGGCAGTTTAAGGTTTCTGTCAGTTGTTTGATTTTCATTTTTCTTCATTTAGTTTCTGTTATCTTTCCTTCTAAGTATATAAGTCTTTATATGCTATGGTTCTTATAACATTGAAGGCAATAACAGAAACAAACTAGTCTTTCTGTGTATTTGCATGTATAACCTGTGCACATGCATTCTTGTGTGTGCAAGCACATGCAGCATATGTATGGGGTTTGGCTGAAATTTGTCTACATTTGCTTTTCTTTTCCAATTCTTACCTGCAATATGGGATCAGTTTATAGAATCATTTACTCTCATGATCCACCTGTTTTGGTGTGTAATTGGCTGCAGCAGGGCAGGAAATTTTGCTTACAGACATGTAAAAATCTCATCATGATGATGAGAAAGATGACATATATTTCGAATTGATTGTCCCTTGATTTTCTTTCTTAAAATGTGACCTTCTCTAAGAAGCTTGTATAATGTCAGTTTCCAGTTGACTTGGTCATTTTCACTGTTGACTGCTCTTTGCCATGATTTTGACTGTCAAATTACTTGACTTCTATCTTTCACTTAACCATTGTTGTCACTGTAATAGAGAGCCGATGCATCAACTGTTTGGAAAGAGTACACTTCTGCAGATGGCAAAAAGTATGTTACAGATAGCTTTCTTTTTTTTATTTGATATTTTCCCTTAGTATGTGTGTTAATTTTACAGTTTTTACCCCTTTATATTCGTTGTTAATGTGCCAATTGCTTTTGCAGGTATTACTACAACAAGGTTACAAGGGAATCTAAATGGACAATTCCAGAGGAGTTAAAGGTTTCTTCTCATGGCCTGTTATTTACTTTTTTTTTTCACTTTTGTTTATGTTCTCACTTTGAACTATACTTGCTTCCAGCTGGCTCGTGAGCAAGCTCAAGGAGAACTTACTCAGGGTACACAATCAGAAATGACTTCAACTTCTTATGCCCCTCCTGCTACTTCAGCTGAAACACATGCTGGAGTTAGTTCAGTTGGGCCCAGCACTTCAGCCCAACCTGGGACAGTCTCGAGTCCAGTTGCTGTGACACCCATCTCTGCCTTCTCTAATCCTTCTCCTATTACGCCTTCGGGGTCATCGGTTGCTCCTGGTGTACAATCTTCCATGGCACCGGGGTCTGTTGGAGTGCAACCTGCTGTGGTAAATGTGTCCCCACTGCCTGCTTCTAATGTGGGGAGTACTGGTCTTCCCTCTACTTTGGTCAACACAAATACAAAATCAGTGTATGGATTTATTCCTGTGTTATTACTTTACTATTTATCTTTATAGGAGTTATATCATGGTTTCTAATTCAAGTTGGTCTTGCATGGTATGAAAAATGACAGAGGTAATGAAAATCAGGCACCTCAAGATATTGCAAGTTCAATCGATGGAGCTTCTAGTCAAGATATTGAGGTAATGCTCGTCTTAATGGTGTTTGAAAATTTTCATTCCAACTGAAGTTTAAGGTTACATAATATGGAAAAATTGAGGTAATGCTCGTCTTAATGGTGTTTGAAAATTTTCATTCCAACTGAAGTTTTAAGGTTACATAATATCAATTTACTTATCTTTCTAGAGAGCTTGCATGTGAAGAATGCAAGCCGGTTTTTAACTAGTGTCAGAGTTCTTTCTGGCAGGACGCGAAGAAGGGAATGGCAGTTGCTGGTAAAGTCAATGTGACTCCTTCAGAGGAGAAAGCAATTGATGATGAGCCATTGCTGTATGCCAGTAAGCAGGTACTGACATTTGATTTTATGCCTTTGTCTGATGTGCTCTCTCTCTCTCTAATATGAAAAGGTTATTTCTGCATTCTGTTAGGAGGCAAAAAATGCATTCAAATCACTCCTGGAATCTGCAAATGTCCACTCTGATTGGACCTGGGAGCAGGTAGCATGACTATCCTGTTTTAAGATATCCATAGTATATTGAAAGAGAAGCGTGCAAAACTTGAGATTTTATTACAGGTAATGAGAGAGATCATCAATGACAAAAGATATGGCGCTTTAAGAACACTAGGTGAGCGGAAGCAAGCATTTAATGAGGTAAGGGTGTAATGATTATAACTACTTAAGAGGTTGTGCACAATCTTTATTGTGTTAATGTGTGCTGGGTATGCATTACTCTGTTATATTAGAGCCAGTTCAAATGACTGCATGACAATCCAGATTTGCATCAAGATTACTTCCCATCACATTGTGACCTAAAGCTAAACATTTGGTTTATTTATAGTACTTGGGCCAAAGGAAAAAGCTGGAGAATGAAGAGAGGCGCATAAGGCAGAAAAGGGCTCGGGAAGAATTTACGAAAATGCTGGAAGTATGTTGGTTACAAGTCATACTTGATTTTTACTTTTTGTTGATACAATCTATGATCTGAATAACAAATTCATCTTTGGTCTTTTGTATAGGAGTCCAAGGAACTGACATCAACAATTAGATGGAGGTCTACTTCTTCCCTCTGTCATAAATATATGATTCAGTCCTTTTTACGTGTTAATATATGAATGGATATGGTGAAAGATCTGCATGTTCAAATGGATGTTTTTTTCTTGATCAGCAAAGCTGTAACTATGTTTGAAAATGATGAACGATTCAAGGCTGTTGAACGAGCTAGAGATCGGGAAGATCTGTATGAGAGCTACATTGTAGAACTTGAGAGGAAGGTAACAGTTTTACTTTCATTTTTCATTTCTAAGGCATGCACACTTCCGGATGTAGATATTATACTGAAGAGTTAAATTCACTTTAGACCCCTGAACTTTAGGTCTAAAATCAGTTTGATACCTCATCTTTTTTTTAAATCAGTTTGATACCTAAACTTTCAAAACGACATCAATGTCGACTAAAATTTGAATTCCACACCAAAGATGACGTCATATGCTGAATTCTTCCAAAAAATTTAACACCTACCTCCCAAATTTAACAAAAAATTCGTCAATTTAACACCTACCTCCCAAATTTAACAAAAAATTCGTCCAAAAAACAACAACCTCTCAAAAACTTCCAAAAAATTAGATCAAACCTCCAAAATTATTTGAGAAGGAACACGGCAGATTGAACAGTGCTCAGCCATGAACTTCAAAATTATCTAAAATTATTTTGAGTAGATTATTTGAGTGGATACCTCGATCGGAAAACAACAACCTCTCAAAAACTTCAGCATATGACGTCATCTTTGGTGTGGAATTCAAATTTTAGTCGACATTGATGTCGTTTTGAAAGTTTAGGTATCAAACTGATTTAAAAAAAAGAAGAGGTATCAAACTGATTTTAGACCTAAAGTTCAGGGGTCTAAAGTGAATTTAACTCTATACTGAAATTATATTTGATCTGAAATTCATCAAAGATTCTGACAACCAATTATAAGTGGAGAATTGACACTGCAGGTTTTGTTATGTATTAAATGTCAATGATTCACAATTTGGCCACTGAGTAAGATGTATTGAGGATGAATCTTTGAATTTTGATGTTATTCTTCTTTTTCCAGTTTTACCTCAATATTTAACTAAGGTTGCTACATATTGCCTTACTGATTATTGCACTGTTCTTCCTAAATGGAGATATATGTGGACCTTGAAGTTATTTTTGAATTTTATATTATTCTTATCTTTTCAGTTTTGATCAACAATTAATGAATGTTGTTACATATTTCCTTAATGATTAATGTTTCACTGTTCTTCCTATGGATCTATATGCCTACATGTGGATCTTAAAGTTTTTAAGTTTTGTAACTCCATATTAAGTATGATTAGAATAGTACTATTTCAATGCATCCCTAACCTTGATAAGTGCTACTGAAGATCAAACAGCTACCAAGAACATTTCCATATATTATACTACATATTGGCACTTGCTAGATTATAGTACATCTAACTGATCTAAGCAATTAGCGAAAAGCATACTCTTAATTTGTTTAGCTCTACATGAAAGGGAGAAAAGCATTTAACTACGAGCTATACTGTGAATTGGTTGCCATACGTGTGCATCACTTTGTCACCTTCCCAAGTGGACTGCTTAATTAGGCAGTTGTATGTAATCAAGTTTGCCATTCTTACTGCTCAAGTTGCAATATTTAACTTCAGGAGAAAGAAATTGCTGCTGAAGAGCATAGGAGGAATATATTCGAGTACAAGGAATTTCTGGAGTCGTGCGACTTTATTAAGGTAAATCTTGTAATATTAATGGATATATGTATTTGTTGTGATTGCTCTATGGATATCCTTTTTCATGATTGCCGTGCACTTGTAGGTGAACACCCAGTGGCGTAAAGTTCAAGATCGCTTAGAGGACGATGAGAGATGCTTGCGTCTTGATAAGTTTGACCGCTTGCTTATTTTCCAGGTAGATCACATAATATATGATTCATTGTATGTGTCTTTGAGACTTTGGTTGTTCCTATATGCTAAAAATGTATCATGGTTTGTGGCAGGACTATATTCGTGACCTTGAGAAGGAGGAAGAAGAGCAAAAGAAGATACAAAAGGTATGATTTGCATGAAGGCATATTACTTTTCTTAAGGTTTTTTCTTCTTATATTTTTGTTTCACTAAATTCCAGGAACAATTGAGGCGGACTGAGAGGAAAAACCGGGATGAGTTTCGCAAGCTTCTGGAAGAACATGCTGCTGACGGTACTCTTACGGCTAAAACTCAGTGGCGCGATTACTGTACGAAGGTGCTACACTTTGAAATTTTGATAATATATGAAGGAGAGCTATATATTACATTCAAATGCAACAGTATAGGAATATTGTATGCATTAGAAGCTCGTTTGAAACTTATTCATGTCTTTGGATTGATTGTAGGTCAAAGACTTGCCACAGTACGAAGCTGTTGCTTCAAACTCATATGGTTCTTCAACACCTAAAGATTTGTTTGAGGATGTTGCTGAAGATTTAGAGAAACAGGTCTTTTTCTCGTCATTTTACACCAAATTCTGACTCATTTATTATTGAACTGAGAACTGGATTCAATTATTAGGCCCTAGAATAGCAAACTTACTATGATTTGTACTGGTTCAACTTTAACTAGAACCTCAGTGGACATCACTTTGTTTGTGACATTTTACTTTCACTTGTTGGCAGTTTGTGGAAGATAAAGCAAGTGTAAAGGATGCAATGAAGCAAGGGCAGGTAAGATGTTATGAAATTGCTTGGCATTTTTAAAAGCATGTCATTTATCTGATGAATATTTATCCCCACAGATTACAATGGTTTCCTCATGGACATTTGAAGAATTTAAGGCTGCTGTTGTGAATGAAATTGGCTCCCCATCAATTTCCGAGCTTAATTTGAAGGTAACCATAACCTACAGACTTACCTTTTTATTAATTTTTTTTCTGAGTTGAACTATACAAATTATTGTCATTTGCATATGTGAAATCGGAAGGTCCATAATACTTGATTTGAGAGTGTTATAACGGTTCCTGACATATTTCCTTCATCTCTGCTTGAACGAATTTAAAGTGGTTTGTGTGTTGCATCAAATTATGTCGAAATTGCTTTTTGTTGATAACGTTGGCAGCTGTATCACTCCTGGTTGGGAGAAAATATACATGCTTTTTGGTTTGACGGTAACTGTAAACCTACTCACTTTCCTTTTTAATAATTTTTCCTTTTTGTATCACTCCTGGTTGGGATAAAATATAAGTAACATGCTTTTTGGTTTGACGGTAACCGTAAACCTAGGCACTTTCCTTTTTATTAATTTCTTCCCTTAGCCACACATTTTTGTCCATTTGAATTTTTTTTGGTCAACTGAAATTTCAACAAGCCCAAGACTAGAGAGATACATGCACAAAAGGCAAGCACATACAAACAGATGGCTTAATTTGTATGGACATGATGCAAAAGCTCAATGGTTAGTGGCTAAATGCTGAAGGATCTGAAAGATGACAGTAATTAACTGAAGTGCTTCATTGCCTTCTTTTCATTTGGCACATTGAATACAGGAAATGCTGTCGTTTGTATCACACTCAATTCATGGATGAAAAGATGAACCTTGTTTTGTCTTTAAATCTGTTAAATACCAACTTTGTTTGGTGACTCTTCACGACATTCTTATGGCTAATAAAACTAGTGTGACTTGCACAATTACATACTGTGCAGCTTGCCAGTTTACTAATGATTTTATTTCTTGAAGCTTGCTTACGAGGATATATTAGAGAGAGCCAGGGAGAAGGAGGAGAAAGAAGCAAAGAAACGTCAACGGATTATTGATGATTTCCATGAGCTTTTGCACACATTCAAGGTCTGGTGGCACTCTAACAGACGAACTGTTAACTATTGTGAGATAATATCAATAATTGAATTATTGTTTTGCCTTGTAGGAAATAACTGTTTCTTCTAGCTGGGAAGATTGCAAACACCTTTTTGAAGAGACCCAAGAATACAGGTCTTTCTGTTCATAACATGGATCCCATTTTTAAGTTTTCTTAAATTGCTTTGAATGGATTATTTCATTCTATTATTATTTTATTTATATATGTTTTTTTTCTGCCTACATTATTTTCAGATCAGTTGGGGATGAGGACTTTGGAAAGGAACTTTTTGAGGAATATATTACAAGTTTACACGAGAAGGCCAAAGAGAGAGAAAGGAAGCGTGAGGAGGAAAAGGTGTGGCTTTTTTTATAAGCTGTGGCTATCATTATACTTCATTAGTAGCTAAGACCTTCAGCCACATGGCATTTTAAAATTTGATCTCAAAGATGAAGTGTGTGAAAATGATTCTAGTGTGATTAATTGATTCACGCTGACTAATAAAGATGCTTGTGTGGTATATAATTTGGTATCTGTTTTCATGACTAACCTGTATGCTGCTCTAAAGAAGTTCCTAGTCCCCATTCAAGGACAGAATGTGTGGTCAGATTTTCATAACTTAAATTGAAAGCAGATCATTTTGGCAATTGAGTGAATGAAGAGATTTTGAAGGATTGCATTTGGTTTGTGGTTTATATATACTAGTTTGGAACCCTTTCCCCATGATCATGGCTTCCCTGTCACAATGATGAATTCGCTGTTCTAGATCCACCCAAATTATCGTTCCCCTGCCTGACATGGTGTGAAAATGTTGACCATCTCTTCAGATACCTTACTCAGGTGGTAGAATTTAGTCAGGGTGTGTTCTGAAATATATATATGCTGGCTTGATATCTAATGTTTTGGCTTTTTCTTCAAGCACATGTAGAAATTCTAAAAGAAAATCAGTATTGGTCATTGTTGTATGCTAATATCAGGAATTTGACATTCTTCTTGTCTCGGTCTTATCCTGTGCAGGCGAAAAAAGAGAAAGAAAGAGAAGAGAAAGAGAAGCGGAAGGATAAGGAGAGAAGGGAGAAGGATAGAGAACGTGAAAAAGAGAAGGGAAAGGAACGATCTAAGAAGGATGAAACAGATAGTGAAACTGTTGACATGACTGATAGTCATGACCACAAAGAAGATAAGAAAAGGGTGAGAGACAAAGATAGGAAGCACCGGAAGCGGCATCAACATTCCATTGATGACGTGGGTTCTGATAAGGATGAGAAAGAGGACTCTAAGAAACACAGACATAGTAGTGACCGCAAAAAATCAAGAAAAGTATGTGAAACTTCTTTTATGATGTATCTGGTTTAGACATTTTAGCTATTTAAGAAAAAGTAATTTTTATTTCCTGATGTTTTATTGTACGTAGCGTGCATATACACCTGAATCTGACAGTGAAAATCGACATAGAAGACATAAGAAAGATCATCGAGACGGTTCCAGAAGAAATGGTGGATATGAGGAACTTGAAGACGGAGAGGTCGGTGAAGATGGGGAAATTCAGTAGCCCTGGTGGAAGGTGGGGAATTCAGTAGACCTGCTATTCTATCTTTACATATGTGAGCTTTTGTGGCTACGCATTTCACGGATTAGGTATTGCAGGTCAAACCAATTTTTTTGTTTAAAGCAGTTCTCATATTTCAATTTACTTAAAAAGGATGGATATCTAGGATTTTGGGGTTTTATACTCTGCTGCTAAAAGCAAGTGTAAAGGATCAAATACGTGCAACTTTCACTGCAGTCGATTTTAACTGAAGCGCAAGGATTTGCCCCGTTCATTTGTACCAGTAAAGTTTGTTCATATATTAGAAATGAAGATTTATGGTTTAGCATCATGTTTTTACTGCATGACAGAGTGGTAATTCTTGTGCGATCTTGGAAGCGTAATGGAGCCTTTTGATGGCTTTCTTCCGTTGCATGCATACTGGGCACGTTTGGTTTGAATGCGAACTTTCAAAGTTCTTTTTTTGTTCCTTTTTTTTCTGGGCCAAGTGATGTTTGCTTCACGAATGTAGAGAATGGAGGCAGAATAATTCTTGATATAGAATGTCACCAATGGTAATCACTTTACACATGTAATTAACCAAGGGGTAGATATTGCATGGAGTAAAACAACACTACAACCAACAAATTTGTTTTCCAATTGTGGTGAAAAGTAATTGGTAAGGAAATTTGATGCGAGTGGCTTAGTAAACTATGCAAGTTGGAAATCAGGGCGAGCACTCGCATCAAATTTGCTTACTTGTCATCTCTCTAACACAATCAAACAGAAGCTGCCTTGTCTGCTGCAACATCCTTTTGGATCTGTGTGAAGGATTTGATCTGATCACTGGCGCCAGCATTTCTGAAACTCCAGAAGTAGCTTTTGGCTTCTAATGGTGGCTGGAAAAGTAGTTCCCAAATAGAAGATATCATGGATTCCTCGATGACCTTGTTGGGTACTGTTTAATAAGCCAAAGCAGAAAATTGACCAAGTTAACATACAAGCATAGCTTACTATTAAGTTCTCAGTAGTCATAGTTTCTGAAGAGCTAAACCTGCATGAGAAGGTCTATCTTCTATTATTACTAGAGTTGAGACGTGTTCCTTAGACTGCTTCCTGTTCGATGACTCCACATTGAGCAGTGCTATCTGTAACAGCCTGCTGGTTTTGTAAGCAATCAAATCATAAACCATAAACTCTAAACCCTTATTATATCATAGCCGACGAATTTATTGCGTCTTCATCGCTTATGGTATTTAAATATTTTTTATTATATTGTAGCCGACGATAAATCTTTTTTTTCATCAGTTAAAATATAGACTAAAGCTAACAAAAAAAACTTTAGCTGACGCAATTTCTTTTTCGTCGGCTAAACTGACTTCATTGGTTAAAGTTAAGAAATTTATCCTTAACTTTAGCCGACATAATTATGGACTTTAACCGATGAATTAGAGTTTCATCGGCTTAAGTCTAATATAGCCAACAAATTTTTTTTTAGCCGACAAAAGCTTTTTTACTTTAACCAACGAAATTTTTCTTCATCAATCTGATTTTTTCTTTCATCAATCTGATTTTTTCTTCATCAATCTGATTTTTCTTTCATCGGCATAAGTACTTTCTCTGATAGTACCACATCTGCCTTCAATATTGACCAACTATGGTCAGGTATTTTAAAGGTTTGGCCGGGTTTGATACTTTGTAGTTTATCTCTTGCAATAGCTTAAGCAAAAGGCGGCAAACAATCACATTACCATCACCGGTACCTTTTATCCAGATGTGAGGTAAAAATGAAAATCCATTATATCCATATGACTCGAAAAGAAAAATTAACATTTCTTTTAACAGCTTGACTCTTTCCATTTTAACTCAGCTACCGACAATTAACTTCAGCATATCTCAGAACTATATATTTCCAGCACTTTGTTCTTTTTGATACATGTCTTCTAAGTATTTATACTATCAAGAAAAAGATGATCAAAGTAGTAAAGAGATCGCGACACAACAGTCCTGTATTGTGATAGAGAAATCGAGCATTCGAGCTAGCTAGTCAGAAACAGTCGCAACTATTAGACACTTCCAGTGCGTCCTCGACTCGTACATATCACAGACTTCAAAAAATACATCGTAATCTCTTTTACTTTTTCCTCCCTTTGTTTGTTTTCTTTTTCTTTGCAGGCATGGTTGAATAAGATTAACAATATCCAATAGACATTGTCTTTCTCTTTGGCTTATCTATTTCTTAAATTTCTTTTCTAATTTTTCTCTTAGCTTTGGTGATTTGACAGGGGCTACGAATCCAAAGTTCAAATCCATTCCCTGCATCTGGATTGATCGTAAAAGCCCTCGTGGCCCTTATGCTTCCGACCACTTGCTAATTCTCAGGCATATTGAACTAATCCATATGCGAATCCGAATTGTTTTCTCTATATCAATAATCGTGTTCGTAAGCTCTGAAATTATAACATATCAAGTATAATTATGCATGTAAATTAATTTCTTGGAATCTAGCACTACTTTCGGTCGTTTGCATGAACTCTACAAATTAAAAAACACCACCCTAGCTTGACTAGCTAATTGTATCAAATTATGACTAATTTCTTTATTTCCAAAATCAAAAGATTAAGTAACCTCAAACCACTTGACACTTGGACACCAATTCATGAATATCAGTGTTATAGAAAAGCAGTGGTCAAAAGATTTGGATGGTATATATGCATGCATATATAGATTACAGGGATGTACGTGAAGAACTAAGAATCTTCCACTCTTGTTCTTGGATGTACGCGGATTCTATAATTTGATCCCTTAATGCTAGACTGCTTTTGTGAATGGACGCGCGTCGAATAAAGTTAAACGTGGTGGTTGCTCTTGCTGATCGATACCAATGCTGAGAACCAACTACCACTATACTACTAATCTAATTAAAAGCTAAACTCGACCGAGTTAGCAAGATTTACGGCTATCATATATGCAGATAAAGATTTATAGCTCGCTGCAGTTGATGATCATAGACTAAGTTCACGACAAGTGTTGATTCCCATATTCAATTGATGGTACGTTTCAGGCTTTTCACTTAGTCGGTAACAACACAATACGTATAAGTTGGTGAACCCGACATACGTAACAATCACGAAGTTACAAACGATATGAAGAATCCGAGTAGTATTTTCGAGTTATGTTGGTTATCATTCGACAAGTTACGTATCATGAGCTGTGTGTATATCTCAAAGATGATATACGTTTTGATCAATATGTTCTTACGTACGTACTTACGTACATGTACATGATTATAGGCAAAGTAATAATAAGTGTTTGTCACGGTTATATATACATACAAATCACAGATATGAATACAAACACATGAATCGTTTTTTCTATTAGGGAAAGTAGCATACAAAGGAAATGGTGATGATTTGCGGGTCCGATAGACCAAAAATAATAGTATCACACAGTTGAACTTTTATAAAGTTATACGTGGTTCAGAATGCACGATCAAATAAAGCCAGTTAATTAGCTTCTTAAGCTCGAACCTTTACACAGCAACAACGAGAAACAAACATGCAGCTACAAAACCTTTCTAGCTAAATTATAATTTGAGAGACAGAGATCGCGGTCCAAAGTTTGCTGACCCATGATGATGAGAATTGTAACTTAATAGTAAAAAGTAAAAAACTAAAGCACTCGTAACTCATTTCCACTGCATTATTATTCCTCCAAGAAAAATATTTACACGGATAGGCACATCAAACACGGCCTTCATAGCTAGCAGATGCCTTTAAACCCTAGATTATATGCCCCATAAGATTAACTAGCTAGCAAGTTTAATTAACCAAGTCTGAAATTTCGGTCCAATTCATCCTCGTTTCGTTAGTTTTAGTTGCCATTTTAGACTTTTAGATCAAACTGTAAATGTTTAATAATTAATATTGTGACTGCTGCATCGTCTGCATGGCAACTAAACCCCGGTTCAGCTGCGAAAGTCTAGCCCACAGAGCTAGGGACTCAGCTTCCAACCGCTCATTTTCTATCCACGTTACGTGACACTTCTCAGAAACAAACCCTAACCGGTTCTTCAGCTCCCGGTTCTCCATTTTCAACCGGTTTGCCTCCTCCGTCAAGTCCTCCAAATGCCTCTTCTTTCTCCACCTGGACCGCCTCGCCGACTCCCGGTTCGACGTCATGCGCCTCCGCTTTCTCTCTTCCACCGAGTACATCTCACGGTTCGAGCCATTATCCGAACCGGAGTTCGGACTCCCCCAGGTCGATTTTGAGTATCCTTCTTGCTGCAGGGACAGGAGCTCCTCTATCAGCCCGGTCTTTTGGATCGGACAATGGAACTGGGCCGGCTCGTCGGCGCCGGTGAATAAAAACGACGAGGAATTACATGCAGTACCCATCATGATGATGATCACAAATGAAGAAGGGGGAGAAGGGAAGGAGGAGAGCGGAGGGGACGAGTATTTATCGTTGAAGGGGAAGACACACGTGGGATCCACCAGAGCAAAAGTTTGGAAGGCGAGGGTAGATTTGTCCAATAAAAGTAACCCTAAGCACCCACTTACGAAAAATAATAGTACCTAATAATGATGGTTAATTAGTTTAATAATGATGGTTTTGGTTGGTAGCCCTCAGGTGGGCACCCACAGTGGAGATTAGCTTAGCTTAATCATGAAGAATCAAACAAAATTGTATAAAGAACAATTATCTAAACGTTAAAGTTTATAAACGTTAAAGTATAACGGTGTGAGAGACTGCGCCGATGTCGTATCACTCGTATGGAGGACGCAATTGAAAATATAACGGAGAAAATTAAGTTTCAAACTTACTTGTATGTTCTTAACAAAAAAAAGGAAATTCTTGAATGCATGGTTATTTACACGACACGATTTTAGTTATTTATAATAATTTATATATTTGATCACTCATGTATTAATATTATATCTGCTAATCTTAACCGTTCACATATGTCGTGTACATATATGGTCGTGTAATGAAGATATTCCGAAGAAAGACATATAATACAAACTTGTTAATTCAGAATTAGTGTTGGCAATATAGTTTAAAAGTGAAGTAGATCAAAAGCTCTACATATTGGTCAAATTACAAAATACGGCAAATGTAAGTTATTGTTTATTTTGGCACGTTAGTCGGTTTGTGTTTTTTTATCTATTTAAAAAACATTCAATTAAAATCTATTTGAACACCGAATTTCATTCAGTTAAAAAGTCATTCAGCACCGTATAAAACTTTAACGCGAACATTCTTTCGTTATCTTACCAAAATTAAAGTAATTTACCTTGCTTTTTATCTCATCAACAAGAAGATTCTTTCAATCCATCACCGTCTATACTCAACATAATCTAATCCCCACTTCACGTACCGTGAAACCTGAAATGCATGTTAGCAATTTTGGTAGTTTTCTTGGTTGGAAGTTTATTAAGGCCTTGGCAACGATCAGTAATTCCAAACCAAATTATAAGTGGAGACTAACATGCACATGTTCTGATGTTTGTTGAAGCTTTTTAACCCGTCTAGGAATTTAAAGTGTTTCATGTCGCCCTCTTAAGTTTGCACCCTCAAAATCCAAAGTAGGCTTCATGTGCATCAATGTTTTGAAAAGGATGATGCCACCAACTTTTAAGATCCTCTATGTTTAGTTTATGGCCTGCAACTGCTTTGCTAGTGGTCTTCTTCCTCTAGAAACCACCTGCAACATGCCCAACACGACCTTGTTTCATTCGATTCAACAGTAACGAAATGGTATAGTGATGGTAGGTGACAAATCAGTCGTGTAAACTGAAACCAACGGCCGCCCCATGATGTGTTCCCTTTAGAGTAGTAGAAAATGAAGAAGTTCTAATAGAAAATGAAGGTAATATCATCCGATTTAGATAGACAGACAACATTTTCTGTTTCAGTGGTCTGGATTTGCATTCCTTCTACGCTCACAAATCAGATAGCGTATTAGGCATATAAGAAAAACACTAGCTATCAGCCTAAGATTAACATCAGGGTAATACAAAGTGCTTCCACTGACCAATATACAAATGTAGAACTTTAGTGTTCCCTGAACCTGGAATTAAAGTATGATGCTGCTTTGTTTTGTTGTATGAAACAGAAAAGTGGTCTACAACACATTTTACAACGGCCCTTAGCCCAGTCTGATTTCCAATCTACGCATTTATCACAGGGTGGGTGAACATCTCCATTTGTCTCATGTTTTCCTCTTGGAGGTGCATTGTCATTTCCGATATTCATTGCCACTGAAAACATACATAAGATGCCCCGCTTACAAGTTCACTGGTGGAGTCCCCTGAATTTCATAAACCTGGAGTTTTAGTACACTCTTCACAAGCACGGTAGATAGTAATCAACTAATCTGCTTCTAGTGTGCATGATTACATTTTGTTCATTACCAAAAGAATGAAGAAAGAAACTGAGAGAAATAGGTGTTTTAGTGATTAAAACAGAAGAGTGCTTCCCAACGAGGAATAATTAACTACCAAAAGTGAATCTTTTTCATTTATCAGAAAATGGAAATAAACTGACCTTAAAAAGAAGATCATATGCAATGTGTTCCCACGGTAATGAAATAGACATCAAGCAGCATTTGAGAGGGATCATCTCCTCATCAAAACTATGGCTTGAAGCAGCAGCCGCATAGGCATTCTTTGCCGCAACAGATGCCACGGAAGCTGCTTTACGAACCATAAAGCCAATCCCAAATCCTCTCTTAGATGTAACAGGTGAAAAAGGACCTGCATCTTGCTGGCTCTGATCTGATAATGATAATATAATATATAATTTCAGCATTTGACACTAGTGCTTTCAATATTTGATGAACTATTTACTATATTCAACTTCTCACAAAACAAGGAATCATAAAACTAGATTCAATTTCTGACTGCCACAGAAGTAAATCACATACCTGCAACGCCAGAAACAGCCACTTCAACTTCCCCACGGCCTCCAGGACCTTTCATGTACAGTCTATCTTGTTTGCCAGGGGACTGAGCAAGTGACAAAAGGTTCCCAAATTGAGACTTGCCAGCTGTATATGAGAGACATGAGTTAAAAGAGCAACTCACTTCCACCCAATAATTTGGGAGGGGGGGCAATGCCTTGATAATATTGATGTATCCAACATAGTTATAATGCATTTTCAAGTAAATCAGTGATTATTGAGGTGAACACGTGTTAAATCGTTAATTACAATCAAAATACTTTATCAAAGAATCGCCAAATGAAACCAGAAGTAGAGTGAGTTCATAAACACTTCAACATATTTCAGTTAAAGTTATCACGCATACGAAAATTATCTGCATAAGTGAAAGTCAAAAACAACTTCTTAAAGCAATGAATAAGAAGAGTAATCAAAAAGTTGTGGGCAAAAGACAAATTTAAGTATGAACCAAACTAAGATCATCTTAAGTGAAAGGTAGTGTGAGCCAAATGCATATAACATGAGGTTATGTGTAAGAAAAACATACCATCATATGCATCTCGTACCATTTGATAGCTGACAAATCCCGAAAAAAGAGTTAGCTGCAATCATAGGAACCAGAAATCAGAAGGTCTAAGGAGTAGTTCTTCAACTAACAGAATGTGTGTGACCTTCACCAATCAATTATTCTGGCATGTGAACATAATTTAGAGAAGAACCTTGGAATTTTTGGCCTTTACAGAACTAATGTCAACCTTCAAAGAGGAAGTATCACTAGAACTGCAATCATCAGGCTCTTTTTCCGTGGGAAATGCTGCCCCATCATGTGCATTGAGTATTACACAATAGCAATGGTCTGTTTCAGTCAATACCTGAAAATCAGAAAACAAAATCACTTCTTGCAGCATACATTTTAGATACATCGCAACACAATACAACTGAAAAACTAACAGGTACTAACATTCAGAAAGATATAAGATTTGAATAAGGAAAAGAAAAAAGTCGTTCAAACAGGCGGGTTCTTCATATTGACTGATTGGTGATTACGGCAAAGTGACCAGTATGACATAACACCAATTCAGTCTGGTAACCATGTTTTTGACCAGTAACTTTTGATATCACAAGTCTAAATGACCTCATGCCCACAACACAGAAAATAGAAGATTCTTAGTTCTTACCACAGCATCAAAAGTGGAGTCAAAGTCATCAACTGCAAAACATATATCTGGATAAGCAGGTGTTGTCTCCACTTCCTATATAAATGTCAGAAAAGTATGAGAATGAAGTGGAAGATAAAGCTTATGGTTCAGTGATATCACATTAACCAGAAAGTAACTAAACTTGCCTTTTGTGAGTCCAAATGAAAGTTGACACGGCTGGGAGATGCGTAAACAGTCTTTACTACCTGTAGAGAATTCCATGAGGGGGATTCTAGAATCCTACATTATATTAAACGCTTTGTGCTGATGAAGAACCAAATTATGTTATATATGAAGAAAAAACAAGGACTTGGTTTCCTTCATTTGAGTTCCTGCGGCAGCAGACAATCTGGTTTTGCATGAGAAGGTCCTCAAGTCCTGCTTCATGGGAAACACATCCCATCCTTTCTTTTCTTCATAAATGCCATAATTTGATCGCCGCATTTCCATCAATATAATTGGAAAAGTAAGACGCGTGTGCAAACCTTGTATATTGGAGATAATGGTTTGTCTTGCTCTGCTTGATGATTCAGAAGGTCCTGATGACTAAAAACCAAGACTTAATTTAACTTCTACCATTGCTTAGCTCTGGTGAAAAACAAATGATACATGAATATTCCACCAGAATTTACACAAGCACGCCTATTAGAGTCATTATTCCTTATTCTACAATTTTGGGAAAGTTTAATTCAGAAAAACTATAATCAGCAGTAGAAAATACTGTAAAAACAAAATCATATTCACTGAAACACCTGAACTGTTCTATCTCTATCACTCAAATGGCAACACATTCATAGTTCTATAGTAGTCAATTAGGATTGCATTCCCAGAAAAGTACACGAACACGCACAATTTACACAGAAAGATTATCAATCCACGGCTAAAAAACAAACATATACCAGTAAACAATAATGTGGGCAGATTACAGGACCAAAACACAATGCAATTCATTACGCAATGCCAGTAAAATTACCTGCAAATAGCAACTGTGACAGTAAAATTAGTGTGGGCAATCAAATTCAAGTGAAACGAGCGCCTCCAATCCACCTCCAAAGCTTTTTCACTTATCAAGTCATGCAACTGCACCAAAAGAAATTGAACTCCAATTAGTTTCGAATACCAGAAGCTTTCGAAAATTGATTAACGCGGTTTCAAAACGGATTGATACCTTAGGAGCCCACCTGCGCACAAAGTAAGGCGACACGTCGTCGCTGAAGCCCTGCGAGCTCTGCAAAGCAATTGCAATGTGAATCAAAATGAGCAAAAACAAACAACTGAAGAGGTTATAGTTGAGAGAGAAGGAGAGTACCAATTTCCTGACGAAGAAGACGAGATCGTCGTCCTGGCGGCGCCGCGAGTCTTTGCCGCAAAGGAAGTACAGATCGAGGACGTCGTGCCAGAACCGGGGGTCCATTTCGACATCGGAGGCGTCGACGACTGTTTTTCCCAGCAAGGTGGAGTGCTTCTTCACCATGGTGAGGAGCTCGCATCTGCAAAAACGACGCCGCATTGGAATCGGAGAGTTTAGTCAACATGGGAGTGCAGGTTACGTACCTGGAGGGGGTTTCGTCACCGTCTCGGAGCATTTCCGGTTTAGGCTGGTTTGTTTCTCTCTCTAAAAAGAATCGGAGAGAGAGAGAGTGGTGGTTCAGTCGGCGATCTGAGGCTCACTGTTGCTGTCCATCTTGGAGCAACCGTGTGGGACACGGAGAGGGAAGTCCTTCCTATGCGTTGGAATTTTTCGGTTAGATATCTAATTTTATCTTAACGTGCTATTGAGCAAGAAGGTCGTTGTAGTATAGTGGTAAGTATTCCCGCCTGTCACGCGGGTGACCCGGGTTCGATCCCCGGCAACGGCGAATTTTACAAATTTGATCCTCTTTTTTGGGCCCATAACGAGTTTGAAGGCCCAAGTAATTTTATGTGGGCTTCCCATCTGCACAGCAGCACTGGCCCAAATTTATGAAGATGCTGTATGGAAAAGCTTAAGCAATAAAAAATACAAAACCAGAAATATATTATTTGTTTCACTTGGGGATTTGCCTTATGCCAAAAATACCGACCAGGTTGCACAGATAGGATTTTAGTGAGTGGATTAACCTTTTGTTTGGATGGTGGCGTCTAAAAATAAGATTACAAAGTAGATGATCCGTTGTTACAGTAAGTGACAGTACTAATGATGCCGTTAGACGTGACATCTCGACCATTAACAAGGTGGATCATGATCTTATGGCTATAAACAAGTCTCTTTTATATCTAATACTCATCATTTGGTCAAAGCTTACTGCATATACAAGGCTTGTTGTAGAAAATAGTCTCGCAAAAGTAAAGAGAAAAGATAAGTAAAAGAAACTTTTGCGTATGAAATAACATCATGGTTCATGTTCATGATTAGAAACTATCTATCAGCTGGTTAGTTAAGGTGTTTAACTAATAACTTTGAGGTCACAAGATCAAATCTCATAGACATATGTAGGGTGTGAGTTATTAATAAAAAAGTTTAAAAAAATGTTCATGATTAGAAACAAAATGACAGCATGATTAATCACATGTAGAAAAAGCATCTTGAATATAAGAATAAGAAAAAATGATCTAAACAGTGTTTCACATTTTACAAAAGTAAAATTTTAGTATCTCACATTTAAAAAACTTCAAAACGGTGTCTCATATTCTTATCCCGACTGAACAATGATATCCAAAACCGTTGATTTCCTTAAACAAACTAACGACATCCATATTTTTATTGTTAAATGACATTTTTACTCTTATATATTATTTTCATTCTTTTATCTAGAAATATTTTCTTCTCCAAATATTAATAACAGAGAAAAAATTCAAGAACGAGACTCCGATCGAACTTCGTCGTCCTTCTCCGCTGCAACAACTTCGTGATTTACTTAATTTCAGTTCAAACTGATAGATGCTAAAGTATTTGAAACGTGAGATATATACTAAAATTTTGATTGTGAGATATTTTTTGAATCATTTTTTTAAGTACAGAGTATATTTGCCCTTTTTACTTTCCAAATTCTACAGCTTTTCTGCTATTAATTTTTCATAATTTCAAAAATATTACAGTAGAAAATAGAAGATCATGCCAGTTTTGACAGCATATATGCATCGATCAGATCATATATGATCAAGCAAATATAGCTTAACTTCAGCCCAGAAAACATATATATATAGCTGCTTCAGAAAAAGCTGTAGATCGAACTTGTACAATTCATTGATATAATCGCTTAATCAAAACCATAAGAATTAACAAACTTAACTCCATGACAACTCCAAGAAACCTCATAGATATAATTTAACTTGTAGTAATACCCTTCTTCCGTTTGCCGGCCGTCCTCCTCCGGCTAGTGACACTGTCACCACTATAATGTCGTTCAATATTCCCATCGTGAAAGATCAACGGCAAGTCGTTGCAGTCGTCAGTGGCGTCGTCGTGGGTGGCGATACGTATGCAAGAGCAACGCTTCATGGAAGCGAAGAAAGCAGCTGAGATACTGTTGATGAGCCACATGCCAACCCCATCAACCTTGCCACGACAGCCCAAGGCTCGGACCTTCGGAGTAGAACTTGACCGGAAGTTGAAGAAGTTAGAGCAGTTGGAGGAGGAGGTAGTGGCAGCCATGGATGTAGAAATCACATAGTGATGAAAGAGGTGGAGAGATTGAGAAGGCCAAGCTCTAAGTGTTTAAGGTGTGTAAGGGGACCTATAACAAGGGTTTGCAATGATGATTATGAGATGAGTTTCCAATATAGGACCTAGGAAAAATTGGAATTACGACTATGTCCTGGTTGGTAGTGAGTAGTGACATGCAAATTTGATTCACTATGGTGTCCTATGTGGTTGCTGGACTGTTGAGCCGTCTAACTAGTAACTTATTACATATGTATACACAATATATTAATGTTTTTTCTTCTTCAATATTTGAGTACATCAAATGCTGGATCTAGCTACCTCTGTATGAGTTTAAGGAATACTATTATGAATCCATCTAGCTTCCCTTCATTCTTAAGTTAGCAAAAATAAAACAGAGTAATCGTTTTTTTGATGAAAAATACATAAAATTAGATAATGGAGCTCTAGGGCATCCAGAATTTACAATATAAAACTGAGTAATAGTTGCAGGTTATAAAACCATTGACATTTAAAAGTTATTTGGTTTGGCATTAATATCTTTCCAACATATTGAATATCAATGTATAAATGTAGGATCACTCAGATAGTCAGATGAGAAAAGTGTACATGTATGTAACTGTATTCAAGATTTATCGATACTACTCATTTCTATTATTGTAACTTAAGTTCGTTCATCTATACATGTTAAAAAATTTTGGTAATGTAATTCATGTAATAATAAGAGTTGGCTAGTTACCAAATGTTAAATCGATAGAATAATTGGAAATATTTATGTGCAGCATAAAGCTAGCTAGGAGATGTAGGCGCAACCACAATTGCACACTAGAGCTATGATGAAAAAGAAACAGACTTTTTCATATAAGTATAATCTAGAGCAAGAGGCCATTTCATGATGAACATGTACGTAGGGGTATTGTTTTTCCAAAAGAATCACAGTATAATCACAAACGCGAATATGTTAAACCATGGAGGAGGAAGCAAATGATTACCAAGACTCGATCAAATGTGATGACTAATATCAAATTGCGTTTCATCCGATGTCTTAAAAATTGAAAGTTTTGGCGAAATTTCGTCTTTTAGATCTTTGAAATATCTTTCATATTTTAAGCATTTCTCGTTTGAAATTTTTAAAATTTTCTAAAATTTTCCGACATTTTTGATATTTTCAGATAGTTTCCTCAAATTTCCAATTTTTTTTAATTTTTTTGCCCAAAATTTTCTAATCCTCAAGTTAAAATTCAAACAATTACTTTGATCCCTTATTTTTTTACCCAAAAGTTTATAATCCACCATATATACCCTTAAGACGAAAATCTGGCAATTAATGCTTTATCCAATATATTTCATGTCTTATGGAGTGCAATCAAATGATAACTCGTGGTCACAGTCAGAAGCACAATCTTCCAATGGTTATAGTTATGGCCAAGGTTAAGCGATACTCAATGCATACTACAACTCCTAGTATGAAAACTATAAATGTCAGGTATCATTTACTAATTATTCTTCACACTACACTGAAGGCTCCACACAGAAAGATGATGAATATAGTGAAAATTTTGTACCTCATAGATCTTCTACGTGGTTTTAAAGTACTCATTTAACTGTTCAGCATTTACTTTTTCACTTTAAATAACTACAACTTCCTATAGATCAATATTTATTCAAGATTTTCTTTTCAAATATAGTACATAATATGGTAAACAAACATCTTTTAAAATTTCATTTAAAATTTTCATGTTTTTCTTCAAATTTCTGTTAATTTTCTCAATTTTTTACTACTATCGATATTTCCTCAAAATATCTGTTTTTCAGAATGTCGATATTTTCGTAATCGTCGAAATTTAATACTTGTAATCGTCGAAATTTAATACCTTTGTTTCATCATTTACACGAATCATGATCCAAAACCATTTCACTTTGTTATTTTTGAGAAAGGGTTAGTTGTGCAGCTGCCTTCAAGTTTCTATTAATAAAACTGTTGAATACAAAAGAGGCATTAAGTCTAAACTCCTGATTACAAAATAGAGATTTTCTGATATCACTGTCACAAAAACCTCGAAGTTGCCTAGTTTGCTCAAATGAAGGCATTCAATAGGATCAACATGACCAACCCAATTGTCGAAATGGGTTGTTGTTTATGTTGCTCTGCTTTTTGAAACTAAGAATTAAAGTGGTCAATATGAATCAAATAATTAAAGAAACATGCTTCAATTTGAGCCAATGCCCTTCAAGCTAAGTTTCCCAAACAAACCTAGTAATTATGTTGTATGAAACTTATCTAATTTCGTTAAGAATGTCATATGAAGTTGATTATGATCATCGAGTTAAAAGTATGAATCTTCAGATTTAGTTTGTTATGTAGACAAACTTTTGATCACTTGGGCTAATTTGAGGGCATCTAGGCATGTTCCGGTTTTACTCATCATCACTACTATGGAGTCGAGGATGGTGAAATAGTGGAGGGGTTGATGAGCTAGGGAGGAATGAATGAAGGTAGTGGTGAAACGTCATTAGACAGTATTAAATGGTTAGTTTTCAACTGTTTTAATGTTGGTCAAAAATTATTTTAACTACTAAAAATTGGTCATTTATTAAAATTTCTCGATTTTAAATGGAGAGAGAAAATCGTTTGTCGGCAAACTTACTTTCTGAATCTGAGCGGTAGGTCCGCATATAACGATTTTGAGGTGTATGACCAGCCAGAATACGAGATGTTTGGACCCATAGGTTGGTTTTGCCACGCTAACCTTATCCTAATGTTGGCAGGCCATACTCTTAGCCTTTGCATGCAGCAAGTTGTTTGTATCCAGCCCGTAGGACAATCTGAACATTTGCTGTGTTGACCTTGCAGCCCAAGACCCTCGGAAACAAGAGTGGAAGGACGTCGGCACTATGTAAAGGCGAGCCATTTTTTGGCCAGGCTCTAGTGTTGAACCGCACCCTAACCAAAAGTTACTCTGCTCTCAAATGGGCCGGCTCCGTGACTAAACTAGTAGTTTATACTATGTCCTTCCAAGGATGAATCTGCCAGCTGGGTTCCCAAATGATGCAGGCGGCTATCATTTTTCCATGGAAACAATGTCGGCCTTGAAACAGTTGATAGACCAGTAAATAGATTAGATCTGAACCGTATCGATCTAAATCTGAAATGTCTATCTTTAATGTTTTTTAGCATAGATACATAGGCATTAAAAACTGTCAACTTCATCAAATCATATTTTAGAGACAATTTAGATATGAATGTTTTTATTATTTAGATAATTATCATATTATTTAATATTTATTAATAATATTATAATTATAAAAAATATTATTTAATTATTTTTAAATGGATCCGGACCCTTAACGGATCGGATCAACCAAGATTCGGATCTGATCCATTTAGTAAATGGGTTAACGGATTTGGGTCCTTAACGGAACAACTGGTCAAATTTTTTATTAAAACTTGTTTAAAAACCACAGATCCGGAGCGGGTCTAGATAAGATCCGGTCCATTTACAGGTCTAACAGTTGGTGCGGCCACGCTTTTTAATTTGAGAGAGTATTCTATACACTAGTAAAAGACAAAAAAGTAGAAAAAAAATGAACAGTACATACATTTGACGGTGACAAGATTATCGGACGATGTGGATTAGACAGGTTACCGTTAGTGACTATGCACCGAATATTTTTTGTTTTAATTTTCACATATGCAAAGAAGAAAAAGAACAAAAACTATTCTATCATTGTTAAATTCCAGCCTCCTTGCCCTTTCGGATACGAGGCCCTCCCAACCTCTCCAATACCACCTTGCATGCTTGATTGCATTCTGCGCTAATCACTTCAACTTCAATGCTTCGGTTATGCTTATCTTCTGTGTGCGACTTATTTGTAATCCAACTATCTATCTAGATTCCCTTCTTCATTTGTGTTCTGTTCGGTGTGTTTTATCTGTCCAGACTTCGTTCTTTTGTTTGGTGATTTTTTTTGCCATGTGTCCTAGGCCGTAATGGAATCAGATTAGACCTTGCAAATTGCAAGGTATGCATTGTGCATTTTTGCTTCTTTCTGTACTGGGGTTCAAACTACTGGTGCTATCAAGTCTGGTTGAGTATTGATAGTTCCAAGAAGGATTAAATGCAATAAACATTTATAAGGAAATACTCATTTGAGGTATTAAATGGATTAAATGCCTAGTGTGGGCTTGATGAGTTTTTCTATTAGGTTTTTCAATAGAAAATATATTTATACATATATATATATATATTATTTAAAAGTCAAAGATGGGTCTTGGGAATTGGTTGATCTTCCTCCGGGGCAGAAACCAATAGGTCATAAATGGATTTTCAAACGGAAATTGAGACCTGATGGTACTATAGAAAAATACAAAGCTAGCATAGTAACAAAAGGGTATCGTCAAAAGGAAGGTGTAGATTTCTTTGATACCTATTCACCGGTAACAAGAATTACGTCGATTAGGACATTAATTTCTATAACGGCTGTTCACAATTTGAAAATACACCAAATGGATGTGAAAACTACGTTCTTAAATGGTGAATTAGATGAAGAAATTTACATGGAACAACCCGAAGGGTTTGTTGTTAAAGGTCAAGAGAAGAAGGTTTGTAAATTGGTGAAGTCACTCTATGGACTTAAGCAAGCTCTAAAACAATGACATGAGAAGTTTGATAATACACTATTATCAAATGGTTTCAAAATAAATGAGTGTGACAAATGTGTCTACGTTAAAGAATGTAATCATGCATATGTCATTATATGCTTATATGTGGATGATATGCTAATATCATGAGAACAAGCAAAGATGTGATCAATCAAACCAAGAAAATGTTAAATTCCGCTTTTGATATGAAAGGTATGGGAATAGCGGATGTAATTCTTGGAATTCAAATTCTAAAAAATTCGAATGGATACATACTTACACAATCTCATTATGTAGAGAAGGTCTTTAGAAAATATGGACACTACAATGATCGAGCGGTTGTTACTCCATTTGATCCCGCTATTCATCTTAAGAAGAATCAAGGTGATAGCGTGTCTCAATTGGAGTATACACAAATTCTTGGAAGCTTGATGTACATAATGAATTGTACAAGACCCGATTTAGCATATACTTTAAGTAGACTTAGTAGATACTCACATAATCCGGGAAAGAATCATTGGATTGCGTTAGTAAGAGTGCTCCGATATCTAAAATTCACAATGGATTATGGATTGCATTATACTAAATATCCTTTCGTTTTAGAAGGATATTGTGATGCTAATTGGATTTCAAATCATTCGGAAAGTAAGTCCACAAGTGGTTATATATTTACACTTGGTGGAGCCGTCGTATCTTGGAAATCATCAAAACAAACAGTGAATACACGATCGACTATGGAAGCAGAGTTTGTAGCTTTGGATAAAGCCGTTGAAGAGGCGGAATGACTCCAAAACTTCCTAGAGGGTATTCCATTGTGGCCAAAGCCCATAACGGCCATCTGCATACATTTTGATAGTATGACTGCTCTTACGAGAGCAAAAAATCAAATGTATAATGGCAAATCAAGGCATATAAGGCGACGTCACAAAACAATACGAAGCTTGCTCAAAAAAGGAATTATATCCATTGACTATGTAAAATCAAAGGAAAATATTGCGGATCCTTTGACAAAAGGCCTTAATAGAGAGCAAGTAGTATTTACATCGAGGGGAATGGGTTTAAAGCCAATACAATGAGTCAATACTTGACGGAAACCTAACCTAGCAACATTGAAGATCCCATGGTCTAGGTTCAATAGGCAAACTAGTTAGGGAAGACTCAAGGAGCATAACACACACATATGCTCATTCCTATGATAAATAATTGTGTGTAATATGTTGACGTAAAAGGGATGAATATTATTATATTCTTAATAATGATAATAGCCTTTAAAGGTGGGATAATGTAGACTATTCATGATTGGTATTACCTATGTAAGATTCATGTGGGGTCGCATCTTTGAGAACCGAGATGACTAAGTTCTCTAAAATTCTCATAAAGAAGGAGTTGTTCAAGACCGAAATGAACACAACCGTAAGAATTTGAAATGTGTATAGATATGTTATGTGGGATATTTATTGTCTCGATTTACTACACAACGTGAATAGTTCAAGACTTCAGTTCACTATTTCACAAAGTGCATCCGATAAGTACTCCCTACGAAATGTTCAAGTCCAAAAGACACATTTTTCGATGCATTTCATATCTAGTTTATCCGAAATAGAAATAAGTTCTTAAATATTCTTATTTTCTATTAAAATGTGGGGTATTGTTAGAGTTTAAATAGAAAATATGAGGTATTATTGGAACTTGTCCCACATTGAAGAAGAAAGATTCAATGCAATAGACATTTATAAGGAAATACCCATGTGAGGTATTAAATGGATTAAATGCCTTGTGTGGGCTTGATGATCTTTTCTATTGGGTTTTTCAATAGAATATATATATATATATATATATATATATATATATATATATATATATTCTAAAAGTCAAAGATGGGCCTTGAGGCTCTTGGGCTCTATTGAAATAAAATCTGTTTTAAAATTTTGAAATAATAATATTATTATTATTTAAATTTTAAATTTGGATAAATTCAAAAATTTATAACTGTTCGGGACAGTTACAACTGTTCGAACAGTTAGGTCTGTTCAAATTGACTTTTATTTAAGGACGACCTTTTGGTCGTTGTATCTCATCAAACGATCTGCTCTTCTTCTTCCACCCCAAAACATATTTCTGAGAAGCACAAAGTAAATTCGTCAGGAACCAGATAGTTGTATCCTCTAGATAGACGTCCGAAACTACAGCACGAGTGGGGGCGAATTTCTGTCTTAGGTCACTGCAAAGCAGACCTCTATCTGATCAAGTTAGTGAATTTAATTTCAATTTCGTTGTTGTTCTTTGATTTCAATTCAATTACTATTATATATTTATTGTTTGCTTCGAAGATTATATATTGGTTCTAAGAGTGACTGGATTCGGTTCTCTAGAGCTGAATGCTGCCACCATGGGTGAGGGTTTGATATCCAACTGTGTCATACCGAATTACCATGCGAGGCAATGTATATTTTGATTGCATCCCCAGCTTTCTTGCCAACCAATGCAGTTTGCAAGAGATATGGGTCGGTCACAAGTTCTTCTCCATAACCTGGAGTGTTTGCCAAAATCATCCATACACCACCAACCTGTTGTCCTTCCAACCATGCTTCCTCCACGATCGCAAACCACAATTTTCCCAGCAACCATTTCAGGAATCAAACTGTTAGCTAGGAGCGCATTGATCTCCAGTTGAGGAGTTACTTGCATTAGGAGCATACACAAACGTCCAAGACTAACAGAAGCTGGGAAGTCCCGGCTTTCTTGTTGAATTCATTTTCGATGAATTTAACTTTGCAATGTGCCATATATGCTAGTATGAGAAATACTTAACTGGTATGAGGGGCATCAATTTGGCTGTAGTAGTAATTGCAGAATCAACAAGTAAACATGCGATCGTAATCTATAAATTCATGTAACATAATGAGAAAATTTTCATATGAACTTGGTTGGCATTTGGCAATCAAAAGAAAATATTTCACATTGTCTTTAAATCATTCCATTGCATAAAAATAAGCAAAACTCAAAAGTAGATGCAAACTAGTTTAGACTGTGTATGTATTATTCTGCATTATTTAGCTTCCAATACGAAGAAGCATGCATCTTTGATCTATTTTATAAGCAAAGCCACTCCAAGCAGCAACAACAGCAAAGAGCAGCCAAACTGCATGGACATCAAGAAATAATAGTCAGTGTACAGTTTCCTCTTTCCTGCTTGGTTAAGCATCTGATCTACCCAACAATTTGGTATTGACAATAAATTTACACTCGACTAGTACTGTTGGGACTGTAATTAATTTGAGTAAAATAGACTAATATATAAGAAAAATAAACTACCATCCTTCCATGCATCCAGTCGATTGTGATTGTGGTGGTGGTGGTGGTTGTTGGACAATAACCTGAGGCGGAGGAGGCTGAGGGTAACCGGCTGGTGGTGGTGGTGGATATCCACCGTAACCAGGTGGAGGATAACCTACAGTAGTTAGAAAACACCAAACGCGGTTAAATACAGCAAAAACATAAAATTTGAAGGCCAAAACTAAGAATGACTCCATAAACAAACTGTATGGGAAGCAGATATGACAAACCAGAACTCATATTTTTCGACTTGAACAGAGAAGATTCAACTAATTTCTTCAAGAAGAAAGAGTATACTAGCCCTGTAGAATTACTCAACTGTGATTCTGGCTCCTATATATATAACATGTACCTAAATATATGATTTCTCATTTAGAATGTAATATGAACAATATGGTATTCCTTTAATTGTTTCACAGAATGGCTGGATTCTGCTCTTTAATGATTCCACACTGCAAATATTGGATCTTTTCTCTTTACGTATATCTTCTTCATTTCTGAAAAGTTGGCTTTTCCATTACTACAGAATCCATTTTCTGTCATTCTCTCATCTCCAGATCCTCTATTAGTAATTCACCTAACTCCGTAGTACACAGATTTGAACAATAACATCTCAAACCAGATGTTCCTTACTGGAAAGGTATCGAGTCGAAATCGACAACCAAACTTCTGCATCATGCCTCACAAAAGCAGCATCAAAGCATTCATATTCAAAAAGGAAGAAAAATAGACATATATGTATATAGTAAGTGTAATCTACCAAGTGATATCACCCTTGACACGTCCGGGGAAAACACACAGTATCCTCAAACCTGATGGAAGGATTTTCTTCAATAACAGGCTTATCAATTGTTATGGATTTAAATATACTGTATGTAATGAATGTGTGAGTTAAATGATATACACAGATGATGCATAACACAAGGCAAAATTGTTTTTATTCATTCCGATCATTCCAAGATCACACATTCAGCATACACATCTAAACACAAATTTTGAGCAAAATCTTCTTTCCATCACTGAACCACTATATATTGTAATTACAACTCCTATCCAAACCCCACTCCTATCCAAACCAATCAATCAAACATAAACTTTTCTGTAAAGAGTTCAATTGGCACCAAAATCATGTACAATTTGGTATAGAGCAGTATCATCAACACTGGCTCTCGTCCAAGCGAGGACGATTCAGTAGGACAATTCAACATGTGAGTTAGAAGAGTGTCCCCGCGTAGGGCTACGGAGTAGGGAATTTGCAAGTTATCTAAAATTCCTCGCCCCTACAGTTCATCAGATGACTTAAGTTCCATCTTTTCTCCCATGAGCAGAGCCCCTGTATAGTTATTTACATGTATAGTCCTTGATATTTCTTACTCCTTTGGGTTGAACTTTACTTTAGAGGTGCCTGGAAATCATCATCCTCAAGATCACTGAACGATATGTCTTCTTCATTTATCAAACCAACAGCTGTTCCACTACACCCGTATAATTCATCATCATCCTCTGGCCAGTCATCATAGCTATTTAGTATCTGAGAGGATGGACCAACTGTCACAATGTTATCCTCAGTCCTGATGGAAGGATTTTCTTCAATAACAGACTTATCAATGAATGGCATATCATTACTCTCAACTGTGTGCTACCCAGTCCCATAGGTTGTGGAGGGCATGGTTGATTCATAGGGAAATGTCCTATAAAGTGTATCCGCATAATGAGGAGTCTGTGATGAGACAGGAGAGTAATCATCATAATCTTCATGTATTACAGTGTATAATCTTCATGTCCTATAAAGTGTATCCGCATAATGAGGAGTCTGTGATGAGACAGGAGAGTAATCATCATAATCTTCATGTATTGTAGTTGAACTCTCTTTTAAACGTGAAGTGCTTCTTCCAAACCATTCATGTTCTGACATTTTAGAACTTGATGGAGTCTGATATTGTAGCTCCTGCATCCACATCGCTCTTGCTTCCATTACCTGCAACATTTCACCATTAAAATGTGTTCTGCTTAAACTCGGCAGTAATCTCAAAAATTGAACCAATGATTCAGGAATCATCTTTCAAATTTTTCTAACTTCCACAGTTCCACAGGATAAATACGTAGATATGTCTATGCAACTATTTGAATCCATCCATAAATTCATAACAAATGCAATTAAAAGACTTCAGACAACTTCTTCAAATGCAAGGACTCATTGGCCTCTTCTGCTTTTTTGTCTCTTCAACAAACTTACCAAGACTAACTGTAACCTACAGAATACTGAAGGTGAACTCTAAACAAATATAATACCCCAGTGTGTATGAATGAACATCTAAAAGTATCACAAGCAATCCTTGAAAATCCCACAGAGGAGTTCAAGCAATTCCTTGAACTCAAATCACCGACA
This sequence comes from Comarum palustre, assembly GCA_951800085.1. NCBI lineage: Eukaryota > Viridiplantae > Streptophyta > Magnoliopsida > Rosales > Rosaceae > Comarum > Comarum palustre. Next base: position 15,735,042 of record OX637589.1, read on the forward strand.
TGTCAGAATAAACAAATGCAATCTGTGTATGGATGCACAGTTCACACTTATTCAATAGCAATACCTAGAGGTCTAAGTTTGCAACAACATTGAATTGAATCCTTTGATAAACAGACACTGAAAGTAATAACACAAAAGAAAAGCTTACCTGAGGTGTGGACAAAATCTCAGCATCCTGCTTGCTGAGTCTCGAGTGCAGAAGAACGAAATAGACTTTCCAGAAGTAACTCTCGCTCATATGGCACGGACAAAGCTCGATTCTCAAAGCAGCTAGCCTGGGTACACAAGACCATGTCAATTACGGAGAACAATAAAATTCATACCAACTTAAATTTAGCTTAACTATAAGTACAAGAGATGAAGGTTGATGAATCCATCTTAAGAAATTTGACAAAATGCATCTTAAAAGAACATGATGCATTCGGCAGTGGGTACACATTCCTTTCGGAAACCACCTTAGAGACATGTTTGCCCTCTCCTCTCCTGCCTGCCTTCCATCTTCTATCAAATTGTCAAGTCTAGCACATTTTTCCTACGTTGCTCACAATCAGTGTGATCTTGATCTGAAATGTATATTGAAAAATCAGTCAAATAAAAATTAAATGAAACTTACAAGATGAAAAGATACAAAATCAATATAATGACCAAGGGATAAAGAGCCTACCTTTCTTACCGAATAACCAATCACGAGAACATAACAATGCTTCAACTGTTTCAGGTAATATTGAGCTTCGATTTTGGTCCAATACTCTACCAGCAATACTAAATGCAGACTCGGATACTAAAGTGGAAACATGAATGGCAAGCACGTCACAAGCCAAGTGACTAAGTATTGGATATGGAAATTGTTCCAATTTCCACCAAGAAAGAATATCAAGCTTTTTAAGTCTCCTATCTAATCTTTCTTCATCAAGATACTTCTGCAGCTCACTATTAAAACTTGAACTTGAACCACTTTTGTAAGTAGCATCAAAATCCTGTAGAATTCATTTGCAAATGAACTTTATTAAATTTCCTTATCTGATTTCGTTCAAAACACAACCAGCAGAATGTATTATATACAAGATGCTGGTACAAATGTACAATATTGATGAGAAGGGAGAGTACTATAAAATCCACATCTATGAAAGATAGCCATGAATATACGCCAGGAGCTTAGAAGGGGAAGCATATGTAGGTAATATTCATATTGAAACCATATGTTCAACAGGCAGAAACTTCTCTATAAACTATAATCGAAAACTTAACTGCTCCCAAATCCCACCCCCTCTTGTTCCTCAAATATTAGAAATTTCTGGGTCAAGTTATTAGCATCGTTCTAAAACCCCTCAGAAACCCATTTCAAAATTGCATAAATCAACAAGATCCTAAAAGACTTGTATATCGAGGAGCAAATCCTCACATTATCAAGTCACATCTAAATCAAATAAATCATGATATAAATTTGTTATCGATTCATGGATCGTGCTGAAGAACAAAACCAAGTCAGGGCTGCCAAAATCTCTTGGGAGAGAGCATATATGATCATATAGATTTACTTACTCTGTTGCTGTCAATCAAACTCAAACAGAAGTCACAGAAGAGAGAGGGAGAGCAATAAGGTTTAACTTTGGGTAGTTTTAAATTTGAGGAGTAATGATTCAATGTCATGAAAGGCAAGCTAGGGAAGCTGTGTAGGGATTCACATTCAAAGTGATGTAATTTCTTTGACCTCTGAATTAAGATTATTAGCATAACAAGAACCCAGATCAGATCTCACATAAATGACAAAAACCCAGTTCACATTTCACACAATTGACCAAAACCCAGTTGAGCTTTAACAATTGAATCACTGTATGAGAACATTAGAGACCAATAATCATGTTGAATTTCATAAATTTAACAAACCCCCAGTTGAGCTTTAGGAAAAAGAAAAAGAAAGGAGAGATAAACTACCTATAGGGTCACGGCGGCGAGAGAGAGCCGGAGGTGATGCGGTCGACGGAGACGCCGCTTAAGTCCGAATTATGGACGTCGGTGTTGAAGTGAAAGAGGCGTTGAGACAGTGAGAGTAGAAGAGGGTTTCTTTTTTTTTGATATTCTATTTCTTAGTGGGTTTAAATAGGTTTAACGGGTTAACCCACATTCGCCCGTTAGCGGGTTGGTAACGGGTTGCAACCCGTAAACACGTTAAACAATCAAGCGGGTCTAAACGGGTTGTTAACGGGCGGGTTTTGGATGGTTAGCAAGTTACGGGTTAATTTGTCAGGTTGACACTGAAAAGTGCGGGTATCTACTGGTTTATGAGCCAATCTGGTGGGGTCTCTTAAATCATGGCATGTGTGTATTATGCACCGTATAAAATAAAAATTATACCTCCAATCATACTCGAGTGTTTTTTTAAATAAAATGTCTTGGATATTTGTCTCTCGCATTTTGATTTTTATCTTTTTGTTTTTGCGTTATGTTTTTCTCATCTTTATTTACTTTTTCGAGCTCGGTTTATGTTGTATTAGACTCCTTATCGAAATCACTTTCTAATACCCTCATCGTTAACTTTTGGATTGGCTAGTTTTGGACAGTAAAAACTTTGTTTAATAAAATATGATAGTAGTTTAATTTGATTTTTTATTACGTAATATCTATTCAGATGCAACGAAGTGTTCGCGATGATGAACTGCTAGCCCAAAGCGACGTGAATGGACTTTGTTCAACCAACACATACATTCATAGGGAAATTATTTTTTATACCCGGAACATTACATGACATATGGTCCATTTTAATTTCATTGGTCTAATTGTTTCGTCTTTATCTCTGATTGATGTATTTAATTACTTTTACATATTTCTTTCACCCTCTGTTGATCTCCACATGAATCTGAACGATATGATTGACTGAGAACACCAAATGACAGTGTCATGTGGTGTTCCGGGTACAGAAAATAATTTCTATACATTCATATTCTTGCATATTTATTTTCGGTAATTATTTTTAGAAGCAAAATTTAAGACAACTGTTTGATCAAAAGAAAATAAATTGACAACCTCTAGCACCACCAATATAGCAGTAGTCCCCTACTTGTTCTAACCAAGGTCTTGGGCACTTGCTTTGATGCTGGGTTTAGCCGTTCATATGAATACAACGTATATTTCTGGGCGTACCATCCTACTATTGGATTACATTTGAGGCATTTAGCCCATGAAAATTGAACGTGACTCAAAAACGAGGAAGAAAGGTTTTCATACAAGGAGCAGCAGAGTTTCGGTTTCAGTTTCAAAACTTTAGTTTATGTAACAATCACATGGTCAGTCATGGATTTATTTAACAAAGCGTGACATAATAACAACAGTTTAGTCGGGGCAATACGTAGAAAAGAGTCCCTAAAACTTAGCTGTTGTACCATTCTCAAGGGACAGCTACGTTTTACACCAACTCTTGCGAAAGCATCGAAATTTTTATGTTTGTTTAAAGGGAATTAGACTCCCCTCTAGCTAATTCCATTCAAAGATGTCATGGTTGCCAATGCCACCAAAGATTATTTCTTTTTGGTCATTGTCCTCTCTCCTTTTCAGATAGACAAGGTTTCAATGATCCTTTTTTTGGGTACAAATATCTCTTTACATTGCTTTGGGAGCCATCCATGTGCTAATGTGCGCCCATTGGTGACAACAAAAGTGGATATGATGGCCCTTAAGCTTCAAAGTAATACATCATTTTCATTTATTAACACTAGCCTTCATGCTCACGCTTTGGATGCAGAAGAAATTCCATCAATTTTATCAATGAAAAGCTGGATTCAAACATTAAATAGTCCTCACATTATCACGTTTTGAACATAATCCTTTTTTCTTTCCTTTTTTGAAACGATGGACATAATTCTTATGAAACATATAATAATAATAATAATAATAATAATAATAATAATAATAATAATAATAATAACAACAACAGCACAATTGTAAAACTACGATTCCGCATCAACACTACAAACACAAATCACATTCACTGATTCCACAAAACCAATAGATATTGCATGATACCACACATGACTGAAAACAAATAGATATCAGCATGTGAAAATCGATTCTCTTCTCAATAAGTATGCCTATAAGAGATAACGTAACTAAAGTAAGTTTTGGCGAGTAGTTGTATGGTAACTAACTCATCCATTCCATTTTGTTCCCTCATATATACTACTTTTCAGCATTCTAGATCGAAAGGAAGTTTGATTGAGATCTGTTGCTCTCATTTGCAGTACATAACCACTACCTCTGCAACTAAATCATCTCACTCATGTACAGAATGGGTACATGAGTCTACATGACTACACCATAATTTGTCTGCAACAATATTGCTTTTTCAAATTGAAATACTCCTTATGATCCAGAAGATTTTGCCTGCTATTAAATTTATTCCACAATAAAATCAAATTTCATCTACATTATGAATTAAGATTCTCATTTTTTAGCAACAAAACTGTAATCACATCTAAACAATTAAAAACAAAAATAAAAAACAAACAACGCCAGAAGATGAAAAACTTTGTTTAGCTACTAAGGAAAAAAAATGCAGCAAAAAAAGGGGATCAAACTAACAAAAGGTGGAAACATAGAACTCACATAGTCACATATACCAATTGAGCCAATTTCAACCTGATAAGATAAAACATACCAAACATACAAATCAAGCATTTAGTAAATTAAGGCCCCAAGAAGAGATTGGAGTTTACAGATTCCAAGATCAGTATTGATTATCAAGAGAGCAGAGGAGTGAAAATCGAAGCATTACCTGACCTTCAAAATTGGATTTCCAAAACCTTCAGTTTCATGTTCAGGTCCTCAAGAGCAGGTCTCACTTGAAAAACAAACATGCATCCACTAATAACCACAATGCCGATTTTGAACTGAGGAAATATCAATGGCAAATATCTGAATACTCCAAATGTACTTGTATATTGGTAGTTTGAGGTGTAAGTAAGGATAAACGTTTCTCAGTTTTTTCACTATTCATTTATGCACAAAATTAATAGACAGGCCCTAACTCAACTCAGTACAATTTTAAATGTCCCCTATTGAATGTATTTTTCTAAAAACGAAGAACATGCTTGAGGACATATATACTGTACTATAATTTCTTGATTTGTTGAAACTCAGTTATTGGGTTTTTTGACACTCGTCCCACCATCAATCATCCATATCATACATAGCTCAATTACTGAATATGCCTACCGACATTTGAAATGAAGCAAATTTGAGAACTAAGAATGATAACTTAATCAAACAAATGAACGCAAGGTTTTCTGAAAAGAAAAAAAAACAATCAGAGACATGCCTATTCGGAATCACCCTTCAAAACAAAACTGAAAATTGATCAATATCCCAAATCTCTCCCTGATTTTCTTTCGAGTCCGCCCTCTTCCTTTCTGTCTGTGCAATAAAAGTCAGCAGACTGTGCCAATAAGTTCATAAACTCAGTTAAACGCTAGACCATAGAAACAAAAGAAGCAGAAATCTAAAACGAAGAAGGAATTTCCAAAACACTGGCTTGAATTAGAGATTTCTTCTCTTGTCTACCTTGTCGGTTATACTTACACGTGTGAGAGATCAGGTTAGGATTACACGTGTGAATGACAAAACTGAAATAAATGAGAAAAATCGAGTACTGTTATATAGAGATATCCTGCAAAAATAAAAACTAAAAATCATTGAAGCTTTGGGAATCCAAAAAGCTCAAGCAAAATCTGGTTCATGATTAACTGATAGGACAAGACTGGATTCATCAGTTCAAAGGTCAGAAACCACCGTTACTAATGAACATGTGTGCCCTAATCCGATTTGGAAACTATTTGAACTAGTGACATAAATGTGTGCGCGATAACCTGTGTCCAACTCAGCTTCGGATTTCGACTCTGGGGTAACTGAATGCATAGGTTGAAGGGTTGGTCGTCTATGATTGTGCTGCAATTTACAGTTCATTGTCTCATGTAAAGTTTAAAGTCCAGTCAGTTGCTTCTTCTTTTTATCACTATTCATTGAGTACAGAAAAACTGTTTCCATCACAGCTTTCTTCGAAAGAGCACGACCAGTCAATGTAGGTCTTAAAAGAAAAACTAACAGAACAAGCAAACCTATCTTTCTCGGCCAGTCATCTCTGAAAAAGACGTAATGCAAATGAGCCTATAACAGCATCCGTCATTAATACCAATCAGCTGAAAGTGCAACTCTGCAATGGAGAAAATTTCCAATTCAAGAGAAAAGAAGAAGCTCTACAAGGGGTGGAGAGAGTGATGGATACACAAAACTGCATAGTGCAAGCTTATACACAGTGGACTTGTAACAATGGAAATTGCAATAGGGTGCCCAATTCATCCATCCACATTATGAATTTATGAACCTTTTCTGGTGGTGGAAACAATGGTTCCAACTTCCAATACAATCAAAGATTTCAAGTATACACAAGAAAGAAGGCTACCTCAGAAACACCAATTGGCTTTTAGTCTTGAGTTTTCTTGGATCCCATAAGCTCTCTGGCTTCTTTATCCATTGGGACAAAGCAAAATTGTGAGAATGAAGTATATCAACAAAGTGGGACAGTTCACCAATTTTTTCACTTCACTGTATTGTTCTAGTAAGCTTACACTTTGAAATGAATGTAGTGGTGGTGTAATTTAGACTACACAACTTCAAGAGCTCAGCAGCCCTTTGCTTTAGTGTAGGATTGCATCCACTCTGAATCACAAGAAGCAGTTTTGCTGCTAGACCCGCTTCTACTGCAATGGGAGCACATTCCTCAGGGGCAAGCTTGCATACAGCCCACAAGATTGACAATGCAAGCTGTGTACATGTCTCCGAAACCTTCATTAATAGTCCAACCACACTTGGGATCGTCTTGGCGCAACATCTCAAAGCCTCTCTTCCTTCTTCAACAGTTGACAAAACTTCTAGAATGTGAAGCGCTAGCTCCAAACACTCGTGATTCAAGCTGGGCAAGAGCTCAACCAACTGAGGAACTGTCCCAACACTCACAACCGAGCTCCTGACTGACTCGTGTAAACAAATCGTCTTCAACAAACTGAGTCCAGGCAACACCCCTTTCGGATGCCTCTTATCTCTAATTAGCCTCAACAATCCAACCACAAGACTCAAACACGAGGCAATTTCCGACTCCAAATCCCTTCCCTCCATCAAAACATCAATCAATTTCGTACAATTGATCTTGGTCTCAATCGACCCCTCATTCAACATATCAACCATTAACGAAATCTTTGCCGGTTGCATCAGACTCGTCTTGAACTCACAACTGAGGTCCAACTGCACAAGGGTCCCAATTGCTTCGGACCCGACAGCGTGCGAAGTAAAAGGACCCAATAAAGAAGAAATCAGAGCAGTACCTCCATTGTCCACGACTGTGTTCTTAGCGGAAGGATGAGCTGTCACTACTTGCCTCAGCTCCTTCAGGGCCTGAACTCTAGCTTGACCCTTCACCTTCTTCAATGTCTCCAAAATCTCCAACGCCCTCCCCTGCACATCCTCAGACCTCTTCTTCATCGCGGAGTACTTCTGTGAAAACCAGCTGTGAATCAGCTGGCGCAGGGTCCTGTTCGGAGTAACCGAATCATCCCAAAGCTCCTGCATTGTCGTGGGACAAGTATAATGCCCCAAGCTGAACCATTTGAGGATGTTGGATCTCTCATAAGTCTGACCCGTGCAAAGCGTCACAGGATCCTGCATTGGCTCCAACGAGATTGGGCAAATGAACACCGAGGGAATCTCAATTGACTCCAGCTCTTCTATCATCTTCTTCAGATCCGCCGCAACGCCGCCGCAGACCAACCCACCTCCGCCGCCCAGAATCCCATCTTTCACGGCAGTCTCCAGATCTAGCACCTGCCCACCTCCTCCCACATCAAAATTCAGATCCCCGACCCTTCTCGCACCGGACGACTGATACATCGGCATTTTCAACTAAGCACAGAACCAACACTAAACTTACAATCTTTACAGACCCGAAAACTGGAAATCTATCTCAACAAGAGCAATGAGTCCCATGAGAGCTAAACAGAAAGAGGGAAGCTGAAGCTTTAGCTTTCTTTCACTCTCCTTGACAGTTACAAGCAACAAAGACCATGCAATTGGTTATCTTTTCCAACACTCTTTTTCTTTATCTTTTCCACGGTCAAAAAGGCCCACCCTGTTCTTCTTACTTCTCCACCATCGCCATCATCACCGAATCAAACCCCATAATGAAGCTGCAATCTCACTTCCTCTTCAACCTCAACCCAAAAGTTGGAAATCATACACTTACGCACCCCCAGATGACAGAGAAAACAAAGAATCAAAAGCCACATACCACCCAAGAAGCTTGAAGAAAGAAAGAAAGGGCAGAGGAAAAGCAGACGAAGACTCCCTAATCCTGTGCACTCTGTGCTGGTCTTCTTGTGGGGGCAGGTGACGATAACCCCGAAAAATAAAGAAATTAAAAAATAGTTTAAATTATTAATGGGGTGAATAAATCGGAGAGGGTTGTGACCAGCGGTGGCCAGCTCGAAATATTGTGTAGAGGGACTGTGCACTACACGTGCAGACTGTGCAGTCGGAGCTCTTTATTTTTATTTTTCTGGGGGGTTTTATTGGAATAATATATTTTTCTGACTGGAAAAAATTATATTTTAGGGGTTTTGTTATTTTGTTGTTATAATTATTATAAATAAAGGAGCGGACTCCAGAGAAGCAGAGATAATTAAGAACTATTATGTAACCAATGCCAGGTTATGCTAAAGGTTGCTTTTGACTGAATTTACTTTTTGGTGTGTATGATTTGCTTTTGCTTTGACTGAAAAATCTAATATGTTATGTACAAGAATCGGTGGTTTTTTCGCTTTAACCAATGCCAAAATAAGAAAATTCTTAGACGCACTAATGTTCACTTGCATCGTTGTTTATATTTGACACTAAAATCAAAACTAACACCGTTAAGTAAATAAAATAAAAAACAAAAGCAATCAAATATGATAAAAAACTTACATAATGTTATTGAGTAAATCATGGTAAGTTTTTATTTTCATATTTGCGACGATGATTTTTCTTTCACCAAATGAAGACGAGTAATATGAGTATACTGGAGAGTGAAATCGATAAGTATGTAAATTCCAAGTGAAGGAGTATTTTGATCTTGTTGAGAGGGAGATTTTGATCCGGTTTTGTTGTAGATCTGATCGGAACTCTCCAATATGTTACACAAATTGAAACTCTCCTTGAAGATCTGAATCTAGGAGACAATGATTCGATTGAATTGCATATGGGTGGCACTTGTCTTCGATGTTGGATTTCAATATGGGAGATCGGGTTTCGGCATCAGATTTGGAGACTCTTCGAGAGACTTTAGGGTTTTCAAGTTTCCAAGGAGGCGAGAGGCTATCAGTGATGGGTAGGACAACCCAAAAAGGTATGCTACCGGAATAGCTGACAGCGGCGGACGTGTTGCAAATGGGTGGTTGTACACCATCCTTTGCGTTTGGACTACAGCACTTTTGCTTTCACTGCAATTTGTTTTTTTCTTCATTAGACTATCCAACAGGTGTGTTCGGTCAAACAAACTTTTATTATGATTCAAGTGCAGACGCTCTGATCAAAATAAGTGTAAAACTTGTAGCAAATTATAGTGTCACCAAATTTGCACACTATAGTCATAAATAAAATCATACTTTAACAAAAAAATTAGGGTAACATAAATGTATTTTAGACTGAAGTTTAATTCCTCTATACATGTGAAATAGTTGAATTATACATTATTTTTAAACTACGTGTTACATTATGGTGTCAAATACTCAACTTCCTGAATCAAACTCATATTTGAAATTTTCAGCTTTGAAGCTTGCTTACAAAAATGAATTTTAAGTGATAAACCAATAAATCATTTCGATCTTTCCTAACTGTTGGAGGATTAAGTAATATTTAGGTTTGTGTAGGAAAATATGAAAATAAGAGTGAAGAGACGCAATTCGATATGACTTGACGTGGAGACGCAACCTCAGTCAATATTCAAAAGGGAAAAATGATGTTGCCAATGCAATCCAATGCAAAAGTGCACGAAATAGCATGTAGGATGTGGCAATCCACTTTGCACGTTGTTCTCCCCACTCGGTCCAACATTTTTTCCGCATGCATAATGACATTAGCTAGAATTTGATGCTAGTCTCTATCTTCTTTTCATTCTTTCTTGGTCATTATCTTCGCCGTTAAAATGCAACTCTCCATTAAAAATGATTTTCAAAAATAACATAAAAATTTAATACGATTTCAATCGAAAATTGAATTTCAAATATTATTATCATGCTTCTAACTGTCAACCCACATCAATTGAGTTATACAGTTCAAAACATTTGTTAATTGTATATAAAGCAAATTCTCATTTGGTACTAATTATTAGGCTTTATTGCCCGTTTTAATAAAAAAAATTATTATTCATTTCAATATAAAGTTACTTTATTTGTGCCTAAATAAAGACAAATCTTATTAAATTATTTTAAGACAAATATACTTTCACACCTTAAAACATGCATATATAGAGAAAATAGAGAAGAGAGACTTAGCTGAAACCTCATCACACAACAGCCACCGAACTCCAATAGCCGACCGCCGGACTCGGTCACTGGAAGTCAGACTTCGGTCACCGGTAATTCGGTTACTGACCCTCAGTAACTCAGTTCTTGACCCCAATAACCACCACTACTTCAGTTACGGACACCCAGGAACACAAAATTTCTCAGGTTACAGGATTCCGGTCACAGGTAACACGGTTACTGACCCTAATAACTCAATTATTGACCCTCAATAACCAACAGTAACTTAATTACTGACGCCTAATAACTCAATTACTGAGTTATTGACAGTCAATAACTCAGTCGTTAACAGTCAATAACTCAATTACTAACAATCAGCTAAACAGTTACTGACACCCATAATTTAATTACTGACCCTAATAATCAGTTATTATCTCCTTGTAATCAATTAAAGAGTAACTTATTGACCAATAATCTTCCTTATAAGTTTACTAACTATTGGTAAAAGAAAATAGAAAATGGAGATAAGAGTAAATTATGCCAAAAAAGTTGGTTCATAGTAAATTACTACTCTCACAAAGAAAGTGGACAAGCTATGTTTGACTTGTTGAAGATTGCATGCATAGAAATATAACTACGGCACAAATAGTCATAGCCTAAAAAAACAACTACACCTACCGCATAACTATGCATCTTCACAGACCAAATATACTCTCTTGCCATACGGCCACCCTCATTGAATCAGCTAGCTTCACCTCCCTCAGAAGCTTTGATGCATCATGCACATTGGCCAGGTTGCCAACCACAGCAATTTGTGTGTGTGAGAGAGAGAATCATGTATCCCTTAATTTCACCATGTTTCTACAATTTACTGACCCATAAAATTTGATAGAAGAGTAAATCCACATAGTATAATAACCAATTACCTTCCTCTCACAAATTAGTGACGAAATGGATCTCCATATCTTACTGGAGCTCCACCTCTCACGGGTATCTCTTCCCTACCTCAGATCGGACCTGACCTTCACCGATCCGACAAGATCGGGTGACGACTCCGCGTACGGAGCTCATGTGCTTTGAGATGAGGGAGCGAAAACTATGAGATATAGACAATTTCGGCGATGGGAGAAACATCGGTAAGAGATCGATCAAGAGATGAGAGAAAGGTGAAGCTTTTGGAGCGCTATAGTTTTGGCTATAGTTCAACACCGAGAAATATGAAGCTCTGATTAGTGAGAGCAGATCTGGCGTAGCCAAGAGGCGATCGACAACTGAGGAGCGACAATCGTCGAGCACGAACGACGACGGACGAGCGATGACCGATGACGGAGTAGCGACGATTGACAAGGGCTGAGGCCTCTTTGACGTCTCTGCTTCAAGAGAGAGGAGGACGAAAAAAAATGAAGAATTTAGATCGGGAACGAGAGAGGGTCAGTTGAATTAGAAATGAGAGTAAGTTCGTCATTTCAGTAAAAATCATTAGAATGAGCTTTAGATTATTTTTATCATTTATTTAGGTTTAAGACATCTAATTTTTGTGCATTTAGTCATTAGCCCGTGTCTATAAACATAAAACTCTTAATATGACTGTGTTTAAAGTTTTTCAACAATGTACGAGAAAGGTGTATGCAAAAAACATGTCGTAAAAGCTTAAAAACGATATCATTGATTATGGATCGACTTGACTCTTCTTCATCTTATTTTCTTATTTTCCTCTGCCTCCACAGCTCCACTACCACTCCACAAGACAATTTGGATTGTTTTTCTTCCGACATACGAAGGTGTAGATTGCATGGATTGCCGACCTCACCATTAGAGGTCGACCAAAGACCAAGAGCAAAGAAGGCAAAGCTTGGGTGATTGATCATTGATATGCATCATTGTATAGGTACAGGTCACGGGTTACGGGGTGGGTGAATGGGTAACTCGGAACACCCAAGCTGTCATAGGTGTGGATGCAGTTGGGCACGACAGCAATAGCACTATACCTTAGGCAATGCCACACCTCACACACATCAGTGTTGCTATGCTACTCTTTTCTTTTTTCCTTGGGATAATTATTAGTCAAATCCCTACTTCTCAGTAATTTCAGATTCCCTTTTTTAACAATTTTAATTAGTGTTAATTAACTTAATTAATCAAAAATGGCAGATAGAGAGAGAGATAAAGTGCCCGAGACGCACGGTTCCCAATTCCCGTCTGTGTGTGTAGACAGTTGCGTCATCAGAGACCAAAGAATTTAAAAAGGACACCGAAAGTGGTCAAACCGGCTACGGGAAAAGCCAATATTGCCCGATCTAGCCGTTTAAAACAATTTTACGAATCCAGAAATAGGAATGGTCAAACTTCCGAGCTGGACCTGTAGGGCACCTTTTGGTGAAAGCCACGCATTACAATTTGTATGAAATGAATATTTACCGTCGTGTGTTTTTGTAACACTGGTTAGTTCATTGCACATTTACATTCTAAACTAACATGAACTGAGAATTGATTCCAGAGATTCCTCTAACCACCACCAAGTGCAGCATCATCTTTGAGTATATCGGTATGAGTCACCCAGGAACTCTAACAGTTTTCAGAGTTTGATTTTTATTTTTTAGCATTAGACCACAGTGATTCATGTCCCAACAAGCTCACCATGTTAACAGTTCCGTCTCCGTCCCCATAAACAATCTCCGGTTGCTCATCAAAGCCCCTTTTGTCATAGTACAAAGTTTCTGCCGTGATCACACCGGTTCTGATAATCCAATGTCATTGAGGAATTGGGGAATGTCGTGAGCTGAATACGTATCATTTGACTATTGGTTTTTCTCCCTTGAATTGCTTTGGATTAGGCATTAGCCATAAGTTGCTTTCAGAGCTTCTCTGCTCCTCCCTTACTAGCAATGGATTCACTAGTGGCACTCCTAGTGTGTTCCCTGAAGCAAAGGTGAGCATTCACGGTGCACTGCAACAAAATGGTTGATGAGGGCTTGTTCTCATTCAGAAGTTGAAGAGCAAGGAGGCCTCCTAAGCTGTGCGAGACAAGTATCACCGGCTTTCCCTCATCTGCTTGCTTTTTCCACCAAGTCTTTCTTTTTGAAATGAAACCGGATTTCATTGATAGACAAAAGCCATAATGACGTCGTGTCATATAAGAGTTCTGCAAAAGAGAACAATCAAGCTCCATTACATTGAAACCTTACGCTCATCACAGTCTGAGGATAGCAAGATCATGCTTTCGCTAAATGCGATCTAGACCGCCCATTCCTAGCCAAAATGAACCGTCGCTGCCGGCTGCTCGATCACCCTTCTCCTAAGAAAAACCTAATAGAGATGGGCCCACAATTTATTGTACAAACTATTTCAAAATTTATTGTACAACTTATTCAGGCATAATTTGAAATATTATAAATTATTCTGTTTTATTCAAACAAAATCCGTTCAGCAAAATACAAAAATATATTAGATATATTTATATAAATCACTTACAGAAGGTTCCAAGAATGCTGTCAAGCCCGTATCTCCATTTATCAAAGCCAGAACAAATGAAATGATTGCTGAGACAATCAATATCTTAACAAGCAAATCATCACTGTTTCAGTACAAGTTTCCAGAACGAAGCCCCCGCATATGAAATATAGCCTTATTGAGTACATACAAAAAATTAGTGCTAATGATTTGTGAAATTTACAGATTTATCAGAATGTTAAATCAAACATTAAGAGATGGTTCCAGACTTCCAGCAAAGCAACTAGAAAGACCAATCCATTAAATCTTTAGTTCCCACAAAACCCACCAGATCCGGCCATCACTTTACAAGAATAGTTTCGGCCATAAAGTCTAGCATGTTCCGAAACCTGCACAGAAAATAGCGATTCGAACCTTGAGCTTAGCTATACCGCCAAAGAAATCCAACACCTAATCACCAATACGATCAAGAATGAGAGACAAAATGGTTAAACTAGAAGATTCGAATTCGGAGAAAGCGGTAAAAATTCTCCGGCGGGAAATGTAAATGAGGAGGCGCGAATTTTACCTCGGTGGCGGATCTGGTGTAGGCGTCCTCCATTGAGGGACGAACAGTTTGAAGATTTGGATCAGAGCTTTGGGAACCTTTCTTTCTTTCTTTCTTTCTCTGTGTTTAACTGTTGTGTGTTAATGGCCTGGTGTTGAAATTAGAGTGATCTAAATCAAAGAGGAAGAGGAAGGCCACCACATTAGTCACGATCTGGCCGGCCCCAAAAACATGGGCTTACAAGGCCTTCACCACATTAGTCACGCGCCCGGCCACGTTTTGTCATTTTCTTTTTCCTCTAACCTAATGATCCAATGAGTCGATAATAGTTTGATCTACTAAGATTATACGATAGTGTTATAAACGTATGGTGATCCTCGCCACAATTGAATACGAATAACTAAGATTACCAAAAAGATTACATCTACCTGCATTTTTATAGATATTATACGTGTAGTAACTCTGCTTAATAATCAATTTAGTAATGAATTAAATTGTAATGAAAATTAAATGACTATCAAGAATTCACTTAACATTCATTATAGAAGCAGCTTATAAAACTTTTGCTTCTTTTATTTCTTTGAAAATGGGTCTGTTACAATTGTCTTTAAACTTTGATCATTACTGAAACCTCAGAATATATATAGAGAAGACATTAAACATAAATCTCTTAGTGCAAATATAAAGAGAACATTCATGGATAATCACATGACTCTCAATTAAAACATCTGTATTCTAAAATATGTTATTTAGCAAGAAGTGCATCATTCACTACTCCATTTGTTTTATAATTTTTACGAAAAGAAAACGCTCATGCAGAGCCATAAGTTGTTATGTTTTGCTGCTTTCCCGCTATGTTGCCGCCATATAACTCATCTGGTAGCACTCAATTTCATCCTGCTACTAAGAGGTTGTGACCATTTGACGAAACAAGAAACTCGTCGCCTCACCAGAGCAACCAAGCACAAAAGGTGCAGTCATGGACAGAGCCCACGTCGCCCTACAACTCTATAGGGTTTTATTCACTACACAAGACCGTAACCTACAAAAAGTAAAAAAACAAATCAAAACAGTAGAAGAAGTCTCAGACCAAGCCCAATTATTCCTAGGGAATTGGGTAGCCCAACATTCAGCTTATATCCGAGAGAGAAAGCCCACAACCCAGGCCACAATATCAGCAACATCCCTGCCGCCTCCATTGTATCCCACACACCGGTTCACCTCCATGGGATCAAGATCTTCACCAATGCACCACCCTAGCAAGCATAACAAACCAAACTTAGGCAGTAGTGCCCATAAGGCGTCGAGATCGAGAACGATGAAAAGGAACTCGCAACATTAGATCTTGATTCCTTAAACCCGCTTGCTCACTGGTCTTAATCCACACCCGATTTGACGACACCTTGAAAAAAGACATCAACTTGAGGCACTGGCCGCCGTCGTAGAGCTACCAGGACCCACTCTCTCACTAGATCTAATGTCTTCTGCTAGTCTTACCCTCAACCTATAGCCAAACGCCATCACCCGTCCGGCACACCCATCATAGACGAGGCCAAAGGCCTGCCACGACACGATGAGCCGCCTGACAGGACCAAGGACTTGCCCGAAACCCTAGTTATAAGAGATGCGTGTGCTCACTTTTTGAAACTTTTGCTAAATTTGCACCAAGTAAGACGTGGATGATAATAAATCTTATTGAGAGATATAAATGCAAGTGATTTCCTTTGTCACGTCAAGTCACTACTAGTATTGAATTGTGTAATTGTGTTTTAGTTAAATGTACATAAATACTAAACCTTGTTACATCAGTTGGCCATGAATATTTACTTTGTGTAATCATGTCAATTATCAAAGTCAATAACAAAATGGTACGTTGGAAATCCTCATTAGCAAAAGATGAAAATACATGTGTACTAAATATTAATACATCGATGCATATATTTGGAGAAAGATGTTGGACCCCATTTATTGCCTACCAAATCAATCCATCGATGCAAATGTTTTTAGGATTAGCACCACCAACACCATTAAGATCACCATTTGTATGTTCAACTATATTGAGATCGGTACCATTAGACTCATCATCATTGAAAGTTGAGGCTTTGATAAGAGTCTTCACCACCGGGGCAATGAGAAGCCTTTCCACGTTTTTCTTGTATAACTTGCACCTAACAATAAAATGTAGTGACAATTGGTCGTTCTCCCTTCTTTCATGCAAGTGATGCAACCGTGCCAGTTGATCGGGTCGGATATTCCCTAACCGAAGCGGTGGGTCGGAGCATTGGAGATGCGGATATATCAGCCTTGGGCCTCACCTAAATCCTCAGACCGCACACCCGGTCCGGTTCACAAGGAATCTCCCCCGGTTCACAGACATGATCTATAATCAGCAGCCGCGCTAAAACCCTCAAAAACCTAATAAGCTCGTCGACAACACACAGCGACTTGTAATGCTCTCACACCACCACCACACTCCATTCTCTCAGATTCTGAGAATAATCTTCACTCGCCCCAAACCCTAATCTTTCTCCTCTGCCAAGTCTCCACGCTCAGCCTCCAAGCAAAGACCATGCTCGAAGTGTACAGAAACAGCTCCGTCGATTGGAAGCCGTCGCCGGTCGTTGCCCTAGCCACCAGCGTCGACGACTCGCAGGTCGCCGCCGCCCGCGCCGACGGCTCTGTCGAGATTTGGCTCGTCTCTCCCGGCGCCGTCGGATGGCACTGTCAGTTGGTACGGTGAACAATTTCACTTGCCTATTTTGCAATGATTGTACTGTTTAGCTAGGTTTTGAATCAATTAGTGGCTTCAAGCTTTTTGATCAATTCGAGTAATAGTGATTGTGTTTTTCATTTTGTGATTGTCTGTTTAGACGATTCATGGAGACCCTAATACAAGTGTTTCGTCGCTCATTTGGTGCCGGGCCGGCTCGAAAGGCTTTCCGTGTGGCAGGTTGTTCTCTTCCAGCCTGGATGGCTCCATTTCACATTGGGATCTTTTCAATTTGAAGCAGACGGTAAGCTTCTCACATTTGCTGACTTGGATTTAGCTAAATCAAGCTTAAACCAGTGTTGGTAGCTGTTTGTGTTAACATTTAGAGTTATTCGTAGTTATTTTTGTCATGAAAGTAGAGTTCTGGGTGTAGTTTGCCACTTTGTGATAAAATTTTGTTTTATTGCAGACTGTTTTGGAGTCTGTTGGGGTCTCAATCTTCAATATGGCCGTGGCACCTTTTGATAATGATACAGAGAATGGGTATTTGAACGATAATGGGGGTGATCCTGAAACCAGTGATAGTGATACCAGTGACAGCGAGGATGATTCTGACTCAGACGATGATCATGCACCATCAGTTATTGTGAACCCCCGTGTGGCATTAGCTGGTGGTGATGGTTTTCTGCAAATTTACAGTATTAACGACGCTGATGAGTTTGTATACACTAAGTCACTGCCTAGGGTCAACGGTGAGATATCTGCTCCTCCTCATCACCTGGCTCTGTTTTCTTTTTTTGTATATTTTTTCTTCTTACTTTGTAAGTATCTGCTTATAGATCATAGTTATTTTCTTTTTCAGGAAGTGTTTTAAGTGTTGCTTGGAGTCCCGATGCAAAGTTTATATATGCAGGAAGTACTGATGGGTAAGTACGAATCTGTAGATTGACTGTACTTGTTGAGAGCTCCAACTAATACCAATTTATTATGCATCTAATTCCCCCTCTCCTTGCACAGCATGATAAGAATCTGGGATACTAGAGGAGGCATTGAAAAACATAGGATTACAGTTGG
The DNA here is from genome assembly GCA_951800085.1 of Comarum palustre. Taxonomy (NCBI): domain Eukaryota; kingdom Viridiplantae; phylum Streptophyta; class Magnoliopsida; order Rosales; family Rosaceae; genus Comarum; species Comarum palustre. Next base: position 15,753,364 of record OX637589.1, read on the forward strand.
ACTTGGAGGTTTGGGTAGCGGATCTGAAATCTGTGTGTGGGCGTTATTTTCTCTTAGGTAATCACTGGCGGGATCCTTATAATTTTCTGCTGTCTTCGAGACTGATTTTTCAGTTCTGTCTGTCAATTGGGGTTTAACCACCGAAATACTCTTTCTGAAAAATTGAGTTATTGGTTTACACCAGGTGCGGGACCCTCGTAAGTGCAGACAGTACTGGAAGTGTTCAGTTTTGGGACAGTCAGCATGGAACTCTATTGCAAGCACATTCATATCACAAGGGGGACGTGAAAGCTCTCGCAGCAGCTCCCAGCCATAATCGCGTGTTCTCTGCTGGTTCGGATGGTCAGGTATAAGACTGTGTTACTCGTTAGATGAAAAGCATTAATCCTATGCTACTGTTTTTGGAAAGTGAAGTTGCTATCTCTAGAGTGTGATAAAATTAAGACATATTTTTACTTTATTTTAATTTTCCTTTTACTGTGTAGTGTTTGAACTGAGTTAATTATCTTGCTTGTGTGATTATGTTAGTTTCACCTTGAAGCTATTTAATTGTGTCGAATAGTTAGCCAATAGTAGCTGAAACTGTTCTTTTTTCTTTCCTTTTCTTTTATGACCTCCCTTTTGTGGTATTATTGTTCTGTGACATTTATATTTAATAAACCAGCCCCCAGCCCTCTGCTTAAACATTTGAAATTAGTAACATAAACACTCATCTTGAACTGTTATGTGAAAAAATATTGCATTAGTGACTTCAAACTTATAGTCATAATGAGCTACGACTCAGTCATCTCAATGGATTGTGATTTATGTGTATGATAACAATTCTATTCCAATCCCGGTTATATTGTTTATTATGGTTTGTTTTTCACTTGCTATTTTATCAATGAATGGTTACTTATCCAACCTTTAGAGCAAACTAGAATAACTGTATTGGCCACTATTTTGTTGGCAGGTTATTCTGTATAAGCTGTCTAGTGAGACGGTGGAATCTAGTGTTGGGTCTGCTCCTAATGTAATGAAGAAATGGATCTACGTTGGTTATACAAGAGCTCATACACATGACGTGAGGGCTTTGACAGTGGCTGTACCAATTAGCAGAGAAGGTGTGTCCATAACTTGCATTGATTCATTATTGCTTTGTTGGTTTTCCCAACTGCCTGCGTGTTTCAGATATCCATTTTTCGCTGTTGGCTAGTTCTTAATTGAGTTATTCTGTTATTAGCAGATCCCCTACCGGATCAAGGTAGAAAAAGAGCACATCGTAAGGAAAAGCCGGTTGATTTTAGTTATCTTAAATGGGCTCATTTGGGTGTTCCTATGCTTATCTCTGCTGGTGATGACACAAAGCTCTTCACTTACCCTGTTAAGGAGTTCACTCAGTTCTCCCCGCATGATATATGCCCTGCGCCTCAGAGAGTATCCATTCAATTGGCGCCTAATACAGAGTTCAGTCAAACATCATTGCTTCTTGTTCAAGGTTCTCATTCATTGGATATATTGCGCGTACGTGTAAAACCACGTCCCTTTTTTGATATGGCTTGTGGCTCTTCAGGGGGTCTAGCATCAACGAATGGCCTGTTTCAAATTAAGTCATCTCGGAAGATCATTTGCAGCACCATATCTAATTCAGGGGAGTTTTTTGCTTACTCTGACCATGCAAAAATTAGCCTGTTTGAGTTGAAGAAGTGTATTCGATCGGGAAAAAAAGAAGTGAAGTGTAAAGTTGGTGAAAGTGAATTGACACTTGATAAAAGAGACTTTCCTCGAAAACTACCGTTTGCTCATTCAATGGTTTTTAGTTTTGATTCTTCTCGCTTGATGATAGCAGGGCATGATAGAAGAATATATGTAAGCTGCTTTCTTTTCATACTCTATCCCCATACATTTTACCATGCTCTTGTACTATTAAGCTCCCTTGCATGCCTTGCTTTCGTTGACTTGCCAATAACTTGTAATACAATGATCTGTCTTTATTTTAGGAGGGATATATGGGGCATCAAATCTCTTGATATGATTTGATTTTTTTTGTTGCTAGAGTATGGGAACAGTGTGATACCAATACGTGATTTTTTTTGCAACTCATTTTGAAGATAGCATCAGTATTGTTTGCATCGTTTTCAATGTTTTTGGTTCTTGTTTCTTTATGCAATACATAGTATACTATGCATACATGCTAAGAGTTTACACAATCATTTTCTTAAATTTTAAACTAAAACCAATGCTGAAGAGCTTGATCATTTAGACTCTTATGGTCACTCAGATTATCAAGATATGATTGAAAGGTGTGATTAATTGGATACCGTTAGTTAAAATCCCATGTACATTGTTCATAAATGTCTTGACATATTTTGCATACTGCAGGTTGTGGATCTACACAGGTCAGAGCTAGTGCATGCCTTTTCCCCTTGTCGAGATTTGCATGATCAAGAATTACCACCTACTGAGCCTCCCATAACAAAAATGTTTACGAGTTCTGATGGTCAGTGGTTGGCTGCCATCAACTGCTTTGGCGATGTATATGTCTTTAATCTGGAGATACAGAGGTATGAACCTATGCCTTATTCTTCAATTCTTTTGCCACTGGCATCTGTACTTGAACAATCTGGAGATTTAAAGTAACAATTTGATTCTGTTCTTATAACAGGCAGCATTGGTTCATTTCAAGACTGGATAATGCCTCTGTGACAGCTGGAGGCTTTTCTCCAAAAAACAATAATGTTCTTATAATCACAACCTCTTCAAATCAGGTATATGCGTTGGATGTTGAGGAGAGAAAATTGGGGGACTGGTCGAGGCAGCATACATATGTTCTCCCAAAGAGATTCCAAGAATTTCCAGGAGAAGTTATAGGGCTCTCTTTCCCACCTTCACCAAGTACAACATCTGTCATTGTCTATAGTGCCAGGTACTTCCCTGTCCATAATTTGGGATTATGGTATATAGCTTAGAACAGTCATTTGCAATGCAAGCTGAGTTTTAGACTTGGATCAGCTGAGTCCTCTTGTTTTTACATTTCATGAGTATCGCATTAAGTTGCTGTTACCACACCTTCAATTCAGTCCAGGAGTTTCATGTAAGAGTGGTATATCAATGCTGTTATTGCATGGGATCCTTGGCAAAGTCCCTAGGCCCTTGAGGCTGAGGCATATGCCATTGGGTATAGGAGATCCCGTACCTTACAAATGCCAAATTCAATACAAAGAAGTTACGCTATGGGGGTAAAGCCCTTTGTTTAACCATGTAGAAGTTAGGCTATGGTGGTAAAGACCTTTGTAGTCCTTGTTATATGCAGTTGATTGATGTGTTTCAGGTTGAAGCATGTTTTTATGATATTAATATTAGGTTCTTTTATGTTATAGGGCGATGTGCTTGATTGACTTTGGGATGCCTGTTGATCGAGATGATGAAAGTGGCATGATAAATGGTCAGGATCCAGCATTGAGGAATTTGCAAAGCAATGGGAAATTAAAACGCAAGTGGACAGACAGTCAAGCTAAGAAACTCTTTGGTTGGAAGAATTTTGAATTTATTCCGTTTGGAGATCCAGTTTTATTCATAGGACATCTTTCCAAAAGTTCCGTGTTGAAAATATACAAACCATGGATGGAAGTGGTTAGGAATTTCGACTCTGCACCTGTAGACAAACATACTTTTGGGACATAAAGCCTTTGAGGGGATCAGATGTGGCAGTCGTCAATCCCTTATGTTGCCATGTTTTTTTCTCTTTGGTCACTGTATTCGTTGAAAATTTTGTGTTAACCTCTTAAAAAGTAATTTTTTATCCAATTTTTTTACGTCTACTTAAATTTCTGTATGTTAATGTACTCCGATTGATTCCTCATAGTATGGTATTCATTTTCATTATTCAAGGATTGGGAAAAGAACTTTGCTTACTCCACACAATACCTGAGGAAGTTTGTACCTTCACCCTGTTTAATCTACAGATTGACTAGTTTTCATCTTTTTCATTAGATCAACTCTTATAACGTTTGTTTTCTCGCATATGAAGCTTAGAAGTTTGAACCTTAAGGCTTGTAATTTGTAAAAAAAACCTTCAGAATCTAACATGTAGTCTGTAGTCTATAATTTGAATCTATTAGGACGTATCATGTATCTATGAATCTTACATATACCTTTCTAACATGTAGCCTTGTATGTTTTCCGACTTTTGCATTATGAGATGTCTATTTAACTCAACAGTTGATGTGTTTGATGAACAATTGGGTGCTACTAAAAGTAAAACAAATAATAAATAAATAAAAAAGGAAGGGAAGAAAATAAAAGAGAATGCTAAAGGCCCCTTTCCATGATATGGTGTGCTTGATTGGAGGGTAGTCTTCAAAAACAAAAATGAATAATGCAGGCACCAATTAGCGGGTAGCAATCAAAGGGTGGTGGGGTTGGTTTTTTTTGTTGAAACAGAAGCTTACCTTTTGGTTTCTTCCTCCCCCAGAAGAAATCTTGTCCCATTTTCAACCCCTTTGCCAGTTTGCCTTGCATTCTCAAAATTTTGCCCACCTAAAGTTGTAAGCTAGGCTGGCAAGCTCAAGTAGAATAAAGCCACCCATTTATTGTTCTTCTGGCTTTCGTTTTGGGCTCGGAATACTTAACCATTCCATACCTTCTGGGGTGGTGGTTGTGTTGCATATAGTTATCTGCTCATCAATTCCATATGCAGATATTCTCTGCCCTTCAAAGGACCACAATGCAACTCTTTCTTTGTATATAAGCTCCACTCGTGCAGTCGCCGTGCCGCTACTCAATTCTATGGGCAGCACAAGCTTATGGTCACAAAACTGGCTTTGCAAAAAAGTGTGCCTATTGGGTAGTTCCAACCTCAAGCAATGTGTTTGGCTATCTCAAATTTAGGGTATCTGCAGCTGAAGTTAGATTGTTTCCTAGTGTAATAAGGGGATGGAGCACATTATCAGGGGCAGTAATTAGTGACTTATTTGACCCATGTGGAAAGAAGTCCCACAAACCACTGTTTGTTGATGACAAAATGAAATCAAAGATTGGAGCTTTATTAATATTTTATGTTCTCAGGTTGTTTCCCACTGCGTTGACAAGAAGAAAAATATAAAAGGACTATAATTGTGGAAAAAAGAAAAATGAAAAAGTGAGGAACAAGATCTATTTGAGATCTAACTGTTGCCTTTTATCTTTTACATTGTTCCCCCATACATCTCTCTTCACAACTGCAGCAGCAGATGAAACGGTTTGTTCATTCCCATCATGATCATATATGATCAACATTCCCAGTTTCCTCCCTGAAAATCACCTGTGCCAGAAAATCATGATCCTTAAATTCTTTTTTCTTTTGAAACATGTAAATGATCAAACTCAACTTAATGATGAAAAATATAACAGGATGAAGCTTTGACCAGGTTTTTGTGAAGCTAGAGACGAGTTCAAGTAACCAAAGTGCTACAGCAAAGCTGAGTTTCCATAAGAACTCAAATTTGTCACTATATTTGTGCTAATAGAACTGAATGAGACAAGAGAGTGAACTAAAAGAACCTTCATATGTGTTGCAGAGAAACCCTCAGAGTAGTCCATCACATTCTGCATTGGAGGTTCATCCTTGGAAATAGTACTCATCTTTTTCTGTAAGAAAATGAAAGAAAGCATTATGTTAATCATTGACTATATAGAAATCGGCTTACTATCCGTTGTAAGTATCGATGCATGTTGTTCCTTGCCTTGGAATAGTAGTTGAAGACTGGGGAGCTAGCAGTGTCATCAAGATGGCGGTGTTGTTCTTTGCCTCTACTTTCTCTGCCCTTCTTCCTCTTGGTTTTCTTGCTTAATTTGGAAGCAGAAGAATCAACCGATAGCAAACACCCATCTTCATATAATTCTTGGCAATGTGGTGGTCCAGAAGAAGCATCCGACACCATAGATAGATCCTCATCCCTTTCTTCCTCTTCAAATTCTGGTTTTGTTCCTACATAATCATCACCTTTCTGAATTCCATGGCTTCCAGAAAGATATGACTGATCTAGGTAGTGTGTCCACCCAGATTCACACCCACTATTGTACTGTGATTGTGATATGTTCATCTCCACACAACTCTCTAAACTACTCAGTAGAGAAAAGGCTGGTGTTTATTTAGGGTCAGAAGGACCAACACTGATGATGAAAGTGAAAGAGAGTGGCAATGGTATTATTTTGCAAATGAAATTAGCTACTCTTCTCTATCCCTCTATTTATGTTGTTGCTCTGTATATAATACAAGCTAAGAGGGATGAAAGAAAGAAAAAACCAAACAAATCACATTCAAATCCTAGACTATATTTGTCCTTTGCTCTATATCTTTTGGGTCTTGTTTCTATCTCTTTGTGGATGAATCAAATTGCCAGTTGGCTTTGTATGTGGGGGAGAGAGAGAGAGAAAGCAAAGGGTTCATAATAGTGGTGAATGGTGATAACAAGGGGAAGATGTTATTTTTTTAGTGCTCCTTTTTCCCTCAGGAAACATTACCATAATTGATTGTGATCATTTGGGATATGCAATGCCTGGTCTTGTCTAAGGCCTATCTATAGCCTAAAGCTCTTACTTCCTAAGTAAGTTTAAGCCAAGTCTATGAGATTGAATAACTAAGAATGTTAAAGAGTTTATTAGAGGATACTCATTACTATTTTGATGTTGGAGATTCCAAATTTGTTTTTGCTAGCTTGGACAAACCAAACTTGGGGAATACTTGATATGATAAGTAAATTGGACTTAATTTGTCCTTGAATTGTTTTAGTCAAATGCACTTAGCTAAGAGGAGAAATATTTGCCTGATCCCTTTGACATTCTGGTATGGCAAAAGAGATTGAAATTTGACACTCCTGGTGTTTAACTAAAGGTAATTCAATCAGTCTAATATAGCATATCATTGACTCCTTCGTAGACTAGGTAGTCAAACACTCTTAGACTAAGTAAGGCACTGGTGTGCTTGGCAATAATTCTTCAGGATAGATTTATCTCACCAATGGAAAAAGCCAGGCTAGTTAAATGAACTTAAATCAGTCGTGAAAAAAATGGAAAAATATACAATGGTCAATATCATAGGAGCATAAGTATATAATAGCTAGGTACAACTTGAATTTATATGCTGAAAATGCTTGGTGACAAAACCCTTTTTTTATCAAACCACAGAAATTTGCTAGAATACCTCCAATATATACTTTGTTGGGTCCCTGCAGATAATGTTCAACAGCTTCTGTAGATTTGTACATGAAAGGTGTAAAGAAAATAATAATAATAATTTCAGATCAGAACAAAAAATGATATGTCATCCATGTACTGAATCTTCCATTTCCTCTCTGGCATCAATTTTTGGTTGAGATCATCATTTCATGAATGTCTGTCTAGTATGGCTCTGCATGCTGTAAATTTTGCCTTCTCTTATAAATACATATTTATATATTTCACCTGGAAAATGTGACCTGCAAAACCCAGTTCTATGATTTGTTAATCTGCTACAATGTCGGTTCAACTAGGAAGTTAAAATAGGGTCTGAGGAAATCTGGGAAATTATTTGAAGAGAGAGACCCATCCACAATGTGGCATGAACTCAATGATTATGGATTGTGACCCTTTAGAAGGATCACGGGACCTGATGTGTGTATCTTTGTCTAACTTGATGAGCACATGCTTCTTTTTATTGCTTGTGGACCTTCCTTAGTTTAAATCATCCACAATTTGATGTCCTATGACTATCTCTATGATTATGATTTGGAGTTTTGGCCTTTTGGCTTTGCAAAATTTTATCCTCAAATATTTCGGTTTACTGATCATCGCTATACTGCAGTGACCTATAAGCAGTAGTGACTAGACTAGTTAAAAATGTCTCATTCTTGGTGCGAGTTATGCATTAGCTTGCTCTAGCCTCGGCATTTCTAAGACAATTCATCGAACATCTTGTTATCTTAACTTATAAGTGAATCAGTGAATGAGTACAATTCAAGTGACCTAAGTTCCTTCTGAAGGCTTGACATAGTCAATCAGATGAATGATTCACATAAAGTGATCCGAAGTAGGTGCGGTTGTTGGGATCAACAAGATTGGCAGTCTAAGATGATCTAAAGTTAGAGCATTTTCCTCCAAAATCGAAATTGGAAACTGAATCTCTTATATATCTGGACTAAACTGACTAATGTTTACATTGCTAAATATCACAAAAGTATAAGCAACTAGTTAGCTATGGGTCTTCTGCAGTACAGCAAGAACTAATTTCCAATTGACATAGGTCCCCTACTATATATGATTCTATGAAAAAGACCAAACAGTGCCAGTTGCTAAGTTGCTGGTAGCTATAGGAAGCCTCTCTTTGATTCTATAAATATCCACATTGATCACCAACCTACATATACATCTCAGAGAATTCAAAATGCTTCCAACTTCTCCCTCCCTCCAAATACACAACTTCACTTTCTTTCACTTGTACCCAGCAATGTTCCAAGTCCCCATCAACCACAATGAAAGTCAATTATCACTGAGAGTGGTAACCAAAAATAAACCAAGCCATCTCTTACCCTTGGTGGGTTCCTCACTGATCAAGCATTTGAGCTCTTTTTCGGTTAAGCTCTTGTATTTCCATTTATACTCCAGAATGAAAATGGAATGCATTTCACTATTTGGAATCATATGATGAAAACTTGTCACATCCCACATATTAAGGGCACATGGGATCACACCACCACTAATACTTTTGAGGCTGTATAAGGCCACTAAAGGGAAGCAAAATCCTGTAGGAAATTACTGAAAAACTAATGATAATAATGTGAGAGCCAAATAATTTTCCAGAAAGCAAAAACCATGTTTCAAGGGACCATGATATGATCAGTTGGAGAGGTACTGGGGACACAACTATTGCAAGTTCCAAAACAAATCCTTTAGCTTAATTTTCATGTCATCCAAACCAAAAACCCATCAATGATGATACACATTATGTATATATTTGCTGCACCTGTAGAACGGTTTTGATCTGCTGACAGGTGACAAATCCTGTTTTAATTTTTATCAAGGCATCTTGTGAAGCATATGATATGCAGCTATGTGCTGTTCTCATTACCAATTCACGATGAGATTTGATTTGTCATTCATTCCATGGGCCACCTGCAACCAAAACGGTCAATTGCACATTCATATGGAAGATATGTGGATGACAGCTAGCTCAGACCCAGTTCAAGGCTTACAGTACTATACTTGCTGCTGCAACCAATGCCTCAGGTTAAACAGAATGACACTGTATTGCTAGCTCATTTCCTACTTCTTTAGTGATTTGCAATGTTCAAAATGATATGAGGTTCCTACTCATGTAAACTTACAGTGTGGTACTACTGCCACTAAATTATTCCAGTGCTGTAACTTCTGTAGGTTATTTGAGGATCAAGCTAGCCATTTACCTTGTGGTGTAAGATGAAGGCTAGGCATTGCAATCAATCACAATGAAAGCAAGGTAAAACGAACAAAAAAATATTACCTGATGCGCATATTAGTTAACCGGAAAAGAATGATATTATGATATCTGTAAAAACAATCCAAACACAATAGGACATCACAGATATAGAAAAATGTAGAGATGTCTGTGGTTGAATTTTATTAATCATGAAGCTGGTATAGTAGTACCAGATTGCTTAGGAAACTAAAGAATGAATTCAATTGTACAAGTAGATTACAAAACTAAGCAGCAATGCCTTTAATTGCTTATAGATATTCAATGAGCTGGGAATAGCTTGTCCAAACTGCATGGTAATGCATAGAACTCATCATTCCTAACATCAGAACCATAAACCCTGAACTTCGCCCACCAGTTCAAGCCACTGTCTTTTCTAGTCGCATCATTTTCTTGGGACAGCAAGCAATCCAATATGAGAGCAACCAGAGCAGCTACTAATGTGTGAGACATGAAGGTCACTGTCACTACATCATTAAACTGAAAAAGAACAAACAGATAAATAGTCAGGCTAAAAAGGTGTAGAGAAGGAAAATAAATAAATCATGACACTTTTGGTTCACAAATGAATGCTCTCACCCATCTAGGACCATAGTGATATTGCCCCAACCTATATTCTCTGAAGTATTGAGGTACTGAAATTCCCATGAAGAAATATAAATTTTGTTCTGAAACTGTTCAAGTTACAAAACTGCAGAAACCCAAGTCCAGAAGATGCTGCAAGTGACATTGATTAAATACAAAAACAAAAATAAAGGTCATCCATGAAAGGGAGGTGGTGAGACATACAAACATAGCCAAATAAGATGCAGTAAAGAGCTGCTATGATTGGCATGGGAATAGATGAAAAAAGGGCTCCAAATTTTCCTGGTAAAGAAGACCATTTTAGGCAACATTTGCAGATAGCATGTAGAATATGAACAAACAAGTATGAAGAGTTATGTGACATTTGTTGAGAATTTGAGTACATACCAAATATAGAGAAAAAAAATCATGAAACCAGCTAATATCTGAATAACTCTACGGCTTCCAACTCTTGTCAACCCTAGTAGACCAGCATTTTCACTATGCAGCATATTAGAAGATTGTAATAAGTGAAAATCAGTTAAAAATAAACTAGATGCATTTTACATGTACATAAAAACATAATGTCACACATATTCATAAAATGTTTCGAGCACAAATGTCATGAGTTCTGATTTCCTTACACTGATGAAGTAGTGCCAGTTAGAGAACCAAACATCCCATTCAGAAAAACTCCAACACCCTGATATTCAAGATATCAAAATCAAATTGGCAATGAATCAATAAAAGTCATAACTTGAGTATAGAATTCAGGCAAAGAGATCATACTAGCCAGCCAACACCGCGACTAACAACATGAGGGGGTACTGGTGTGGCACTCCCATATCTAGCTGTGGCATAAAATGTACCAGATGACTGCAAAATTTGAAGGTGAATTATATGACACATTCACTTCTACTGTCATTGACTCATGTTGAATAACATTACATAGATAAAGTATAATGTTGACCTCTATGAGAGAAACAAAAGAGGCAGCAACCATTGCAAAAGCTTCTCCTGCATTGAAAGTGGGGCTTCCCCATTGAAATGGATATGGAATATATATCCTGCATGTTTATGACAGAACCAAAGGACAAGGAGATCAACTGCTGTCGAAGATATTCAAGATACAGTAATGAAAATTACTTGTTGACAATCATAGTTTGCCAACTAGAAGAAAGAAAAGAGGAGAACAAACAAGAGTTTAGTAGTGAATACATTTACTGCCTAAGTGCCTATCACCATCTGATATCTAGTCTGCATGATGCCATAATGTACTTAAATTTTTTGAAATGACAGGAAACACATTATTACAAGCTAAGAAAACAATATAATTGAAATTGATAGCAGGCCTGATATTGCATTAATAGTGCTAATGATCAAAGTGAATACAGGAGCACTGAATGAAGGATAAAGAGGTATTTACCATAGGGAAACCAAGATGATAGAGGCCAAGTCCAGCAAAGGTTATGTATGGTACAACAGAAAGAGGACTTAAAAACCTAAAACAGAAAATTAAGAAACTAAGGTCACATCGAAAAAGTATAAATGTTTGTAGTGTAATTCAAAGCTTCAGTTTTTACCTTACAACATTTCTCCACAAGCCTAGGAAGCCTACAATAATCTGAAAAATGGCAGTGACAATTAGAGCCCCTTGTATGCCTCTCATACTTTGTAGAAACCTCTGGAAAGATTCATCCACAAATATCAGAGAGTTGCAGATCTCGGAAACTAATCAAGATCCAAAACAAATAAATTAAGCTTCTAGTTGATCACCTCATGAGGATCTGTGAATGCCTTGTATCTGTTGGCTAGGATTATTGAAGTTGTGGGGAGCACATAAGTATATGATCCCACTACCACTGAGGGAAGTCTGGTCCCAAATAGAGATTGCAAGAGTGTGTTCAACCCTGAAAGAAACAGCATGGTTTGTACCATCTTAGCCTTCTTAACCTGTGGAAGTGTACAACAATTAGTCTAACACAAAGAACTATAGAAAAGTTTGACAAATAAGAGAATAAGTCTTACATCTCTTCCACCCATTTGAGGAACAATAATGTTGGGAATCATGACAGTAATACCAAGAGTTAACAGATAGTGTTGGAAACCCAAAGCTATAGCTTCAACTGCATATATAACAATGGATTCAAAATGACATAAGTTCCAAATATAAAGAGGTTAGGTATCGAAAAACCGAGAAATGTTGGAGAAAATACTAACTCCAAGGAGGAGGACTGTTAACACAGTACTCAACTCCTGGTAGCTGCTCTTTTAATGGGCGTGGCTGCAAATCCTCAGGATTTTTGTCGCCGCCACCATTGCCATTGTTCTTATTCTTGCCAGTACAACCCCCGACATCAGTCTTAGCGTTACCACCGCCTTTACTCTTGTCATTGTTGTTGCAACCACCGCATTGAGCCATGTCTTCTTCTTAGCTAGGAAGGTGACAGAGGAAGAAGGAAATATAGTACCTAAGGACTCCTAAATGGCACACTAGCTGTCTAGCTCTGTGAGTGGGCGGGAAGTTACATGTTAGACCGTTACAATCTCTTCATTGGTTGCTCTAAACCGTTATGAAATTTGAATAAGCAAACTATTAATTGGAGATTTGTAATTTCTATTATGTAATCAAATGCTATAAATTTATAAATAATCAACATCGATTATCACAGTACCCATCCTGCTCCTTTGATTCAAGGTGAGGAATACAAATTTTGGATTTGTATCACACTTAATATCTATTCTGTTATCGGAAATTCGAATATTGAACAAATTCTGGTTTATGCTTTTCGACTAAGAAAAATCTGATGGAGATTTGGTATCCATCTCTAGGAACAAGGTGTCTTTTTTTGTCAGTTGATGCCCACTTGGCAAGGTTTCTATTTTCTACATCAAAACTATATATTCGAATGATATAAAACAGATCAATGTTTCAGCTGATGTACCAAATCAGCACTCGGCAAGGTGGACATATAATACCAATAAGTCAATAACCCCATCTTGAATTGGCCTAGAAGCCAACACTAAAGCAGATTAATGAATTATTTGTAGTACTTATTTTGGCTAAAGTTTATAGGGCTTTGTAATTAGGTTCGTCCTTGATTAATGAATTATTCATTTCTCACAAAAAAGCATATTAATGAAAGGTAGAAGAGCATCATTATCTTTTGTACATTTAGCTCAAAAACTCGAATTAATTGGGTCCATCTTCACTACGTCAAGTAAAGTACCTGAATAGTGATTAGATCCATCCAGCATAAATCAGAAAGATGTGTGTTTTCCCCAGCGTTTACGACTTACAAGTATTGAATTACAAACACTTGCATTACCATATCAATTTCAGTTGGCATTTCTTTCATTTCCCGCCAACTGGATCACTCTCCTAGGGCCAGCCGATTTCAGAGAATTGCATTCAAAGACGCTCTAGTTGAACCTGTACAGAAAAAGTTGAAAAGGAGACTTTTATTGTAGCCGGGACAGGATAGAGGAATTTTCCAATCTTATAAATGCAGAAGCACAATCTACTTAATTACAGAGCATACAATTCTCGTAATTAGTTATTATGAAATGTTTATTTCAGTAGCTTTCAGATATCTGACATATTGAAAGTCGATCAAGGTTTTTGAAACAAGGACAATCACAGTGATTACAACACTAAGCCCTTCAAAAAGAGACAAGCAAGTTCTAGAGCTGTTCTCTATTTAATCTCTTGGATTGAATATGTTTTGATAGGCATTCTCTCTGTATCAACATAAGTGAATCCTTTATTAAACAAAAAAATTTCAAACTATTTGATGTACGCAAGTCATACACTTGGTAATTATCTGATGTTTCATCTGACAGATACGTGGTGAGTATTAATAACTTCTTCAATTCCACAGATAATTTCCATACATTACTTAAAAGCTGCACTCCTTCTAGAGAAATGTTATTGAGACATGAAAAAACTCTAACAACCACCAGATTCCTTCATCTATCAATTATGGCGCCATCCACCCTACATTCGACAACCTACTAATTCTACTCTGTCAAAACTGCTTGACAATAATTTAAACCTGCTCAAAGAGAGCTTAATCTTTTCTATTTAAAGTTCTTATCACCTACAGCAGCTGACCTGCAACTAACTCAGCTTATTTCTGACTTCAGTCCCAACCTCATTGACCTCCACAAAAACACCAACCCAGCCTGGGTTTGTAGCTAATCTTTAATTCTAATATAAATAATAACACCAGTGACCAACTTAAGTACACTACATCCGACAATTTGCATCAGCATTTCCAACCTATTAAATGTTATACCCTTATGCCTATTAAATGTTATAGTTTCAATCCTCTAATTCCATTAGTGATAAATGAATCAATGCTACACACAAATATAATTCGACGACATCATGTACATACAGAAACTGTAATACCCTTAACCTGAGATGCATTCAGCACTAACTCATACCCTGCTTAGTCAATTGTTGAGATTTTGATTACCATCTCAGTTTAGTCCTCCTAAACTGGTTATCATTTATACTTAACCAGTGAACAAGAACCACAAGATGAAATCATGATGGCCAATATACCAACATGATAGATAGGAATTAAGGTATAACTTAAAAATTCCACTGATGTTTGTAGTCAAACCTTATATTTCCTTCTGCCTCGGAAATCACTCTTCGACAATCAATATATACTATTTCTAGTACTAAGCAGATACTAAATATGAACCTATCATATTGTTTCAAATTGCCTAAATACATGAATGTCTACAACATCCATATCTAAAAAGAAAACACACAATAACAAAGAAAACAAAATCAAAGGCATTGTTTAACAAGGAGTGAACACTCACCAGAAATAGAATGCTCCGAGCTTTGAACTCCAGCAGCATTGCCATCAGAAACCTCTCCCTTCTTAACCCAAGCCAGATAAACCCCCTGTTCTTTCTTGGAACCCCAAGGTTTTCTATTACCATGGTAACCAGGTCTGCTTGGCCTCCTCAATCTTTCATCCCCTCTTTCACTCTCAGCCTTCACCAATGAGTCCATAACTTTCTTGCCCTTTGGCCTCCAGAACCAATCTCTCCGTCCTTCAATCTCACCAGTCATTGTTAAATCCCCGACTTTTGGTTCACTCTCCCCCTCGCTTTTTGGCCCCCTTAGCCTATTCCCACTTTCAGTTTCACCATTCTTCGATGAATCCTTAACTTTTTGCTCACTCTCCTCACTATTTGCCCCCATCAGCTCATCACTCCCTCCTTCAATCTCACCATTCATCTCTAAGTCCCTCACTTCAGGATCAATCTCCTCCCTGACACCCCCATTCCTGCGATTTGGAATCCTCCGCCTATTCTTTCTTTCAGTCTCACCATTCATCCCCAAATCCCTACCTTTTGATTCAATCTGTTCCTCAGCTCCCACATCCCTGTAATTCGGCCACCTCCACCTACCATTCCATCTCTCGGTATCACCATTCATGCCAAAGTCCCTAACTTTCGGCTTAATCTCATCTTTCGCACCCGCATTGCTGCTACTTGTCCTCCTCAACCTATCATCCCTACTTTCAGTCTCACCGGCTATCGTCAAGTCCCTAAATTTCGGTTCAATATCCTCCACATTCTTGCTCTTTGCCCTAAACTCAACACCAGCTCTCCTCCCTTCTCCTCCATTTCTTCTCAAACCATTACTCGCCTGCTCGCCACTCTCTATAACCACCGGAACTGCTACACCTTCCTTCTCACCACTCACCTCCTCGTTTTCTGCCCTCACATTCTTCTTCCTCTTCCCCCATTTCTTCTTCTTCTTCTTCGATCTCTTCTCTTCTACCGGCTCCACGCTCTTCCCCCCTATCTCCCCGCCCTCGCGCTCCGAAACACTCCGATCAACCACCAGCGGAATCTCTCTCCAATCAACAACAGGCCGAAAACCCCTCCGATCAAACCTCCCCCTATTCCTACCCACAACGACGCCGTCTGGCTTCCGCAATTTCGCCTCTTCTTCTTCTTCTTTCAGCTTTTGCTGCCGGAGCTCCTCTTCCTTCTCCTTCAGCGCTTGTTCTCGCTCCTCCTTCTCCTTCTGCGCTCGCTCCTCCTCCTTCCTCATTTGTTCCTCTTCCTTCTCCTTTTGCTCGCGCTCCTTCTCTTTCAGGAATCGCTCCTTCAGCTGGAGGAGAGTGACGTAATTCGCCGGCAGAGTCGCCATTACAGAGATACAATTTTGGCTCCGCCGAATCCAAAAACAAATATCAAAGCCCTCACTACTGACCTAATTTGACATTGCTTTCCTCGTCATCGCCACTGAGTCAGTGTTCAACAACTACCAGTACCAGAAACACGACTACCGCCTATTAACTGGGCCTCATAACACTCGATATTTCTCTGCTATGGGCTGGATGCGCATCACCACAGCCACACTGCAATCCTTGGCCCAGTTAACCCAGAAAATTAATTGGGGACCGATATTTTTTTTGTCTGGGTCAAGACAGTGAGTGGGTCTCGATGTAAATAATAGAGAAATCTTGTATTCACGACGTGTATATACATATCACAAACTTATTTATTTATAATTATTTATATTTTTTACCATCTATATATTAATATTATATTTTCTAATTTCAACCGTTCACATATCTCTTATAAATATACGACTTCGTGTATTTATAAGATACTCTCATAAATAATATATGCGGTAACATGTTTTTGACAAATGTTTGAGAGTTTTGTACCTTTAAAATTGAAATTTAGACTTTCTCTACCTCTTGGATAGGCCTCTAGATTTTCGGACAAACAACACAATATTATATGAGGATACATTGTGTATGTGTAACAAGAATCTTACCTTTTTTGGTCGTTAACAAGAATCTTACGTGGGAAAGTTCTATTTTTTTTGCTAAAACAGGGAAAGGAGAACTCTCCAATCCTAATTTATTAAATTTTTATTTCAATAAAAGCTCTATTATTAGATAAGTTTTTTCACTTTAACATAATAAGACTAACAAAAAACAATCTACAACTCAGCTAAACACGAAGTACGGAAGACCAGCAGTCATGTTGACAAAGATCTATAAGAAAAGGGGGAGTCTCATTCCACCAAACCAAACCTGACGATGACAAACCAACATTAGCAAGTACATCTGCCACCTGATTGTCTTCCCTGAAAATATGAGAAGATTTGAAATGCATTTTGCGATATACGGTGCAAACAATTATCCCAAGCAACACAAATTCTCCATGGAACTAGATACGGTGCATGTAAGAAGTTAAGCACCAAAACCGAGTATGTTTCAAGCCAAATGTGCTTCTATTTCCTAACCCAAGCAAGCTCAATTGCTTGAATGGCTGTCATGATCTCCGCATCAACTAAACTAGGCAGATCAAGATTAGAAGCAAAAGCGCCCATGAAAGAGCCGTTATAATCCCTAAACACTCCACCATAACCAGCTCTTCCCGAAATTTGTTGTCATGAATCATCAGTATTGACCTTTACCCAACCAATAATTGGAGAAATTCAACTAACCTCGATGATTCTTAGAGCCTGACGAGAACGGCAATCAACCCCATTAAATTTTAAAATCTGCAGCTCATCCACAGAATTATACATACTTCTTGAGGCTAACTTACTAGCAGTTTGAACATGACCCATAATTAACCTCCTTGTAGCCTTCACAGTGACCACATAATTGTCATGCTTCATTTTGTTTCTAGCTCTCCATATAAACCATAACGTGGTGGTGAAACAAATGATCCAAACTTCCTTAATTCGAGCACTTCGACCAACACATCCCAGCTGCAATAACTCTAACAATAAAGCTGGCATATTTGTGATATTAAAAATTAGCGCCCAACTATTCCATAAATAAAGTAGAGGAAGGACAAGTCAAGAATATATGAATTAGCGATTCTTCATTAAAGCCACAAAGAACACAACAAGAAGCCAAACAAATACCACGTCGTTGCAACAAATCCTCTGACAACACCTTGCCCCTTAAGACCTTTCACACATGAAGAGAGATTCTAGGAATTTTTTTTTCTCCTTTTTAAAAAGAGGATCAAAGGATTTCACTCCTACCCCCATGTTGACTCGAACTCATGACTTCGTCAATAGATAGTGAATGTGCTTACCACTGCGCTATAACCACTTCGTAGGAATAATAAATCTTGTCCAAATGAGCTTACCCCAATCAATGATAGGAAGATGAGGCCGTAGTAAATGAAAAGCCTCCTTCGCTGTGAGCTCACCAGAAGAAGATGGAGACCATATCAATTTGTCAGGCTTGTCAGGAGTCAGAGCAATAGGTACTTCTCTAATTAACTCACATAAGTCATGAAAGTGATGCTGCAGTCAGGGAATGTCCAAGCACCATTTTGTATAAAATCTGTCACCATCACCTCAACAACAATATGCATATTTGTGTGAGGCCTAAAAAATGGAGAAGAGGTTTCCAATAAAATTATCTCGTAAGAAAGAAATTTTCTCCCTTGAGGATGGACTTGAGGGTGATTCAAATGAGAAGATTTACTAAATACTGATTCAATTAAGAATAGATTTAGAGAGATATTTAAGTGAGAATATCAATGTCTAATTTTAGATGTACAAATAGAAAAGAAACGTTCCATTTTATATTTCAATTCTTAAAAACATGATTCGTAAAACGATTTTGTATCAAACTATTAAGTTCAAGGTAGAGCTAAAGCCTAAATGGCATAAGTTTCTAGACCAAGGCTGAGTTCGGCAGTGACCAAGGATGTAAGGGCATCATATTGTACGTACTTCTGCAAGTCATTTTCATCTTTGGACTGATTCCTGCAGTTGGAGTGTACTTGGAGATGAAACCGGCTGCACCCACTCACTACGTTCCAGTCTGCTTATTTGTTCTTTCATCACACAGTTGCCATTTGTGCTTAGTTTACATCGAGTTCCACTCTTCCCCAATTTACTTCATTGTCATTTTCTGCCCCCAACACATCGTGCCTGTCTCTAACTTTGTATCATATATAGCTAACTAATCGAAACATAGACCACCCTGAAGCTTCACCAGAATCAATGGCCACCAGGGAAAAAGACTCAAGGCTATCTGACCTTCAGCTAACCTGCACTGACTTGAGAATTCTACTCAAAGCCTCTGCCTTGATGGAACAGAATCTGAAAAAGATGGACAAGAAGTTTGATATCATCGACGAAACACTAACTTCAGCATCAAGAAGAGTAGCTCCATTACAGTCCTTGTCCATGGCCACCAAGGCCTTGGAAACCAGAATCAATCGAGCTGTCACGCCTGCGCTAGCTCTCCTCGACAACTTCAAGCAATCAGAGTCTATACAGAACAAGCTTCTTGACTTGTCATCGAAGTTATCAAACGAGAAGAACATGAATAAGAGGCTCAAGACCCTCATCAAGTACGTGGACTGTGTGGATCAGCTCAAGGCGGCGATAAGCTCCATATGCGAGGAGGGCGAGCCGGTGATCCAGAGGCTTCAGGAGGTGGTGGAGTTTTTGAGCCGGACTAAAGCTACTGATCAGTACAGGACTCAGCGGTTGAGGGAGACTTTGATCACTTTGAAGGCTTTGTATGAGACAGAGGTGGATGCCATGAGATTTGAAGGGTTGCTTGATGAAGCTCTGCTGAACTTGCAGGATGAGTATGAGAGTATTTTGCAGCAGATAAAGCATAAAAATGTCGTGGATCAGTCTCAGGCTGCAGATAAAGGTGATGATGAGATGGCGATCATGGGTTCTAATTTGGGAACTGAGTTGGAGATTGAAATTCTTAGACGGATTTCACATACCCTAGCTGCTGAAGATTGTTTGGATATATGCATCGATATCTATGTTAAGGTAATATCTGCTAGTGTTCTTTAGCACCATTATTGATCACTTTTGCTGATCGAACACTAATTAGGACGTCTATTCTGAAAGTTTAAGTCGCCTTTTCCTAATCAACATAGGGGAAGATAAAAACAAAATCATGATTAGAAGTAACAAATGACTTGCGCGATTAAATACTGTGAGAGAGATGTTGTATACTCGTGTTATTTCTTAAAATCAAATTACCATTATTAGATAATCGATTAAAATGTAGGATCACATCACTGTAAATTGATAACGGCTCATTAGTATGGATATGGTTGTTGATCAACAGGTGAGATACAGAAGAGTGGCCAAAGCACTAATGCGGCTAAACCCACAGTACTTAAGAACACACAGTCCAGAAGAAATAGACGAAATGTCTTGGGAGAATTTAGAAACAGCCATAACCCTTTGGATCCAACACTTCGAACTTGCAGTGAAAGCAGTCCTTGTATCAGAGAAGAAATTCTGCGAACAAGTACTCGGAGGCATAATGGACGGACTGGTCTGGCCAGAATGCTTTGTAAAAATCGCAGACAAAATCATGGCCGTGTTCTTCAGATTCGGAGAAGGCGTAGCCCGGAGCAGCAAAGAGCCACAAAAGCTCTTCAAGTTGCTAGAAATGTTCGAGTCCTTGGAGAAACTCAACCCCGCATTCTCTCAAGTCTTCGACGATGAATCAGGAGCTGACATTTGCATTCGATTCAGAGAACTCGAGAAGCTTCTGATTCACGCTTCGAGTAAAGTGTTCTGGGAGTTTGGGCTTCAGATTGAAGGAAACTCAGATGGGGTACCTCTCCCACAAGATGGGTCAGTCCCCAAAATCGTAAGGTACGCAGTGAATTACTTGAAGTATTTAGCAACAGAGGCTTACTCTGTACCCATGGCCAGAGTCCTCAGAACAGAGCAGATGTGGAAAGCCGGGATACTATCCAGACTGGAATCCGACGAGAATCTTCTCAGAGACGCAGTTTACAACATCATGGAAGCTCTGAAGAGGAACGTAGAAGCGAAACGGTCGGGTTATCGGGTCGAGAAGCTGGCATTGCCTCATGTATTTGCCATGAACACGTACTGGTATATTTACATGAGGACCAAAAACACAGAGCTGGGGAAGCTTCTGGGAGACCAATACATGAAGAAAAACTACAAAGTGATAGCAGAGGAGTCGGCTTACATGTACCAGAAGATAGTGTGGGTGCCTCTGGTTAGGGTTTTGGAGAAGGATTCGGATTTGGAGCTGGAGAGCAAGGAAGCAATGGTAGGATTGATCAGGGAGAAAATGGATGCGTTTATTAAGGGCTTGGATGATGTATCGAAGAGGCACAAGGGGTATTATAGCATTCCTGACGCGGATTTGAAGGAGCAGATTAGATTGGCGACGGTGAGGCTTGTGGTTCCGGCGTACATTGAGTTTTTGGACGCATTTTCGGTTTTGTTGCCGGGAAAGTCGTCGTATTTGAGCCCTGAGTCGGTAGAGGAGTTGCTGTGTCAGATATTTGAGGGTGCGGAGGTGAAGCTTAAGAGACGTGGGTCTAGGGATCGGACGGCGGGAGGGAGCTCGGCGGTGGACGGTGGGGGGAAGGAGTTCCGACGGACCAGTTCAAATACTAGTGAAAATGTCAGAGCGGTCGACTGATCTTAATTCTAGGTTTAAACTCTTGCCAAATAGTAACTTTTGTATATTTAGATCTTTAGTTGGAAATTGGCTTCTCTGTTTGAATTTTTGTTGCTTGGATTTGTTTAGATAGTTTAAAACTATTAGATTAAGTACAATGTGGTCATATCATCCCTATCGGACATGTAAATGGATCGGATCTGTACCGGATGAACCTAGATACGAATCCGTAATAGAAACTTTAGATCTGGATCCGACCCATTACCCGTCAGATCTTTAATAGCTCGATCCAAATCTGGATTCGACGTGTTAACGGATACCCAACCCGTTAATCTGATAAGTTTATAATAATAAATATTTCAAATTTTAATAATAATTTCAAAGTTTTATCTTAAAACATTGATGCAATTTTATAAGAAAATAAATGTTTACATCAAAAGTTGAATTACATGCCTAAAATACTCTTTAACGGTACACTAATATAAATTAAAATACTTGACCTCCAATATTTTTAGCATAGATACTCATGCATTAACAACCTTCAACTTCATTAAATCATACTTTAGAGAGAATTTAGATATGAATGTTTAGATTATCTAGATAATTATTATATTATTTAATATTTATTAATAATAATATAATTATAAAAATATTATTTAATTATTTTTAAACGGATTCGGACCCTTAACGGATCAGATCAACAAGATCCGGATCCGATCCGTTTAGTAAATGGGTTAACGTATCCAGGTCCTTAACGGATTAATAGGTCAAATTTTTGATCCAAAACATTTTAAAAATCACGGATCCATAGGGGTTTGGATAAGATACGGATTAATAGGTCTAATCCACATGACATCTTTATTTAATTTAATGGTTTTAAATCACCCAAGAAAATCCAAGCAATAAAAATTCAAATAGAAAAACCGGATTCATTTAGTTCAACACCGTAGATTTAGACGCGTGTGTAATTTTTAGAGAAAATCGTCTCAATGATATGTCAACTTTCAACTCTTATAAATTTTGGTATGCCAACTTTTAAAAACATAAGAATGGTATGTCATCTTTTTTCAACTCTTATAAATTTTGATATGCCAACTTTTGAAAACATAAGAATGGTATGTCATCTTTTTTCCCTGACCGAAGATTGATACTTTTCACTGTTAGCTCCGTTACGGCAGTTGCTAGTTAGCAATTGTTCATAGGTATTTTGGTCTCTCTGGTAATTCCCGCCAATCTCTTTGGTAATTACCGGTTAGCGGAGGCATCTCAGATTAAAAACCACTAGTGTACAATATTATCATAAAATCAACAACAAGAACAACTACGTAACAATAATAGTGAGGTTTTGGTCGATATAGTCTTCAAATCTGCCTGACTCAGCACCAAGAAACATGGAGTTAGTTATTCTGCCTAGTTAGAGATAGTAGAAGTTAACTGTTTGTTACTCATTTTGCCTATTATGAAATGGTTGCTAGATTAACTCTGTCATTCAATGCTGATGTTAGCTGCATTGTTTCTAGTTTGTAATCTAATCCGATTACAATTTTAACCGGAAGCCTGTCTATTTGAATCAGTTGTTTTTATAGTGCTTGAAGTTTTAAATTTGATTGCTTATCCATCAGAGATTTGTTTCTGTACATTTCAGAAATTATTCAAGAGTCGTGTTGGGAAAGTTTGGATCAATCTGTCTAGGGATCATAATCAGGTTTTCTATGTGGCCAGCATGAGAGTTCAGTAGTTGATTTTGCTATTTTCCTCATGCTTCTCGTGGTGTCTCATTATTAGCTGGTGCAGTCACAAGCGATTTGAAAGTGTCGCTCAAATGAAGATTATGTTTTTTGTTATCATGGGAGTTTGTCTACATCACTATATGAATTAGTTACCTTTTTAGTGCTCGAAGTGCTATTGTTGTTGCTTCTCTTGATTTCTTATTGCCCCATGGTGGATTCAAAAGAGATTTCAAGTGTGACTCAATTGAATCCCGGTCAATGTTCTCTCTGTGCAGGGAATTTATGATGATATGAACTTGAGATTTTACCTTGCTTATGATGACATTGGGGGCATTTCCTGCCAAAAGGTTTGGGACTCATCTGGTCACCGTTGCACTTTCACTCGTCCGTCAGCACCCAGTCTTTTGGACAACAGACCCTACTTTTTCGGAGTCTCCATTTCTCCTAGAGGAAGAAAATTTATATAATAGTCGCATACATCTTCGGCGAAGGTTTGGGACTCACCAGCTCACTGGAATTGAAGCGGTCTCTCACATTCTTTGCATTAATTTAAGTTATGATCTTGCCGTTCCATACATGATAAGAACTACCACAAACCCAGTGCAGGCACAGGGAAGGGTTTGGCAGTACAAGGATGGAACATTCGGATTTGGGTTTCTTCAAGACAGTGTTATCAGGGACTTGAAGCATGTCGCCATGAATGGTTTTCTTCTAGATATTATGTAGCCTTTAGCTTGCAATAGACCAGTAGTGTCATTGATCTACACTACTTTGTCGAATTTGTTATTTTTCTGTACACACTATCTTTAACTGGGTGCCACTCTGCTCCGTGGCACTGTACACTTTATTTTACACAGGTAATAAGAATGCTGGGATCACTTAATCAGTGATCTGTTCAATTGCCTCTTGGCACACTAGTGGAATTCAATTCCAAGTTAATTGCTTCTGAGAAGTGGCTAGCTTTAGATCCGGTTTGTTTCTTCAGTTTTTGGTTCTTCCCGTGAAATTCTGCATAGTATTTTGGGATTTGTGGATGTTGACTGGGCTGGTAATGCACCTGATAGGAAGAGCACAATTGGTTTTTGCACATTTGTTGGAGGTAACATTGTTACTTGGAGAAGTAAGAAACAAAGTGTGGTAGCAAGATCGAGTGCAAAAGCTGAATATCGTGCTATGGCTTCAGCAGCCTGTGAACTAATTTGGTTAAAAGGTCTCCTAAGTGATCTAGGACTTCCTCATCATGCAACCATACCTTTACACTGTGATAATCAGGCTGCAATGCACATTGCATCCAATCCAGTGTTTCATGAACGAACCAAACATATTGAAGTGGAGTGTCATTACATCAGAAGCCAAGTTCAAACTCAAATCATTGAGACGAGTTATACCCGAAGTGAAGATCAATTAGCAGACATATTTACAAAGTCTCTTCCTTCTGGTCAGTTTTAAAGGATTCTTGACAAGCTTAGATCAATCAATCTTCTTGATCCAGCTTGAGGGGAAGTATTGAAGTATGTTATGCAGCATGGCTGACCGTATATATGTACAGAGTTGATTGGTATGGTGCAGACTTAGGAAGTATGGTGCTGCATAAATCACTAAAGCTGCAGCAGGGTGCTACATAAATCACTGAAGTTGTAGCATGGGGCTGAGATTGTAGCAGCACCAGCAGCATGGATGTTAGCATGGCTGAAGATGGATGTTCAACTTTGATTGTACTTTAAGTATGGATAAATGTATAGTAGGTAGAATTGATTGACTCAAAATTTAAGTTCAATCCTCTATATAAGACAGACATTTTGTACACAAATTTCTAATCAAGAAAACATTGAATTAAGAGGAAATCAGTCTTCATCTTCTCATGTTTTTTATTATGTAGCTTGCCCAAATGAACTGTTCAGAAGAGATTTTGCACTTTGCAGCATGATTAAGAATTGGACCGCTAGGGTTACGGTCAATGCTGATTAAATTAAGAGCTTATATCATTCCTAGTCGTTCTCTAATACAGTAATCAAGTGAAAGCAACCATATGGTTTAGGTGAAATCCTCCCGTCAACCTTTTTCTTTACTAGTGTGATTGTTAGCTGTTGAGTTTTTGTATCATACTAATTGGATTAAGGGTTGCTTTTGCTTCTATTGGATGTTTATTTCACATTAAACGCGAGGAAATGGTACTGACTATTATAAGAGGGTTACAAGGAACTAGTTTAATGGGTCATGTGAACTTGTGATGTTGTGAACATTCATTGAGAATTGTGTTGTATTCTTTTGTAGCTAGATGAAGAACCAAAGAAAATAAATACCTTTGTGCACCATGTTAGGTATGCAAATAGGATAATAAATTGGCATGTTATGTCATGTAGACAAATACTATCTACAACTTAAATTTCATGGCGGCTTTGCTACATAATGAAATTATGTAATGACATATGACATGATGCAAATGTAGGTTATCCAAAATCTTATTACACGATAATAAATGATTAACTAACATTATCATTGGATGTTGCGTTAGAATATTATAGAGGAACGTCATTCCTTGCCTGATAGGAAACCAAGTCCAACCCATTATTTTGTTATGTAATTACACCATGGATGAGATAGTATGCTTACTCCACAAGTTTGGTTTTAGAAAAGTTGTTTTCTTCTGATAATGTGGATTTTATAGATATGGACAGCTACTGACGAAAGCATTTAGACGGGTGAGGTTTCGTTGCCAAGGTTTTGATGATGGCAAAGTGTTGTTGCAGTATAGCACTGAATTTTTTATTTAATTTTTCCCAAGTGAACGTATTTTCCTTTTCTATTATTGCGTTATAGCAGTGTAGTTCCGGATCATTTATAATACAGATGGATCAAATTAGATTAAAATAGAGACTAAATTATACAAGGTTAAGTTTGGAGAGCTCCAAACAAAACATGAAATTTGGGTTAGAGCTCGAGAAATCTTAAAATCATCTATGTCATGAATATTATTTAATAGTTTCACGTTAGTTATCTTAAATTGATAACAACGTTCTGGTGAGAATCGTCACGATTCTCTTTATCGCCCTATTTTCTAGAACACAGGAAAAATATGTAATAAAACAATTTGGTGATTTTACATAAGCACAACCTTCATTTTGTCCAATCTATGATTATTACAATTAATCTTAATCTTTGCAGCCTCTTCATTTGATCGCTCATTGTCCCAAATGCTCCTTATAGATGATGTGACACTCACTAGTCTATGACCTTAATAAAGATATGTTAGTTTCCAAGCATTATGAGCATCATCTACTTGTTCAACACTTCCTTCTAGATCGATGTATAGATAGTTTGCAACGAATAAGTTACGAAGTCAAAACAGAAGCTTCCGTGTGTATTTTGCATTTTCAAACCCTTCATTTTGACTAAGCCCCATGCGTTTTGGATCTGCCTCTGCATTTCAAACTTCCACTTATATATCTTCTCCCCCGAATCAAAACAAACCAAACCACACTCCAAAAATTCTTAGCAATCTGAAAACCCAAGACGATGTTGAGCCCTTTCAGCTGTGGCCTTTTCCACCCAGAAACATCTGATGAGTATGACGACCCCATCATCACAAATAGTCCTTGCTCGACTCCAAGAAGATCATCAAGCAGAAGAAGTGGTGGTTTCATTCATAGAATCCATCACAGCAACAAGGATAACAAGAACCCTTATTCGACTCGAGGCCTCGACAAGTTCTCTGCACTTGTGGCTGATCTTGAAGAGAAACGCAAGCAGATTTATGCTCAAACCGGCTCCGAGGACGATACCTTTGTTAGATTTGTGTACAAGGACTCTAACGACAACGTTCCGGTTCCGATTGTGCTCAAGTTAAAGGAGAAGAAGCAAGAAGAGCAGAAGAAGAAGCATCACCATCATCTTCATCGCGAAGAAAAGCATGCAGAAGCGTTAGATAAAATGTCAGTTATGCCCACCGTAGCGCCCGCCAAAGAGGAACCAGTACTCGAGCAACAACCTAAGAAGAAGATCAACATGTTTGACTTACTGTCCAATATCAATTTCAGACGACCGTCGTTTTATCTTCCGGTGGTTGTGGTGTTGATTCTGTTGTTGCTGGCCGTGTTTGGGCGGTCGGTGGCGATTTTGTGCACCTCTATAAGTTGGTATGCGATTCCAACACTGAAAGAACAGTCTAGATCTGCTGCAAAAGGAAGATATTCGAAGCCAAAAGAACATGTGAAGAGGTCGAGCGAGAATAAGATGGTGATCAGTACTAGTGAAATGTCTTCTCCGAAAAGTGAGAGCAATTCCACTCCCCGATCCCGGAAACATGATCACCGGAAAAGTTGGTGATGATCGATGAAGCAGGTGACTTACATTTCTTCGATTCGTTCTTTTATTTCTTCTCCCCTTTTTTCTTGGGTCAAGATTTTGCAGCTGTGCATGTACAAATTTCTGTGTTACATTTCAATCTGTCCTCCATGTGTGTAAATGTAAATTACGAGTAATAACTCAAAGATTACTCCCTATGATCCGACGATGGTGTTCCAATTTGATTCCTTACGAAATTGATCAAGAAACTCATTCCTGTATAATATGGGATCTTGTCATCGACACTGAAACTTAAGAGATTTATTTCTGCAGACTACAGAGATTTGAAGTAATCTTGATGAAGCTATTTTGAATATAATGACGTCTCCGCCGTCTCTGACTCTCTCGTTCCGGTCATAATCGGTTTAATTTGTTATCTATAACCCGCTCACGTTTCTCTTCTTCTAAACAAACAAATTTCCAGATGCTTCTCATGATGTGCATACTCATCCTCTGCCTAACAAGCTGCCCGACATGTTCATTATTAATTAGGAAAAACAAGTATAACTAAAATGCAAACAAGATAAAGGAGCAGTTATATATATACATATACATACAGGTCTTTTTAATTATTTTTAGAGATAAGTTATTACATCAACTTTCCGATTAAATTTTGGCATTTCCACCGTTCAGTTTGTTGGGCTACATGAGTAGATCACCTTTATAAAATTTCATGTGATTTGGTGATCGTTAAGGCATCTAAAGTTTCGATTTATTTTTAATGATTTTGAACGGTGTAGGTTTGACATAAGTGTTAAGTTTTTTGTTTTAATCTCAACTAACGAACAAAAAAATGGATCCCTCGTTAAAAGGTTCCTTATATATATATATATATATATTTAAAAGATACATTAGTGATTTTTTACGAGGGTTCAGTTCTTCCACTGTATCACCAATTCTTAAGATCCACAACATCCATGTTTTTTTATTTTCATTTATCTTGTAATAATGGGAATGTAATATAGGGACCCTAGACCAAGGTGAGATAACAAGACATCCATATTAATGAGACTAGACTTTTAGCACCAAATTCCGAAAGTAAGACTCAGACAAAGGACTTCGTCTTTTAGAGTAAAGGTCTTGCCAAAACCTAAGGATGATTGGTCATCCGCGCCTTTTGGTTGTCCACACAATAATAGTAGGTTGATACAACAAGCTAGTGAAGAAACAGACTGAGGTATTGCCCTGAAATAAAGCACTAAAAGGCGTAGCCAGATTTTTTTATTTAAGAGGGTTAAAATTCATATAATTAAGAAAGTAAAATCTGCTATCAATCTTTAACATTGACACAATTTTTTTTCTTAAAATATAATAACACAAGTTTTCAACAATTTTTTTATCATACAAATTAACAGAAAAAATGTTGTCAAAAATTTGTATTTTGAAGTATTACATTGTCTTAATACTAATTTCAATCAGTGTTAAAAAATCAATAAATTATTTTAAATAAATTTGATGAATAGAGATTCACGAGAAATGTAAAAAAAAATTTAGGAGAAATGTGGAAAAAGAGAATATCACGTGTCTTTTCGAGACGGCGTCGTTTTGAGAGAGATGATACGGATCTTCCACCGTTTATGACGTGGCACGTGTTTAAGAAGGGGAAAATGGGAAGTATATAGGGTTGTAAGTAGGCTCGAGCCGCTCGTGTTCGATTCGCGTTCGGCTCGATTTTAACTCGTTTGGCTCATGCTCGTAAGATAAATGAGCTGAGCTTGACCTTAATATTGAGCCTGACAAAAAAATGAGCCGAGCTTGAACAAGATTGTATTCGGCTCGTTTAGCTCGTGAACAGCTCGTTTTTAAAACTTAGCTTTAAAAAAATTGTTATACGTAAAATATATTGTTTAAAATCTAAATCTTCTATTCTTTTTATTTCTTTCCTTTTAGAATCAAATTATTTAATTAAAATACATATATTAAAGCAATAAATTTATGAAAAAATGAAATCAAACACTAACAATCACCACAATAAGAAAGTAGTTAAGATAACATAACCTTAAATTTAATGTTTTGTAATTTAAACTAAATAAGTCAAGCCGGCCCGAACTTAAACAAGCCGAGCCGAGTTTGAACATGAAAAAAAAAATTCAAGCTTAAGCCCGACTCGAGCTCAGTAAAAATAAAATGAGTCAAACATGAACACTATAATATTCAGCTCGGCCCAGTCCATTTACACCCCTAGAAGTATATGGAGTCTGGTATGAGAAAGTGAAGAGAGAGAGAGAGAATGGGGTTGACGTGCTGTTTCGATGGAGGCCATAGCGCTGAGAAGAAAGAACAAGAGAGGTTAGCCTCCGCGGAAGTTTCTGCCAAAGCTGCGGAAGCCGCCCAACGAAGGTTTGAATTTTTTTTATAAGAAATCGTTTGCGATCAGTTTTGTTTCATGATGAATTGAGAGATTAGATGAAAAATTAAAGCTAGAAAATCAAATTGAGCCGAAATAGACGTAGTTATGAAAGTTTTAGAGAGATGGAGCTGCGTATAGAGTTGATCATGAGTCTCAGAGCTGGTAAATACTGGTTCTGTTTGTTTGCTCTTTGGTTTGAATGCGTGGACGTGCAGCTGAACGCATTGTATTCCTTATGTATTCTTACGGAACCGGGATTTGGAATATAGGGTAAGGCTAGTTTTCCTATATTTTTCTTAGTTGAGAAATCTTTTGATAACAAGGGACAACTAAAGCCAAAATTAGAGCATAATTAGTACCAAATCACTAAAATATAGACTCAGCAAACACACTTCATAGTATAAAAGATATAATTACAAATGAAAATATTAACGCAATCAATTTCAAACCAACTTATAAATATATATATGAGTCCTTTAGGCAAACACCAATTTAGATAATTGGTAATTGGCATCAAATGATGAATCCTTAAGTTCAGTCCAGACCCATACTGAAACTTGGTTTTGTTGTTAACATGAAATCAGATTAGAATTGCAAAGGAAAAGCTACTTATTAATATGTGCATATTACAATGTGGAGGGTCATAATTAGATATTCTTGACACTTCTCAAGGGTCATAATTAGATAATTACAGTTTGACAGGTAGATAGTAATTATTATTAATTACTTACATTGTAATGATTAGTGCAGGCAAGAGGAATTTGAAAAGTCTGCAGCTGGTAGAGCTGTACGTGCACAGCAACAGGCGATTGCAAAACAAGCTGCCAACTCCAACAAAGGCGAACCAGTATTAAAGGTGCTGTCTTCCTTAATTCTTATTGGAAGATGGAGCCACACTATTAAGTTAGATTGCAAGGCCAATCGCTCTTGCTGCTGTTATAAGTTAGAATGGTGCAGAGAGAATAATCAGAATGCTAGCAACAATGATGTCATTATGTCCTGTTCTTATGTTGCACTCGCCATTGTATTCTTGATACTAGAGAGCAATGTCCATCTCTAGTGAAATCAGATAGTTCATATGTTTGACTGTTTTGTTGGTTTTGTTCATACAGTGGTCAATGGGATGAGGCTAAGCCTTTTGTCTCTCTAACAAGCATTTCTGTAAGTACCCAATGCTGATGTTACTGTAAACTGTACAAGCTTTCTCTAACAATGAATTTCAATTTGTTAGAAAATTAATCAAAATGAAATTTATGGAAATTCTCCCAAATCTTTTGTTAATTCCTTCTTTCTCACAAATTATCTTTGTTTTTTGTTGCAGTTTGTGTTATAGCGATGTGAAATGTGTGTGTGGTGGCGAAATGTGAACAACAAACACGTGATCTATAGTGGTTCATCTTACCTTTGATGGGTAAGACGACGTTCACTTAACATGTACTAGTCTTAGGTGTCTTAATGACGAATTATAAGAGTAACATTCAATGTAATGTTGATACTAAGAGATGAGAGTCTCATTTGTATAGAAGATGAGACAACTCTTTTATACATTTTCGATGTGGGACAGTAGGTTCAAAATGTGTTCCGTGAGGACATGTTGGGAAGGCTGACAATGTGACTTCCCGATGTCGGATCAACGACTTCTGAGTGTCGTTGTGTAGCTTGTATGACAGACTTCGTGATATATGTCTTGACCGAGTCCCGTTATGGCTTGCGGACTCACATAAAATGTGTTACTTATGTTTGGTGGTGTATGCATATTAGTGACTACCCCAACATGTATTATAGAGATTCAACTTTATTATGTGGATTGTCGATTTCTCTTCTGCTTGCTCCAAAAATTTCATATCTTCGTAGGTCAACCCTCGATGTAATTTACTTGTTTATGGAATGTTGATTAACACAATAAGAGTTGCATAAGCTTATTCAGTGTCCTTTGGCCACATAATGTGTTGTGTTATGTAATTTTAGACATCTGTACAGTTACTCCATCCTAGCGATATGTAGAATTGGACTTGTTCCTTTTGAATTTGACTATCCTAGATTTGGTTTTGAATTTTGACTATCAGAACAATCGGATTCTAAATGGACACAGGGAACCTTCACACCTAGTTAGGCGAAGGCACGTTATGAATTAGAGATAACTAGAGAAAACCTAAAAAATTTACCATTCTTTAAGATAAACTCATTCTTTTTTTTTTCACATCCAATGTACTAATTAGGGTATAGGGTTTAGAGTATATGAAGAAATTAGGTTTTTGGTATAAGGTTTTAGGGTTTATGGTTTATGGAGGAATTAGGTTTTGGATATATGATTTTAGGGGTTAGGGTTTAGGGTTACGGGGTGCGGGCATAAAACCCACATAATTGGTTTGTGTTTGAACAATGACAAATCTTGTAATTTTATTCTTGAACATGTTCTATTTGTCAAGACCCACCTAGGATTAACCCCTTTAAACCGTGGTAAATCCTACGGGGTCCATCTTAAGATAACTCCTTACCGAAACCCCCTTGAAATAGACAACCCTTCCTGCAAACCAACTAAGCACTTCTAGAACAATATAATTCATCCAAGACACCTGAAGTCATCCTGCTCCCAAATCTCATATACACTTCACCTGTCCAAAATCAACTAGCCTAGACTGGGATACTCAGAGCAATCTAAACAGATAAACACCTAATCAATTCTAGCGTCAGCGGATTTAATCGACTATGCATCGTCTCCTGTACGCGCAACCTCCTCTCAACTACCCTCTCTCAACTACTCTGTAAGACTGGCCATTTGAAAACAAAGGACCCAGGAAAAAGCATTTTTTTAAAAAATAAACGTTAGAGTGAGTGGACAAAATCAACGGTTATTCAAAAGAACACTTATTTTCCTGCCTTCCCAGAACGCCGTTCATTTAAAACAATATATGCATGCAACGTAGGAAAAAATTCCGAATAATCCTTGAAAACAAAATAAGTCATAACAACGTAAAGACTTTAAACTCAACATTATATAATGGGAGAAGATGTTTCACCATAACAATGAGCCTTCAATGCAAGAGTTAGAACATCCTAAGGCTACTAGGTATGCCCGCACCACTTCTTTAAGTGGGGGCCCACTCCACCTTATTTAGTTAATAAGGTGGGGGTTATCAATTTAACGCACCTCACGCTACTTTCTTAAGTGGGGGCTCATCTCGCTCCACCCTAATTAGGTGGGGGTAATCACTCCACACGCACCCTGCGTCACTTTCTTAAATATGGGGCTCACTCTGCGTCACCCTATAAGATGGGGTGGTCAATAACCTATCCACCTCGCATCACTTTCTCAAGTGGGGGTCCACCCGCGTCACCATATAAGGTGGAAGTCATCACTCCACACGCACCTCACGCCACCCTAAATAGGTGTGGGGTCAACATTCTCAACGCACCCCGCACCACTTTTTTAAGTGGAGGGTCCACCCATCATCACCCTATATATATATATATATATATATATATATATATATATATATTAACGACCATTAATGATGAAGAAAATAAGTCAACAAATACAAAAAGTCATAAAAAACTCTTCTTCTGTTAATTAAATCATGCATCAAGCACGGTCCTTCGACCGCCTTTATAATAATGACCATAAAAGAAAGATTTCTCAATCAAGTAAATTTATAAATTAACTTCTAGCCGATAAAATGAAGGGGCTACGAGAGGGGAGCAACCCGCCTTCTCGGCCCACCGGCCCAATATAAATATTAAAATTCAAGTTACGTATATTTAATAAAAACGTAAGTGCATACATGACAATAAAATCAAATGTCCACTCACAGTACTTAATATGATCTTGTTGCTCGGAATATTCCTCGAGCACCACCACAAAATAACCAAATGGTCGAGTTCAATCCCACGTTCGACCATAGACTGTAAAATAAATCCGACATATCAGTTTTTAATACCGTTGACTTAATATTTTCCTAGTTTGACTATAGAATTCTAATTTGACTAGGATTTGACCAATCATTCCTTTTCAACAACTTCTCAACCTTTAGATTTATTTCTCGTTATCGACTCGAAGTTTAGTTTCTGATTACACAACCTCAACACCTCGACTTGTCTTACTAATTCATTTGACGTTAGGTATCATATAGTAATTTATTTCTTGTATTCGCAGCTTAAACCAATTTTCTAATTGTAAGTCGATATATCGATTATGAAATCGTCTAAATTATTTACCACGATCAACTCGACATTTTCATTAATAGCAAAGATCATCTTCCACAACAACTAAAGTTGTCAACATTCTTTAAATTCCAAGCTTCACTATTTATCTCCAAATCCTTTAACTTTGAATTCACATTTTCTTTAACCTCGCTTCTAAATTACCGACCCAAATTATCAACTTTCTATAAATAGAAAGTTTCCATGAAGGGAAAGTTTCACACAATAGAAATTGCCCAAAAATGGAAATTTTTCAAAATGGAAACTTCTTATTTCAGGTTTTTCTGAAGTTCCAATTTATTATTTAATGATAATTCTTCAACTACAAAATTAACGAGGGGATCGATTCCTACCTCTTGAGCGTCTGCCGAAAATTTGTTACTTCGTCGGACTCCGACAAGTCACCGGAGTATTCTGCCGTATTCCGGCAATCTTATCGATAAAGGCTGAAGTGACGCTACTGTGACCTAGATCGGGGTCTGGCTGCGGTGGGTTACGGCTGAGAAAGTAAAATGGGAATGAAACTTGTCCACTCATATCATGATTCCTCTTTATATGAATAAAATGGTACAAAATTAATTCTAAAGTAAATTTTCATTAGTACTAATGAACTGATTGACGATTTGAATAAAAAAAAATTCTTAAACTCATTTTAATTATTCTTACCAATATTACTATTTTACTCTATTTAATCTCACCATCGACCTCTCATCCTCATTGTCCGGTCTTCTCTATCTCTCTCGGCCTCCTGACTCGTGTCTAACGTCGCCGGAGCCACTAGAAATTCTATTCCCCTAAAACGGAGGTTCAAATCTAAGTCATCGTCGTTGGAGATCAAGCTAAATCGGAGAGGAGCGTCAAGAATGCAGCTGACGTTGTCGTCGCCGATGAAGTGCAAAGTGCCTCGCCGACGCCTTCATACTTCTAAAATTGTGAGATTGGATTGGATTGTAGGAATTGAAGCTCCGGTGGTTTAGATCAAAGAAGAGAACATCCAGGTTTCGTTCCTTCCTTGTCTATGAATTCATTGATTCATTTACTAGTTGGATGATCTGATTTTAACGAAGACCGATTGTGATTTTGTGTTGGCAGCGAGACGTTGTCGGCTATTTTGGTGACGATCCATTGACCTAGATCGAGTTTTCGGTGTAATAACCGTCCGATTAGGAGAGGTTCGAGCTGAAACTTCGAGGATCTGTATTAGAAAGTTTTCACTGAGAAAAGGTGGTTAGGGATTTAGAGGTTGTGAAGACTGGGGCTGGCATTTTGGTTGTGTCTTTAGAGATCTGATTTTTAAGGCATGGAAGATTTTGGAAGTAGTTGATGGTGGTATGGTGATGAGCAATGCGGCTATGGAGATTGAAGGGTTTGATAAAGCTCTTACCTCTTCCTTTTGTTATTGATATTTGCATGTTGATATGCCAGTTTGAGTTAATAAGTAAAAATCAAGATTGTAGGAAAGCAAGGATGAGCAACTTACATAATTATTGACCGCTAGAAATCAGAAATCCCAAGTACATACTTATTGAGCAACTTACAAGGGTTAGTATAGTGGTTACTGGGGGTTAGAAACCGGATTATTCGAGTTACTGGGTGTCTGTAACCGATTTATTGATGATTATTAGAGGTCTAGAACTCAATTACTGGGGGTCAATAACTGGAATATCCGAGTTACTTACAGTCAGTAACCGATTTACCATTAACCGAAATCTGACGACCGGAGAAATCTGATTACAAGAGTCCGGCACCAGCGACCGATGACCGGAGTCCGGCTGTGCTCAGGCAAAGTCTTATCTCTTAGTAAGAGACAAGGGTACAAATGTCTTAAAAATTATTATTTTAATATGATTTTAATAAAGATTTGTGTGTTTGGACACAAATAAGTGTATCTTTCAGTCAATTTGGTTTCAAAGTTTTATTTTCATTAGAATGAGGTTTGATTTTTATTTTTTTGTGCAAATGGGCATTACCTCTTAATTCTATCTGATAAACCTGTGTTGATACCGAAAAAATCATGCATTTCACCCACACGATGTAATTTATGTAATCTTGGATGAAATCCTCGATTTAATACGCCGAACAAGCATATACATGCATTGATGTGGGCCCATGTCACATACAAGAACCTTTGGGGCTTGTAGACGTGGGTATGGAGTGAAAGGTCATGGAGGCACATAACGTTCGTTTTCCAGTCTAGTGTCGTTAAATAGTTCCGATCTTGGGCCTGAAATCCAAACTCAACGACTTAAATCGGTGACGAAATTGGTGAAAAAGAGATTTGGACAACAATACAAACCTAGAAGAGAACCTCCAAACCCAAAGCCTAATACTCATTTTTCTCTTACAAGCCTAAGCCTTTTTTATTCTTCTGCTCAGACCAAAATTATTAAGAAAAACTCAATCCCTTTTCTTTGCTTCTCATTGTCGGTAAAAAAGCCATCATACCATTTTTCTTCACTTTCCCTTATTCCCCGCAACTTTATCCAGTAATCAATAGAAGACTTCCTTCACTTTCCTTTATCCCCCGTAGCTTTACCCAGCAGTCAACAGAAGACTTTCTTCACTTTTCCTTATCCCCGCAGCTTTACCCAGCAGTCAACAGAAGACTTCCTTCACTTTTCCTTATCCACCGCAGCTTTACTCAGCTGTCAACATAAGACTTTCTTCATTTTCCCCTGTCCCTTATAGTTTTACCCAGCAGTAAACAGAAGACTTTTTTCACTTTCTCTGATCCCCCGCAGCTTTACTAAGCAATCAACATAAGACTTCCTTCACTTTCTCTAATCCCTGCAACTTTACTCAACAGTCAACAGAAGATTTTTTTCACTTTCTTTGATTCCCCACAGCTCTACACAATGGAAAACCATCTTCATCCCAGATTTTAAGGCTGAAGTTATGTGTTCAAGAAGGTAATACCTATCACCCTGCAGCTAAAACATTTCAACTCATCCCAAAAAACTCATAATTGAGTCTTATAAAAAGAAGGGTTTGGAGCTGCAGTGATCATCATCCAACAACCCAGAAAAACCTCTCAAACACTCATACTTTTATGCCTTCAAGCAACTCCTATTCTCCCAGTTCTCGACATAAACACATCCTCATCTGGCACTGACGAGCGCGTCTAGAAAACATAATTAGAATCAATTCCAAAACCTCCGACGCGCGTCTAGCCTCGCACCAACTCATCCCCATCTGGCACTGACGAGCCCAGATCCGTCCCCTTTGGCCGATCATTCGCCTGCACCCCCCACATCGCCACACTTCCGACGTCGTCCGTTCCTGACCTGCACGATCACCAATCCGGCATCCTATCACTCCTTCGCTCGGCGGCTGACGTCAACGTCTTGCGACCTTGCCTCGACTCGGATCCGTGTGATCCGGATTTCTCGATCCGACGGAAATCCATATTAAAACGGTCGCGTTGGGTAAGAATTATATTCCTCGCCTTATTGGGAAGTGTGGTGCGGTTATATACAAGTATTGTGCAAATCTTAATCCTTTAGGATTGGATTCATGAAATCCCAATCCATATTTGACACTTTTATTTCAGCCCAATACTAGGCCCAAATGGCTAAATTATTATCTGATTAAAAGAATAAATGTATAATAAAAATGATTAATTAGAAAGAAAATTTATTTTTAAATAGTAAAAATAAATTTTTTGATGGTATTCTCAAATTCTTTCTGATTCTAGAAATATTAATTTCCTCCCCTCTAGCTACTAAAAATGAATTACGATTTGAACTCCAATTATTGTTAGCGAAATTCGAATTGGGGGACCGTGACTGCACTTAAAGAAAATGAACCTTTTAGTCTGACTGCTCTCATTTTTTGTTGAAGGAAGAACTTTACTCTTGTGGACCTTAATTGGAATATTAATTATGTTAGTACTTGCTAACGTAACAGTAACGGAGTTGAATTGCTGTCTCGATCGAAAAAAGAAAACGACCCTTATACCATGTACTTTGAGTTGTATTTGTGCAGCCAGGTCTCGTGTGCCTCAAGCCCCCTGTTTTCCATATGAATCAAAAACCACCCCAACCATGCCCAAATATCTGATGAGCTCGCCGGAGATGGACGCCGGAATATGGGGCAACTTGCCGGAGGAGGTTCTGGAGCGTATTCTTTCTATGCTGCCTCTTAAAACGTTTATGGTGCTGAGATCAACTTGCAAGCATTTCAGGTCTCTGTTATTCTCTCCCACTTTCATTTCCAAGCACTCTTCTCCCTCCTGTTCCTCACCCTTCTCTTCTTTCCTCATGCTTTCTCACCCCCAATGCTACCCCCACTTCCCTCTCTACGACTCGTCGCTCGGCGCGTGGCGCAGCTTCACCCTTTCACTCTCAGCGTTGCTACCCTGCGCTGCAGGAGTACCAGTCTCTTTGCTCTCCATCTCCAATGGCCTGCTCTGTTTCTCTCTGCCCAACTCATCTTCCTTTGCTGTGTGTAACTTTTTGACCAAGTCATCGAGAATGATCAAGTTCCCTACCTACCCTTTTGGTTTTGAGCTCCTTACTTTGGTTTCCACTCCAGTTGGGTACAATATTTTTATGCTATCTTCTGGGTCCTCCACCAAGACTAGAACCTTTGTGTATAATTCGAAGGTCCAATCATGGCGAACCTTCAGCGCATTGGATACAATTCTCAGTGACAATCAACATCAACAAGGTGTTCATTTCAAAGGGTCTCTCTACTTTTCAACCCCGGAGCCATTCTCAGTTGTCAAGTTTGATTTGGAGAGTGGTAAGTGGAGGAGAGACGATACAGAACTACCCCGAGAGCTTGTTTTTGTTCGATTAGTGAGTGATGAAGGAAAAGGGAAGATGTATTTGATTGGCGGGATTGGTAGAAATGGAATTTCAAGGAGCATGAAAATCTGGGAATTGTGTGAAGGCAAGAATTGGGTGGAGATCGAGAGGGTGCCTGAAATAATGTGTAGAAAGATAATGTCAGTTTGTTTCCATCATTACGAGCATCTCTATTGTTATTGGCATCAGGGTTTAATCTGCGTTTGCTGCTACGCGTGGCCTGAGATTCTGTATTACAAGGTTTCCAGGAGGACTTGGCATTGGCTCCCCAAGAGCCCTTCGGTGCCGGAAAAATGGGCGTGTGGCTTCAGGTGGTTTTCTTTTGTGCCGGAGTTGTATGCTTCCGTGTGATCAGTTAGTTCTATTCAGTTCTCTATTTCTGCATGTGAGCTTTTGTTCGTCTTCGATTTTTTGATTCTGATTATGGTTCTGTATAATGCAATACTTGGTTTTTTCTTGTGGGATTTGAGACTCAAGTGTCAAGTGTTCTTTGATTATTGACTTCATCTTGGCCTTCAACAAACTTAAATCCAAACTGAACGGAGTGGGAAAGCATAATGTGCAATTATTCTCTAAGACAGTTTCGTTGTTTCTATCAAACTGTCATGAGCATAGAAATTTCTAACAGATTGAATATTAAAAGCAAAAGTCGTCTATCCTATGAAGTGTTGATGAGAAAATTGCAGCATTGGAACGAAATGTCACCTCTTCTCGGTTATTATTTTTTCAAAAATGAAAGGCAACGTCTGCTTCAAGATACTAATTAAAGAGAAAGATTAACAACAGTATTAAAAATCTGTCAAGCAAGTTCACAAAGAGAAAAACGTGGGGATGACTAGCAGTTTAAAAATATGAAAGCATCATTATCAAAACCATATCACCAAAGGCACTTGCAAATGCAAAGTGCTTAACATAGTTCTGTCACAACCAGGACATATTGCCTATAAAAAAAACTAATAAGGTTAATATATCTGATCAAGGCTTGAGTGAGAGTGCCAAACCAAACTTCGGCTCCTTTTGTAATGTCTTGGTGTCTAAGGCACCAGATAGTGTGAAGGTGGATTTGGGACTAATCTCGTGCTGCAAAAGAGCAGAAAGATTGCCATGGTTGTTGAGCTTTGCCTTTACTGTAGTTTGAGGATCAACCACAAACGAACCTCCAACTGTTAGTGTGCTCTCATTTGTCGAAAACTTTCTACATACCTCTCCCACAACAGCACCCCCATTCAGCTTGCTTAGATGATGCAGGTATGATGCCTTGATCGAGTCTCCCTTGTCAGCCCTACAAAATGAAAAGAAAGCAATTATCTACTGGACAATGGAAGCACATGTAGTAAGTTTTCTAACTTCCCAGTAAAAAAATCCCATATCCACCAGTAGAGCTAAAACTAACAATACAATATATACAGAAATATATCAATCGCAATCTTCTCACTTTGTGTGTCATCAAATTCTAAATATGAAAAATGTAAACTTTGCAAAACAAATTAGCAAACTTTTTCTTCCAGTTGAATAGTCTCCTCAATCTAGAAAAAGGAGAACAAAAGTTTACTGAAAAAGAAAAGAGCACAAGTGAAGATTTGGTTCAATTTAGGCCTCAAAATGTAGGACTTACAGAATTATTGAAGCTGCTGAATCTGGCTTTGACAAGTTGACACCAGCAGAATACTTAGAGAATTCTCTAGAAGCAGTTAAGTAACTAGCTTCTGCTCCAAAAGCAATGGTAGGGGTACCAATGGTTGCCGAGAAGTCAACAGCAGGGGACTTGTTCAAACCCACAGCCGTTGTGAAAGATGCATGTTGATGAAGATATTGTGCTTCCAACTGAAATATATAGCATATGCATAAAGACACAGCTCGAATTATAAATAATATTCCAATTCCCCGTTCACAAAATAGC
Organism: Comarum palustre; assembly: GCA_951800085.1. NCBI lineage: Eukaryota > Viridiplantae > Streptophyta > Magnoliopsida > Rosales > Rosaceae > Comarum > Comarum palustre. The sequence continues at coordinate 15,794,158 of OX637589.1, forward strand.
AAAAGATGTTACCTTGCAAGACTTGTAGTCAGGGAATTTGATTGAAGCAGTGGCTTTTGTGGAAGGCAGCAGTTCTGTGACGGTGAGCTTTGTTGAGACCTGCTTATTAAAGAGTCAGGTTAGAAACAAAAGTTCAAAATCCAAACACTATAAGGCAAACTGAACACAGCAGGACTTACAGTTGAATCTGTATCAGCTTTGACATCAAGCATAGCATTCTTGTATTTGTACTGAGCTGCTACATCCCCAAAAGAGATACCACCCTTATTGGCCAAGGAGGAGTTGATGGCCTAAATCAATGAGATAATTCATGATTACAAACTCACATATTGTAGTAATTTCAATATAATTACATCAAAACAGCAGCAGCAAAATTCAAACGAGACAGGCAAGCAAGAAAACTCATCCCTGCTTCAAATTGCCTAAGCATCTAATTACATAGTCAATAATACTACCATTCTAAGGTTTTACCAGTAAACAAGTTTGATTAAGTTGAAAGATAGGGAAACCAAAAGCAATATGAAGCCACAGTTTCTCAAATGAAACGTGATAAATTCAATTCAATTCAATAGTGAAGAATATCTTGCAATACAGATGGGATTGAACTTACAACGCCAGTCTCACTGAAAGTGGTGAAGCTGATCTTCTGGTCAGTGGTGTAATCCTTGTAGAGCAAATCTGTGGATCAAAACAAGTATATCACATACCCATGAAAATAAAAATTAAAATCCAAATTAAAATTCAAATTGCAAAATTCAAAAGCAGCTCAACAGATAGAGACCTCTGGCGCGTTTGCCAATGTCACAACAGAGAGCAGGGCCTTTGGTCGACATAGCTAAAACGAGAGGTTAGGAATTCTGGGGTTTAGGGTTTATTGGACAAATAGGGAGGAGAGTGGCTTGGGGGTTTATGTGAAAGGGGTTTAGCCTTTTATATAAACCCTGGTCTTATAGACTGTTGGGTTTTCCGGGTGAGAAAGAAACGCCGCGTAGTTTGCGCGATACGACATCAGACCTTGCAGAAGGGGAAAACTCTCAATGTTTTGGAAAACATGTGAAAGCACACACTAAAAAAACAAATCTTTTCTAGAATATTTTATTATGATAATTAAATTTTCACATTCACATATTGAGCAGCTCTTGGTTTCACTTAATTGGATCAAGTGAACCAGCTTTTGGGGAGAAGTTGAAGTGTTATAATTTAGGCTTACTTATTACTATAAGAAACTATTGTTTTGGTTTTTAATTTTTAAAAAGATTCTTGTTATCTTCTGTTTTGAAACCATTTTATGTAGGGCTGGCATGGTATGGTAATTTACCACGATTACTGCAAAACCAACCGAGCCAATAATGTTGGTAACCGACATAGTCGGTAACCGACTTCTACGGTACGGTTACCGTACCAACTTAATTTTGGTGGTACTGTATGGTAATTGATTTTAATTACCGTGGTAATTACCGTACCGACCGCAATATATATATATAATTAAAATTATATTAAGTCCTTTAATCCTATCCGTTGATTAAGGAACTTTTAATCCTAGCCGTCTATCGCTATCCTATACTAACCTATCTGATTTTTCTCTGCCAGCCTTCCTCTTTCTCTGATTTTTCTCGAGCTCTCCACTCCTCTCGCCGCGATCAGCGATCTCTCCTCCTCTCCTCGACCTCAACCTCTCGAGCCGTTCAGTCCTCCTCCCCTCGACCGCGGTCTCCTCGACAGCTCTCCGATCTCCTCCTCCTCCACCAGGTAATTCCTCTTTCTCTGCTCCCCTGATTTTGGCATTAATAGGTTGAGGTATCACAGTTGTAGAAACTCTGATTTAGGTATGGATAACGTATATAATTCAAGCTGAAAATCTGATTTGACTAAAAGTCTCAATTGCAAGAGCAGCTTGATCACATAGCTTATGGTCCCATATTCTTCTCCTGAAATGAATAATCAAAACCAAACAATGAAAGCAAACATTAATAGATTTTGGCATTAATAGGCTGCTGAGGTGTCACTGTGATGATATACTGTATGTAATTTGCTTTTTAATTCGCTAAATTGTTGAATTGTTAATTATAGATCGAGGATGGGTCGCCAAAGGATTAGGATGACCGGAAACGCATTAGGGAGGGGCAGGCAAGGTGCACAAGGCAGGGGCAGCCCAGGCGCGCAAGGTGCGATCTCTTTCTCAATTTAGATTCATTTGATGTTTTGTATTTCTGTTTAAATGGTTAGGATATTTATTGGTTTTTGTTTTTTTCAATTTTCATAGTGGATACACCATTGTCGCACATTCAAAGCAGTAGAACTAGTAGCTCATCTCCATCTGTTCAGTCAACTGCACATATAATATGAAATATCATACCTTAATTTTTTTTTATAACTATGTGAATTACTGAATTTGGTTTCTTTTTTTGCAGAAACTTTCAATGATGGTCAAGTATTTGATGCACAAACCCCAATAGAGCTTACTGGAAGTTCTGGGCAAAACAGTGTGTAGCAGTCATTGAGGTTTGTTTTTCAGTTGTTTGATGAATTGAAGGGAAACTTATTTTCATTTACTAGTGCAGCGCTGATGATGATGAATTGATGAATATTGAACAATTTGAAGTTTTAAACTGTGTTTGTGACTTTGTGGTTGTATAATTTATTTGTATGAACCTTGTTAAGTTGGTTTATAACTCTTTGTTGATTATTTCATATTATATTTTGAAATTATGCACCGGTTCATAGCAGGAGAACTCCAAAAAATTTGGGCAAAGTCTTATTTTTCATGAAAAAATTGGCCCAATTTAATGTTGGTACAAGACCCAACTGTACCGTACCAACATGTCGGTATACCGACTTTGGTGGTTGGTAATGGTAATAGGATTTTGTTTACCAATTATAATTGATTGGTAATTGATAATGGTAAAAAAAAGTTGGTAACCGTACCATGCCAGCAACGTAGTATATGGACTCGTTGTAAATCTAAAAATATATTTAGGTTGAATTACTATTAATATTAAAAAAAATATGCCTCCACTACTTATATTGTTCTGTCTCCGTCCGGTCCTTGTTTGAAAATGTGCGCTTTGAGGTATTTTTTATGAAATAATTATTTTCTTACCTCTCACCGCCAATGGGCGCGCCCGACAATTCTCTTGTATATTTAGATCAGAATTCAGAAGCATGTGCTGCCCAGTCAGCCCATCACGTAAAACGTCCATGTGGCCAGTGTAGAACTAAAACATACCGGAATGCCGAAGCTTCCCGTTAACAAAAGAAAGAAAGAAAGAAAAACAGAGCTGACAGGCCTTGGGTTCGAAACCTTTCATCGAATGGCGAACCTTCCATGCACGCGTTTAAAGCGACCCCTCGTACCCAGTCTCCGATTTTCATAGTCAGTTAGGCGCACGTGTCACCCCTAACCTCAAGACCCTGGTCCACGTGTTACCCATCACAACCTCCTTACCTTCTCCCCTGCTCCATTAAAGCCGCCACAAATGAACCAGGAGCCCTTTTTCAGCTTTCACTTTCAAACCCTAAACAAATTAACCTGCACTCAGATTCTTAGCCGGTTAGGATCTTGTGAGCGCTAATTTCGGAAATGGAGACTGAAAAGCCATCAAATTTCAGTTACATGGGGCGGAATTTCAGTGATCTCAGTATCGACGACAGCTCCTCTGCTTTCAGTGACTGCAACAGTGACAGATCCGGCGAGTTCCAAACGGCGTCGTCTCAGAGCCGCCGGTTTTTAATCGCCTGCGCCTCGGATAACTCCGACGATCTGATACGTCAGCTGGTCGGCGTCCTCGAGTCCGGTTCGATTGAGGAGCAGAAGCAAGCGGCGATGGAGATCAGGCTACTGGCAAAGAACACATCGGAAAACCGCCTCAAAATCGCGAAATCCGGTGCGATTCGGCCGTTGATTTCGCTCTTGTCCTCCTCCGATCTGCAGCTCCAAGAGTACGGTGTCACGGCGATTCTCAACCTCTCGCTCTGCGACGAGAACAAGGAGCTGATTGCGTCGTCCGGAGCGATCAAGCCGCTGGTCCGTGCGCTCAGGACGGGGACTCCGACGGCGAAAGAGAACGCCGCGTGCGCTCTGCTCCGGCTATCTCAAATTGAAGAGAACAAAGTCGCCATCGGACGGTCCGGAGCGCTTCCGCTGCTGGTGAATCTTCTAGAGAACGGCGGGATTCGCGGCAAGAAGGACGCGTCTACGGCGCTGTACTCGCTCTGCTCGGTGAAGGAGAACAAAATCAGAGCCGTCCAAGCCGGGATCATGAAGCCGTTGGTGGAATTGATGGCGGATTTCGGGTCAAACATGGTGGACAAGTCGGCGTACGTGCTGAGCGTGCTGGTTTCGGTGCCGGAGGCGCGAACGGCGCTGGTGGATGAAGGCGGGATTCCGGTGCTGGTGGAGATCGTGGAGGTTGGTTCACAAAGACAGAAGGAGATATCAGTGGCGATACTACTTCAGCTCTGCGAGAATAACGCGGTCCACCGTAACATGGTGGCTCGCGAAGGAGCGATACCTCCCCTGGTGGCTTTGTCTCAGTCCGGCACTAATCGCGCCAAGCAAAAGGTGAGAGAATTTTCCGGCTACTACTGTTTTTTATGACGTGGCATTGTTCTTTTTTTATTAAATATTCCCCAGATTAATGGGTTTTTTAGTTGGCTCTTGAGCCGCGTCGGTGTTGCATGAAACTAGAACTGCCATTCTTTATTTTAGTTAAAACAACTGTAGAAACTCTTCGGTCCATTTTGATAAAATTTTACCAAGCTACGTGGTAGCATTATATAGGCATTTATTTGATTTTTAAGTTTTAACGAAATGAATCATTATAATAAAATTGACTGAACAACTCCGATATACTTGTGGCAAAGTACTAAAATGGAAAAGAGAATGCCAGTTACTATAATGGCGTTTTGCACGTAGGTGAGGGTGGAAATGTCATTTAGGGGTGGAGCACTCACCCGGCCAAACAGCCATTATTGATATTTTGGAGTGTGGTTGTGTTTTTTTTTCTATTGGATTTTTGTATGGTGTCTCATGTGCAGCGGTTCCTTTTGTCGTTTTGTGTCTTTATGGGGACAGGCGGAGACATTGACAGAGCTTCTACGGCAACCGAGATCCGCCAACGTCGCTGCACGAGCGTGAAGATGATTTGATAGTGTAAATTCCCATTCTGCCTCCCATACCATGTAAAGTTTGTATTCACAAAAGGAAAATACAAGAAGAAAAAGAAGAAAAATATAAAAAAAAATCGAAAACTTGTAGATATCTTTGTGACGGGAGCATGTTGTAAAATTTGTGATGAAGGTTGTTGGAAGTGAGCTGATGAGTTTGGTTTGCCTTTTGGGCTTTTATTTTTGTTTAAGAGTGTGGTGTGTCCTGTAGCCTAACCACTAAGGCTTAAGTTTTGTTTTGATTAGTGTGTTATCTCCATTGTGTGAAGTGTGCTACATTGTCTGATTCTAAATGAAGAGTTTAGGAGACCATTAGTGAAAAAGAAAGGCTGCTACAGAGCCGGCTTTGCACAGGTGCAAAATGTGCAACAGCACAGGGTTCCTAAAATCTAGAGTGTATATATAGATTAAAAAGAGCCGTCTCTTACAGTTTAGTTGGTTTCAGTCTTGTCAACCAGAAAGACCTGGATTTGATTCCCAGCCTTGTTATCCATTTTTCCAACTTTTTTGGGCTCTTTTCTTTTCTGCTCTCATTTTTCATTTTTTAAACATATTTAATTTTGGGGGGCTTTTTTCTTTCCATAGATTTTTGTTTTTCTAATTTCTTCTTGGTCTTCTTGTTTTCCTTTCGTCAATTTTCTTTTGCAAATTTTATCTTTGGTGTTTCTTTTCATCCTTTCAATTGTGTATTAGTGTACTTGTATTTATTTTTCTCCTTACATCTATTTTGATTTTTATTTTTTGGAAGGGTCCCTACATCTATTTCTTTTGGGTTTTAATTTGAAGAAGAGATTTGTTCCATATAAGAACTTATTTTATTACATCTATTTTATTCTTCTATACCCGTATATATTCAAGTGTAATCTTGCTTCTTCTAATGAAAATAATTGTTATGTTTCTAAAGAAAAAAATACATAAGAGCATCTCTAATAACTCATGTAAAATTAGAGTTATCTCAATTATAGAAGAAAAATATCATATTTTGGTTATAACAGATCATGTAAAGCATCATCTATTTATAAAAAGTGAAAAGAGAGAAACATATCCTCTATATCTATAAAATTCTCATAATTTGTATATTCTTTTATAAATCTCTAACATTTGTTGTTTTTCTTATAAAATTTATTAGGTCTCTTTTAAAAAAAAGTAATAAAATTAACAAATTTAATATTAAATTTAGGGTTTAATTTGAATAAATATATAATATTTATATATACATAAAATATGTAAAAAAACATTTAATGTTGTACAATAGAATAGAAGCGGTTGGAGTTGAGCTAATTTTTTTTAGAGATTTTGTGATTTTCTCTTTTAAAATAATTAAATTATAAAAGAGTTTTTAGAGATGCTCTAATAATGTTGTATTTTAATCGTATCAATATGTTTGTGTTATATTTGTTTTTTTAATGAAAGAAAAAAATCAATAACAAAGCACGTTCTTAAAATAGGGGGCTCATTTTCATTTTGACACAAGGCTATATATAATACAGGGACTATTCGTTGATATCGTCTAATTTTTATTAAATAAAAAAAACTTACCAAGAAACAAACAAAGAAAGAGAAAGGATTAGAATCAGTGGTTATTCGAAGTCACTAGCTTCGCGTGCATGAAGACGATGGCCGATGAATCATGGTTTTTTGGAGTAATTGGCCCCACGTGTGAGAGTTACAGTTATCGGCGGTTGGTCGTTTAGCCCATCGAGTATTTGTTGCTTTGGGGGTGTCCACTATAATCGTTACACGTTCATATCATTTATGACCTTTTTTGTTTTCTTCTCTTGTGTTCTATAGTGGATGAAAGGGATTTGATCAATTCTAGTTTTGGCGAGAATGGGGCCTCTGATGGTTCCTGGGTTTGAATTGTGCGATCACAAGCAGTCGGCGAGTCTTGGTCGCATTTAGATCAACACTAATCATGGTGGAGGGCTTTCCAATTACATTACAGTATTTTAAATCTAAAAGATATAGATCTTCATGTTTGTAAGATACTGTTATCTAAATCATTAAATTACATTTGTATAGTGAGAAAATCCTCGTCGGAGATGATATTTGTTCCTTTTCTCAGAGAGAGGGCTTTTCTCTCTATTACATATAGGAGAGTGACGGTTACATAGCCAATCCTTTGTATGTCTACATTCCTCTCGTCGGTGTTTAAGACTTACAACGTGATCTCTCAAGCCTTGTATGATATGGAGGAAGTTGTTGGAAGCTTTGTGAAACAGTTGGCCATCAACGAAACAGAGGTTGTAGTGGAGATTGATCCCAGTATATTAGAAGAGGGTTCTCGAAGGTTGTTTATGGTGGGTGAGCCTTTCACCCATAAAAACTTCAAGCTGGAAGCCCTCGCAAGCACCATGAGAAGTCTATGGATTCCGAAAGGTGAACCCCGGATCGGAATAGAATTACAGTGGCCAGGGTAGGTGAGTTTGCCAGAATGCTATTTACTTTTAAGAATATGGCGGATCTGAGAATGGCACAATGAGGGTGCCCTTCGACATTTGACAAATCCTTGCTAGCATTGGCGATATTTGATGGTAGGGGGATCCAGATGAGATTGATCTTAAGACCTAATACTTCTGGATACGGGTTCGAGGGCTGTCGTCAGCATATTTGCAGGTTGGTATGGTAGAGAATACCTGACACTATATGGGACAGGCAATAAGAGTTTTTGACAAGGCTGAACGGGGTTGCTCCAATCCATGTCTAGGAGAGTTTCTGAAGATGAAAGTGGGAATAGACCTCACAAAGCCACTTCGTCAGTTGGTGAATTTCAAACCAACTGGTTGGCCGAAAAGTGGTCAATTTGTGCTTAAGTATGAGTGTCTTCCACACTTTTGTTTTTTCTGTGGTTTGGTGGGGCATACTGGTGGCAAATGCCCTCAGAGAGAGGCCAGACATGTAATAGAGCCGGCGTATGATGCCTTGATTCATGCAGACCGGAAGGAGGAATGGCTGGTGTCTCAACTACAAAATAAAGAAAAGGAAAGGGCACAGATGGCTGGATGTGGGGGATGAAGATTTTAACTTCACCCCAGAAAGCAGACAGGTTGGATCATGACAACCCTTGAATTACAATCTATAGGATTAGTCCGGTCTAGGTCAGAGATGGAAGAAGGCAAAATGTGCAGGGGGATACAGAGGATGATATGGATGTTGATCATGGCCAAGAGCAGGATAGAGTTGATAATTAGGGTGGTAAGAAACGCCGGGGAAACTCAGACGGCGGTACACGCTCATCGCAAACGACAACAGTGGTGGGGAAAATCCCCCATACCGAATCTTATGTATTAACTACTGGCCGTAGTCAAGGAGAAAGTTTAGGGAAGAAGATCGAATCTGAAAAGGAAATTAGAGATTTAACTGGGGTGTAGATCACGCCACAATTATAGGGACAAATAAGACAGACAACTCCCGGAGATCCGAGAAGAAGCGTGAAGACAGAGGGTGTAGATGAAAAGTCTGGAGAGAGGATTCGGGGTACCCCTGCTGATACTAAAGTGAAAAATCTTGGACGTCTTTTAAAGGAAAGCTTCCAGGAGAGTTTGGCGGGAAACAAAAGTCAATTTCCTTCACACAAGTCAACTCCTTTGGGCTCCAACTCGGGTTCCATTTTGGGCCTTGTCACACAGGCCCACATTTTAGCCCCTTTGGGTTTGTTGAATTTGAATTGTGGCTCTAATCCTTGGATTATTGAGGCTGAGAAGAGGGGAACTGATTCGGTTGTTTAAGGTGCTTCTGGGGACGAGTAAGAACAAAGCTGTAGCTCAGGGTGTACTGAACACCTCTCTGTGATGGGCCCGAATATGACCCATCACGAGAAATGAATGTGCTATGTTGGAACTGCCAAGGGATAGGGAATCCTTAGACAGTTGATGCGCTGAAAGGATTGGTAACCCTAAACATTCCCAAAATTATTTTTTTGTCTAAACACGGTGTACGGTGATAGAGATGAATGATGCTCGAAAGTGCTTAGGCTGGAAAAATGTTTTTTCTGTTAACTGTAAGTTTGAGAATGATAAAAAGGGCAAGAAAGTTAGTCGTGCGGGAGGTCTATGCTTGATGTGGAATGATGAGATATCTATTCAACTTAAGTCCTATAGTGATAGTCATATTGATGTTAGGGTCAAAGAGGATGGGGAAAGCAAGTGTGGCGCTTCATAGGTGTTTATGGTCAACCTAGAGCTAATAATAGACATCTCACTTGGCGCTTGCTTAAGTTACGTGGGAGTCAAGAAACAAGTGCTTGGCTACTAGGTGGTGATTTTAATGAAATATTATGGTCCATGGAGGAGGGGGTTTGGTGCGTGCAGAAAGAGAAATGGAGTGTTTCCGAGATGCAATGAATGAGTGTGAATTGAAGGATTTGTATTTCATAGGGCCTAGTTTTACTTGGAGGGGGAACAAACATGGTTTTGAGATAAAGGAGAGGTTAGACAGGTTTGTGGCAAACATGGAGTGGATACATATGTTTCTGGCCTATAAGATTACACATTTTGTCAGGACCCACCCTGAGTTAACCCCTTTTAACCCGGAGTAAGTCCTGCGGGGACCACCTCCCAAAGAAGATTCTGCCGAAAAATCGACATAGTCTCCCTTGAAAAGTGGACAACCCTTAACCTGCAATAACCCACAATACACTTCTAAAACCAATATCCAACCGAAACTCCTGGAGCTATCCTGCTCCCAAAAACCAACAACTCCACATGATACACATCTAATAAAAACCAACAATTAATTCAACATCCCAAATGTAAATGATACAGAACATTCCAAGTCTCTAAGAGTTCTCCAACAAATAAACTACCCGATGTGTATCAGAGCGTCTAGGATAAAAGTAGGAACATAGATATATAATACAAGTAGGTCAACCCGGAACCTACAGATAATGCGGAATGTGGCAGTAACTATGCTGGGCCTCCAAGTAGTCTAGGTGGGTCGAGCACTGCAATCTGGGCATTTTAAAACAAAGGGCCCAGGGGAGAAACATTGAAAAACGTCAGGGTGAGTGGACAAAAATAAAATATCGAAACTTTAATTCCTTTAATGTCCTCCCTCTACTTTTTCTAAGGAAATCCGCATGCAGGTAAACGTAAACAATGCATTGGCTCAAATCATAAACAATTATGTGGGGTGTTAACCTCATCCACGAGAAAACCCGACCTGCTCTATTCGGGAGGGTCTAATGACCAGCTACCACCGAAGAGGGTCCCCGACCTGCTCTATCCGAGAGGGTCTATTGACCAGCTCAACCGGAGAAGGTCCCTGACCTGCTCTACCCAGAAGATGGTACCCGCTCTAACTGGAGAGGGTCCATGCTAGCAAACAATCCTTATATCCCTTTTCCCTTTTCCCTTTTTCAAAATCCCTTTAAAACCTGTAAAACCTGTAAGACCTCGTAAAACCTCGTGGAAACAATAAATCGAAAACCCCATTTAAAATCCGTGAGCCACATTTCTCCTTTAAAAACATCCCCCTCCATATTCCCAAAACGGTGATAATCAATAAAACCATACCCCGGGAAAATCCTTTAAAAATCACGGGATGGGTATGAACCTCTTTCCCGGTTTGTTTGCCTTTAAAATCCTTAAATCCCCTTTTTCCCAAATCACCGTAAAACATACAAATAGAGGAAATTATATATATGCAGGAGAAACCAATCAAGTATAAAGCATGCAATTTAATTTAAAACAAAGTCCACTCACAGATGCCGCTAGGTCTGCCGGCTACCAGATGGCTGCTCAGCTCGAGCTCCCCACGTCCTGTCCAAAACACACAACAAGTCTTAAACCCATAATCAAGGTGAGGGTAACCATAACGCTCTACCCTTGGCGTTCAACCTTAACCATCTAACAAAGTGTGGGGTGTCGGTCTCTAATACACCAAATAGCGTACAAACTCTTAATTACGCTCTCACGCCTAGCCGGTTCTCCCTAAACGACCGGTTAACCTTTAATTACACAATCAAAACCCCAAAGCTTCCAAATATACTTAACACCTCAAATAAAACCCTAAAAATTAGCAACTGCCCCTAATGGACTTCCCTTAATTTTTTTACAATTTAAATGGGCAAGAAAACTGCCCAAAAAGTGGCGGCTCCGCCGCCGCCGGCGGCCGGCGGCAGAAAAATCCGGCCAAAATTCCAGCGACCTCGGATCGCCACCAAATTTTACCAGCAGCTTCGTCTCATCATTTGGGACAACTTTCTAGTTCAACTCGAAGGCCAACTCGGCCCCTAACTAGGTCAATCGACAAGAAATACACAACCCGAATCCAAAAGTCAACCCAAACTTCAAATCCTTAATTCTTCCTACACACTTCAAATCTAGCTACCAAATTCTAGGGGCTTAATGTACATCTCAAACCCATCAAAACCATATAAAGAACTCACCGGGAGGTGGCCGGAGGAGGGAGAAATCCGGTGTCAATGAACAGTGCACAGGTCCCCCCTTCTCGCCGTGATTTCTCTCAAACGGCGGCGACTCAGCTCCGATGGCCACCACCAACTTGAAGGTGGCGCTGCAGGCTTCAATTCGGTACCTAGCACGCGCCCTAACTCCGCCGGACGGAGGAGAAATCCGGTGATGAAATCCGGCGGAAAATCTGTCGGGTTTCGGAGGAAATTTCGAAGTGAACAGTAACTTTTTCGATTTTTACCCTTTCACCGAATTACCCCAGTAACTCACTATATATAGGCTTTTCACCCAAATAGTAACTTTTGTTTTTTGACCATAACTTCCTCATACGATCTCCGATTTAAGCGTGCTACGTGTCCACGGACTCGTAACGACGCCCTCTACAACTTTCATGAAGGAAGTTTCCCCAAATTCATGACCTAACGAAAAGTCAACTTTTTGACCTTTCTCGGTAAAACAGTTACTACGGCACGGTTAAAGACCAAAGTAACTTAGGTAATCACCGACCGTAAATGGTTTTAAGAACCGGGATGTGACAATTCTCCCCCCCATATAAAAATTTCGTCCTCGAAATTACATACCTGTCATTCGAAGAGATGGGGGTACTGCTGCCTCATCCGAGCCTTTGGTTCCCATGTTGCTTCTTCTAACTCATGGCTCCTCCAGAGTACCTTCACTAGAGGAATGGTTTTGTTCCTTAGTATCTGCTCCTTCCTATCAAGGATCTTCACCGGCAATTCTTCATAAGTCAAATCTCTTTTCAAATTAACCGGTTGCTCTTGCAACACATGGGATGGATCGGCAACATACTTACGAAGCATAGACACATGGAAGACATTATGTATTTTCGCCAACTCAGGAGGTAGGTCCAATCTATAAGCAAGTGGACCAACCCTCTCAATGACCTCATAAGGGCCTATGTACCTTGGGCTAAGCTTTCCCCGCTTGCCGAAACGTACTACTCCCTTCCAAGGTGATAGTTTCAGAAATACCCAATCGCCCACTTGGAACTCAAGGTCTCTCCTTCGGTTGTCTGCATAGCTCTTATGTCTACTCTGAGCTGTCTTTAACTTGTCCCTAACAATCTTGATCTTCTCATTCGTTTCATGAATCAAGTCAGGACTACACAACTCTCTTTCACCAATTTCATTCCAACACAAAGGTGTACGACATTGTCGTCCATAAAGTGCCTCAAACGGAGACATACCAATGGTGGAATGGTAGCTGTTGTTGTAAGCAAACTCCATTAAAGCTACATTCTTGTCCCAGCTTCTTGAGAACTGCATGGCACACGACCTCAACATGTCCTCTAAAGTCTGGATAGTCCTTTCGGACTGCCCGTCGGTCTGAGGATGAAAGGCTGTGCTGAATTGCAATCGGGTGCCCAAAGCTGCCTGTAAAGCTTTCCAAAATCGGGAGGCAAACCTAGGATCCCGATCTGACACTATAGTCTCTGGCACCCCATGAAGTCTCACAATTTCATTGACATACAATTCCGCCAATCTTTCCACAGTATACTTCTTGTTCACCGGCAGAAAGTGTGCTGATTTGGTCAATCGATCAACGATCACCCAAATACCATCATGCCCATCTCGAGTACGTGGTAGACTAAAGACAAAATCCATAGCAATGTCATCCCACTTCCACACGGGAATAGGCAAAGGCTGAAGCAAACCAGCAGGTTTCTGTCTCTCAATCTTTACTTGTTGACAAATCAAGCACCTACTCACAAATCCCGCAATCTCTCTCTTCATATTCGACCACCAATAATGATTCTTCAAGATCTTGTACATTTTTGTACTTCCAGGATGAGCTGCATATGCGGAACTGTGAGCTTCCTCTAAAATTTCCAACTTAAGCTCCTCATTCCTTTTTGGAACACAAAGTCGGTTCTTGAACATTAAAGTTCCATCCTTTCTAACCGAGAAGTCAACTGTTGTCCCATCAAGTGTCCGCTCAATCAACCGTACTATGGACTGATCATTATACTGTGCCTCTCGCACCTTATCAATTAAAACTGGCCTCACTTGGAAACTAGCCACCAAGGCTTCTACTTCATCTTCCCAAAGTTCAACACCAGTAGCCCGCAACTCATAGAGAAGCGGAACCCGAACCGCTCTCATATGAGCCAAAGAGACGGAAGGGTTGCGGCTAAGTGCATCGGCCACTAAGTTGGCCCTTCCTGGATGATACTCAATGGAAATATCATAATCTGCCAGTAGTTCCATCCATCTCCTCTGCCTCAGATTTAAATCCCTCTGTGTAAACACATAACGGAGGCTCTTGTGATCAGTGAAAATCTGACACTTAGCTCCGTAAAGATAGTGTCTCCATAACTTTAACGCGAAAACTATCGCTGCAAGCTCTAGATCATGGGTGGGATAATTTCCTTCATGCAACTTCAATTGTCTAGAAGCATAGGCAATGACTCTCCCATGTTGCATTAACACACCACCCAACCCTTGTCCAGATGCATCACTATACACCACGAATTCACCACTATCATCAGGTAATGCCAAAACTGGAGCACTCACCAAACGATTCTTTAATTCTTGAAAACTCTGCTCACAGTTTTCACACCATTCAAACTTTACACCTTTCCTTGTCAATCTAGTAAGAGGAGCCGCAATCTTGGAAAAGCCTTCCACGAAACGGCGGTAATACCCAGCTAGACCCAAGAAACTCCGGATCTCCTTTACATTAGTGGGTCTCCTCCAACTCACAACTGCTTCTATTTTCTGGGGATCCACCCTGACACCTTCGGCCGTCACAATGTGGCCCAAGAACCCCACTTTATCTAGCCAAAACTCACACTTGCTGAGCTTTGCATACAGCTGAGCCTCCTTCAAAGTCCGTAAGACCAACCTCAAATGCCTGGCATGTTCCTTAGCATTCTTGGAATAAACCAAAATGTCATCTATGAACACGATAACAAACCGGTCAAGGTATGGGCTAAACACCCTATTCATGAGGTCCATAAAGGCTGCAGGTGCATTGGTAAGCCCAAAAGCCATCACCACAAACTCATAATGGCCATAACGTGACCGAAAAGCAGTCTTGGATATATCATTCTCCCGAATCCGCAATTGATGATATCCCGACCTCAAGTCAATCTTCGAAAAGACCGTTGCCCCCCTCAGTTGGTCAAACAGGTCATCAATACGGGGCAAGGGATACTTGTTCTTCACAGTAACTTGATTCAGCTTCCTGTAATCCACACAAAGTCTCAACGTACCGTCCTTCTTCTTAACAAACAACACCGGGGCACCCTAAGGAGAGGAACTTGGTCGAATAAATCCCTTATCCAACAACTCCTGCAATTGAGTTCTCAGCTCCTTCAATTCAGCAGGGGCCATTCTATAGGGTGCTTGAGAAATGGGTGCGGTTCCAGGAAGAAAATCGATCGTAAAATCGACCTCTCTTTCGGGTGGCAATCCAGGCAATTCATCTGGAAAAATTTCTGGGAACTCCTTAACAGTAGGTATATCATTCAAACCTACTTCCCCCATACTAGTATCCACCACATGCGCTAGGTAGACTTGACAACCTTTACTTAGCAATTTCCTAGCGGCTACTGCTGAAATTAGACACTTTGGAAGAATCTCCCTTTCTCCTTGAAGCGTAACTTCCGGCAAACCGGGACTACGAAATACCACTTCTTTCTGGAAACAATCCACCATGGCCCTATGGGCTTCCAGAAAATCCATGCCCAGGATTACATCAAACTCTATCATATCCAGAGGAATTAGGTCAGCTTCGAACACAAATCCATTTACTACCACCTCACAACCACTACACACCCAGTTAATCTCCATTGTATCCCCAGAAGGCAGGGACACACGCCACTCACCTGGGAGTGGTGAGGTTGGCACATTGGCATGGAGTGAAAATCTACTCGACATAAAGGAATGCGTAGCACCCGGATCAATCAAAGTAAAAGCAGGCTGACCAAAGATTAATAACGTACCAATAATGACCTCTGGAGAAGTACGACCCTCCTGCTGAGTCATGGCATGCACTCTAGCATGAGTAGTGGTGGAACGTCCTCTGCTGCCTCTGTTCTGCTGAGCACCACCTCTATCTGGACCCCACATGCGAGTACCGCTGCCAGAAGCACTCGCTGGAAACTGTCCCACTGACTGAGTAGGATCAAACATGGATCTCTGCATCCGGATAGGGCACTCTCTCTTAAAGTGATCTGGCTGACCACAATAATAACAACCCACAACCTGCTGCTGACTCTGCCCCACCTGAAGTGACTGGCCACCTGAGGCCACACTCTGACTGCTAGATCCCCCACTAAACTGTCCAGAAGAGCGTCCACCAAACCGGTTCCTAGGATGTCTCCTGCCATACCTCTTGAACTTCCCTTGAACTCCGGAACCAGAACTCGAATGACTACTATACCCACTGCCCGCAGATGATCCAGAACCCGAAGTAGACGTCCCCCGCCTAGGAGGAACTCGGCTAGGATCACCAAAACCATATAGGGGGCCAACTGCTAACTCCTGTGCCTCAATATGCATGGCAAACATCAAGGCCTGCTGGAAAGTCTGGTAAGGTACAGCCGTCATCTGACTTGCATACAAACCCCCAAGTCCCCTGACAAAGTGGTAAATCTTCTCCTCATCTGTCTTGACCAAGTCAGGCACATAGAATGCCAACTCCCTAAAGCGCTGCTCAAAGGCTGTCACTGTCATACTGTTATCCTTCTTCAAACTCATGAACTCCAACCTCATGCGATTGATGTGGGCTGGATTGATGTAACGCTCCCTGAAATGAGCTGTGAACTGTACCCAGGTCATACCCTCAACTCCATCTCCCAAGCTCCTGCCCAAGTCTATCCACCAATGTCAGGCTTCCCTTTCTAGAAACTGAACAGCTATGGTCATTTTCTTGTTCTCAGGACACTCTGCCTGCACAAACATCTTCTCCATGCACTCCAACCAACTAAGAGCATCTAACGGCTCATTGGCATGAGAGAAAACCCGGGCTCCATTCCTGCGAGCCTTCTCATAAGTGATATCTGAGGTAAAAGTAGTGAGTCGCCTGAAGAAATGTTCCAATGGACCATCAGCTGATGCTCCCTCATCCCCTCCTACTGGAGGATTGGGAGGATTTGGAGGATTGGGAGGATTTCCCCTACGGGCTCGACTACGGCCACGACGCATAGTTACCTGAGGAAGAAAACATTTAGTACCATGTATAACATCAGCACTGGATTAACTACTAAAAATACTCAAGGAATACCCAGTATCTTATGCATAAATGCTAATGATCTGCCATGGTCAGACCATCACTCTATAGATACTAAATACTCTTAAGTACGAATAGTAGTAAGAAGGAATCGGATAACCTAAGGCTCTGATACCAATTGTCAGGACCCACCCCGAGTTAACCCCTTTTAACCCGGAGTAAGTCCTGCGGGGACCACCTCCCAAAGAAGATTCTGCCGAAAAATCGACATAGTCTCCCTTGAAAAGTGGACAACCCTTAACCTGCAATAACCCACAATACACTTCTAAAACCAATATCCAACCGAAACTCCTGGAGCCATCCTGCTCCCAAAAACCAACAACTCCACATGATACACATCTAATAAAAACCAACAATTAATTCAACATCCCAAATGTAAATGATACAGAACATTCCAAGTCTCTAAGAGTTCTCCAACAAATAAACTACCCGATGTGTATCAGAGCGTCTAGGATAAAAGTAGGAACATAGATATATAATACAAGTAGGTCAACCCGGAACCTACAGATAATGCGGAATGTGGCAGTAACTATGCTGGGCCTCCAAGTAGTCTAGGTGGGTCGAGCACTGCAATCTGGGCATTTTAAAACAAAGGGCCCAGGGGAGAAACATTGAAAAACGTCAGGGTGAGTGGACAAAAATAAAATATCGAAACTTTAATTCCTTTAATGTCCTCCCTCTACTTTTTCTAAGGAAATCCGCATGCAGGTAAACGTAAACAATGCATTGGCTCAAATCATAAACAATTATGTGGGGTGTTAACCTCATCCACGAGAAAACCCGACCTGCTCTATTCGGGAGGGTCTAATGACCAGCTACCACCGAAGAGGGTCCCCGACCTGCTCTATCCGAGAGGGTCTATTGACCAGCTCAACCGGAGAAGGTCCCTGACCTGCTCTACCCAGAAGATGGTACCCGCTCTAACTGGAGAGGGTCCATGCTAGCAAACAATCCTTATATCCCTTTTCCCTTTTCCCTTTTTCAAAATCCCTTTAAAACCTGTAAAACCTGTAAGACCTCGTAAAACCTCGTGGAAACAATAAATCGAAAACCCCATTTAAAATCCGTGAGCCACATTTCTCCTTTAAAAACATCCCCCTCCATATTCCCAAAACGGTGATAATCAATAAAACCATACCCCGGGAAAATCCTTTAAAAATCACGGGATGGGTATGAACCTCTTTCCCGGTTTGTTTGCCTTTAAAATCCTTAAATCCCCTTTTTCCCAAATCACCGTAAAACATACAAATAGAGGAAATTATATATATGCAGGAGAAACCAATCAAGTATAAAGCATGCAATTTAATTTAAAACAAAGTCCACTCACAGATGCCGCTAGGTCTGCCGGCTACCAGATGGCTGCTCAGCTCGAGCTCCCCACGTCCTGTCCAAAACACACAACAAGTCTTAAACCCATAATCAAGGTGAGGGTAACCATAACGCTCTACCCTTGGCGTTCAACCTTAACCATCTAACAAAGTGTGGGGTGTCGGTCTCTAATACACCAAATAGCGTACAAACTCTTAATTACGCTCTCACGCCTAGCCGGTTCTCCCTAAACGACCGGTTAACCTTTAATTACACAATCAAAACCCCAAAGCTTCCAAATATACTTAACACCTCAAATAAAACCCTAAAAATTAGCAACTGCCCCTAATGGACTTCCCTTAATTTTTTTACAATTTAAATGGGCAAGAAAACTGCCCAAAAAGTGGCGGCTCCGCCGCCGCCGGCGGCCGGCGGCAGAAAAATCCGGCCAAAATTCCAGCGACCTCGGATCGCCACCAAATTTTACCAGCAGCTTCGTCTCATCATTTGGGACAACTTTCTAGTTCAACTCGAAGGCCAACTCGGCCCCTAACTAGGTCAATCGACAAGAAATACACAACCCGAATCCAAAAGTCAACCCAAACTTCAAATCCTTAATTCTTCCTACACACTTCAAATCTAGCTACCAAATTCTAGGGGCTTAATGTACATCTCAAACCCATCAAAACCATATAAAGAACTCACCGGGAGGTGGCCGGAGGAGGGAGAAATCCGGTGTCAATGAACAGTGCACAGGTCCCCCCTTCTCGCCGTGATTTCTCTCAAACGGCGGCGACTCAGCTCCGATGGCCACCACCAACTTGAAGGTGGCGCTGCAGGCTTCAATTCGGTACCTAGCACGCGCCCTAACTCCGCCGGACGGAGGAGAAATCCGGTGATGAAATCCGGCGGAAAATCTGTCGGGTTTCGGAGGAAATTTCGAAGTGAACAGTAACTTTTTCGATTTTTACCCTTTCACCGAATTACCCCAGTAACTCACTATATATAGGCTTTTCATCCAAATAGTAACTTTTGTTTTTTGACCATAACTTCCTCATACGATCTCCGATTTAAGCGTGCTACGTGTCCACGGACTCGTAACGACGCCCTCTACAACTTTCATGAAGGAAGTTTCCCCAAATTCATGACCTAACGAAAAGTCAACTTTTTGACCTTTCTCGGTAAAACAGTTACTACGGCACGGTTAAAGACCAAAGTAACTTAGGTAATCACCGACCGTAAATGGTTTTAAGAACCGGGATGTGACACATTTGCTCCCGTCGGAGTCTGACCACCTCCCTATCCTAATTCAGGTCCGCAAGAGGAAGAAGATTGACAAGAAAAGAAGAATGAGAAAGAAGTTTAGGTTTGAAGAGTTCTGGCTCCGGGAAAAGGATGTTAAAGAGATAATTGAAGCAGGATGGTTAAGCGGGACAGGTCCGAACCCTTTTGCCAAAGTGTGCAACAAGATCTCAAACACAAGGGAGTTGTTGTTGAGTTGGAGTAGGTCTTGCTTTAGGGGTCTTCAAGATAAAGAGAAACTAGCAGTGTTCTATGATAACACGCTCTCCTCACCTTGTGTGAATGAACGTGTGGAGTTAGAGAAAGAGTTGCATGAACTCTTGCGTAACGAACAAGTCTTCTGGCAACAACGGTTTAGAGTCCTCTGGCTAGCTGAAGGTGACCTTAATACCAAATATTTTCATCAAAAGGCAACGAACCGAAAAAAGAACAACACCTTGAAGGGTTTGTTCAATTAAGCAGGAGTTTGGTGCAATGATATTTCTGAGGTGGAGGGTATTATTCCGCGGTATTAGAAAAACCTGTTTACGTCCTCTAACCTAAACCTACAGCATGTTGAGTTGCCCCTCGGGACAGATGTAGTCCCTGAGGAGGTTTCTAGCGCCATGAATCAGAATATTTCTACTGAGGAGGTGCTCCAAGCACTAAAACAAATGCATCCAAGCAAAGCACCTGGACCAGATGGTTTTTCACCTGTGTTTTACCAACAATTTTGGGAGATGGTAGGTATGGATGTGGTCATGGCGGTGAAAGCATATTTAAACTCGGAGGACTTGCTCATGCAAATCAATTATATTTGGGTCACTTTGTTTCCAAAAGTCAAGACTCCAGAATATGTCGAACAACTCAGACCTATTTCCCTGTGCAATGTAATCTACAAGTTAGGTTTCAAGGTGCTGGCAAATAGGTTAAAGCCTTTGTTGGATGTTGAAAAATACATAACATAATATAACAATAACCGAAGAAGAAACAAAGTCCACTCAAAAAAGACTTAAAAACGACACACATAACTAGATTAGTGAGGGCTTCCATATTAGTTTTGTTTAAATGTTCTCCGATTCAATTCTGTCTTCTAGTGCTAATGATGATAAACTTGCAACGTCAATATTGCAGAAAATTGGATGCGATGTTGTTTTGGTTGTTTCATTAATAGCATAGAAGCCATATATAAGATGTCTGGTCACCCTAGTTAGTTAAATATGATACATGAATTAAATGTAAAAAATACGTTCGTATATAATTATTACATTTTAGTGAAAAATTCTTTCAAAATTCAGCCAAAATACGGATTCTACAAATTTAAAAATACGATACGTACTTGTTTAAAATGTGTTGCAAAAAAAGAATATGTACGTAAAAATGCAGATACATTTTTATACCAATTTGTATTAATATATCACTATTACATAAACTTTTACACCTTTAAACTTTTAATTAATTAAAACAAAAAAAAACTTTTAATTAATTGAGTCCATAGTAGAAAAACTAAATATTTTATTTAAAATATATATATGTTTTTTTTCAATTATGAAATACATATCAGCGAATAATATATGTATTTTTCGATTAGGGTAAAAAAACACGTATTTTTTGTATCTTTAAAAAATATATGTTTTTTAAAAGATACATACGTACGTATATAATACATATATTATACACGGATTAACTACTACAGCGTTTATAGCTAAGAAGATGACCAATGCTGCTCGATTCCTGCGGCGGCAATGACCATATTAAACGTCTACCTCTAGCTTCTACCAAGTACCTACGGATTTTATATCAAATTAAGGTCTAAAGAACATGACTGTCTGATGTGCAGTTCAGCATGCCATACGCATGGCTAGGGAGAGTGCACGGGGGGAAGCAAACCGGGGAAAACAGGTCAGCATGTGTACTCTGGAATTTTCGCTAAAGGCCATCATCCGCCAATAGCTGTAGTACGCCTTTAACAATTTCGTCTTTTACCAACTGATTATTTTGACCTTGACGTGGTAACAGTTGTGAATGTGACAACACCTAACTATCACCCAAATTTTGACCAGGGGAACTTGGGCCAACTTCAGCTTCATATATATCGTCTGACTTTATATACATCATTGTATCGGCTGCATGCAGAATTAGCGAGGAAATTTAGGTCTTTCTCCTAGCTAGATAAGGGATTACAGATTCCGAGTACGGGAAGATTAAAGAAATGAAAGAAATAAAATATTTAAAACTGGGTAGATGGGTATGGGTATATAAATATCCGTGAAAGAGATCATGGGTGTATCACCCATTTTGTTTTGTGGGTGGGTATTACCCGCGGGTATTACTCAAATGAACAAAAAGCCATCCTTATCACAATGCAGACATTTCCCCCCTGCGCTGTTTATAAGCTGCAAGAGTCCATTTGCTACAGGATAACACCTTTGCATAAAAAGTACCAATCTGATTCTTGAAGTACTGCCCATCTTTTTCAAAATCTTCTGCTTTCAGAAAACAGCAGGGATCAAAGCAAAGAAGGCCAAATGAACACAAAAGACACGAACCCTAGCTGAAATAAATCTTTCAAACGGTTTCAAGCTCAAGCAGAACACGCTTGAAAACTGACCAAATGGAAGCTAGAAACCTATTGACCCATGTAACTTTTGAAAAAAATATCCTTTGTATGTTATCTGGTCATGGGTTTCACAATTTTGGCTGTATTACCTTGCAAGACATACAATCTCAGTATAAAGGTCGAGGAACACCAACCTAGAAGTGCCGCCATGAAGGTGTCGTGGCACTATATATCTAAAGACCGCCCAACCCAGAAAAGTGTTTTTTCATGGCTTGGTCCTTCCTGTAATGATTACTCCTTCCTCCCCCACCTCTCCTCCCTCTTCCCCTTGGATTCACTGCATTTTCAGTTCCTTCTACTTCAGGAACACTACCTTGTTTATTATCTTGCACTTCATCTGAGTCCCCTCGACTTCTTTCCCCTTTTCCTCTTCCCCGGCCCCTGGAATTCCCAATGTACCCTCTCCCTCTCCCTTCTCTCTGAGAATTATCAAATTGCTTTTCTTGCTCCTCACTTCTTCTTTCTCCTACGCTTCCACAGCTCCTGGATTTCCCTCTCCCTTCAGTTTGAGAAATATCCAAGTGTCTACCTTGCTGCTCAGAGTACTCTGTCAGCTTTTTAACTGCACCAAGAGGAAGATTGCCACCACGACCAAGACCATGAATCAATTCTTGTTGTGCTTGTGTTATTAAGGACGCCTCGCCCATATTTGCAACTGCAACTGAACCTGCTACTTTGTAACTATAATTCTTGCCATCTTTGACATAATATTGGGGATTCTGTCTGGAACCCCATTTTGAACTAGTATGAGATGGACCTTCAGTTCGTGTCTCCCAAGATGTCTCCATATTTGAACTGCTTTCTTCACTTAAGGACATTTCCCCTGCTCCTGAATCTCTAACACTCAGTCCTAGATCGTCAAAAGAGTCATCATACTCATCTTCATACTCGAATTGTGAAATAAGAGCAGCAGTCTTGGCTGAATACTTTTCGTTTTTGTCATCAAGTGAGTCAGAAGCAGGCAATTCAGCTTTAGATTTCCTAACAAATCTTCCATGTGAAGATGAAGATGAAACTGAAGGAACCCCATTTTGTTGAATCTCACTGGCAACCACTGTGTGAGTATTGGTGGATGCTGTAGGTTCAAATAGTATTCCTTTTCCTTTATCTTTCCTACTAACAGTAGTACTCCTGGGTTTTGGCATCGTCTCTAATTTAGTATCCAAGGACTGCAGGTCTTTATGAAGAGTTCCTTCAAGAATCCTTTGAATCACCTCCTCAGGATTCTGGTTGTATGCTTCAAGACAAGCAGCTAAGAACCCTTTTCCGTACACAGGGAAGAGGTCCTTCACTTGACTAATCTTCGACTCCTTGATTGCAAAATCTTCATCCACAGCTATCTTGTTGTTTGTTAAAGGGCTTGTCACATTGGTATGCAACTTACCAATGACCTTCTGAGAACACATCAGTATTCCGGATAGATACCCCAACTGCTCATCATCCATGATTAGCCATCCTGCATGAACAAAGCTGACAAAATATAAATTCCCTTCAACAAGCACAAGTATGCTTTAAGCTTGTTTTATGTGTAGATCAACTATGGTAGGTAAGTTCTATCTAACCAGATTTGTGTATCAATTCAGCTCAAAACATTTTTATGGAACTTCAAATTCACTTCTTTTATTCCCAGGTTTTCTCAATATCCAGAAACATACCTCCTCCCAGATTTAAATAGGACAACAATACCATGTATAAAATTTCAAACTATCATATACTATTTTTATACATTTCCCAAGAACTATTGTTACTATTCACCTAAATCACTTTTTTGGGACCTTTTAAGAAATTATCAACTATTTTATCAAACTCAAAACCAATGTACCCTCCTCGTGATATAATGTCTATATTTATACATCTATAACCTAGTGAAAATTTCAGCTTACTTACAAGTAAATCAAGCTGCAAAAGCATAGCCTTGCTTACCCTGACTTTGTAAATTCTCCACTCTGCCCATCAAATTGAAGTTCTTCTCCACATTTTGAAGAAAATTTTCCTTATTCTGGTTTTCTCGAGCGCCTACTGAGATTTCATTAATCTCTCTCAGCATTTGAACTAAAATGTCTGCTCTAATACAAGGATCCTCTAGTTTAGCTGGGAACATCTCTGCGGCAGCAGGAATGGGGATAGTATCTTTGAAGACCTCATCACTTAGATAGCATGAGTCCAATAGTTTCCATCCAAACTTGACAATTCTCATTGATAGCAATTTCAAACTAATGGCAACATTTGACACCATTTTATCTTCTCCAGCTGCTAAAATTATTCGAAACCCACGCTGCAAAGATGGAAGCAATGAATCATGCAACTTTGCTAGAGTGCTTAGTAATTCCTCATTCCCATAACTGCATACACAAAAACAAATTATACTAAATCAATTATTATTATTTTGAAGATACATGAGCAACTCCTAGACAGGAATAACAAACATGAAGAAATCCCTAGCATATACTATGAATAACCAAACTAGTTTAAGAAATATGACTGAACCCATCAAGCAAATTTCATGGGAAAATTCAAATCCCTTATGTAACCACAGGAGCTTGCTGCAGACTACTACTACTACTATTCTTGCTAAGACCACAAATTTCAAAAATCCAATACCAAAAAGGTACCTTTTTTCAATAGGGCACAACAAGAATATTGCTGATGGTTTGTATGCAGTTAGGAAAGCATCCATGGATACAATTGCATCGTTAATAAAGTCCATAACCTACAACAACAAAAAGACAATATCTCAATTCAAGTATCAGAGCAACCAACCATCACATGTCCAAAAGCTGGAACACATATAGCAAGGATCGACTTAAAGAAGCGATCCAATATCCACAGAAAAACTAGAATGTAATGTAGCTTTGAACTTGTTTAATAGAACTTCCATATATCAGATTGCATGTTACTGTTATGAAGCATGACACATCCAGTAGATACCACTCTACTGAGAATGTCTTGTAGAACTTGGAAGAGAATAAACAATTGGGAGAGGGGGTAAGGAATCAGTTGATCAATAAAACCAGACGAAGCAACTTTACCTCCAGTAAATCAGCAAGCAGAAGGCTAGATACGTGTTCTCCAGGATTTCCAGAGAGAAAAAGGGCCTATGCATGATATTAGGAACAAAAATTATCATGTATCCAGATTGAAACCAGAACTCTTTACTGCAAAATTTACTAAAAAATCACCAACAAAAAAACATATCATAACAAAAGCTATCAAATAAATACAAAATAGTTCAACTGTTATTTGAGAGACGTATAATTAGAATCAGCCAAAGTGTCCTGAATCCTTTAAGTAGATTCATAATAACCCAATGACCAACCCTTGGGCTGCAATAAGATTTAGCAATTGCATGGAACGTAATTACAAAAACTTGACTTGTGGTATAATTAGATTTTGGAAGACTACCTCTAATGCTGTGCTGCTGCGTTGATACATTGTTTGTACAATGCTTAGGAAATGTGATGCCAAGGCAGTCAAATTGTCAAAGATTGTAGGATGGGCTTTCACTGCATTTCCAACCTGAAAGACATGATAAAATAAGGAAAGGGAATAAAGTGTGTAGCAAAGATACAGCCCATAAAAAATTTAAAAAAAATGCTCACCAACACTTCTGTCAAATCTTCATTCTCATGACTATATATAGCACATATGTCTAGCAACTTGGGCATGTCAAGCAACTTCTTTTCCTGCAAAAGAGCTACATATGGAATTAGTGAATAAGTATAATCAGGACACAATAACGTGAAGATAAAATACAACAATAAAAAACACCCCCACTCATTGAATAGGGTGTTCGCATTGAATGCCAGTATGGGACAAGTACACCTTGAAGTACCGTCACAAACTGTACCATCTCCATGATAACTTATCTAGTGGGCTATTTCTATTAGACCATATCTTCTAAAAGCACAAAATCAATAGACGATAGAGTAATATGTAATACCATTACATCATTTCAAGTTGTACAGACACGAGATACACACCTGCATGGTCTTTCGAACTTAGACTATCAGCAGCATGAGCACCGGGATCCCTGTTAGAAGATCTGCAACAACAGGAAGAAAAAGATACTCCGTATGTCCAACAATGTATCAGTGATTTCAATAAACCAGAAATAGATTACAGAGCTGAAACTGAACTTACATTCGATACAATACCATAAAAACACGGCGGCTTAGTTCTAATTCCCCTACAATGACACCTGCCACCGTGTCCTTGGCTCCGCGATGAGAGAAATCATACCACCTGCTACGAAACTGCAGGAAGCTCTCCAAAAACTCATGCAGGGAAGTATCACTAGCCACTAACAGTAATGTGAACACAGAAATAACAACAGTCAGGGATCAATAACCTGAAATCGAAAGCTTCCAAAACAAATGCTAACAGCTCTAAGACAAATCCACCATACCTTGCTTCCAAAACTCCTTCGGGTTTAGCTTGAGCAAACGAGAAAGCTCCCCATTGAGAAGATCTACGACTCTCTGAGACTCCAAGGCGTCCAATCCGCCTTCGTCGGCGCCGAGGCCAGCGGCAACTGCCTCATCTTGTGGCAAGTAATTTACGAAATTGCCCTTGGTCGACACCCACTCGCCTTTTCCTCCCATCCGAACCCTACTGCTACTCGTCGCCGACGGCGCGGGAGCAGCAGCGGCACTGGACGGCTGCGATAGAGACTGCCGGAGGGAGGCGGAGAGCGTGGGGCTTTGGGATTTAGGGCTTCTCGGACGATTGTGGTCTTGGATTTTGGGGACGAAGACCTTTTGGGATTTGGCGAAACCCTTGCCTCCTCCGGCTTGCCTGTTAGTTTTGTTTCCCTGAGGGTTACGGTGGCTTGACATCTTCTGGAAGAGTCCGATCGGATTTCAAGAGCTCAGAGGAGGCGGAGGAATCTGGAGAGGCGGTGATATTTTTACGTGTCGCTTTGCTTTGAGAACACTCGGTACTCCTTCGCCTTTCTAGTCAACTTTTGGGCCTCAGTGCTATCGGGCTGTAAGCCGATAAGAAAATTTTAAATTTATGTGGATTGGTTGGCCCATTCAGCAACCTAGTTTATTTATTTTTTGGATGACAATTCAACAAATTTGCGTTTACTGTCATCTCATATATCATTTCACACTTCACCTACGCATCTCATTTAAATATTTTTAATTGTGATTCTACTTGTTCACTCATTTCCAACATTTAAAATATATTTTTATGTTCTACCTGGTTCACGCTCTATAAATATTTTTTCAATTTCGCTACTTAGGATTAAGAATCCTTCAAACGACTATTAGTTACAAAATCTCTGACGTCGATGAAAATGAGCAATGGATATATGAATTATCAACAAAGAAAACAAGAGGACAAAAATATATATGTTCTAAAAAAATACAAATAGTTCACCTCATCTTCAGATTGAATGCACAGGTCACCTCATCTTCAGATTGAATGCTAATGTCACCAGACTTCATAAAACGATCAAATATGATAAATTTTGGGTTAGAGTTTATAAAGTACGTGTTCATTCTAAACAAAACAAAATAAAATAAGAAATAAAAATTCATAATTTATAACAACTTATTATCTCTCACTGTAATTTTACATTATGGTATTTTGGTCATTCGATAAATCAACGATGTATGGTGAGCAAAATGATTTGTAAGATGACGATAGACGCACCCTTCCACAATTAGGATGCTCTTGCCCCAATCCCTTTTGCCCATTGCTCATACCAATTCAACAAGCCGACGTTATATTACAATGCACAAATGTTCTTTTTTGCCAAAAATAAAATTTGGTAAAACCGATTCGTATTAAATACAAAACACACCACCGAGTATTGGGTCAATTTCGGTTTGATACAGACTATCAAATTTCATTATTTTCATACCTAAATTTTACTTCCGTTAACAATTTCAAATCCTGCCAACGGCTAACGTAGCAGTTTAGTCTCTCGAGTACAGGGGTAAACAGTAAACTCATCATTTGAATTCATGTCAGTTTGCAATAGCCTCAACCCAGATAAGACGGGGTCAATAGACCTCGCCCAGATCGAGTTCCCAAACTAGAGTTCCCCGATCAATAGAGACTTCGCCCAAACTAGAGTTCCCAAGATGGTATGGGAATCGAATTCGGAAAGGAGGAAGAAGAGAGAGGGCCAGAAACAAGGTAGAGGAATACTAAAATAAGATCAGTGCGTTGCGACCAAGATGATTAATTTGAACCATTAACTTCATCCATGTCTCCAAAACCACGATCCTCAAGTCCTCAAAAATCCCACTAGCATCATGAATCACAATGAGATTTGGGTCCAAAAAGCCCATATGGTAAGCAATCCACTACCTCACTCTTAGAGGACTTAATTTTCCATACAGTATAACGATGACCCCCTTACAAGCAATCATATTTAGGCCATGAGGAGAAGATCGAAGGGTTTAAAATTCCTGGGTTTGAACTTTAAAGGCCACCTAAATTTCGGTCGTCGTTGTCGTCGGTAGAGGAAATAAGGACTTGCTTTGTTCCACAAGCTTATTATTAAGACTATCCAAAACTTGCCGCCGGCCGCCGCATCCAATCAACTCAAGACAAATGTGCGATCTCCAGTGTGATGCTGGGTTTGGTACAGCTGGGCTTATAAGCATAAGCTGACTTTTACTTACCATCAAAATAAGTGACTGATAAGCAAAGGATGACTGAAGTGTTTGGTAAACTGACTTTTAGTAGGCATAAGTTGTGAAAGGTGTTTGGTAAATTAGAAACTAAAAGTGCTTTCAGTGTACAGAATGACCAATTTGGACATGAAACCAAAACTAACTTCTTATACTATAATTTATTTATTATTTGTTTAATGTTTGTCCATATAAATCAATATTTACTACTTATTTTCATAAATCATGAGACCAATTTGGACAATAGATATTGAACAATTTAAAAGATCAACTTGAGACCAATTTTCAACATTAGCAAGAGATAACATCTTTACACATCAAAACATTGCCGATAATACGTTAATAACAAACCATGTCTTAAAAGTAACATGAAGTAGCAACAAAAAATTGTTCAACAATTCAAACATTTCTGATACCAACACATCAAAAATACTTTTTTCATATGCATCAAGTAACCAACCTTGACACATATTTAGAAATTTATGGTACCACGTGCTCTCATCAAACTTTCAGCAATTTCTTTTCTTATTGCTTCCATTTCTTGTGCACCATGACCATGGATTTGTTCTTGTGCATCATCATCAATCTCCACCTCATCACTTGATATGTCAACCGAATTTTCATCAATGTCAAAATGCCTATCATGATTCGCATGTCTTCGTATATAATTGTGAAGAGTCATGGTGGCAATAACAATCTTCACTTGCTTCTTAAATGAAAAACCTTCCATGTTTCTTAAAATATGCCATTTCTTTTTCCAAGCTCCAAATGTGTGTTCTATAACGCCTCTAAGAGAAGAGTGTGCTTGGTTGAATACCTCCTTTTCATTTCTTGGCTCTCGCCCACGATATTCTTGAAAATGTTGTTTTGGACCTTTATAGGGTCCCAAAAATCCATTCATTTGTGGATATCCGGCATCAACGACATAATATTTTCCTATCAAATAAAAAACCAAACTTAACAAAACTTCACATTAATGTTTAAAAAATTTGACCCTTGACAACATTTTTAAACTTGAGACATTTCCATGGTCCTAACAGGAAAATGCAACCAATGATGTTCTTGAATTCATACAAAGACCTTGAGCCACTATTTTAATCTAATCTACGTTCTATTTACATAGGAAGATGCCAGTTGCATATGAATCAACTTTGACAGAACCATCGAGTATGGACAGGGTCTATGCTAGCCTGTAGTTATTCAATGCAATTTTATCAGGTCATAAGAATTCAATGTCTAAACAACTAAGCTCCATAAAGAGAGCTTGTGCACATCAATTCAATAGAATTAGTATGCCCTACTATAAATTGTTGAAAATAAAGTCAGAAATAAAATGACAACATGTCTACTACAAGTTTTTGGGGTGAGAAAGTCAGGCATTTGCCCAGTTAGTTCCATTTACTATGCATGAGAAGCATGGTGCACATACACCTAAACTTAGAAGTGATGCAGAGAACAATACAGAAAAATAGATGGAAACAGCATAAACAAATTTCAGGGTTTTGTCATTTCAAGAGAATAACCCATGTCCAAAGCAGTTTGATCCAAACTACATACGAGAGCATAAATGAACTCACAGGCAGCTGGCCATCCAAACCTCACTACTAACCTCCTATATTCACCCAAGTAAAAGGAACACTGATTGTGATAGCTTATCAACAGAAACTTTTATGATGAGTTCCAAACAGAATCCTCACATATGATCCCTATCTTAAAGAACACCCCTCATTATACAGTTATACACCTTTTTGTCAAACCAATTAAGGTAGAATGAGGATGCAAATCAGCAAATATGGTCAGCCAAATGCTCGAAATGCAACAGGCACACAATCAATCCAAAAAAACAGAATGGCTTGGAGGAGTTCCTACAGCACCAAACACTTCTCTTTCCTACTAAACAACTTGGATTTCATCCTGAGATTACAATGCCCCCATGAATTACACTACTAAGAATTTAAACATTTTCGCAACCACCAAGCTATAAGCTTGTTCCAAATATCTCCCAGAAGAATCGCACATTTTACCAAATACAAACCAAGTACCCTATAAATTTCATGAAAACAATAAACCAAAAGGACAATGCATAACACTAAACATCAAACACTGCAAAACCAGCAAAATTCACCAAATTTCCTCAAAAATCTCACACCATTTCACTAAATTCCCAACTGGGTATCTCCAAAATGTCATGACACCATCCAACACAAGCAAAACTATCAGAAAACCACAAAATGCAAAAGGGGTCTGAGAGATCAGTGAGAAGACTAACCAGTGGAGCTTGAACTCTATAACCCCTAGAAGACTGTATAGCGTTTGAGTCCATCAGAGAAGCACAATCTCATAGAAATAAAGACGACACCTTTGAGTCCAAACCAGAAAGCTCAAAGCAAATCCTGGGGACCCAGATCGAGATTCGACTTCAAATCCTTGAATCCGATCCGAAATTGATAAAAAGGTTTGGTCTTTGGGTTGTGGGGTTTGGTTTTGGTGTTCAGTTGTGCAAATGCAATCAAAGAAGAGCAAGAAAGAGAGAGTCTTGCTGTACCAAATTAGACTCTGAACAATCACAAGACCAAAACTTAAGGGCAAACATTTCTCTCTACAAAACAATTCTGTAATCCCATCCCCAACCCACAAAACAAAGAGACGAACGCAGAGAGAAGAAACGCAGAACGGAGGCAGAGAGACGAACGCGGAGGCGGAGAGAAGTCGACAGATATTTATACCTGGTTCGAGTATGTAATTTGAGATGATTGTTAAGGGTACCCAATGTAATTAAAAAAGTTTCATTAAACCCTTCCGAAAAAAAATAGGAAAGCTTATAAGGAGAAGTAGCAAATTGTAGCTTCTCCTTTTTCTCTCTACTTTTTTAAAAAGTAACTTATTTTTAGACTTACCAAACACTAAAATCTTTGGTGCTTATAAGTAAAGGAGCTTATAAGCTCTACCAAACTCACCCTGAGTCTCCTGCATATATTAGTTTGAAAATCATTAAGTTGCAGAGCCGGCCTTGCCTATGGGCGGCAAGGGCGACGACACAGGGCACAAGAAGTTTGGGGGCACAATTTTTTAATTTTGGTAGTTTTTTATTAAAAAAATTATGTAATAAAAAATATTTATATATGTATAGGGTATTAATAAAGCGTGAACTAGGGACCGGTACTAAGTTTCGATCATCAATTAAAGTTGTTTTTCAAGTATTGGGTCTGATTTTTAGTCCGGAATTAATACAATATAGATTTGCTTACATTTATAATTTTATATATGTTGTAAGAAAAAAAATGTCTTCATTGATTTTGTTCTATACAGTAGGATGTTTTCACATTTGTTGTTACAATTTTTTTTTGAGAAATTAATCACGTATAAATAAAAATATACTTATTTACTATAGAGGCATACCCGTACCTGAATAGGATCTTAAGAGTCGATAAATTTGTCCGTCTACGGTGCATACATTTTTGCCACGTTTGTAGTTAACCGAGTGTTTTGACGACAAGGTAGGTAGTTGTTAAGGGAAGTAAATTTTTTTTTTGTGAAAATGAGGCCAAAGGTCTGGAGAAAAAAAAAACAAAAATAACTAACTAGCAGAGCTAGCTCTAATAATTTTACTCCTAAAAACACTATCCTAATTATCCATAATAGTCTTAGTAAAACACCCCTAGAATGAAGAGTGCTATTCTTGACCATAATGTTATCAGCCATGTTTCACTCACGATGGATATGCATCAACTGAGAAAAGCTGAATTGCTGCAATAAGGATCTACAATTAAGGATGAGAGTTCTTAAAGGATGAAGGCTCATATCAGCATTCTTAACCAGAAAACAAGAATAGCCGAATCATATTCCACTTCCAGGAGTTCCAGCCTAGAAATATTCAAGCTAAGAGCCAGCTGCAGACTATGAAACAAACCCCAGGCCTCAGCCTGCAACTCTTCACCAGAGCCAATATTTACCATGAAGTCACTCGTCCAGCAACCATTACTATCTCATATAACCCCTCCAGCCCCAATTTTTCCAGATCTCGTTCTTGAGCCATCCACATTCAGCTTGAATATACCAGGTCCATGTTTAATCCAAGATAAAGTCTCAACATGTTCAATCACTTGCACTTTGGCTTTAAACACAGCCTTGGACCAATCAGAAGCATAAGAAAAAATAACCTCAGCAGGATTGTGGGGGTACTAAAACTTATCATCAAAGACTTTTTTACACCTCCATTTCCAAATGAACCAAGAACAAAAAAAACACATTCCAACTGAGGTTATTAACATGGCAACCAGTCTGCAACAAATTGGCAAAAATCCAACCATCTCAATCTAAAGCAAAAGAATTCTTCATGTTAATTGGAATATTAAAAGAACTTCATACCAATTTGGCCCAGTGACAATCACGAAATAGGTGCAGCATTGTTTCAGAAACTCCATGACAGAATTGACAACAAGGATCCTGAGTAAATCTTCTATGGCATCTTAGAACATTAGTTAAAAGCTTGTTTGAAACAAAAGTCCACAAGAAGATTTTCAGCTTGGGAGGAATATTCATTGACCAATTCTTGAACCTGGGGTAGTTTTGGAATCCATTCTCATCACAAAAGCAACCTGTAAGCAGTTTTGATTGAAAAACTTCCAGAAGAAGACCCTCTCCATATAATCTTATCAGGATACTCATTAACAGATATAGGAATAAGATATTAACAACTTCAGAAGGCAAATATGTAGAAAGAAGAGGGATATCTCATTCCTTGTTAATCCAAATATTCTTGACAAGAGCATTAATATCAATATTTCCATGATCGATAGCAAGCTCCAACAAAATACCACAGGGAGACCATTGGACAGTCCACAACTTAGCTAAGCATCCATTTCCAATTCTCCACTAGACACCTTTCCTAAGCAGCTAGACCAAGTATGAGAACAATTTGAAGGCTTTTTGTAACTAATCTGCAGAAGAGAATCAAAATTAAGGTACTTCATTTGGTAGATTTTATTCCCCATCCCTTTATCATTTTGAGAGATCCTCCAGCTAGCCTTGGCAAACATAGCCTTATTTATATCCACAGATTTTTTCACTACCAAACCACCAAAAAATTTAGGTTTGCAAACTAAATCCCAGTTTGTGAGATAGATTTTTTCTTGTGCTTAGTATCACCCCGTAAGAAATTTCTATTTAGTCTAGCGAACTTCTCTCACGTGCTCACAGACAACTTAACAGTCTGCATAACATACACAGGGCTAGAGCAAAGTCAATCTGCCAGTCATGTTCAAGGTCTTGCTCTTCTAACAAGCCAAACAAGCTTGAACCTTATCTACCAAACTAGCATAAATGAGCGGGGTAACCCTAGAGTGAATAAGAGACATCCCCAAGTACCAAGGTCTTCAGTAAGAGGAACCACATATAACACTAATGTTTTTAGCAAGCTCACAGCTGGTATTAGGAGAACAATACACCATTGACTTCTCAAAACTCAGACTGCCGAGAGGGTGCTTCACGGAAGTAAAGTTTAGAAATGAAAATGACGAAATTTGATATTTTCTCAAACCGAAACTGGTCATATAAGTAGGGGTGTCTTTTATAATTAATTCTTACATTTTCTTATCTTCTCGTCAAAATACTCAGCAAATCATAACTATTAAGTAATTCTCGAACTAACGTAACTCATAAATATAAACCCAACTTTTGACACTCTTAACCATAAAAAGATTAAAGAAAAAAAAGTGAAAAATCAACAAACCACTTAATGGTGTATACACCGCATGATAAATCAATGGCATGCATTTACCTTGAACCAGAGTTGCAGGAAAGCTGAAACTCACTACAATAAAAAACATCACAATTAGTTTATGTACTGTGTCTACAGACAACCGACACGAACACACAATGCCCAGCCATATCCGAAACTCGGATCATACCCACTCAAAATTTGTTTCTTTAGGTAATATCAAAGCAATCAGGCAATCAGGTTGACACGGCGCAATGGAGAGCATAGAGCAATTCTCTTCCGAGTATGGAAGTATGAAGAGAAGCCTGGACCACATGGAATTCATCGCTGGGATCTTAATCACTCCAGAGCAGTCCCTCTGCTTCAAGTATGACAAGAAATCCTGAAACTGAAGAGCAGTATTGTAAGACTTAAGATGTTTCCACAGTTTAACATGTCTGATCTACACTTCAACAGTTTTGTAAAACAATTAAATAGTACAATCACTTTATCAAGGGAATAACTAGACGTGGCTATGAGAAAAAGAATCAGTGGCCGTCAAGTTGGCAGATACTACAGAGATACAAGACCAAAATGAAAAACAGAGAACTTACGCCTTTCTGATCAGCTGCAGAAGATGGGATCAACCGACACACTTCCCTCTGCAACAAATATTAGAAGATGGCAGATAATTAAATTCAGAATGGGAAAAGAACAATAATTAAATCTTAAAAGAAGAAACTTAGTCTACCATCAATTAAGTGGGTCAGTATAGAACTGGATCAATGTTTCTCCTTTTAAAATGTACAAGTTTTGGTATATTATCTGGTTAACATGGATTTCAGCATTATTTTACCATAAATTATCTATTGTGCTGGTCAACAGTATTTTATAAAAAGTGTGTTTAAGTAGTAAAAAAGATGAAGACTTGATACAATTGTATACGAGTGCGTCAGAACAACATAGAAATATTCAAGAACTTACCTTATGTGGTGGGGTGCTAGTAAATGTCGACTTCACATGCCGAAAATCTGTACGCTTCGTCATGTCCAACTTAAGAGGCCATCTGCAACAATTAGCCATAAAATTATTCGTAGATCTGTGTCTATATTTGTAATAGTTAGTGAAATCGAGAAAGCAAACTAAGTAAGATACAAGAGGTGATTCTTACTCTATAGGTTCTGAAGTGGCATTGGAATATTTGCAAATATCAGAATCCACTCTATATGCATTGACTGTACTGTAATGAACACCACTCTTACACAATGTTCCCTGCCACTGATATTGTGAGGGTTGTCCGGCAGTTTCCAAAACAGATGGTTCTGAAACAGGCACAGGAGGAGAGGGCGAACAGGGTGGAGGGGGAACAAAAGGTGGCTGTGATTGAGGCAACGGCGGTGGAGGTGGGGACAATGGAGGTGGCATTTCAGGTAGAGGAGGTGGCAGAGGTGATACTGGCGGTGGTGCTATGGGCACTGAAAACATACGGTCAAATTGCTGCCCTGGAGCTCCCTGTATTTGTGCAAATGGAGTCACAGAAGCAGGAATGAAGGGAGGTACAATAGCATTACCATGGAAATTGTTGGGGACTACACCAGGTGATATTGGGTTCAAAGGATGATTATGACTTGCCCGTGGATCCCAAGAACTAATTGGAGGAGGATAAACAGGTCGCATAAATGGAGAGGAGGAAATTTGTGGAGGTGGTGGAGCAGAAGGTCCATGTGTTGGTACAGGAATGCATGGAATGCTTCCTGGTGCAGAATGCAGCTCCATTCCAGGTTTTGAATACAACCACCTAGGTTCACTGGCATGAGAAGCAACATGACCACCTAGAGTAAAATCATTGAATATAAATTCCACTATTATTGAAGGAAATAGAGAACATTAATTCCAAAGAAATCAATATGAAAAGGTGATCACCTCCTTGTGTAGGATTCACAGCCAAGTTACTGTCATAACCATCAACTCTCCTAGTGCCAGGTTCAAGCAGCTCTTTAGAGCCAGTAACAGCTCTGTTTGACTGAAACATATGTCCACTTTGTGCCGAATTCCCCTGATTCTCGGAGTTTACTCTAGGAGATACAAGCTCCATTGGGTGGCTTTCATGTTTTGCAGTGAATGATGTGGCAGCAGTATTTGACATGTTTCCATGGTTGCCTCTGATGTCAACATGGATTGGGGTAGGTGCAGATCTGGCACCATCAATATGAGATACTACAACATTAGTTGGTCCGGCACCATATGGTCCCCTGTGGTTGCTCCTTTCTTTCCGATGTAGTCTGAGATGTGCCATCACAGCAGCAGCTTCTTCAGGAGTATCAAATTCCATTAGTAACGCACCTTCATTGCTAAAATCAGTGACTGAGTAAGGACTCTTGCGAAGCACCATCCTCGATTCGTGAAGAATCTCATCCCTAGCCCATTGACTTAAAATATTTCCAACATAAACATGACTACTAGAACCAACTGCAACACCGTTCATAGCACCTCTAGTTCCCAGTCCTGTATCCATAAACTTTATGCACCAAGGAAAATGCCTGCGTGTATATTCACGAGCCTTTATGGCATCAAGAATGTTTCTATATTCAACCAAGGCAAATCCCTTGTGCGGAAAGAAAAAAAATTGTTCCATGGCACCAAACCTCTCTAACTGAAACCTTACATGGGATTCAGTTGCATCAGAACCCGAAATGCCCAGCCAGAGCTGTTTAGAAGCAGACAAAATGTCCATGGCTGCAATATCCCCATCCGAATACCAAATGACTTGAGTTTTGGGGGAAGCATATGACGACACAGAATGACATTTGGGAGATTCAAAAGAACAGACACCTCCACTTGAAGATCTCATGGACGGTGAACCAAAATCCAAATTTGTATCTTTGTTCTTCTCAAAATGAACATGGTTTCTCCCATCAAACGAATTGCTCCGGAAGTTTAATGGAGACCGTGCGACAGGTGAAGGCATCTGGTTGTTCACTACATCCCTGGGCAAAGAAGACCTGCAATGTGACATATCTCCATGTTCCCTAATATCAAAGTCCATGGGCCTTGCACCACCATTATCCTGATGGGACCCCATTGAGTGACTATTAGCTTCAAGAGGCATTACAGAGCTGAGAGCTTTCATATGTTGACCTGACACTCTATCAGAATAAACATTACTGCTGGCTTCATGTGGGTTAGAGTATCTAGGGGCCAGATATGGCGGATTGATAAATCTTGACGGATTAGAATCATCCTCATCACTGTCTACTTGATTACCTTCTACGTCCATTACATGTATACAGGATTTAAAGATGTCCTCCAAAGCGGATTTAAAATCTGAAATAGATGGCAATCTACGTAACTTCTTATATTTTGAGAGCATCCAAGTTTGCAATGATGGATCTTTACTAAGAACCTGCATATTTAGGAAAATCATAAGCACAAACTAGTAGTCAATCGGAAAACAAAAAAGAGTTTCGCTTCATCTTCAAGCAAACATTGGCGATTTTTTCATCATTCAATGATCAGCAATCAGCATAAGGGATGTACTGTATCCAAATGTGCAAAAGCCCCTATTAACAGGTGTCTGCTCCTAATACAAATCACCCTACGTGTTCCTTGGTTAGAAATTTCACTAGAATTACATCTAATTCATTGAACTCAACAAGGCTTCTAATAACATTGTACAGAACTTCACTCCATTTATGTTTATAGAAAGACAAGTGGAAACAAGAAAACAAGTGCATTCATTATTATGTACAAATGTGCTACTAGCAATCACAAAAACAGATCTATGCATAACAAGAGTATGTTACTGATTTCTTCTTCAATCACTAGCAAATGTCCGGAGTAACATGTGCATTCTCACAATCAAGCTATAGTTCAGAATCAGATGCAGCACAACATATAAAAGATATCCATTCAACTGATGGAAACAAGGAATTACCAGTCCTAACAAGCAGCTCTCTGAAACTGATATGGCATCCCCAAAGACATTGTTGCCATCTGATGCTAGCTTCTCACAGCTGACATTGTTACTTCCGTTGCTTGTCTCAACAGAAGATGTACTTGTTTTACGATCATCACTAGTTTTGCCCAAATGATGTCCACCATCCTTACCAAGTTTGCGTGTTATTTGACTTAGAAAATACTGCCCTTTAAGAACTCCCTCCGATGCGGTGGATCTCAAGAGCTCAAAGCAAGCTGCAAGTGAATCTCTAGGACAACAAAAGAAAATCTGCAGTAAACAAAGAGCATGTAACTGGGACAACTTAGTCACCGAAGGTTCATTTCCATCAGAAAACTTCTCCTTCAGCACAAGAAACATATCAACAGAATCTTGCATTCTCACAGTTTCTTTACTAACAATCCGAAAAACATCCTTCCCCTCGAAGGCCTTTATAAAGAAAGTAAGCACATTCTTGAAAACGCCAGAGCAAATACCGCGAATGACAGATGATGTTGACGCCACCGAGGAAGCAGTGCAGCAAATATCCAATAGACCAATAATACAAGATCTCGCAGTCTGAAATGCAAAGCCATTAGTATCCTCTCCTCTATTTACCTGCCCCACACTCCAGTTATGCATATTGACAACTACTCTCGCTGCAGCTTCGAGAGCAGTGGGACATTTCGAAGCATATCTAGGAATGAGATCAGCCACAATGCGTTGAACACTCGTACAACCTGTGAATTCAGCCTGATGATTAACACATTGAACACGAAAAATTTACAATCTACACTATCGATGCAATTCATTCTCAATTTCTTTCAGTAAAACCTAAATCATGAAAACACTCTCATACTTAGCTGAGCATTATCAGTTCCATCACTCACAACTAAACGAAGCTCTCTATGAATCGAAACAACCAGGGGCAAAAGAGTAAAATACTGACCTCTAGAGGCGGTGATGAGAGAGAGGTAAGCTTGCTCGAGATCGGCGGTGAGAGCAGAGTCCTTGTTGGAGAGGCAGAATTTTATGCGTTTATAGCAGTCGTAAACGCCTCGAATCTCGTCGCGGTGTCTTCGTTTCCTGAGAATTTCATCCTGTGAGAGAGATTCTGGAGCTGCCGAGCTCTGCGGTTGGGCTAGGGTTTGTGGTGGAGGTGGCGGAGATAACGGCGGCGGTGAAGATGGTGGCACTGCTTCGGATTCGTGCAGCCTTCGCTTCTTCGTGGGATTCTCTACGGAGGCCATGGGAGGGAGAGACACGACGTCGTCCTCGGAAATTAGCAATATCGTCGACTGACCTCCGGCCCCTTTACTAAAATATGACAAAGGTGTGCATTATTTGAAAAATAGATATTTAAATAAATATATCGATAAATTATTAAATATTAACGTAATTTTAAAAAAAAAATATAAAAATTATATATTTAATTAAAAATAAGTTAAATATAAAATATCAAAAACATATAAAAATTAATATCAGTGCTTGCGAAAAATGAAAATTTTAAAAAAAATATCGAAAAAATTTAGATATTTAAGTCATTGTCTCTACCTCATTGCGACTTGCTACTATCTTCGTTGACAAGGACTGTCTTAGGTCTCATCATGAGCTGGGTTAGGTTCAGCCCGACCCTAAATTTTAGGTTTTATGGTATGGTAGGGTAGGGCTCGGTCAAAGTCAACAAAACTTAGGCCCGGATAGGGCCGAGACTTGAATATGTAAGCCCTAGCGGCCCATTTCGTTAGGGCTAATAGGGTCGGGTAGGACCGACTCTTTAAATATGGCTAAACAGGACTGAGATGAACTTGTTATTTTTTTTCTCACAATTTAGCTTTAGAATTATATGTAATGAACTTTATTTTTTGGGTTAAGCATACACATTATACTTAATTTAAGATATCTATCTATAAACTAAGTGGTTATACTCATATATCTCAAGAATTAATGCTCTAAATCATCAAAATACGATAATCGTTAATCAACAAAACAAAAGGAAATCAAAAAGGAACAAAGCTAGCAATAGTTGTATTGTATCTAAAAAATAAGAAACATATTAAAATAATACAAAAAATAAGAAATTATTAGGGCCTAAAGGGTGGACTTTTAGGGTCGAGTTCGGCCCTAAAGGGCACATTAGGGTAGGGTCGTAGGATAGCGTCGGGTTTCATTTGCTCAACCCTTACTATACCCTACTCAAGAAGTGTTAGGGCTAGCTCGCCCTAATAGAGGGTCGGGTATGGCTTTGGCCCTAGAGGGTAGGGCGGACTAGGGTCAAAGGGCCAAATGATGAGGCCTAAGCTGTTCTATGTGGTTTTAAAAATTTTATGAATTTAGAAATAGCTTCTGGCTAAAAATTGGGGAAATATTCTTTTTTTTAACAAGGAAAATAATTGGTTAAAAAGAGGGAAGTGATCTATTTTAAAATTTTATAATTAGACTCCTAGCTTTGGTTAGCAAGTTTTTGTTAATTTTTTCTTTAGTAATAATATCATTTTATTTTTCCAATAACTTGTATTAAGCAAGCAAAAAATGAGAATACCTAGCAGTAGGGTTGTTTTCGGGCAGGGCTAGGCTTAAAAAATTTGAAATCCGGACCTGAACCTGAAAATTTCAGGCCGAGTCAGGTTTTTTAATTGCTAAACCCGGTGACTCCAGGTTCAATTCGGGTCAGGTCGGGTTCTTAGGGTTTTCATCAGGTCATTTTTTGTCGGACTTTCTGAGTTGAAAAATTCATGCACTAGATGTTTGGGTCTAGGACAAGTACAAACTTGTTCCCTTAACAAATATGTCCTCATTTCTCAACTTCTCAACATCAAATTACAATACATTCAAAAAAATTACAATACATTGTATACAACAAACCAATTCAAAGTCTCAATGCAAATAGCCAAATAAAGTCCAACAACAGTTTAGTAAATCACAATACCAGCAAATAAAGTCCGACAACACCTACATAAGGAGGGAGGCAAGCCGTGAGGGAAGGATGCGAGGGAGATCGATGGAGAGACTAAAGAAGTGAGGGAGGGAGTTGGGGACTGAAGGAGTTAGAATGTGAGGGAGGCGAGCCGTCAAGGGAGGGAGGCGAGGGACTAAGGGAGATCGATGGAGCGACTGAGGTCTGTGTGAGTGTGAGGCGTCGAAAAGTCAAAATGGAACCTAGGGTGTGAGTGGGCCAATGGGCTTTAGACATAACTAGAGTGGAAAAATTGGCTGCAATCGGGTTTTCGGGTCTAGCCTTCACATATGGAACTCGACCCGATCTAGAAGGATTATAAACGGTTCGGGTTTAGCTCTACCTGGAAATTTCAGAGTTACAACCCAGCCCGTTTAGGCTGGGTTCGGGACAAACTGGTCTGGTTTTTCAGGTTTAAATTACACCTCTACCTAGCAGAACTGCTATGGTTTGGTGAGCGACGCCTTTTTGAACCGCTTCACAACCTTGTTCGTCCCCGACGAAGTACAACGACGACATCTTCATTAGAGTCTACTGTCACCGTTTTGATTGCGGTCGTGCTTTCTCCTTGGAGCATTTTCCTTATGGCATCATGGTTGGTGGGTTGGCAGAATGGTGTGCGGGATTGGACATTCCTCATGGAGGCTTCAGTGGGTGGCAGATCTGTGCGGCCACCCCACGCGAGACTCAAGGAAGTGACGCTGCAAGATCTAAGTGTCTCATGGTGTCTCAGATCTGCTTGGTTGTTCTCGAAAGATGGGTCGATTGCAACAATATTGTCAACATGGTATCTTGCAGGTTTCCGGTGGCCGCGGCTCATTGTTGTTGGTGAGGAGGTCTGTTGAAGTTAATGATTTCATGGGATCATTATGAAACTACAGAAGAAGCAATGACTCACTGTAGATATTTTCTTCCACTTGTTCTACTGTTAACCACACTCAAACCATGATTTAGATCTATTGTATTTAAACACATTTCAGATCTTTAGTAGATCTTTTTATAGATTATCTTGATCCCTATATAAGGGCAAGAATGATGTGTAATCTATCAAGAATACCATAAGTAAGAAATATAGAGGCTGCAACGATTTGCTTTGAATATTCAACTGAGTTTTTTCTACCTCGTTTGCCAAAGCGAATTGAACATTATCATATTTTATTCAACATACATAGTAGAGACAACCAAATTCTAACATGGTATCAGAGCTTTGTTAATCAATATCAACTGGGGTGTACCATCTGTTAGATCAAAACAAAAAAACATTTTTTCTTTAGTTTTCTGCTACTACGATGGCAACACAAAAAATGGTTTAAAGGTTAGAGTTCTTATATTCACAGGAGATAACTTTGATTTCTAGGTTATTAAGATGAAGATCATGTTCATATCTCGAGATCTATTGAACCATGTGAATGAAGGTTATGCAGTTCCAGCAGCTGAAGAGATGTCAAACGCTCAGCGAACTGAGCTGATGACAAATATCAAGAAAGATACGAAAGCTCTTGGTATTTTGCAAACATCAATCGCAGATGAGTTCTTTCCAAGGATTGCAAACAAGAGAACAACCAAAGGAGCTTGGATGTTCTGAAGTTGGAGTTCAACATCTCAGATAAGGTCAGAGCCGTGAAAGTTCAATCCTCGAGTAGAGATTTTGAATACACTACGATGAATGAAACTGAGTTGCTAAGTGATTATTGTACTAGATTGATTGATTCAATCAACCTGATGAAAACCTACGTTGAACTCATACCTAAAAAGAGTGGTACTGAAGGATGTGGTTAAATAGGAAGTATGATGTTATATTTAGTATTATAGAGGAGACTAAGGATATATACATCTTTGGTGTGCATGATTTGATGAGCTCACTTAACGCTTTCGATCAGAGGTTGATGAGTCATGATGATGAACTAACAGAAAAAGTATTTCAAATACTAAACCTAAACACTAAAAGTAGTGAATCATCTAGTTCAAATTTAAAATAGAAAAATAACTGGAAAGGTAAAGGCAAGAAGCGGGAGGGTAGATCAGTTCAATCAGGAAAAAGATTTTGTTTTGTTTTAATTAATTTATTTGGACTTTATTTTATTTTAATCCATGGGCTTTTAGATTTCATTGTTAGTCGTCATAGGGTTTCTTTGCTCCTATATAAAGAGTCTCTTTCAGTTGTATTTGATAACCTTGATTTTATAAAAAAAAAACCCTATGAGTTTATCTCAATTCCTGGTGGATTCCAGAACCTCTTGTGGATTCGAGATCAAAAATAGATTGGTGGATTCCAATCTCCTGTCCCTTTATTTTCCGCTGCATCAGAAAGGTTTGAAGTAATTTTCCGTCACGATGTCGTTTGTTTGATGACGTGTCTCATATGAGACCTTTCAAAAATATTTCTTGTTAGTATTCTCTGAACACTTCTGAAATAATCAATGTGATATCCAAAATGAAAATCTAGGTTTTTCATGTTCGAACTAGGAAAGAAAATAGATCCACAAGATATAATTTTTGAGATTTTGAAAGGAAATGAGATATATAAAAAGTTTAAATGTCATCTAAACCCTAAACTCTCAACAAAAAATCTCTAAACCCTCTTGAAGGAAATGAGATCTAGGAAAAGTCTTAAAGTCATCTAAA
This sequence comes from Comarum palustre, assembly GCA_951800085.1. Taxonomy (NCBI): domain Eukaryota; kingdom Viridiplantae; phylum Streptophyta; class Magnoliopsida; order Rosales; family Rosaceae; genus Comarum; species Comarum palustre. Next base: position 15,838,062 of record OX637589.1, read on the forward strand.
CCCTAAACTCTTGACGAAAAATCTCTAAAGCCTAAACTCTCGAAGAAAACAACCTTCTGCCTATTCTAGATCTGATTTCTTTCCAAAATCTCTATAATTAAGCCTTGCATATCCATTTTCTATCCTAGTTTTATATCGAAAACTAGGATTTTCATTATGAATATCACATTGATCATTTCAAAAGAGTTCAGGGTCTACTGATGTTGTTATGTGTCTCATACGAGACACGTCATCAAACAAACGGCGTCGCGACGGAAAATGACCTCGGGTTTTTTGTTAGTAACGAAAATAAAATTTAGGTACCACATTAATACTTTTTTAATTTAAATATCAGTTTAATCGTAGCAGAAGTGTTGAATACCCACGTTGTTAAAAACTAAAAAAGTTTTGTCATACTTTCGTTGTACCTATTATTATTTCTTCCTCTCGCTTGATTTGACCACATTGTAAAGTCGAAGATGCATGCATGTTTGCACATATTTTTTTCAAAGCCGCGTATTTTATAAACAATATTAGAGGGAATAGCTGGAAAGCCTAGCAGCTGATCGATGACATCCAATAAACATATGATTTAGATCTTAATTTAATAGATCAAAAGATTATCATACCCTGTATTAGATGTTCTCAAGTATAACAATTCAAGCAATAGATATAATTGACCATTTAATTATAGATCAATTTCTTTGGTTCCCAAGGGGGTCTTCTCACACATCTATGAATTTAGAATCAGAGACCAGACGTGTTCATATGTATAAAAACTGAGGATTCTCCTCGTGACAGAAACTGGAGCTTATTTAACTCAACATATTACAAGTTAAGTATCCTTCAAATTAATATACATTTATATCTCTCTTTTTGTTCTTCTCCGCTATATTGATAATTATTATAATTAGAAGGGGATTGGGAAAAAATATACAGCATCTTGTTCCTGTGTCATAGAAGTGGAGACATCTTGTGCAGATCCATTCCGTTATAAGCAATAGGAGCATACATCCACATGTCATCGGAGCTCAAAAGCTGCATATACGAATCCGAAATCATCAGTAACTATTGGAACAAGAAATCGATTTTAATGCTTTTTAAAAGAAAAGTATTGTGCTAAGTCTCACCTTGATCTGGAGCTGTAAAAACTTGACATAATGGACTGCCTCTTCCAACATTGTGCTGATGTCAACCTTTGTTCCATTAGGGACAAGATTCTGCAAGACTCTCAATCGCTCATTGATTCTCTCTCTTCGTTTCTGCAATGTTCAAAATGAAGCAAAAATAATGAGAAACCGCACACACAAACACGAGTGTTTGTTTTTGCAGGATTTGAGATGAAATGTGATAACGTACCCTAGCATAGAGGCTCTGGGGATCAGTTGCAGATCCTCTATTGGCTCTTGTCTTGCCATTCAAGTTAAGCGCTGATGATGATTTGGGGTCTGAAACTTCTCCGGCTCCATTTGTCTCCTGAGAAGCATTGTCATCCTCAGAGCTGCTATAAGAGCTAGAGCTCTGTCGATCCACTGCTGCATTACTCTCGTCTTCATCTTTCACCTTCGCATCAGAGCTGGCCTTTTGGCTCTTCTTTGTCCTCACATTGCTCTTCTTAGTTTTCTGTTCCAGTGATTAAGAAAGTTGACAATCAGAATCACATACAGCTCTATAATATCAATATAATTATGTCATTGATTATTAAAATTTGGAATGATCAATGCTTACATCTTTCAACAAACGGGGTTTCTTTTTCGGGTTACTCTCAGATGCATCTTCAGTTTTGGATTTCTCTTTTGCAGCATCATGCATCCTCTTAAGTTGCAGTTCCTTTGGTGGTGGACTGTCATTGGAAATTCTCATTCCGCCACTGCCGGAATCTACAGTGTTACAGACATTGCCAGCCCCAACATTGCCATCAATATTCCCAGTCATAGAAACATCAATGGATGTAGACATGTCATAACAAGAGTTACCACCAAAGTAGTGATTCTCCGGGTTCATAATGGCAGTAAAAAGGCCACTGCTAGCAATATAAGCAGAACTATCTTCTTGAGGAAGATAATGCATATTGGAGTTTACAGTATCTAAAGAATGAAATAAGCTGTGATTGAACCTGGTCAATCCTATTTCATCACCAGCTTCAGAATCAGGGCAAAGAATGGTTTGGGTTTCAAAATTGAATCCCTCATTGTGCTGGAAAGGAAATGAACCTTCATGACCAAGAAATTGCGGAGTGAAATCGAGCTCTTCATCTTCGTTAGAGAACAATCGGCTGAAGCACTCCCATTGATCTCCCTCAGCAAAAACACCAAGAGACTCCATTACTATGTTTAGAGTGTGTATTTGTGTAGTGCTATAAGGGTGTGAGAAGCTAGCTCAATTGCACTGAGGACAAGCAAAGGACTGGAAACACATTTATACCCCAGAAGCCCTACACAGGAATGTTAGAAACTGATTCACTTCATTTTTTAATTCCCTGAAACCCTAATCATTGATGATGGGGAAGGCTAGAGTCTTCGTTCTCTGTAAATGATATCAGGAGTCTACTGTGGGCCCTCAGCCCGCAAATTCCAACTCAGAGATGGGTCCGATTTGGCCCAGTTCATGCAATTATAGGATTAAAATAAGCAGAAACCTGTCATGAGATTACAACACCTAAGAACCCTAATTAGCTCCCATAATTATATGAGGGATAACCGGAAAACTGGAAAAGGGTCCGTACCAAATGATTGAAGGTTCAGTTAAGAGTGATTAGTTATTGTGATAATATTGTTAATTTAGTGAAGGTTAGCAGATCAAGATGCACGGAATTAGAGAACACAGCATGCGCAGAAAGATGAAGGATTAAAACTGGCATTGTTGTGAAACTGTAGAACGTGGATGGCAGTCTAATTAATTGAGTAGAACAAGAGTTGGCCGGATAAAGAAAATGATGGGAGTCGAGGTCGGCCACATCGTGGAGCTGAGTCTGAGCATTTGTTTAAGCTTCCGACAAGGTAACCGCAAAACTCGTTCTCGGTCTTCTTCCTCAAAGACCTTAACCTAACCAGTGGTTCCGATCCCAGCTCTCTGCAACTCAAAGAGTATCTACCATTGACGATTATGCAAGCTAGGTTAAATATTTTTGCGAGGAGCTTGTATACTGTTTACTCATTTGTACTTAAAAAGTCAGCAACCCCATATAATAGATCAACTTGATAATTTTCGATCCCCAAGGCAGTACAGTTATACGGATCATTTCTCTTCGTGGTGAAGGCAATACGTGTATCTATGTACGCGTACGACCTCAACGCACTAGTCTTCATTTCTCATTTTTCTTCAAGGCATTTCATCATCAATCATTACTCTCTGTTTCATTTTCTTGTTAATCAAACATCTTACTACTCCCTACAGGGCGTCGTTTCTTGTTAAACATATGAACTATCAAGCATCTAGATTATAATACCACATCACTAAACAAGATTTCACCCGATAATGGTTCAATAATTAACAGCTATGTTATTGAGATTGTCTGATAAAAAAACATAACTTGCAGTAAACATTGTGAAATCCCACAACTATTCAAGTTTATACACATCATCTAATCAGCTAACATAAATCCAAATATTTAAGTGTGATCGATCCTACAATGTTATTCTTGGCATCATATCCTTGATCCAACAGCTTAAATTAACATGAGCGCTGTTCACGTAGTACATTTCAACAAACAGAAATGGATTCTGCAAATTTACACACAAGATATGTTGGGATTCGACTAGTTGTATTCGCTTTGCTGCATAACACTGGTGATTTACTTGTGTGTCCCTTCGATGCAATCCCTCTAGCCTAGTTTAGAGCCATGATAAACACGTACGTACCCAACTGTCGTTTCTGTATTCTGCCGAGTCTTGCGGTTCTTCATTCTACATTAGTTCCCACGCGTCAGAAAGAGAGATCATCTTCCAAGTTTTCTAATCATATTATGTGCTCCATCTGTTCTGTTCCAACAAAGTTCGATAAGGTCTTCGTTGTAGTTCATTGTTTGCAAAAATTTGACACCGGCCATTGCACGACCTCTGGAGAAAACAAAAAGAAAACCATAAAAACGATAAAAACACAGCAAGGGAATAAAATCTACACGAGATATATATATGGAATTCCCTTAAAATCTGATTTTATTACTTAATAAGAGAAAGAGAAACTCTGGCTATAATACATTCGTCGCCTCTTCGCACGATTTTAGGGTTTCATTTAGGGTTTGGGGTTCTGCCATTTGTGGATTGAAAATGGCAAAATTGACAACTATATATATAGGAAAACGGAAAAATCGATAATAATTGTAAAATTTCAGCCAATTTGGTGATCATTAAGACCTTCAAAATTGTGTTTTTCTATAATAAACATGAACGGTTCATGTTTGACAAAATTCAACCTGTTTTTTTTTCGATTTTAAAGATCTTATCGATTATCAAATTGACTGAAATTTTACATAGATGATTTACACAATATTATCTACATACTAGATAATGGACATAAAAAAATTTGATAAAAAAAGTGATGCAAAAATGAAAATACACATCAAAACCATTAATTTAATGAACGTTTGTAGCCAAAAAGCATATATATATATATATATATATATATCAAACTCGAACTAAACTAAACTAAGTTCATGGTTTTGTTCATCGAAAAAAAAGATCATGGTTTTGTCTCAGCCAGCTAACTCAAGCCACGTGACCCTTTCATAACCATAACCTTCATTTTGACTGTTATCAGGTTTTGCAAAACAAATGAATGCATAAGCTTTCTCATTCGTACGTGTAAACCGAGTCGACTGAAATAGCTAGCTTTGAATAAGGTGGTTCATCTGACATTATTATGTTTCGGAATTTAGTAGATTCATAGAAGTATGGGAGACGCACATGTAATGTTAAACTAGCATGTATATGTTGTCTCTTATGTGCATCAGTTAGAAGAAACAAAGAGGATAATAACGAACCACCTAAACAACACTTTTAATGATCTAAACCCTAATGCCCCGCACCTAATTACCACTAATCTAATCCGTAATCACTTAGATAAGTGTTGTATTGGCTTAAAATATTGCTTTCTAACTTGTAAAATGACTGCATTAACAATAGCATTTGAAAAGTGTAAATTTACCGACCAACTTAAATTGCCCATCCATATCATTACACGTGTCATTTTCCTTAACCATACCAAACTAGAGTTAAACTATATCAAACTCTTTTTTTGGTCGTTAAACTATATCAAACTCTAATAAACAAATTTTGTTTTCTTTTAACTTTAAAGGAAAAAGAAATTAAAAAAGACATCAACTGCCACATCGATCATGACGTTCGTGATTCTGCGCCAGCAGCGACGGGTTTGTGGCGGAGGTCCGCGATTCTGCGCCGTCGTTGATTTGGAGACGCGTGACGAGGTTGCGGCACTTGGCTCGGACGGTCTCGCGCTTCGAGGAGCTGAAGCCGGCGGTGTCGTGGAGGATTTCGCCGTCGTGGAGGTGGCGGTCAAGCTTGGCGAGTACGGAAACGACGAGTTCGGAGCTTTCTCTCTGTCTAATTAGCGGCCTGGCAGAGTGGCAGCGACGGGCGAGGGAGATGTGGGGTCGTGGATGGTGTGGGAGACGGAGAGGAGGAGGTCGAGGGAGAGAACATTGGATCAAGTCATGATCAGCTTAGAAATACCAATTCAGTTGGATCAAGATGGAACATACTAGTTACAGAAACTGAGAAACATAGTCAAACAACAAACTCAATTTTTTGTAAATACAAATCAGCAGACTAGCTATTACTGAAAAGGACTTTGGGATATATAGAACATCTGTGTCATCCAAGATCTGAGAAAATTTATCAAATAGAGGTATCTTAAGTCTGCCCTTGAAGTTCTAGATTGGCCTGAATTTCTGAGGAGAGAACGGAGGAGCTCAAAGTTGATTTGGGAATCATTTGATGTTCATATTTTTGAACTTTAAAATTAAAAGAAACCAAAATTTATTTATTTTTGTTTGTTATGATTAACCATGGTTAATGGTTTACACATGACATATAATGAGGTGGGTGGGCATGCCGATGGGTAAGTAAAGGTGAAATTTGCACGGAATTTGAAGGTCAAAAACTGGAACAACACTAAACTAATGTCATGGTTTGGACACTCGAGCTAGCCACGTGAGATATGTGATTGAGTGATTCTTTTGGTTAACCCTAATTCCAATTGCTCCGTTTTAATCACAAGAGTTCGAGACTAGGCAGGTGCAGGACGAAACGGTGATAGTTGTCCGATCTTTAATAAATTCATCAAACGGACTCAAACGTACATGATCAATTAATTAAAGATCAGACGGTTGTCGCCGTTTCGTCCTGCACACTTGTTCAAGACTAATAATGCTGAAGAATACACAGGCTTTTTCGACTGTGGGATTAACACGATGTCGCAAGAATTAGAAACTCAATCAGCCCCTTAAAAAAATGAAACTCAATCAGGCACCAAACGCATAATAAAATTCTGGGCTTAATATGAACAAAGTCACTGATGAGAAGCCCTCCTCCTTTGTGTCCTTCAGACTCTGATGGTCCATTCACATACTGAAACCATGAGAAACAAGTTCCTCTGGGTAAAAACTCATTTATCAACTGTATTAACAATTTCTTAGTGAACATTATCCCATTATGCAATGTCATTAAAGCAACGACTAATTTCTGCTCAGTAACCACCTACAGAGTTATCATTCAGTTTGCAGTAATATGACAATACACAAGCAATAAAAGAAAACCGAGTACTTATTTATGCTTGATACATGCCATCTGCCAAGTCCACTCAACTCTTCAATCGTCAAATGTAAACAAACCGTGCAGCCCCAGTGGAAGCTCCAGAATCTAAGAACTCATATGGCAAAGAGCATCAAATCCATCACAATCATGCTCCAGGTGCATTGATGAGAACAAATAACGGATTGTCTCCCAATCGTTCCTGACCCTGAAACACGCCATACAAATAATCAGCACTGAATCAATGAAGAAAATAAACATCAAGAATAACAAATGAGTCTTCTTTTTACGTGATGATTTGCAATAAATTACTAAGTAGCATCATGGCCAACACATCCACTTTAAAGAGCGTGACGATACCAGATCAATGTTGTTGATGTTTGAAATTCTACTAGTCACCTATTGCAAATCATCCAGTTTTGGTTTACAATAAGTGTATAATAGCATTTGTCTGCAACTAGATGCTGAATAGTAGGGAAGCCCCTATAATCCAAAATAAATAAGGATTAGTGTTTATAGTACTGTGTATGCAATGTCATATTGATACCTTTAGCTCTGGATTGAAAATGGCAAAATTGACAACTATATATATAGGAAAACGGAAAAATCGATAATATTGTGTAGATCATCTTTGCAAAATTTCAGCCAATTTGGTGATCATTAAGACCTTCAAAATTATGATTTTTCTATAATAAACATGAACGGTTTATGTTTGACAAAATTCAACCCGCTTTTTTTTCGATTTTAAAGATCTTATCGATCATCAAATTGACTGAAATTTTACAAAGATGATCTACACAATATTATCTACATACTAAATAATGGACATAAAAAAATTTGATAAAAAAAGTGATACAAAAATGAAAATACACATCAAAACCATTAATTTAATGAACGTTTGTAGCCAAAAAGTCATATATATATATATATATATATATATATATATATATTTATCAAACTCGAACTAAACTAAACTAAGTTCATGGTTTTGTTCATCGAAAAAAAAGTTCATGGTTTTGTCTCAGCCAGCTAACTCAAGCCACGTGACCCTTTTCATAACCATAACCTTCATTTTGACTGTTATCAGGTTTTGCAAAACAAATGAATGCATAAGCTTTCTCATTCGTACGTGTAAACCGAGTCGACTGAAATAGCTAGCTTTGAATAAGGTGGTTCATCTGACATTATTATGTTTCGGAATTTAGTAGATTCATAGAAGTATGGGAGACGCACATGTAATGTTAAACTAGCATGTATATGTTGTCTCTTATGTGCGTCAGTTAGAAGAAACAAAGAGGATAATAACGAACCACCTAAACAACACTTTTAATGATCTAAACCCTAATGCCCCGCACCTAATTAGCACTAATCTAATCCGTAATCACTTAGATAAGTGTTGTATTGGCTTAAAATATTGCTTTCTAACTTGTAAAATGACCCTTGGTGCATTAACAATAGCATTTGAAAGTGTAAATTTACCGACCACCTTAAATTGCCCATCCATATCATTACATGTGTCATTTTCCTTAACCATACCAAACTCGAGTTAAACTATATCAAACTCTTTTTTGGTCGTTAAACTATATCAAACTCTAATAAATAAATTTTGTTTTCTTTTAACTTCAAAGGAAAAAGAAGTTAAAAAAGACATCAACTCCACATCGATCATGACGTTCGTGATTCTGCGCCAGCGACGGGTTTGTGGCGGAGGTCCGCGATTCTGCGCCGTCGTTGATTTGGAGACGCGTGACGAGGTTGCGGCACTTGGCACGGACGGTCTCGCGCTTCGAGGAGCTGAAGCCGGCGGTGTCGTGGAGGACGCCGCTCTTGAAGAGAATTTCGCCGTCGTGGAGGTGGCGGTCAAGCTTGGCGAGTACGGAAACGACGAGTTCGGAGCTTTCTCTCTGTCTAATTAGCGGCCTGGCAGAGTGGCAGCGACGGGCGAGGGAGATGTGGGGTCGTGGATGGTGTGGGAGACGGAGAGGAGGAGGTCGAGGGAGAGAACATTGGATCAAGTCATGATCAGCGTAGAAATACCAATTCAGTTATATCAAGATGGAACATACTAGTTACAGAAACTGAGAAACATAGTCAAACAACAAACTCAATTTTTTGTAAATACAAATCAGCAGACTAGCTATTACTGAAAAGGACTTTGGGATATATAGAACATCTGTGTCATCCAGGATCTGAGAAAATTTATCAAATAGAGGTATCTTAAGTCTGCCCTTGAAGTTCTAGATTGGCCTGAATTTCTGAGGAGAGAACGGAGGAGCTCAAAGTTGATTTGGGAATCATTTGATGTTCATATTTTTGAACTTTAAAATTAAAAGAAACCAAAATTTATTTATTTTTGTTTGTTATGATTAACCATGGTTAATGGTTTACACATGACATATAATGAGGTGGGTGGGCATGCCGATGGGTAAGTAAAGGTGAAATTTGCACGGAATTTGAAGGTCAAAAACTGGAACACAACTAATGTCATGGTTTGGACACTCGAGCTAGCCACGTGAGATATGTGATTGAGTGATTCTTTTGGTTAACCCTAATTCCAATTGCTCCGTTTTAATCACAAGAGTTCGAGACTCAGCAGCGGATATACGTGCGAGATGAAACGGTGATAGTTGTCCGATGTTTAATAAATTGATCAAACAGACTCAAATGTACATGATCAATTCATTAAAGATCAGACGGTTGTCGCCGTTTCGTCCTGCACATGTATATCGCGTCTGAACAAACCTGTTCAAGACTAATAATGCTGAAGAATACACAGGCTTTTTCGACTGTGGGATTAACACGATGTCGCAAGAATTAGAAACTCAATCAGCCCCTTAAAAAATGAAACTCAATCAGGCACCAAACGCATAATAAAATTCTGGGCTTAATATGAACAAAGCCACTGATGAGAAGCCCTCCTTTGTGTCCTTCAGACTCTGATGGTCCATTCACATACTGAAACCATGAGAAACAAGTTCCTCTGGGTAAAAACTCATTTATCAACTGTATTAACAATTTCTTAGTGAACATTATCCCATTATGCAATGACATTAAAGCAACGACTAATTTCTGCTCAGTAACCACCTACAGAGTTATCATTCAGTTTGCAGTAATATGACAATACACAAGCAATAAAAGAAAACCGAGTACTTATTTATGCTTGATACATGCCATCTGCCAAGTCCACTCAACTCTTCAATCGTCAAATGTAAACAAACCGTGCAGCCCCAGTGGAAGCTCCAGAATCTAAGAACTCATATGGCAAAGAGCATCAAATCCATCACAATCATGCTCCAGGTGCATTGATGAGAACAAATAACGGATTGTCTCCCAATCGTTCCTGACCCTGAAACACGCCATACAAATAATCAACACTGAATCAATGAAGAAAATAAACATCAAGAATAACAAATGAGTCTTCTTTTTACGTGATGATTTGCAATAAATTACTAAGAAGCATCATGGCCAACACATCCACTTTAAAGAGCGTGACGATACCAGATCAATGTTGTTGATGTTTGAAATTCTACTAGTCACCTCTTGCAAATCATCCAGTTTTGGTTTACAATAAGTGTATAATAGCATTTGTCTGCAACTAGATGCTGAATAGTAGGGAAGCCCCTATAATCCAAAATAAATAAGGATTAGTGTTTATAGTACTGTGTATGCAATGTCATATTGATACCTTTAGCTCTGGAAGTGCAATAACACAGGCACATTCAACCACCTTCACCCCGACTCGTTCTGCACAAAAATAAAATCAAAACCGTGAGCCACCAAACAAGAATCTTTCAGCTATAAACTTGAAACATTATACTACGACGTTACACAAAGCAGCTAAGGTGCATGCCATTAAGACATGATATCGGAACATTGCATTAAAATTCCCAACATCACGATTCAGTTACACCCTTGTCTCTTGATAAGTTGTCGTCAAATCTAAACAAAAGAAGGCTGTTGAATATAAAGATGGTTCAGTTATTTCACATGTCTTAAAATGAGCATTGTTCTAACTCATAAAAGCCTTGGTGTAGTTTCCTTTCTCTGCTATAACATGCAAGTAATGAGGCAAAATTTTGTGGTGTTTCACTTATGAATCCATATTTTTAATTGCTCTTGAGCCCAACTATCTACAACTAATAGCCACTCCATCTCCTCAAAGTGGTTAAAAGAAAGTCCCTATTGCAAGACTACTAGATTCCCACAAGAAAGGACAAAAAGAAATTTGGACAGAGTCTGAGACCATTGTTAACAGAAAAAGCCAGTGGAAAACAAATATAAATCATGTAAACAAAAATGCTTTGATACACACCAAGTAGCCTGATTGCAGCACCCAAAGTTCCTCCAGTTGCAATAAGATCATCAATGATCAAGGCACGTTCTCCTGCTTCTACAGCTCCCACATGCATCTCGATCGTGTCTGTTCCATACTCCAAAGAGTACTCTTCAGAAAATACTTTCCCTGGCACATTCAAAATATAAGCACTAATGTAAACGGGAGAATTATATTCATTCAAGCACCAAACGTTGGCTGGGTAGATAACATGCATCTAGCACATAAAGAATCACATTGTTGTGATTTCATCAACGCGTAGTGATTAAAACACCACAATATATAACATGAACGCTTACGCAGACAAAAACAAAAAAATGAGTGTGATCAACATACCAGGCAACTTATTCGGCTTTCTCATAGGTACAAATTTAGCCCCAATTGCCAATGCAATGGGAGGGCCAAAAATAAAACCTCTAGCTTCAATACCTGCACACAATTTCCATCCATAAATTCTAGAGAATAAACATGAACGAAAATACAGCAGACACAACAAACATAGCCACTAAAACTGTTAACAAATCCCTAAACTAGGATTGCAGGACTTCCCCTGAAACAATGCTGAATATTAGGACTTGGATTTGGTTGAGCTGCAACTGACCAACTAACTTTTCTTACGTAATCACATACTTGCAGTAGACTCTTTCCAACATATTAAAGGTGTTGCCACAACTGGAGTGGCAACCAAATCGGAGTGAATCAACTGTAAAAAAAAGTAGACTTAGCTCCAAAAAAAGAGCATACATTACCTGCAACAACGGAGATTTCCTTGTCTTTATACCTCTCAACAAACAAATCAATGGTATCCTTGAAAGCCTGGGTATCCAGAAGTAAGGTAGTAATATCCTGGAACATAATCCCTGCCATAAAACCACAAACTATTTCAAGACCGAAGCTCCAGTAAAACCCAGATTACAAATTGGACCACTCGCACTCAACCCAAAACCCACCCAACTAAAGACCAGTCTCACTCGCATCTCAGAAAACTCAAAATTACAGCGTTGAAACGAAAGAGTGTACCTGGCTTGGGAAAGTCGGGGATGACTCTGATTGAAGAGGCAATTCTTTCTAGGCGAGGATCTCCGGCGGCCATCTCTTCAACTTGCACTGGCTCACTCACACTCACTACACACAAAACGCACACCAAAACGTAAGTGCGACGACTGCGACCTAGGGGTGGGCAAATTCGGGTGAAACCCGAAACCGATCCGATTCTTATGATTCGGATATTCGGACAAATCTGAATTATTCGGATCGGATACAATTTAGGGTTAAAACCGATCGAGTTCAAATATGTAGCACCTACTACCACCTATATAAATTTGCAAAAAAAAACCCTCATCAACCCCCAATTAAATTTCATGACCAAATTACCCGTTTTCCAGAATTTTTCTTCCAACTATAACCCTATGAAGTCCGAGAGATGTACCCTCACGGGAAAAGCATGACACGCGTTAACAACGGAGGGAGCAGTGTAAGAAGTGCCGCGAGTACACGCAATTTGCAGTGGTGATCTGAGGGGCATTTTGGTCTATTCGGGAACTAACTAAGGGAATCAAAACCTTAGATCATCGATCACCCAAGTTGGGCGGCGTTTTCGTTTACATTTTTTTAAGGGGATGTGCAATTGGCCTTTTCTTATGTCACACTCACTAAGTCGTTTTTTCTTCTTGATCGTAATGGCCAATGTCATGCCTCCTTATCGATACTTCTTATTTCTATCAAGACCTTGTGATTCATGTTGGATATTATTATTATTCAGCACTAGCAGACCATTTTCTAAACAATAAGCGATTTGAAGCTTCTTCAGCGATTTGTTTCGATGAAAAACAACAGTACTTTAGATATAGAAGTGTCAATTCAAGGCTGAACCGCCGAGCTTCGTAACGTTCCAAATCTATTTTTAGAAAAATAAAACTAAAAATTATTCTTAAAAAAACTCAGCATCTGCCGCCTTTTTCTTACCGTATCCGTGCCAAACGTACGTACAGCTGCTTCCAGGCAAAGTACTTCTTCCCCACCGAATCAGATACTTCCAACCACACTCATCCAGATCCAGTTATTATTTTTCTTTCTATCTTTATTTCTTTCCTTGTTTTTTCTTTCCCATTAATTCATTCATAGGTATTTTTTTTTCATTGGAATAATAACGACTACCAAGTCCATAGTATAACCTCACATGTTTTTCATTTTCATTTTGATTTCGTCTTCTTTCTATATATATACTTGTATTATTAATTTTTAGGAGAGATTCTATTAGTGATCTTTTTGTTGATGACTAGTTGAGAACTTTCTTTTTAATAGTTTATTACACCAACTTTTCAATCATATTTTTTCATCTCAACCGTTCAGTTTATAGTTCTATATAAGTAGATCTCTTCTACAAATTTTCAGTCAAATTGGTGATCGTTAAGACATCGATAGATTAAATCAATAGATGATCCAAATTTGTCAAACTGGAACCGTTCAAGTTTATAATCGGTGAACCACATTTATGAATGTCTTAACGATTTTCAATTTGTATGAAAATTTGTAGAGATAATCTACTAATATATATCTCCAAACTAGACAGTTAAGATGTGAATATACGATCGAAAATAAGATGAAACGAAAAAGTGTTCAACTAATTCTTAATAAGAAGGTTTGTAATACAACCTCTCTCCCATTAATTTTTTAACGTGAAAACGAAACTCGTGCGGGTTATAGAATGCGCGATTAAGCTAGCAGCTGACTGAGTGTAATAGTGGAAGAAGATTAGTGCCATGTAAACTGCGTGCTAAATAGGTTGAATGGAATCGGATATATATATATTCGTATGTAAGCAATGACTTCAGATATTCATTTATATATGCGAATATATTATTACTATATATAATATGCCTAAACATCGACTCATTCCGACTGATCGAGTTCTACTTGTTCACTTCTACTCTCTGTTCTACTTATTCTTATCTTGAATGTTTAAACCGTAGAATTCTCTTTTGTTCTCTTCTCTTCTCTTCATGATCCTCAATAATATGGTAAATAGTAAATCATAAGCATTTCAAAATAGTTGCAACTTAATTGGTAAGTGACATCTCCGTAACATGTAAATTGCTATACAATGCGCTAAGCTATATCAATTTCATAGATCACAAATGCAGTCTCTCTACCTTTTCAACCTTGATTGTCAATTGATGACTTTTAAATTCTCATCGATTTCATTCATTTTAGCGGGCTAATTGATTGTCTTAATCTATAACTTACTCGAGCTCGAAAGTCTTTCTCAACTCTTAAATGAATAAAAAAATTACACTATCAATATTGTTTGAAATTTTGTACGAAAATTAGTTCATATAACTATATCATCCTGACTCCGCGCATATACTATAAAGAGCCGAATAAATAACTTAAAAACAAGAAAATGACAAACAGCATGCAAAAACAAGGTTGAGAAATTAAGGGCGATGGTTTTGCATAAACTATTTTGTCCACTTGCACTTCATATTTGTGGGTTAAGAAAGGAATTCAATTTTGTGCACAACGTTTTTGCTTATAATAATCAGAACTTCAGAAGCTTTCACTAAAAAAAACTGAGGTAGAATCTTTAGAGGCCATATGGCAGCTCCGATCCTTGTCATTTTGGACAGGGCTTAGTGTCGCGTTCGAATCCTTTGCATGTCCACGTAATTCCTTACAGGATAAGCTTTCCTCTCTTGTCCTGGTAAACAAGGAAAACCCTTTTCAACGTTTTGAATGTCATCCAATTCAAACACGAACCACGGTAACTTCTAAATCACAGCATAACTGATCTCAGCCGATATATATTCACGATTTACTACAACTACTCTCAGCCAATATATGTATATGACCAAAAGTCCTTACCGACCCATAAGACTAAAATCGGAATTACTGATTACAGTAAATTACAGGCGATGATAGAAGCAAGCAACTTGTCAGCAAAAACCCCCGGAAAACTTTTCCTTTTGATTACTTCACTGATGATGATCTATATACGTGTCGTTTTTGAAGATGCTGACGAGCATAAGTTCCTCTCACTTTTCTAAGATACTTACATGAAAGCCAACCATAGACGAAAACCAGCCAACCCTCTTCTTGAGTGGAGAGTCAAACACATAAGAAGAAGAAGAAATCAACTTGAGCTGTATTTAATACACGATATCGATCGATGATGACTAGTAGTACTACACTACTGATCGAAGTCTAGGTCTCTCTGCCGCTTCGAAGAATCGCTCGCTCTTTCTAGAAAGTATGATCAAGTGTGAAACCACATATACATCGTCAATATATTATTATCCAGGTGTGACGCAATCGTGAACGACCTTTCAATTTCGTATGAGAGGCTGCGAAACGTGTGCATTGAATCAGACCAAAATTACTGTGTGATTTTATTCTCATCATAATAAGCAAGCAACTGCTGAGAGACTCACATCAAAGTCCATTGTTGTAGGTATTTTAAATTAGGGTGATAATCAGAATTGAAACCTTTTGATTACAGGGAAACACAGGCAAATGGTGTGCCTAATATTAGGCTGCACAAGCTACCCCACAACCTCTCAACCACCACCACTAACCCAAACCTCCCCTGTGATCATCGACATGGCCAAGCAATCCACACTAGAATTCTTAACACATACATGTATATATGATGTTTCAGATTTGCTATGGAAACAGAGCCGGCGATAGACCGAAGACCTGACCGCGTTTATTTGGAAAAAAAAAACTGCATTAGATTTGACTTTGAAGATGTCTTCCCCGTAAACTTTGTTTGACTTCGAATTTCGGTCATGCTTGGCCACCAAGAAAAGTAAAACGTGCTGTTCTCAGTCACTAACTTGGGTAAGTCTTTAATTTCGAAAATAGCAAAATAATAATAATAATTGCTAAAATAGGACGCTTGGCCTTGGAGGACTTTCCTACCACTCGTCACGCAACTTCCAACTCCCCCCCCTTATAAACCCCCCACACTCGTTCCAATCTTTCTTCACTCTCATTCACATAATACTCTAAACTCTTCTCTCTCTGTTCTCAACCAAGACCAATCCCAACTATTTGATATGGCTTTGGAAGCTCTCAACTCTCCCACCGCCGCCGGCCAAGGCTTTCACTTTGACGAGCCCAAGATTCAGTGCTCGGAGCCATGGACCAAGCGCAAGCGCTCCAAGCGTCCACGAAGCGTCGACCAGGCGGCTCCTATCTCCGAGGAGGAGTATCTCGCTATCTGCCTCATCATGCTCGCTCGCGGCGGCAACCGAGGGCCACCCATCACCATCTCCACCGCCTCACACCCGACTCCAAGTGCTTCTCCGGTAACTGAACATGCCACGTCAGCGCCTGCCAAGGAGGTTACTCAAGAGCTCAGTTACAAGTGCTCTGTTTGTGACAAGGCTTTTAATTCCTACCAGGCTTTGGGTGGACACAAGGCCAGCCACAGGAAAGGCTCTTCCGCCGTCACCGGCGGTGAAGGACCCTCGACATCTTCCACCACATCCGCCGCCACCGTCTCCAACGCCTCCGGTAGGTCCCACGAGTGCTCCATCTGCCACAAGTCTTTCCCCACCGGCCAAGCCTTGGGCGGACACAAGCGTTGCCACTACGAGGGCGGCGCCATCGCCACAAAGTCCGCTGCGACCAACACCAGCGCCTTGACCACCTCCGAGGGAGTGGGGTCGACTACTCACACCGTCAACCAGCAACAACGGGAAGCGTTTGATCTGAACTTACCGGCGTTCCCGGAGCCGTCGGCAAGAAACTTCTTCATGTCTTCCGGCGACGACGAGGTGGAGAGCCCTCATCCGACGAAGAAGCCCCATCTGTTCACCCCCAAAGTTGAGATTTCACTCAATTAAGGGCAAATTTTCATTATTAATTAGCGTGTAATTTCCTTTTCCGTTTGGAATTCAATTTGTTTGTATGTACATACATACTATTTGCTCCTCTTGAAGCAATCCCACATTCAATTGATTATTTTCCCACATTAAATACCAATTTATTCCTCTTATCTGTCTACATAATTTTCACAAATACTTTTGAGTTCAGATCGAGAGGACATGTGTCTTTTTAACTGAGCTCACTCTCGGGTTCGGTTCGATGCTCTGCACCACAACGACGGGGTGACCCGTGTGACTGTAACGCCGTCCAAAATGATACGAACCACCGCCATGACGAACACCTAACGCTGAGAAACGTTTACCATGTGTACGTTAAAATAGGTTAATTTTGCATGCCACGCTTCGTCTCTATCTTCCTCCAGATACTCTTGATTCCTCTACTAAATTCCAGATTTACCGAGCTCAGTAAAAGAATTTCAACAAAGGGAAGCTTAGTTGCAAATTAACGACTCGGAAACATTCTCTAGTCTTCTGGGTAATATTGTATAGTGTTCTTGCTGTAAGAGTAGTCAACGTTCTTGAAAAGTCTAGATACAGCTCGACGAGGTTGACCTTTTCTAAAAACTGAAGTAGTCAACAGCTGGGGGTTTACCAAACTGAAATAGTTGAATGTAATGTTCTGAGAAATTTAAGCAAAAGCTTATACGCGGTTTAGGAGAACGTCGAGTTCCGAATTTCCGATACTTGAAAGGGTAACTTCCGGTGAAGCTTTACTTGAGCAACCTGAATTAGGCCAAAAATGAATTGCTTGGAAGATGGAACAATTTTTGGTGGAGGAATTCAAGAACAAGAAGAAGAAGCAAGAATGGTAAGGAGGGAATGTATGACAAGTAGTATTTGCGTGTACGTAGGAGAATGTTATATTCAAAATCTATGACCTTGCATCCGTTCCAGCTAGCCTTCCTAAATCCATGGTGTTAACTTGGACATTAGACATTGGACATGTATAGATAATAAGCTTGTTTTAAGGCTTTAGGGAATGCTTTGACAAACGACTAGAGTGTGGAGTATCACATTACATATGTGCAAGTTGGGTCTCAACTTTGAAGAATCTTTAACCGCGTGGGATTGGGATTCCAAGGACTCGATCATCTTCTCACTAGTCTTGGTCTATGGCCAGTGTACTGGGGCACAAGGCACGCATGCAACCCATTTGTGCATTTCATACTCTTCACATCTTAACTTGGACATTTGGCACTAGCAACACTAAACTTGTTTAATCAATCCAATTCTTACCTTATAATCCATATCATGCGCCCTTCCTCAACGCTATTGTAAACCACTTGGTTAAATATATCGACCAACTAAAAGCACAAGCTAGTACCCCACATCTGTACAAGGTTTGAAAGCAAATCCTACTTCACTTGTGGCTCTCATCTCATATGTGTTCCCATCCTACTTAACAGTCCTCACTATTAGACATTACATTGCAGATTAGTACTGGCAGGTATGATTACACCGGTATTAGGTCGTTGTCCAATCCGTCACGCAATCCAGAAGAGCTTGCTGTTTGATTAAGTTTATAATCCAATAGTGAACACATTGCAAGCTAGCTAAGTACTTGGCCATAGCAGACCAATGAGTTATTAGTTGGTGGGCTAACTAACTATGCGACTGGAGATGAAAGTAGACCCCTTAGTCTTGCTATGACAATGGCTTTGAGCAACTAGAGCATGAATCCCTACATATACAACAATCATGCCCACCTAATCAGCTAATGCCGCCCACTGTAATGTGGAAATTTGATCGACAACACTAATCAGCTAGCTGTCATTTATAGCAGTTTTATACTTTATATACGTGTTACCACTTACCAACCACAAATTAATGGTGCTACTCGATTCATTCATATATGTACTAGCTAGCTACACGCAGACTCAGAAGTAGAAGAAGATAAAATGTCTGAATTTAATTGCATGCCGGTACATAACCATATGAGCCGTTAGTAATATCACTAGCCTGAGTGCGCGCTCGCATGCGCTCGCATGCGGCTCGAAGCGTATTTTTACTGATTTGATTAATTATTGTAAAAAAAATTTAGTTCGATTAATATTGTGTAACAACTTTCTAAAATTCACATAAAAATAACCAAGACAAGAAGATAAAATGTTTGAATTTAATTGCATGCCGGTACATAACCATATGAGCAGTTAGTAATTTCACTAGCCTTAGTGCGCGCTCGCGTGCGTACCGAAGTGCATTTTTACCGGTTTGATTAATTATTGTAAAATTTTTGGTAGTTCGATTAATATTGTATAACAACTCTCTGAAATTCACATAAAAATAACCAAGATGTCTAAAATTACAAGGAACACCTATCAATACATGTAATATGCTCAATGGATAAACTAAACCAACATAAAAGTTATTGATATCCTAAACTCTAAACCCAGCTTAAATTCGAAATCAAACCTAGATTTGAATGCCTTAACGATCACTAAATGAATTCAAATTTTATAAGGATGATCTATACATATATACCTAGATATTGAACGGTAAAAATCTGAAACTAAGATCAAAAAGTAAGGCAAAAATGAAAAACCGCACCAAAGGATTTGGTGTGGACGTCCGCATCTAAGAACGGCTTTATATATATATATTGTGAAATCCTGAATTTTCTTAAAATAATATATATAGATGCATATGTGATTCTCGGTTGCTAAACAAAGAAATTGCTTCACATAAATGGAGTGTTTACAATTCTTTTTTTTGTGTTATACAGAATCATATGTTTTCCCCAAAATAGAGACCTAGTATATAAAATAGATCATATTTGCTAAAAAGAAAAAAAGAAAAGTAGTGATTAATTGTGATCATAGCCTAACATAAATACTTATGTCTATAAAGTATTGTACATTTAATATCAGTACATGCTTTCTCATGCTACATAACATCATGTTCCATATTTTTTTAAACTTGTGCAGTTGTGCTTCATAGTATCCTGGAGTATTGCTGCCTCAATCTTGTCAAAGTTCTAACAAGTTTTGCCATCTTTCATGAGTTGCTTAACATTGGATTAAATCTGCAACATTACACACCAATCAGAAAAATAGATAATTACACATTGGATGCTGGTTTATGTGAAATACTGATTACGCTAGTAGCTAGCTTGTGTTTTACTAAAGGTTACACATGTTTTACATTTCCAATCATATATCAAAGTGTGCAGCCACACTTTTGCTTGTGTAATACATGCACTTGCTGAATGAGCAGCTTAAAACTTGGAGAGCAAGTAGAAAGCAGTTGCTGATAGATTTAGATAATCTCCAGCTTATTTTTATAGACACTAATATTAGAATCTAGTGCTTGCTACTCTATCATTGTAAGCTTATGACTGCATTCTCTTCTATAAATAGAGGTACTCACTTGAGGAAATAGGAAGAATAGAGTTCAGAAGTTAGAAACGCAGGAAATAAAAGAGTTAGAATAAGAAAGAGAAGGTCTGTAGCAAACTGCTGGAAGTCTGAAGCAAAGTGCTAGTGTCTAGTGGTGAAGTTTCAGCTGGGTAAAACAGGTTTAAGGTAGGGGAAGTTATGGGGAATCTAAGGTTATATTTTATTAACTTGTTATCTTGCTTTGAGTTTTATATGTTGCTGCTAAAGATAGTTGTTATGTTTAAATCATCATGTCATTAGCATATGATCTTATGAAATATAAGGAATAGATGAAGAATGGGGTTGATGCTATCACTTGTAAGGGACCAGCAATGTCTGCCTTTGTATACATGTAGGGAGAGATGCTCATTCAATCTGATATTGATAAAATGATCTTGGCAAGAAGACACTGGCGACCAAGGATAGTACAAGAGTACCAACAACTGAAACTATATGTGCATGCATGTTTAGCATATTGAAAGTATATGCGTGAGATTTGCTCTACTGAGTCTTTTGGCTCACCCCTCTATAAATTTGTGCAGATGTTACACTTGAGGGGTAGAACTTGATGTCTAGAACGAACCAGAATTCTAAGAGGAGGAGTGGACCTATAGCTTATTGTTTTTCATTCAAGTTTGTGTAATAAGAGTTCTAGAAGTTTACTTGTTGTTTATTGTAAGAACAAGATTCATGAAATAAAGTTCTCTTTCACCATGTTACTCTGATTCTAAGTTTTTCCACATAGCTCCTACTTGTTAAGAGTTCTCTTACCTTTGACAAGTAGAGGCTAGTCACGCCCTCACCCGGAAAACCCAAAAAAATAATATTTAATCCCAATTTTTTCAGGTCAGGGTGTGGCATATATATATATATATATATATATATATTCAATTTTCTTTGTCAATGAGAATTTACATACAAAATTGACAAAAGAAATAATGAGTAAAGAAATAGACGAAACTGTTAGATAGGAAAGATCTCACATCATAAAAGAGATAAATAAAATATAACTTATAAATTAATGAATCATACATAATTGTATCGAGACATTTTGTGATTAAAAAGCAACACCGTAAAGTTGGTTAAGTTGGAACAGTATCAGTACAATGTTGATAAACGGGCCACGCATGTCCTAGTTCTAGTTGGTATTAGAACGAGTCACTCTTTAATTACTCCTCTAGCATAATGAGTCCAAATTGGGTTCATCAAAAAGCCTTTGGCTTCATATCATACCAAGTGCCTGCAGTGGGCCTTGGACAATATATCCAAATTTTTGAAATTTAAAATTGGATTAAATCATATTCTGAATCAAATTAACGATTCCGATGTGGGAATTGGAACAAATCAAATTACACGTGTCAACCTAAAAAGTTAGGTTGCACGTGAAGGAGAGTGCTAGAGATGAAAAATCTCACATCAGAAAATGAGATAAATAAAATGCAATATATATGTGTGTGGATCATACTTAATTGTACTGAGACATTTTGTAATTAAAACACAACACCTTAAAGGTGGTTAAGTTTTGATTTCACATTGAATACAAAGAAAAAAAGAAATACAAACAGTTTACCTTATTTTCAGATTGAATGCTAACATCTTCAAACTCCATGTAACGATCGAATATGATAAATTTATATTCGGGTTTACGAAATACGTGTTCTTTGAAAACAAATAGATAAAAAATTGTAAGTTGTAACAGATTTTGGAGCTTTCATCAACGGAGATCACACGTGGCTTCCGCAGCCACCACTTAAAATGCTTCCCCCACTTATGAGTGAACAAGCTCCGTATATGCTTCCCTTCTACATAGCTATCTGCCTTGTTTGTTCAGTTCTATATTACTCTCGCTCCCTTCTCTTTTACCTATTAAACACTATTCTAGCGTATTCGGCCTTCAATTCAAGAAAGAATACATGTTTAATGGGTTTGGGACGAAGAGATTCATCAATCACATTTACATGTAAATACGATACAACAACTACGACAGGCATTACTTCGGTCACAATGAAAACATGGGACTGGTGTCAAAGTTCCATTGGTGGAAAATATAATGCTTTTGCATAATACAGCCCGGCCCATATGAGCCCAATCCTTAAACCAAGGCAGGGAATTTTTGTTACGAAACCCCAGCAAGGAACCAGCCCGCAATGTTAATTTAAAAAAAGTTTTTAAGTTGATCAAAGCCCAATTCAGCCTCAAAATTTGACTTTCGAGAAAAGGACCTAGCACTAGCCCTTTTCTTCTCTCATTCTTGGAAGCAGGCTCTAGCTTCTTCTTTCCAATAGAGACAGACTTCGAAAAACTTGGGCACCAAGTATAATTTCCGGTGATTCCCTAGGTCCATTCCAGCACCCCAGTTTAATAATGCTGTGGCAAAATACTGAGTCATTGCATACCCCATTTGAAAACAAAAGCCCTTGTTGTGGTTTAAATTAATCCTTCTAAATATAAGCACTTGCATTAATTAAAACTCAATTATTGGTGTAAAATACTCCCATTAACTAACTGCTTGTGAGCTAAGCTTTCTTTTTGAAAAAAATATCGCAAGTGTGCTCATATAATCTCATTTCTTATTACTTGTTTCTATTGATAGTATTAATATAATGATCGAATCTACGTGGAAAGTTTGTAGATTCATCGAATCTACAATTTATAATCTAATAATTTAGAAAGGACTTTACTACCGAAAGATACTACACACTAAAAAATACAGGTTTAATTATGATTCGGTTTCTGTTTTTCATTTGCGTATACGATTTTTGCATCTACTAAACAAATCATGTAATTTAATAATCGCTTCTGAAAAAAAAATTGAAAAATATTAATCATCAACCTAAGACCTGGACTAGTCATACTAGCAATGTAACAGTCGATGGGTCTTGTAATGGGGAGCCCTAAAAAGCTGGGGCCGAGTTCGTACTGCGCATCCAAACCCACCCCCAATATTTGAGGGTACAAAATCCAGCTTCAAAGCACGATAATCCAACGGTTAATAGACTTAAACACCAAAAAATGTCGCACGATTAAACGGCTAGATCGAGGTCGCGGAAACACGGAGCCGCTCTGGCACGCCCAGAGTTTGGAAGATATTCCCCTCGACAAGACAAACCTAACCCACCCATGTGGGTCCCACCCACAAAAGTCGTCACCGTCAAAAATCGCAACCGCTTAAACTCAACCATGGTTAGTATTTGACACCCCCTGCTCTCCTCGCCTTATTACTCTCTGGTTGCTCCCATTACTCGATCTCACTCTGTTTTTCTCTCCCTCGCTCACACAAGCCAAAGCAGATTAAGATAAGTTGAATCACTGACCTGAGATTGATCGGACGGAGAATATGAGCTGCAACGGTTGCCGAGTCCTACGGAAGGGGTGCAGTCAGACATGCATACTGAGGACCTGCCTCCGCTGGATCGATTCACCCGAATCCCAAGGCTACGCCACCTTGTTCCTCGCCAAGTTTTTCGGCCGTAGCGACCTCTTGTCCTTCATCTCCGCCGTGCCTGAAAACCAACGCCCTGGTATTCTTTATTTATTTATTTATTTCTCTTTCTCAGAATAAAAAAAATGAAAGCATAATGGTGGAGAAATGATTTCGATTTTTGTTTCCAGCTCTTTTTCAGTCACTGCTTTTTGAAGCGTGCGGCCGTACGGTGAACCCGGTGAGCGGAGCGGTGGGGCTTCTCTCGAGTGGGAACTGGCACGTGTGCCACGCGGCGGTCAAGACGGTTTTAACCGGCGGCGTTTTGAAGCCGTTACCGGCGATGATGACGCCAAACCTGGATGAAGATTCATCCCAAGTCACTATCAATAGAGGCTCACGCGGAATTCAAGACATCCGCTACACATCCCTACCGTCCAAGTTCTACGAAGATGTCCAACGCCAGCCGTTGGATGTAGGACTCTCGCTGGCGGCCGGAGGAAGAGGACGAGCGAGGGGATGGAGCTGCGCAGCTGATCGAAGGGGGGACACGGTGTCGTTTAGCTCCGAAGATTCGGTCATGACTACTGGTGGCGGTGCTGCTTCGGAAAGCGACCGCAAGCTCCTGAATCTCTTTGTTTGAGCTAGCGACTCAGATTCTGTGTCTACGAAAGAGAGAGAGAGCTATTTTGTTGAGTTATATTAGTAGTGCTAACTGGTAAGGCTCTCTAGACTCTAGAAGAGAGTAATGTAATAAGAGGGAAAATATGGTAATTGGAGCCCTTCAGTTTTTTGTTGAAATTTTCCGGTGAAACTCTTTCTTCACTTTCAATTTCAGCTTTTTACTTTTATTTACGTTTGGGGAAGTCGTTGGTAATGGTGAAGACGACGTCTCGTAATTATCTGTTTCCGGTATCTGAGAATTATAACCCTAAGTTCCATGTGAAAAACATATAGCTATGAGAAATTGTTCAACCCTAAGAGAAAAAGGGAAATTGTCAAAAATAAAATATGCTACAATGTGAATTGAAAAACATAGTAAAACACAAGTATTTGTTCACGAAATAAAACCAAAAAATTAAAACACCTTCTTGCCTTTGAGACTAGGGCTAGCAGGTTTGAAAATAGAATCCACAACAGGTTTCGCATCCGCTTCTGCAGACGTTGGCATCTTCTTCCAACTGTTGGCGCTACACTTCCCAATAGGGCATTCTTTCTTCTTTTTGGAATGAGCAAAGACATGACTAGGAGTGATGACGGGAGACTAGCTTCTCTTGTCCCTTGTCTGTTGTGTTTCTTGAACACAAAAGAAGTTGTCTATCCTCAAAGGATATCTTGACCTTATCAATGGACAAGGCTTGAGATATGGTATCATAGTTCATGGTAGGGTTCTTTGATAAGGAGGAGAAAACTCCAACATAGATCCTGTAATTAAGGGTTTTTCTTGATGGATATGAATGAAAGTGCTGAGAGATTAAAGACCATGGTGTTGATGATGAGGATCCAAAGAGGCTGAAATCGTTGCAAAAAAGATTTGGATTTAAGGCCGTATTCTAAAGGGAGAGAGATAGCAGCTTGGAGATTAGGGTTTAGGTGCGGCTAATTCTTCAAAGGTACTATTTAAGCAATAGTTAAGTTGGTTTGAATTATAATAATACGTACTATAGTGTATGTTGAAATTGAGTCTTGTAGTGCTCCATCTAATAAATGCTTTATCCTCAATTCCTAAGTGGGAGAATTTGAAGAACTAGGTAACCTACCATAATCTGCAAGTTTACTCAAACAAGGATTTCACATTAGCTATTGAGTAGAAATTTTAAGCTAAAATGGATGTGCAATGAGATGAAAGTCATATTTTATGGATATGATTCTGAGTAATTCGGAGATGAAGTCATTGAAATGAAATGTCATTAATTAAGTGTTGAGTAGTTTAATGTCATTTGTAACAAAAGTTGAGCGTTACAATCCCTTACAATGTGTGAGAGTCAGGGACATAAGTAATCAGAGATGTGCACGTAAATTCAAATGTGACTCTCAATTAATATTATTTAAATATTTTGTTATATCTTCGAAACTTGGGTAGACACTCGACTAAGTGTAAAATGAGACATTTATGAGGCTTAACTAGTTTGTCTACAACTTTGATTTTTAATGTATAAGCGTTTTGTATTTAGCTAATAATGACCTTACGATATATATTCAAAATGCACGCGTGCGAACAATGTATGGTCAAGACAAACGTTATACTAAAGTACTTTCAATCCCTAAAGCATTACTACATTGGTAACCAACACTTGTATTATATTTAGCAATATTACCCATTTTGAGTTAAATTTTAGTCAAATTTTAGGTAGTCACTTTAGAATTGTAGTTATATCAATGTTCTTGATTTTAGATAGCTTTATGATGGAACAAAACACTGATGACTCCTGCAGTTCTGGACTTCTGCATCGACCCAGTTTCACATGAATGCAGAAAGCACCTTTGATAAACGCATCCCTATACTATGGATTACAGTGAAGGCATTGAGGTGGTCACCGCCAACAGGAACCAAATGTCTCCGGGCAAATCTCGAGGGTTCAGAAAGGCTCATCATCAAGTATTTGAGCCAATTGTGTCATGGTGGCCAAGCAAGAGCACAAGGGAATAGGAAGTCAGACCGAATTGAAGCATGTGAAAAATGAAAGATGATGCATGTTTTGTGTTGGGTCCCGCCCTAAAATTGTTACTTCGGAGTTGGAAAGGGTGGAGAGAAAGATGGGTGCGGTGCACGTCAACCCCCAGCCACGGCCATCGGAAATGGGTTCCACGGCATCGCCACCACCCAAATTCCCCTTTTCTTTCTTGCTTTCTATTTTTATTTCTGTATATATTTTTGTTTCTTTATTGCTCTCATAACATAACATAGTATAAACGACGTCGCAAATCGTCCCCACACTTGGTTCTAATCCATTCGCTTCGCCTCGCCGCGTCTCTCAAAGATGCTGTGGGCCCCACTTAACCATGGTTACCACTTGCCACTGCGTCCTCGATTTGCTGCTTCTCTCTTTTTGGATTTTAAAAAAAAAACAGATGAGCAAGGGGCTCGGACTGATCGGCCCAATGTCAAATAGTTGCTGCTTCTATGACAATGGGAGAAAATCTTCTCCTTTTCTCTCTTTGCCTGTAATCCACAAATAAATTGACATCTGTCCATCCACGTCATCCAGCTTAACAGCTAGTTAACGGAGTTAAATTACATTTGGGATGATAATTAATTAAAATACATATTAATCAAGGATGAGCCCAGAATGAAAACTTGGGCATCTTTCCTCCCGAAAACCCTTCTCTCTTCTTCTCCTTCTTGAATTTCCCCTTCATTTCTCAGAGCCACGCAAGCTTGTATAGATGCAGATGCCAGATTACTTATTTGAAGAAGAACAGTCCAGAAAACTTCGAAACCAAAGAAGGTTCAATTTGTGGACTAAGTTTAAAGCATCGCTACTGATATATTTACATACATATATTCCACATACTAATGGAAGAAGTAGAGGTATACATATTAATTTGATGTTTGACTACATAATTTACTGCTACCTATGATGCAAGTACTATCAGTTGTTCCGAAGCCACTAAAGGCCTAAGTTAAGCACTCTGCTGTTTTCAATAGCCACCACCAAGACCAACCAATTCAATCTCTCTTGTTATCCCTTCGGCTTCTTTGCAGATTCGAAGGCAAAAATGAATAGAGGAAAAAGAATCTGAAGTGATGTATTGTTAGCTGTTTAGGCAGTCATACCATATAGCTTTACACTTCTGCTGTGAGGCTTGAAGGTACACGTTCCTGTTGTAGAATATGTGTTCTCAGGCTACATTCCTCAACCTGCCCATAAAAATCAAATTTTGTAGATAAGTTAAACTATTATGGAAAAAGGAAAAGAATGTTCTTTTGGAGAATAAGTCAGTTGCACCACTCAACATTTGCCCTATAATGATAAATTAAACCCCCTCACCCAAAATTGGGCGAAATTTCAGGGACCTCATGTTTTAGTTATGATTCTTAAGGTGTCATCATTAGTTAGCGATCTGAGGTAAAATTTGCAGTAGGCAGAAGCATAAGGAATACTGCTAATACTCCTATTATATTCTTCTATCTGATAGTCTATATCCAGTGGATGGAGATGATGTCAGGAGGGAATATGAAAGAAGTGTTTTGGCCCAGCATGTGTTCTTCCACCGTTAATGTCACATCTATAACTTTTCCTATTTAAAAAAAATCCACCATACTGAATCAGTGAGAACTCATGAATCATTAACTAGGGCAAGGCCACCATCAAAAGAATATAAAAAGTACATTTGCAAGTTCTACTTCCTATCTATAGTTTGATTAATTCTTAAACTGAAACGAGTTAATAACAAGTACCTGCATGGCTGCAACTGTTGACAACAGATCTCTGCATTGACCAAGCAAAGCATGCTCCTTGACACTTACATTTGCAAGTTCATCCGCCAAAAAGCTCACCTCCCCAACCTAAAAGTTACAAATGTTTTCAGACCAGTGGCAAATCAAGACTTTCAAAAAGAACATTCAATAGTTAGACGTATACTGCATTGCCATAGATGTGTATGGCTCTCTACAATCAAGAGGATGCACTAAGAGCGATATAAATCATTTGTGTATAAATCGCTACATGTTTATGGCCACTGACAGATAAGATATTGATAAATGAAAGCCCAGGGATCCTTTAGTGATCCTTATTCATTGATATTTCATTGAAACCTAAAAGCCCGTATAGGCAGGGTAAGTTCTGAAGTACTTAATTTGATCGTATGTAGAAGCAACAATAGCTGATTGTCCATCTTTGAGTCTTTGGAACTTCCTTGTATTCATCTCAGACTACTAGTATATGCTAACACACCATTTCCTGTTAATCAAGAAACCCCCAGTAGGACTCCAACTGTAGACTGTAGATGTTTTCAAAAAGAGAAAAATTTACAAATAGTAACCCAAATAAAACTCATTCATCATTGACATATCATGTTTAAAAACTATCACATTAGTGTCTCAACATTTAAATTCGACTTAATTTTCATACCCTCCGTCTATAACACCCGTCAAATCCACTGTCATCAGTTATCTGATGGGCATTTACGTCTTTTTGCTTTTTGGTCATTTTTTTCTTTCTTAGGCTTAACCATTTTATTTCCTCTCTCTCTACACCCATAAGTCTCTTAACTTCTATCATCAAGACATCAACCAAGTGAATCTTAGATAGCCTTCTCTCTCAACTATATTGATGGATTTTATTTAGTTGCTTATTGATTGTTAAGGAGACCAATGATGCGAGAAGGTTAAGTTTTGGAATTTCAATCGGAGAAGATGAAGGTTCTTTATCAAGAACCATGATGATTATAGAATTAGAAGCGATATGATCGAGGATGCAGGATAATCAATTGATCATTGCTTCTAGTAAAGCAAACATAATCATAATTGATACAAACCCAGCTCCTGGTATGAAGTATGAACAATTTTTAAACCCCTTTCGGGAACTGCAAAGCCAACGATCCTCAACATCCCTTACCTAATATCTCTTTCTCTATTATGTTTGTTCGTCTCCGGTCTCTCTATAAGTGGTATTTGATTCCAATCAATGACGCCTTTGGTTCTAGAGTTAGGGAAATTTCAAATTTGGAATTGGGTTTTGAGGTTACTGAGAATTTATGTTCCGGATTGAATTGATGCAGATAATTTAAACGTTTTGGGGTTAATTTTGATGAAATTCAGGTGAAAAGACTCGCGGTCCTGGGTATTAGGTGGTAGTGGCTTCATTGATGATTGTGGTGGGAGGCAGCGAGCACGAAAAAAGAAAATTTTCTCAACGTGGAGTCCCAAGACAAAAGAAAAATTAAGTTCCGCCGTGGAGAGACAAAAATATCCCTAAAGAAAGTAGAGATTTAACAACGTTATGACGGCAGGTACACAAAGGGGTTTGAGTGTTGATGTTAGGGTATCAATATGATAGTTATTAAAATTGATATGTCACAACGATGAATGACTCTTAGTTGAGGTATCGTTTGTAAAATTTCCTCTTTCAAAAAATAAGAAAAAGGAAGTCTTGACCAGGTTTAATGATGCAGGGCAGAAACTGAAAGTTTCTGTCTTGCGGCTGATTTAGGGGTAAAACGCTTGAGAGCGGAAGTTCTCAATGAAAACAAGAGATTACAGCAAGAGATTCTTGCAGTAAGATTAAAGATGGAATGAGATATCGAGTTCTAGGGTTTAATATCCCAGAGAAACTCTATAATATATTTTCTATTCAACATAACAAAGCTGTCTTACAAGACTCTAAAAG
This sequence comes from Comarum palustre, assembly GCA_951800085.1. Lineage (NCBI taxonomy): Eukaryota > Viridiplantae > Streptophyta > Magnoliopsida > Rosales > Rosaceae > Comarum > Comarum palustre. The sequence goes on from OX637589.1 coordinate 15,868,162, forward strand.
GCTAGATATATAGGCAATAGCAAACCCTAACAAAACAGGAAAAACAAAGAAAAATAATAAAACATAAAAATAATATCTCCTAATTAATTTAGGACTTTCTGGATGCTCCTGCATCATTTAACAGCCTATTAACTACCGATATAACCAACATTTTCAATGAGAAAACATAAAAATAATATGCTCCTGCATCATTTAACAACCTACTAACTACCAATATAACCAACATTTTCAATGAGAAAACCCCCAGTAGGACTAATCGTAGAATGAGTCAGTCTTGGAAGGCCCAACAAGTCCTAAAAATGGACTCTAATCGTAGAGTGAGTCAGTCTTGGAAGGCCCAACAAGTCCTAAAGATGGCCTTGCAGTCACGTTAACAACTTGTCCACCCTCTATTAAGGTCCTGAGACAAGTGGAGACCCAAGCCCAACAAACCAGTAACCATAAAGACGACAGGGATTATAAATTTTAAGAAAAATCACCTTGGATAATAATAAGCATTTTGATGATGCCATTGCTTGCATCACATCAACTGCTGAAGAAATAGCGTCCTTCACATTATGGACATCTGCCTGTAGCAATAAAAATTGGAAATTAACTGTCACTAGCTATAGCGAGAACCAGGTCAAGGAAGAGGTAAGAGAAAGACACATACCCTTGCTCCATCAACCACTGGAAGGCGGAGTGTGCTAGACCTCAGAGCTTCAATGGCACCGGACAAGGAATTAGAGTAATCCCGATCCAGGAGGGAACACTCTTCCAAATGTATCATCTGCACCCATGAAGCAAAATAAAAAAATCAAATTGTAAATAAACCACTGTCTTCAACAACAAAGCATGACTTCCAGTACAAAAACTATGATCATAGAATCTCGCTGGGGAGCAGTGATTATTACTCTTAGAGAGCACATGAAAGCAGTCACGGATGAAAGTTCAAGCCAAAGGGGTATGGGGGATTCAAAAAAAAACAGAACTACAGACTACATTATTCTTCTATTTAATAGTCTAGCAGTCAACTTTAGATTGCAAGCTCAGACCCTCAAGGTCAAAAAATAAAGCCCAGAAAAATGCGAGGGAGGTATACTTATGTGCAAGCACAAGAGTGAGAGTTGAATACATGCAAAACGGGGACAAATGATAATCAAATACCGGATACAAATCTAGCAATTGAAAATTTTAGGAGGGGTATAAGACAGAACTTCGTGAAACCGCTCATGACAACAAATCGGAAAGATTCAAGCAAAATAGGCAGAAGATTCCAACAAAGATCTTACTTGCCCCTGGAGGATGGAAGTTAACTTCAAATTTTGCCTCAGTAGTTGTAACTCAGTTCTTTTGGCTCTAACAGATTCCCGGAGTTTTGAAGTTGTTATCCATGCATTGCATAAACTTCTCTGATGAAAAGCAGAATTTCCAGGACAACAAAAATTTCAGTTAACAGATTTGATCTACTGAAACAGAAAATCCAACACCAATGAGATAGTTGTAAATTAACATTCAAATTTAACATATATTAAAGAGGCAGTCAGTATCCACAATATTTCAGAATCTTTTCCAACCCAAAACTTTACTGACTAGCATCCATTCATACGCCATTGCTATTTCGAATTTCAAAGACTCAATTTTCTCATGGAAAAGGGAGGGGGCTAGTATAATAAAAGAATCATTCTCAAAAAGGAAAAAGTATAATGAAAGAAACAAAACGAGCCTGATTTTCTCCATAGAAACTATGCAAAATTACAATGCAGTATCTCACCCTACAAGCATAAAGTCAAACCTGAATCATAATGTAAACTATCTATCAATATTCAATTATTTTTGTGTAAACGACCTATCAAGCATCTTATATCTGCAGCCAGATGCATTCATTAAATCAGAGCCTTTAAAAAGAAATGTCAATGAAAATTTGGCCTAGCCACATATATGAAACACTTCGTTATACAGGAATATGCCTCACATGTTAAATCTATCATTTAACGTAAAAGAACGAAGAAAGCAAAATTGTCTTAAATTCCATCAGTATTGAAGCAAATACAAGTTTTCACAAAACACACAACACTAACTAGTTTCGGTTACAAATCTATATCTACTAGTCAACTTTGAGCATTCAGAAATAACTGCTATAACAAAACTGAAAGGGGTGCCATAGCAAACAAGTTATCAAAACCTGAATTCCAGCCAAATAAATTGCAAAGATAATCATGTCCAAGAGCAGAAAATATATCAAAGATTCCCCTATATATCAAGGCTCAGAGAAACAACAAAAACATAACATTAATAGCTTATATCATCCAATGTAAGCAAAACATAATAATTGTGTATTCATGACAATGGGGATTAAAAAGTCCAGAAGACATACCTCTGCATTGGACCTCTGTGCCGCTAGACCAGTATTAGCTCTAGCATTTACAAAACGCAACTGCAACAGCCGGTTATGTAAGAGCCTCAGCACATGTGCATACTCCAACTGATCCTCCCCAGTCTTCCCTCTTCGAACATCAGCAGCAAAACTTAAAACCGAAGGCATGCCGCTCAAGTTACAACTTGGCGTAGCTGACACTCCATTCCTTACTCGAGAAGGGCTCACTCCCCTCGAAGGGGATGATACAGAGGGCCTGCTTAGCTTACTTGGCGATGCAGGCCTAGCAGATCCACGAATTGGGGATAACTGGCCTCTGCTATTCACAACACCTCGAGGAGATGACACAGGACTATCAACAGATAACCTATTTGACTCATTAACCTTAGGAGAGGCCATAGTTCTTGCTCCATTAGCCTTATACTCAGACTGCCTGCGCACGAGATTGTTAGTCTCTTGCCAAAACCTCGCAGGAACCACTATCCCTCTAGGCCGCGGCGCTTGTCTAACAACACCATTGCCGCCTCCACAGAGCTCGTGAGGCCCCGAATTGGAGCTACCAGAAGACACAGTATCAGTATCAAACGATGCCACAGCTTCAGACTGTGTAACTCTCACTGACTTAGCTTCATCAACAGCCTTCACAGAACCCAAATTACACGAAATAGACCTCAACCGCCCATCAAGATCATTCCCCAGCGAATTTTGCAATGCCCTAACCACATTGGAGCCGGATCCATTCACCTTCTTCCTCTCCACCGTACAATCCAAGCTCTTCGTCATACACGTGTCCGGTCTCAACCTCGCCGGCCACCGGTACTGATCCATCGGCCTCGAATTCTCGCTCTGATCCGGCGTCGAAGCCTTCCTCCGCTCCGGCGTGCCTTTCCTCGCAGTCGGAGACGGCGCTCGCTTCACTTTACTCACCTGAAGCGAGTACGACTCCCCCTGAAACGAAACAGACAAACTCCTCGTCGAGGTAACCAGCAGCTTTTGCGCCGCCGACATTTCACCGCCGGTGCCAGCTCCGTTCCCGCCTCTCAAATCCAACGAGTTCGGCCGAGGCGTCACCGCTCTCCTCTCCACCGACTGAGACCGCCTCAGCGTCTGCGGCGTCGGCATCGGACTCGCCGCGGAGGTTCTGGACACCACCGGCGACGGACATCGCTTCGAATTGGAGCCATTAGACGAAGGCGTGGAGGAAGAAGACGACATGTAGCGGGAGGTGACCTCTCGAGCCTTGGGGCGGCGAGGAGCGTCGCCATTTTCGGGGTCGGAGGGTAACAGAGGAGGCCTGGTTCCGTTCTGAGGACGACCGGCGGCTTTGGGATTCAATGTCGTCGATACAGCAGCTACCATCTCAGAAACTCAAATTTCAATTCAAATCTCATCCTCCAAAAACCCTAATTCCTCTGCAAATTACAAATTACTCAACTCCGGCGACTCCAAATTGTAGTGTAGCTCTCTCTCACTGGTCTCAGAAATAATAAACCAAATCAATATATAAATTAAAGACGAAATCGGAAAAGAAAAAAGTGAGGTCGGAGCGTGGGTGAGAGAGAGGAGGTTGATTTTGTCAGAGGGCTTTTGGAAAAGAGCAAGATGATCGGGTTGGGATTATATGACCGTTACGACTAAGCCGGCGAGAGAAGTAGAAGTTGTTTTTAGCCGAGATTTGGGAAGCATACCTGCGGCACCGCCGTGCTTTTGCAAAATTATTTTTAAAAATTTATTTATTTTTATTTTATTTCAAAATTAAAGATTTGGTCTTGTGTCGTCTATTTTTGAATTTTTCTATGTTTAATTTGTACACGCTGGGTTTTGGGTCATGGGCACTTTATTGTCAATTAAGGACTGTTACTCGCGCGGGTGGGGGTAGTTTGGTAAATGAACAGTGGACAGGGGTTGCTTGGGTACACGTGGCAGGACTGCTCTCTTTTTTTACCGTCGAGATGCAAATGTTGAATTTTCGAAGAGACGTCACGCAAATTTAATTTCGATTCGGAGTTGACCGTTTTAGTTGTCCAAAACCTAGAAATCATAAAGCAACTCTCGAGTTAGAGGTTAAGATGTGCAAGCTAGGGTGCGTTTTGCTTGTTTTCTTTATTGGATTACATATGGGTAATGGTATGTGTTATCATAGTTGCTCTTGGTCAGTTTTCAATCTTTTGTTTTCCGGTATTTTCCAAACGAGAAGGTGAATTACGAAAAACAAATAATGATAATTTTATACAAATTATAGAAATTAAGTGTTTATTTCAATTAAAATAAGTTTTGACAGTTAATTTCAATTAATATAATTCAAAATACATTTTTATCCCTCCTTATTTTAACTTGCATAAGGATCTCATATCTCTCTGGTCGGATCTCGATCTCGCTGGATTCAGTACCACAACCTCGACTCTCTTTCTCATCAACCCAAACCTTATTCTCTTCATCTCGCCAGCACCACCCTCTCCCCTACCACACAACACCAAATCACTGCCACCTGCAACGCCGACCAACACCTCGCGCGATGTTCTCTTCTGTTTATCTCTCTCTCTTCTCTCTTTCTCTTTTAACCTCGACGATAGCCTTGAGAACGACGTCTCGACAATGCTGGCCAACATCTCGCCTACGCCGATCGATTGACGATCAAAACGAGGTCAAGGGAGTCAGTGATGGAGAATATCTCCTAGATCTTCTTATCTTCTCTTTGATTTGCTTTTCGAGGTTTCAATATCTTCGTTCGGAACGATCTCCACCTCCTCAATCAGTACTTGGATTTGATGAATACTAAGGTTAGTAGATTTGATATTGGAGTATAATGAGGTTAGTAAACTTGGTCTATCTCCACCTTCTCAATCAGTACTTGAATTTGATGAAATACTAAGGTTAGTAAACTTGGTTTTAGAGTATACTTTGGTTAGTAAACTTGGTTTTGATGTATATTGAGGTTATTAAACTTTGTTTTGGAGTATACTAGGGTTATGAAACTTAGTTTTTGAGTATACTAGGGTTAGTAGATTTTGTTTTGGAGTATACTGAGGTTAGTAAACTTAGTTTTGATGTATACTAGGTGTAGTAGTCTTGGTTTTGGAGTATATTAGGGTTAGTAGACTTGGTTTTGGAGTATACTAGGGGTAGTAGACTTGGTTTTGGAGTATATTGGGGTTAGTAAACTTGGTTTTGATGTCTACTGATGTTAGTAAACTTGGTTTTGGAGTATACTAGTGTTAGTAGAATTGGATTTGATGTAGATGTTGCCCCAATAAACTTTCTGAAAAAGTTTATTACCTCTAGAAAAGAAAAAAAAATCCGACGAAATTCCGGTGTCCGGCGACTACAGTCCGGCGGTTGGTGACCGAAGTGGCTCCGGTCTCTCTCATTTTCTTTCTACAAGTGTGTATAAGGAACAAAGGTAAAATTGTCTCAAAAATATTATTTTATGATTTTTAATAAATATTTGTGTATTTAGGTATTAATAAATACTCTTTATATTAGAATAGACGTTTAACTTTTCAATTCATTTGTTTTTGGTCTGTCTATTATTATTTTTTATGCAAATGATCGTTGTCCCTATGAAAAAATATGTCACCAGTAATTTACTTAATTAGCAAATGGAGATTAACAAAAGGCTACCTAAAAAGCTTAGGATCTTATAAAAGTGTAAAGGACAATCATCCCATCCTGCTTTATTTGTGTTTTAGTAACTTCATAACTCTTTGAGATTTCAAGTCACACTGAATATTGCATATCTTCCTAGACCAACCAACGTATATAATTAGACGTACAACAGATACAACCACCTCCCCTACTCTTGTTAAATTATGTACTGATATGCGACTAAAATTATTTTGATTATGTTATGCAACATTCACCATTTTAAGCAATGTATCATGCATTTGAGGTTTTAAAAACTTAAAGTATGATGTAATCACTTCCGATTAATTATGTGAATGGTTCAGAAGAATTGACACTCAAAAGTATCTAGCTAATTGCAAGTTTTTATAACAAGTAGCTGGTCAATCAATTAGAGGACTTAAGTACTTAACAAAATATCTTTAATAGATGGTTATGTATGTAGACGACACATATAAACGATTGAGATTAAATAATATAATATTAATACATATGTGGGTCAAATATATGAATCATTATGAATAACTAAGATTGTATCGTATACATACATAGCCCTGCATACAAGAATTTCTCCTTAACAACGTATAATCATTAATATTGTCTCAGAGACATTAATCAAAACAGAAAAAGGGAGAACATAGAGTAATTAAACTATAGGAAAACAGAACAGAATTCGTTCTGTTTCTCTCGGAGCTGAGGATTTCCCAAACCCTAAGGTTTGGCGGCGAGGCGGCAGTAACTCGTCTGCGGGTCTTGAGGGCGGGGTTTCTACAACGTCTGGTCTCGGTGTTCTCTACGGAAGAGGCCTCTGAAGGCTTTCGACGGCGACGGTGAGGGAGGTTGTGACGAAACAGATTCAGTTCCAACGAAGGAGGTGGATCACAAAGACGTGGTAGAGATTCTGATTCAAGGCTAGGTTGAGATCAGATTTGCAGACTTCTTCTTGTACTTAAATAGAGTTAGGAGTTTAGACCTAGGACAATTATACCATGAAAAAGTAACACTATATATATATCAAGATTCAAAAGGTGCTAGGCGGGATTAGGCGGTGCAGCTACTGCCTAGCGTCTAACAGTTTAGACGGAGTTTAATCGGTGATTAGACGGTAATTAGATGGATTATTTTTTATATATTTATATGATATATTATAATATAAATTATAAAGAAATGTCAACAAAACATTCAAAATACATTATCTCAAAATAATGTTATCAAACAATAGTTCAAAAATTCAAATCCAAATAAAAACACACAAAAATAATTAGGTTGTTTAGGGTTTAATAGCATTAGGCGGTTTATGGTTTATTTTTTTTAAAAAAAATTGCAGCACCTAATCCTGTTTAACTACAGCCTAATCGCTAGGCGCCCCGCTTAATTACCAATTAATCGACATCACCTTATGTGTCCGCCCAACACCAAAATTAAGCTTTATGCTTGGTTTCTCCGCCTAGCCGCCGCCTAATCACCCTAGGCGCCCGTTTTCTCGAACAGTGATATATATATATATATATATATATATATATTAATACACAATAAAACCCTCATCAATATTGGATGAGTTCATATTGACTTTATAAAAATAGATATAAAATTTCTTCAAGAATTTAGGATCAATTTATCTTTTCTAAGTTTTTTTTTAATTTTTTTTCTATCGTTGCGGGATCCAGGTCATGTCTTAGTACCGAACGGGATCATACAGTACGGGATACATTTCTAAAAATACAATCTCATCCCGATAATATATTTTCTGGACGGCACGGGATTCGGCGAATCTCGTCCCATGCCCAGCCCTAGATGTGACACTTTCTAGTCTATGGTAATGTAAAGTGGGTCAAAACTGATATTTTTGTCCCTTTCTTATCCCCATGTAGTCGTTCTTCATCAGAGAAACTAAGAAGTCCGAGAAACAGACTAAAATCCTAACGAAAAACTTTGTGAGTGTGTCGCTAGCGCTCGTCCGGCTGCGCCGCCACGCCAGAGTGAGGCCTAGGCCTTGCCAGTGTGAGTGGAGTGCGGCAAGACAAGATGGTTGTTTGGGTGCTGCAAGATTGGGTATGGAAGGGGTACTAGTGCTTTGGTCTCAGCGGACGGGCGTGCGTGTGCAAGTGGTGTGCCAGGAGGCGATGGCGGAGGTCGGGCTGGGAGGTGTACTCAGTCTGGATTGGCGAGAAGAAATTGGATCCATTTGCATCTCGTTGCAACTCCCGCACTTGTATTCGAGATTGGTGTTTCTAAACAGGTAGCAGAAGTCAGCAATGATCGTCTGATCAGGGACTCGATGACTTAGGGGAGTGATGTGGCTTCCTGGGGCTTGGTTGACGGAGTAGAGTTGCCGGCATTCAGAGATCAACGACGAAGGCGATGCAATGATCCCGGGAAAGGGACATTTGTGGCTGGGCTTCTCTATCCCCTATCAGAATATGGGCCCACTTTGGAGATGGTGTTTTTGGGCCTTGGGTATTAACCTAGGCCTATTAGGGTTTGTGTCTTACATTTTGTAATGTTTTTCTTTTATCGTTATTTGTTTTCTGTTTACAATAAATTCCTACTAATATTTGGCAGAGATAGGTGGATTTTGTCCTGGTAAGTGCAATTTATGTGCCATGTCTGTCCGAAGAAGGCTGCAAGTTTCTTGTTTCGTCAAATGGTTGCAGCCTTCCCGTGACAGGATGAAATTTAGTGTCACTGATAATACTTTCCAGTGGCAACATAATAGGAAAGCTGTTAGACATGGTAATTTATGGCTCTGCATGAGTTTTGTCTTTCCGGTGTGTCATCAAAATTGTAAAGCAAACAGAGTAGTCAATGATGCACTCCTTGCTAAATGGTATTTGATAGAATGCATGGTAGTCACTCCTGATATTATCTCGGGATGTTTCACTTTAGAGTTTAGGCTTGATGTCCCCTCCTTGTATTTTTCAATTTTATTAATGGTAATGACGTGAGGGTGTCAAGCCCCTATTCAAAAAAAAGTGGGTCAAAACTGGTTCTAACAAGTCTGTTAGGCGAAAACGTATACCAGGAGGTTTTAGGCGTCATGCCTGTCATGATGGTTGTTTTGTTCTAAGATAGTATAAATTTAGAGGTTTATTTTATTACTTTTTAGTATTCATATCCACTTTTTTGAACGAAACTTTGCTGTTCTTTTTTTATATTCGTAAGGTAGTTTTAGATTAAGTTATACTTTGCATTTTAGTAGTCATTTGATTTCTCATGCCGTTATGGTCGTTATTGGCAATGCCAATTGGATCTATTTCCATTCCTCCAAAAAAACAAAAAATAGCATTGCGTTGTTTAGAACTCAGTAGTTTTCATTCGTGACTTTGTTTAATGTCATTAACTTTTGTTTTCCATCCCAAGTGACCGCCCCAGCTATTTCACATTGGTTTTTCTCCCAGGTGTTTGAACTCGGACTTCACGTACTACATCCACAGTAGTTCCACTCCAAATCCAGTAGTAGGTAAGTTTTCACTACTGTAATTTGCAGAAACTGTACTGCAAGGTTTACATCAATCTTTCCCCTTTTTCGTTCGCTCATCGAACACTCTAGTATATGATCCAGCCTGTAACTAGCCATGAGAACGAGATCGATCGAGCCAGGGCATCGATTTCTAACACTAAAAGCCCTAAAGACAGCAACACATGAAAGCATTCGAAGCATGTTTTACAGGACCACGTACTCCCGGCCAATTCAGTTTGGTCCCAACGTACTTTCATATGCTGGAGCATAGTGTTATATATCAATCAATCAACCAACTAATCTCTCCCTGTGTGTGACTACAGCAGGAGAAAAGATAGATAGGGAAATAAATAAGAGGAGAGAGATAGAGATAATGATGAACAGCAGGGTATTGCTATGTACAAATCAAAGCACGCATTTCATAATTAATAAGAAAAGGAATCGGATGGAGAAATAATGATGGAAAACTTGCCTAATAACTTGGATGAATTAGCAGACACAAAAAAGCTCAACTGAGGAATTGATATGATCTATGATGATGATACCATTTTGCCTAACATTAACACCATTTTGCCGTCGGACATGTGTCTTGTTGGGATCCCATGCCACGTCGTCTACCCTTAATTTGTTGCACTACGAGTCCTTATGTATGGTTATTCTATATGATGGAGCCTTAATTTGGACACGAGACATTCTTTCCACTATATAATAAGATTTACATGTAAAATTTGCAACCTTAAATTGTTGGTATATATATATACATATTGTATACGTCTTAATGAGTTGGTTTATTTAAAATTAAGACGATTATAAATTTTTTGTAATTTATCAATTCATTAGTAAAAAACGCAAATTTTCCAAGATTGATGAACACGTGTGACTCCTGACGCTAATCGGTCTTCAATCAAGAAGAAGAAACGTTCTAACATGATATTCTGATGGCACTGTTTAGTTTCTAAGCCTATCAACATTTGAGAAAACCGTGTGATCTACCATAGCTTGCAAATGATCCAAAACGTGTGAAGACGAGTCGTCTAACGACACAAGTTCGTGGGTGTAGAGAACAAACTCCATAGATCCCCGATCAAATTGATGCAAGCATGCTACAATTTCACAACCTTTATTTGATTGGCCTACTTGAGCCTCTGCGCACATAACGTAAAAGAGTAGTCAAGACGCACAAATGATGATGCATTGAAAATTTGGTATTGCAAGGTTTTCAGAAATTCGTCCAAACCCTCATACTGATAGAATTTCCAGACTTCAATAAGATGAAAACCAAAGCAATACTATTATTAGCCAATCAAATCAACTCCCAAGAGAGACTTCCCTAGCTACAAACCATTATAAATCACTCTCATCTATATCTGTAAATGGATCGGATCTGGACCGGATTTATCTAGATTCGGATCCGGATTCGTAATAGAAATTTTAGATCCGGATCCGACCCGTTACTCGCCAGATCTTTAATAGTTCGATCCAAATCCGGATCCGACAGGTTAACGGATACCCGATCCGTTAATCCGATCTGTTTATAATAATAAATACTTCAAATTTTAATAATAATTTCATAGTTTTATTATGAAACATTGATGAAATTTTATAAGAAAATAAATATTTATATCAAAAGTTGAAGAACATGCCTAAAATACTTCTTAATGGTACGCTAATATAATTAAAATACTTAACTTCTAATGCTTTTTAGCATAGATACATAGAGACACTAACAACCTTCAACTTCATCAAATCATACTTTAGAGACAATTTAGATATGAATGTTTAGATTATCTATATAATTTTCATATTATTTAATATTTATTAATAATATTATATTTATATAAATATTATTTAATTATTTTTAAACGGATCCGGGTCCTTAACTGATCGGATCAACCAAGATCCGGATCCGATCCGTTTAGTAAATGGGTTAAAGGATCCGGATCCTTAACAGATCAACGGATCAAATTTTCGATCCAAACCCGTTTAAAAACCACAGATCCGGAACGAGTCTGGATAAAATCCGGTCCATTTAGAGGTCTACTCTCATCCTTTCAAAGACACACCATTAGAGTAGAATCACACCAACCTACATTACAGTACAACATTACACATGAAGCACAGCTTAAATTCTCGACAAATGCTGGAAAATTTAGACTAGAGTCTGCAACGCGTATGTCTTGGAGGATTAACTTGATAATCACGAGATGATTACTTGATTTACTTAACAACACAGTATCATTAGCTAGTAATGCTTCTAAGCTTGATCATGGTAGGCCACTTTGAAAGGAACATAATTAGTTTATCTTGATGAGGAGAATGATAGAGAGTTTGCTATGCTTGCTCCAGTAGCTAACTTTAATCACTGGCTACAAATTCATTTTCCAGTATATGCAAAGCCAGAAAAAGAGGAGGGTGAGTAAGGACTAGGGACAACCATTTTTCTTTTGCATCTCTTATCATGATCTTGACCCTTTGGAATGAAATTAGAGATGAATGCATGAAATTAAGAAATACGTATTCAATATCGATCCCAGATAAACAGGACTCCTGGGAAGGCTAAAAAACTTCCATGATCATGACTATAATCACAACTAATAAACACACATAAAAGGGAATTACATGCTTCAGAGTAGTACTGTATTGTCTGCATGGGAATGCTGCATTACACATAATTACGATGCATAGGAGCTGATTACTTGTTAAAAGTATTTAAACAACCATTGCAGTTAACATCGAGATTAATCCACGCCGGAGGAACAAGGTATGATCTTGTTACGGAGACACGCTTGGGCTGGGAGGATGAGGAGGCGAAAGTGAGGGCTTTGGAATATAGGGGATTAATGGTGCATTGTGCTCGATGGGACCTGGTCTAATGGAAGCTTTTGAACTTGGAGAAGGATCAATGGGGCGGTAATCATCCAGATTTACATTGCCTGTGTGCTTGTGATTGTATCCACCGATCACCTGTAGTGTTCGGAAACAAAAACAATCACCATGATGTTAAACAATATTGTCCATGACATTATTAAAAACTTGTTTTGATGTGTGTGGGTTATGCTCAAGCTACGTAGTTTTAGATTTCTAATCCAGTATATATTTAGCATTGCTATAAGACTCTTTAGAGATTCAGTGGCATTTGGCAGAGAAAACTAAAAGTGCATTTAAGGTAATGCTAGCAGTTTTTGGTGCTTATTGGCTTTGCTTTTTCAAGTGCCAAAGGTCTTTTAGTATTTGGCAGAAATATGATCGACCAAACTAAAAGAAAAGCATTTGGCAGAAAACATAGTTAGAAGTGCTTCCTGGGTTCGGCGGAGCTAGTGCTTTTGTGAGAAGTACTTTCAAGTGTTTACAATAAGAACTTATTCTCTAGCAAGCCTATGAGAAAAGTGCGCTCCAATCAGAAGTGCTAATGAGCGCTTCCAATTATAAAAACTCCAAAGAACTAGCAACAATGAACAGGAACAAGGATAGTCAATTACAGTTCATGTACCTTGAGACTCCTGCTTGTACTTGCCATTTTCAATCCACCACCATGGTGGTTAACAAGCATATCTGAAAAAGAAAAGAAAAAACACAAAATGACTGTACTTTCAGCATTTTTGATATTATGTATGATTCGAGATCAACGGAAAATGTGATAGATATGGACTTATGGAGATAATACCAACTTCTACATATGCTTCACTGGCTGACAGATCAACTCTAACAGTAGAAACACATGCAAATTGAATTGTAGTTATTCAGGCACCAATAACTTGATCAGACCAAAATGTGCTGGCTTAAACACCAAGATCAGGAAGTGAAAAACTTATCACCAGTCACAATTTAAATAAAAGGAGGAGAAACCTGTTAGCTCCAAAGTAAAACAATCCAGCAGACTATGCTTAAAACGGTTACTGATTATCCATGCAGTAACAGAAAAGAACAGATCCTTTTAGTACTGAGCCGGGGTCCTACAAATAGCACAGAACCAAAGCCATTTTTGGATTTGTCCCACACAAATGGGGCTTATAGTTAACATTTGAGAAATCATAACCAAATCATTTTCTTTCCTATTATAAACAGGTATAGGAAAAGGCCAAACTCAATCCATCAAGGAATCACATAAAACAAAAAAAATCCAACAAAAACCAAATCAAAGTTCCAAACTCATAAATACCTGGAAATAAGGAGGCTTTTCTGCTGCCAGAGACACCAAGGAACATCAGCACCAAAACCAAAACCCACAACCCAGAAGAAACCTTCTTCATAATGCAGAAATTGTAAGAAACACCAAAGATTTTGCTTCATGGATTGTCAGACATTCCCTTCTAAGAAACACAACCAATGAAATAATAATAATGGAGCAGGAAGAGAGGAACCACCGCCGGCGTTCTGGACCAGTTGAGTTCAGCAAAGTCAAAACCAGGATTTCCGGGGAAGACAACAGGAAGGACTCGCTAGCAAGTTAAGGACCATGTCTTGCATTTTGAAGAGTGTAGGAAAATAATTGAGTTATATTTTTTTTGTTGGGTTTTTAATATTTCGCGGTGGTAAAGTGAAATGGTAATAAAGAAGGCATGTGAGACTCCATAAGTGCTGCCGCTGATCATTAAGTGCTGTATTTAGTGTGGCTTGCAGAGCCACAGTGGGGGAATTAAGAGACCACTGTGTTGAATGTTGCCGTGGAGTGTGAGCTTTTGGGCACGTCTGCTGCATTTGGTAACGCTCCATTTGCTACTTGTTTTTGCTCATTTAGTGCTTGCAGAGTTGAAGATAACATAGAACAACAAGGGGGTGTAGCTCATATATGGTAGAGCGCTCGCTTGGCATGCGAGTGGCACGCTTTTGCGCTTCGATAATTGCAGCATTTCCCAAAGTAGGAGACAACTGGACCAGACTCAATTTTATTATTATTATTATTATCATTATTTTTTTTAGATGTTCAGATTTTCAGATACCTAAGGCTATCTCCAACGAGGCTGAAAGGCTAAATCTTATAATTTGGCTCTAATATGGTCCAACAATAAAATGCAAAAGGGCCAAATGTCTATAATCAGGCCAAGGAAAGGGCCAAATTTTGCTCTATAGATAGCCCAGTCCAGACCAAAATGTGGGTCCTATCAGACTAAAAAACTGAAAATGACAGACTTAAGACAAATGACAGCATGATATTCGTTTATACAAGTGGCTCATCATATTTCTTTCCAACAGTTTTTCAACGGTAAGATTTCCTCAACCCTAATTAATGGCTCATTAATATGTAATAATTGCTGATTTATAATTTTGTTTTACTGATTATATGGCTAATAAGTTGCTCCTTGAATCAAAGTTTTTTTTCAAATATTTATCTTCTTCCAAATTTAAATAATGTAATAATAAAAGTAAAAACATAAATTTAAAATATAATGTGTAATAATAAAAGTAAAAGCATAAATTTAAAATATAATGTGAACTCATAAAATAATAAATTATCTAGTTTGGGTTGTTTTTCAGTGTTGACTGTTGAGCTAGTCTGGACTCTACAGTACAACATATAATATCTAGCACATTCCTCAGATATTAATGCAGCGAAAAATAAAGGGATATGAGATTGAAATCTACTAATTTGTTTTTGATCTCGAATCCACGAGAGGTTCTGGAATCCATCAGGAATTGAGATAAACTCAAAGTATTTTTTTTATAAATCAAGGTTATCGAATACACTGATAGAGGCTCCTTATATAGGAGCAACCAAACCCTAGGTCAACTAACAATGAAACCTAAAGGCTCATGGATTAAAATAAAATAAAGTCCAACACAAATTAATTAAAATAAAACAAAACAAAATAATAAAAATAAAACTCAAAAAATAATTAAAACAGTCTTCTAGAAGCCCAACGAATTTAGATATCCGTACATAATTTGCCACGATCAAACGGTTCTCCAATCTTTATTTTCTGTCGGAAAGCGAGCCCTATTCGTTCTACATCAGTCTCCTCCACTTCAAAAGAATTCGATCTCGAATTCATCTTGAATAAAGAAGAATAATTTGTAGAAAACAAACTCAATAATAAATCCAATAATTGAACTTGTGGTTTAGAAATCGGAGACTCTGTAAACTTTGAAGGCACAATCATAAATCCAACACCATAGATGAGTTTTTCAAATGTAACTTGAGAGAAGTCTTCATGATTCTCAAAACTGTCTTCTTGAATGACCATTGGTTCTGGTTCTGAAAAAGTCATATGAGGCGAGGTTTCTTCAATACTGACAACTGAGTCAACATGAGCAAGTTCTTCTTTATCTGCAAAGTGATTTCTTCAACATTTTTTTTCACACACTTCAGTCTTTGCAGGCTTGATTGTAATCTTGTTCGACTCCTTCTTGAGTAAATATGTCTCATCATTGCAATAACAATCGTTGACGCTTTCATGTCATGGTTTTCCAAAAAACACATCACTATCATCCATATCAATCACATGACAAGTAACCTCATCGTTGTAAAATTCTCCTATAGAGATAGGAACTTTACAAACCTATGTCACGTGTGCACGATCATCAATCCAAAATGGATTGCTCAACTTCACTGTCGGTAATTGAAGGGAATGAACAACCTTGCTGGCAACAAAATTCTCATACAAATCACTATCAATTATTGTTGACCATACCTTGTTTTTGATAAAACTAGTTGTTCTGAAATCATCGTAATCCGGTACGGTAAATATCCAACGTTCCATGCTAGCTTCCTTTTTTTTTTCTCTTTTTTTGCTTCTGAATCAAATCGATAGATCACTCACCAGGAATCCACCAAGCTCTGATTACCAATTGATGCAGCGGAAAATAAAGGGAAAGGAGATTGAAATCCACCAATCTGTTTTTGATCTCGAATCCACCAGAGATTCTGGAATCCATCAGGAATTGAGATAAACTCAAAGGGTTTTTTTATAAATCAAGGTTATCGAATACAACTGATATAAACTCCTTATATAGGAGCAAACAAACCCTAGCTAGGTCAACTAACAATGAAACCTAAATGCCCATGAATTAAAATAAAATAAAGTCAAAAACAAATTAATTAAAATAAAACAAAACAAAATAATAAAAATAAAACTCGAAAAATAATTAAAACAGTCTTCTGGAAGCCCAACGAATTTAGATATCCATACATAATTTGCCACGATCAAACGGTTCTCCAATATTTATTTTCCGTCTGAAAGCGACCCCCTTTCGTTCTAAATCTGATATAGAATCTAGCATCCCTTGAGGTTTATGTACTCATTGTATTGAAACATCCTGCTCCAACCTAGTTATACTAGGAGCCGGATTAATATATACAATACTATGAGCAGGCGATACATATGATCTTGTTTGGTCCAACAGATTTTAAGACATCGGATTTCAGGTGATCTTTATTCTACTGAGATTGATTTGCTTCAGTATAATCTTAATAAGAGTAGATATCATCCTGCTAGGAGACTAGACATTCCCAGTTACACATAACCCACTGATCTCGACGGTTGTAAGCTTAGTTTTTCTGCTTCTATGCATGTACATTTTTCATCAATCTCACTTGGGATTGTTGTTTCCTTCTGGTTGTAGTACAACAATTGACAGATCTTAAAGTTCTTTAGTTGTATTGTCTCTGCAATTCGATACATAAGGCGATGCTTAGATTAACTGTGTGCGAGATCGGACAGTTACAACAAAACAGGGTTTGTTCTTCAGACAACTGGTGGCAATGTAAAATTCATTAACTGTGTGATCACAGGTTATTTCCGAGTCTTGAACTACAGGAAAATTTGTAATTCTGTTATTTAAAGGCGGTGGTTGCTATCTAGTAGTCTGTGCTTAACTGCCTTTCCATATTCGATTCTGCAAACACTGACTTGTGAGAAAAGAAAAGCAGTGGCATGCATATACAGAAGTGATACATTTTTCAGTCAAAAAACATGAAGTGTAAAATTCTTATTTCTACTGTATATGTTTTTTTGGTGCATGAAAGTGATGAAACGGATGGTTGTTTAGTCCAGGATATGAATTTTATGGATGATCGAAGTCGATTAATTAGTTTGATATGTAGAATTGTAGATTAACAGAAGAACTACATCAAACTATTAAACAGAAACAGAACATAAGCTAGTACATTTTATTGACATGATAAACCGGAAGTCTTCTTATTCTAGTAAAAATCTTTCTGGACTTAGTCAGTTCTTCTTCCCATCATGATCATATCCTCCGCCGCCGCCACCGCCAGGGTACCCTGGACCTGACCCCATGCCAAAGCCTCCACCATGTCCACTTCCTCCACTACCATTGCCAAAGCCACCACCTCCTCCGGATCCACCTCCATTGCCATATCCCCCACCGTTACCGAATCCGCCACCCCCACCGCCATTGCCAAATCCGCCACCATTACCATAACCCCCACCACCATAACCACCACCGCCTCCAAAGCCACTACCGCCATTGCCCATTCCACCCCCACTACCACCTGAGCCGTAACCAGACCCGCCTCCATAACCACCGGCTGTCAGTTCTTCATAGGTAGTCTCCTTACCTCGCCAACTCTGTAGCCCCTTGTCCAGTTCATCTCTGATATAAGATCCTCCCCCGAAGCCACCAGCTGTCCTTTCTCCATAGCTAGTCTCTCCATGCCAGTTCTTGAGCCCCTTCTCCAGTTTATTTCCCATATCTCTCAGAGATCTCCCCGTTGCTTCAACAGACACGAAGCTAAACATCCCCATAGCCAAGAAAACGAGACTCCATGAAACCTCAATCCTTCCCATGACTAACGTACCTTCAAAAGAAAGAAACATGCATGTGTCAATAGTTGATACTCAGTAACATGAAAAACATGAAGAGAAAGAGAGATGACTACTCAGCAGTACTCACCACTGTATGATCTGCAATGTCTTACGCCTTCCTCTATTCTGGTTGTGAAGGATCTCGATAGCCGAAAGTTCTAGCTGAAAACGCGAACTCTACATAAGTTTTCTGTAATGGCGATCCAGATCAAATGAGAGCTTGGTATGAGGTTCACCCCTACATTTATAATGTGGTAGTCCTTAGGTTTGGGGTTTCTGAGAGCCGAGAAGGAGATTGGCTGGAAGGCATGCATGCGTGATTGGATGAGGAACCGATTCTGGTAGAGGGGGAGCTTTGCATGACCGCGTCGGAGAACTTGCTGCCGCTTCGTTTTTAAAAGCTGATGACCAACGCATGTTGGGCTTGACAACCTTATTTTAAACGTCATAGCATACTTGAGGGTTCGGGCTCACTTATTTGGATTTGATTCACTTATTTGGATTTTATGATTCCGAACTATCAAGTCTTGGATCTGAATTTATGATTCCGGCCGTTTTTTATTTCATCTTAATCATACGAGTCCGTCAAGAACTATATATGACATATTTATTCCGACATGATAGTCAAAGCTAGTCCGCCACAGTTTTCCTCCGTCCATATATGAGAAAAGCTGATTGATTACCTGACATATTTGTTTGGAGATGTCAGTGAGTCCACTAATGTATTATTTCTAGATATGTTACTGTCAGCATCTAATTAGTTCGTTCTCCCCTTAAGCTTTACAGAGAAACAGTGTTGTGAAATCTGACGGCCCTACGAAGGTGAATCATTTTGTAATATTATTATTTTTATTAAATAATATCAATAGTCATTTTCAATTCAAAAAAATAATTGAGATTAAAAATCCGATAATTTGTATGTTTGATGACAAAAATGTTGACCTTAGTTACTTAGTGTGTTTGTGATGTTGACGTTGAAATTGGAAACATATGGCGACAATCTAACATTGTATTATTGGACCTTATGAGTGTTCTTTTAACGGTGCCTCTTATAATGGTGTACCGACATTTATATTCTCAAACTCTCAACAGTCTCAAACAATTCCTTTCATTTAGGTAAGATTGCTGTTGCACGGATAGTCATGTAAGACGAAACGACGACAGCCATCCGATTTTTAATGAATTGATCATGTCTGTTTGAGTCCGTTTTATCTTGTCTGTTTGATTAATTTATTAAAAATCAGACGACTGTCGCCGTTTCGTCTCACACGATTATCTCGCACATGGACCTGTTCATTTTTATTATTTGGTTTCTTTTTTTAAGGTATAAGACAAAAAGATTGGGGCCTAGGCTGCTTGGTTGATTGGGCATCTCCTTTCTTTGTATTGGTCATCTTTTACCCATAGCTAGTCTGAAACCTGTGAAACTAGCTAGCAATCAACAAGGCCCTGGGTCCATTCATTGTCATCGTCACAACGACATGCCTTATTATTATAGCGGCAATAACACCGTCTTCATATTCTAAATCTTCATCACTAAATTACACCCATGTCTATTTCACTTGCCTTTTCCTACACATCATACACATGCAACAGGTTCGACCTTAAGGGGAGCGTTTATTTAGCGAGTTGAGAATTTCGTGTAAATATTTACATACTATACAATTCTTAAAACGCAAGTAATCTTTTTTAACAATCGAGAAAATAAGATATACATAAACCGGACCAAAATGGAGAGGAGGTTAAGCTATAAATACGGGGAGTGGTCCGTTATAATCAGAAAAGACCACTCAACACACATTAAAAAGAAAAACAAATTGAGTGAGAAACTTGACTAGTGAAGAACATGCACCTTTGAAATCATTTTGGCTTCATTTGGTGAGAGAAAATGACATTTGAGCTGCAAATTTTCATCATGAATTAATTGTTATTGCTATGCATGTGGCAGTTGCTTCAACCATAATCCATAATCCATACCCCCATTTTCATTATCATCATGTTAATTAAGAAATTAGACCATTCACTTAAGTGAAGCTTTAACTTAGAATAATTGCATGCATGTAGACGCTTTTATATAATAATAATTTTAAAAATTAATTTAAGTTTACCTATCTGAGATTTGAGGCTGAAATCATTTCACCTCCCGTACTTTTAATTTTAAAAGTTTACCCTTTTAAGTTTTTAATTTTCATCAATCATGTTCAATTGCTGAAATTCTGTGTAATTTGGACGTTAATTATTACTTTATAACTCACTTTATGAGCAAATACAGTCATCTAACAACAAAAATTGTATTTTAGAACATTTTTAATAAGACTACATATTAACATTTAATGTCTAAATTGGTCAAAATTTTAGCAATTGAACATGATTGATGAAAATTAGAAACTTTAGGAGGTAAACTTTTAAAATTAAAAATATGGGGTGAAATAATGTTAGTGTCATAACTCAGATAAGTAAACTGAAATTAATCATAATTCCAAACCGTCCACCAAATTAAATTTGGGGTTTTCTCAAATTGAAAAAGCAGAAACGACATGAGAAATTGGCTCATGACGAAGATCGATCTGTGATGGACTGATGGTGAATCGTAAACAAGATTCCGTAAGCAACCAACTTTTAGTTAACTGGAGATTCTTGAACTGTATGTATATATGAGCTTCTGATCTACCTAGCTTTGCTGTCTTTCAGAAACTAGTTTCTCTCTTTGTTGTTGTTTCTCCTTCACTCACTTGAGATCAAACCTATCTCATATCTACAGGCACACTAGCTTGATGTATATCTATGTTGCTTTCACTCGTTCTGGATCGATCGGTCTGGCCAAAATGTTGACACTAGCAAACCAGATTTTATCGATGATTTGTTAGATCTCTTGTGCAGGATTTAGTGCTCGAATACTTGAACTGGGACAAGCGTGGCCCGTGGATCACCATTGTACCAATACTGTCCCAACTTAACTACCTTTATGGTGTTGGGTTTTAATTACAAAATGTCTCGGTACAATTGGATACAATTCATCAACTTATAAGTTATATTTTATTTATCTCTTTTTATGATTTGAGATATTTCCTCTCTAACAGTCCGCCTCTCATACAACCTAACTTTTTAGGTTGACACGTGAAATTCATTCAATCCAATTCCCACATCGGAAATCGGTACATTCATTCGGTCCAATTTCCATTTTAAAAATTGGGGTATGCGGTCCAAGGCCCGCTGTAGGCAATTCGATTCGATGAACCCAAATTTGGGCTCATTATGCTGGGAGACTTTCCCCTTTTATGTTGGGAGAAGTAATTGAAGAGATACCCGCTCTAATACCAACTTGAAATGGGACAAACGTGGCTCGTGGATCACCATTGTACCGATACTGTCCAAACTTAACCACCTTTAAGGTGTTGGATTTTAATCATAAAAGACCTCGGTACAATTGGATACAATTCACCACTTATAAGTTATATTTTATTTGTCTCTTTTTTCTGATGTGAGATATTTCCTCTTCAACACGAATTGATATTAAAGAAAAGTTTGGGACTGTGTATCTCATTTTTCTTTAAGCAGTACTCATTTCTGATGTTTGTGTTGTCATCAAACCGTGTATGTACATACGCATCGACATAAAAATTTCATACGTTCGCTTATTTGTTTATATATGTTTCTTGAAAACGTGAAAATAATTTACATAATACTGATTCGACAACAAAGATTACAAAATAAGTTTTAATTTTCGTAGATTACGAGGTTAAAGGTTTCATGATCCTCAATCAATGAGTCAATGACTGTTCTATTAAGAAATAAACAAGATCTTGTACCTAAGATTAAAGAGAAGAACTATACAACCACAAAGATTAGAGATGAGATTCAATATGTTTTCCAAAAGCTTCCACTCAACAACTATTATTAGTGGGTAGGGTACCCTCCAGCTAATTGCAACCAAGTAGCAAATAGACTTTGGGAGGAAAACATACCAGTGATACCACACATGCAAGTCTTTTTCTTCATGGTTAGATATAAATTATTATTAATAACCATTATGGATCATTATATCAAACAAATTGTTCAATGCTCTTGTCAATCTTCAATTGGTTCATACTTCAGTTCACACCAAGAAAATATGATAAGACGCAATCTATGTCCATGCAAGCTCAGCTTCCACGGCCAATATCCCTCCATTTCGGTAGTTGTTGCATGATTTCCTGGTAATAAGACCAGAAAAGTCGGAGCCGGCCACGATTATCATCCTCAGCTAATATTAGTGCTACTTCCACTAAAATTTTCGGTTCTAATATCAAAAGATTAAGAAACGTATGTATTAGGATCTAGAAATGACTACCCAATTTCGGGTTGCAGCTAAAGAAAGTGTTTGAAATCGAAATCGAAAATCTAACCTTAATTAGCTGAAGTGATAATGAAGTATTCTTCGTGGTGTGTTTCTAGGTGGACGACAGAGATGAACAAGTGTTTAGGGCAAGATGAGTTCTTGCCTTGTGAAACACAGTAAATAGGTAGGTTGTCAAGTTGAGTTTAGGAAGTTGCAGTTTCGCAAGCATCAAATTTCCCAGAACCAGATGAAGTTATGGTGCGGGTGTATATTGATGTAGATTGTGGAATGACTATGATCCGGATAAGTGTTGCACAAAGTAATTGCATAGTGACAGGTTTTGAGTAGGAGGAAGCGTATTGAACACCCCAAAGCATTTAAATTCCTTGCCAGACATAAATAAAATGTTAGTGCATCTCTCACCTTTGGTTTAAATTCAGCTTTCACCAAGTTTAGCACAAATCCAACCGCAAAAGAATAATGTCATTTCATCAATAATGATTGAAATAAGCATAATTTACCAGCATTTTGTTTTTTCGTTCAATTATAGTACCAATAATGTAGGTCCGTATCCATTTGCAGACCAGAAAATAAGAGTACAAGAATCAAATTTGCTATTGTAAGGTTGAAAAAGAAGAGAGTAAAAGAAAAATCTTTGTAGCATATAATTGTGCACTAATTGGAGAATAATTAAATAGAAAAGTATCTCAAGGAATCTCTCTCAGTGCCTCTATATGTGAAAATTTCACTTCCATCGGCACTACAAAACTTGTTCCTGAAACTCAAAATCAAGCTCAGGGTTTGAACAAGATGAAGTTCATTCTTCTGGTTACGCTTATGGTTCTGGCCATCACTCACAGCTTAGCAGAAGAGAGTGAGCATGTGAAAAAGACGTACATCATTCACATGGACAAGTCTGTAATGCCTTCGACTTTCGAAGACGACCATGTCAACTGGTACAGCACGTCGTTGAAAGCAGTCACCGATTCAGCTGACATGCTTTACACGTACAAGACTGTCATCCATGGCTACTCCACGAGGCTGACAGCCGAGGAAGCTGAACGTCTTGAAAAGCAGCCAGGGATTCTCTCTGTCCTGCAGGAAAGAAGGTACGAGCTTCACACAACTAGGACACCGGAGTTTCTTGGACTAGGCAAGAGCGAAGCTGTGTTTCCGGCTTCGGATATGGTGAGTGAGGTGATCATCGGTGTGGTGGACACCGGCGTGTGGCCGGAGCTGAAAAGCTACGACGACACTGGTCTCGGACCAGTGCCGAGTGGCTGGAAAGGGACGTGCCAGCAGGGTAAGACGTTCAACTCTTCGAGCTGCAACAGAAAGCTGATTGGTGCTTCGTTTTTCTCAAACGGGTACGAAGCAGCGTTTGGACCTATTGACGAAAGCGTTGAGTCGAAGTCACCTAGAGACGACGATGGCCATGGAACTCACACCTCAACGACCGCGGCGGGGTCAGTTGTTTCAGGAGCTAGCTTCCTTGGTTATGCTCCAGGGACAGCTAGGGGTATGGCACCGCAAGCTCGGATAGCTGCATACAAGGCTTGCTGGCTTGGAGGGTGTTTTGGTTCTGATATCATAGCTGCAATGGAGAAGGCTGTTGAGGATGGGGTTAATGTTTTGTCTTTGTCTATTGGTGGATCGCTTATTGATTATTATAGGGACACGGTTGCCATTGGAACCTTCTCTGCCGCGGCGCGAGGTATTCTAGTGTCGTGTTCGGCGGGAAATGGTGGACCGGAGGCGGGAAGCTTGTCTAATGTTGCGCCATGGATAACCACTGTTGGCGCTGGAACATTGGACAGGGACTTCCCGGCTTCTGTCACCCTTGGAAGTGCGAAAAAATATGCAGGTATATCTTTATACAGGGGAACAGCCTTGTCTAGTGGATTGATTCCACTTATCGATGCGCGCAATGCGAGCAGTTCTAGTGGTGATCTTTGCAGTCCAGACAGTTTGATTCCGGCAAAGGTTGCCGGGAAGATTGTGGTGTGTGACCGAGGGGGAACTCCGAGGGTTCAAAAGAGTCTGGTGGTGAAGAAGGCTGGTGGCGTGGGGATGATTTTGACTAATACTGAAACATATGGAGAAGAGCTTGTTGCTGATGCGTATTTCCTTCCTACAGCAGCAGTTGGCCAGAAAGCTGGTGACGCGATAAAGAGCTATATTGCGTCGGATGCTAATCCCACAGCAACAATTACTCTTGGAGAAACAAAGTTAGGCGTCCAACCTTCACCGGTGGTGGCAGCGTTTAGCTCTAGAGGACCGAATCTTGTCACTCCAGAAGTGCTCAAACCAGACCTGATAGCACCAGGAATGAACATCCTAGCTGGGTGGACTGGCGCAGTTGGGCCAACTGGACTTTCTGAAGACAAGAGGAGGGTGAACTTCAACATCATTTCCGGTACATCCATGTCGTGCCCACACGTGAGTGGACTAGCGGCCCTTGTCAAGGCAGCTCACCCTGACTGGAGCCCTGCAGCCATCAAGTCCGCTCTCATGACCACAGCCTATTCAAGCTACAAAACTGGAGAAACAATCGAAGATGTTTCTACTGGAAGTGCTGCAACACCTTTCGCTTATGGAGCTGGGCATGTGGATCCAGTGGCAGCTCTTGATCCTGGCCTTGTCTATGATCTTGCTGTGGATGACTACCTAAGTTTCCTCTGTGCCTTGAATTATTCCCCATCTCAGATCAAGCAAACCACTAAGAAGGACTTTACCTGTGACTCGAGTAAGAAATACAGCCTCGGGGATTTGAATTACCCCTCCTTTTCTCTTGCTCTAAATACATCTTCAGGTGTAGGGGGTGGTACTGGTGCACCAACCACTCTAAAGTACACAAGGACTCTGACCAATGTGGGTGCCCCGGCAACATACAAGGTCACAGCGTCTTCACTGACCCCAGCAGTGAAGATATCTGTACAACCAGAAACACTAGGTTTCAGTGATTCATATGAAAAGAAGACATACACTGTGACTTTTGTTGCTAGTTCTTTGCCATCCGGTACAGCTAGCTTCGGTCGCTTGGAATGGTCTGATGGGAAACACATAGTAGGTAGTCCTATTGCTTACACCTGGGTATAGATTAACATTCAAGAACTGATCTAACTCCAGATCAGGTGTTTCAAGGTTCCTGCATAAAGTGATAAAACCAATTGTATATCTTTGCATATTTCCGTATATTTATTTGGTAACTCTCTTGGTATCCCAACAACTGAGCATAGTATAGCCAGTTGATGTATTTCTTAGTTCAGTGTTGAAACTAAAGGAGGAAAGAACTGATGGTAAATAAAATTGATTGTACAGGAAACTTATTAAGGAATTGACAAGAATGCTACTATGAAAAGTATTTCCTAATTGCATTCATATAATTTAAGCGGTATGATCTGATCAGTTTCAAAGTCTAGTAAGAGAGCATACTGATTCTTTTGATTAAACTTCTGTAGGTATTTTTCATACCACCAACAATAGGTGTTCTATTCTATAGTGTTTTAGCAATTGATACAAGTATTTGACTCTAATAATTATTATTAAATGTAAGTTGATGAATATTTTCAACCAATAATAAACAAACACGTGAATAAAAAAAGAAAGAAAAACTTAGATTTTTCACTAGCAATTCTTGACTCGGTTGATAAATTTATCAATTATAGGATTTAACAATGTTCTAAGCATTATGCTTGAGCTCTTATTCATCTTAAAAGTTGACAATTTTTTTTAAAAAAAATGATTTAGCAATATTACTGAAGATGCTCTTAGCACTAGAGTTGTATCTTTATATAAAGCACATATTTAGAGAGAAAATACATTGAAGCATATCAAACCATATTGAATCATTCTTTTCTACTTGGTATCAGAGCGTGTTTAATCATGCATTTGAAAACCACAAATCCATTGCATTGTTACTAGATCTAATACCATACCAAATCTTTGAATTCCAAATCCCAAATCAACAAATCTCAAACCCAAAATTCCGAATTCCAAATTCTGAATTTCAAATCTCAAATCTTGAATTTCAAATCTCAAATCTCAAATTTCAAATCTCAGCAAATTGAATTTAGTCTTCACATGACATATCAAAGTATCAGCCACGTACCACAAACCAAATTCATATGAGAACTCAAAATGCCTGCTCTGTGGATATTTAGATCATAGCAAACAACCATGCTATGAAATAATTGGGTTGAAGTTGTTCGTGCCTCTTTGTTTTACATGAATGTACCTCTTGAATATTAAGAAGAAACTGTGAAGTCTGCTGCATATCTAATTAATCATACTCCTTCTCGGATTATTGAATTTCTAAACCCTCTACAACAGCTTCATAACCTACTTTCAATTCTATCATTGCCGAACTTGGAACCTCATGATTTTGGATGAGTCGTGTATGTTCACATTCCCAAGCCTCATCGAAGAAAATTTGACCATCGTGCAAGATGATGTATTTCTATTGAGTATTTAGATTTTCAAAAGGGTTACAGATGTTATGATTTACTCAACTACACCGTCCATATATCCCTTGAAGTTTCTTTTCACGAGTCCGAGCCTTATTATTCAGGGGGGCTTCTTCATCAGATTAAAAATGTTGAAAAAAATTCAAAGGCAAGAAAAATTAAAAATTTTGTTTCTTCATCAAATTTAAATTCTAAGGCATTTTTTGAATTGGAAATTGCAAACAAATAATTTAATAACTGTCAAATAAGAAAAATAAGCATTTTTAGTTAATATGTTTATTACGAAGAAAATAACTACAAATAAGATATTTTTTAAAAATATTTTTAGATTTATTAAAGTCACTCTTTTTCATAAAATTTTCAAGAAAAAAATAATTGGAAAATAATATAATAACTTTAGAAATAAATAATAAAGAATAAGTTAGAAATGCATTTTATGTGATTAGACAAATATACCCTCAATTTTAATGTCTAGCCTGTTTTTTTATTTTCATTGACTAAAGTTTTTCTTCTGATAGTGGCTCCTAATGGTCGAGTTAACGAGTTAAGTGAGAGATGAAATCAAAAGTGAGTGAGTGAAGTGATATTTTTAAAATGTTAGTGAGTGAAGTGATTAATAAGTCAAAAATAAATGATAATTTGTGATTTTTTGCCATTTATAATTAAACTAAAAGGGAATATTTTTTTGTTTGTTTTTTTTTTTCTAAAATTAAAAGGGCAGATATCACAACGATCGGAACCTGGTTTGAACGAGGATACACGAAGAATTAACAAGTTGATGGCCGCTCAAATTAGATAGAAAATGGATACATTTAATTACGTACTTGAATGTAATTGATTGATTACGTGGTAAACAAGTTGATGGCCGCTCAAATTTATTCTTAAACTTAAGAAGTCTAAATACGTATGGGAGAGATGGAATCAACTATTCAAAATGTTCGACAAAAAATAAAACCATCCGAAATTGGTACCAATTCATTTCTTCTCACATTTCGCTTCGTCTCTGATTCATGAATATTTCTCTTTCTAAGTAACTAAAGATGTCAAAGATTCAAACACGAATCAATTCACTGGTAACTAAATCATGAATCACCATGAAACTCGCGGGGTCGTAGACGCTCGCCATCGCCCAATTTTGACAATACGACGTCGTCGGGGGTCGTAGACACTCGCGGACTTGTCCAATAAACCCGCGACGATATTCAACTCGTTAAAACAAAAAGGAGAGGAAATGAAATCCAACCACCTTCCTCCTCTTCTTTCTCCAAATAACTGAATCTCGACCTCCCACGACGTCGTTTATCTCATTTGTCTATTTAGCATTTGCACTGTCGATTCTGGAGTCAAATCCTTTTTCCAATTTGAAATTTCAGCTAGGGTTTCGTTAGTATATTTATCCATAGATTACACGAGCTTAGTTCTTAATTTGGTTGTGTGTTTGATTATACGAATAGCGGCGGCGGTGGTTCAAAAATGGCGTCAAGTTTTGATCGGTGGGAGAAGGATCCTTATTTCGCGGTCGCCGAGCAAGTTCAAGAATCTGCCGACAGGTACCATTTCGTGTTCTTCCTTCAAGCTTTTCTCTACGGCACTGGTTCTGCTTATATCAAATTTTCCAAATACTAATTTGATTTAAATGAAGGAAAATAATTCTGCATACATTTAATTTCCCAATAAAATTAAATTCTGTGATTTACAAATTAAACCAAATTTGTGTGTTCATTTCCAATGTGTTTGATATTGAAATTGGAATTTGGGGGTTTTTTTGAGCATTTGTTGTTTTTTGTAATCCTATGTGTTACGGCTGCAGAGAATTGCATTCAGCTTGGTTTTGGGTTGTTACTGATTGGCTAGTGTTTTTTTTCAAATGTGGTTTTGAAGGATGGAATCGACATACAGAACATGGATTCATGCCAAGAAGGACAGTTCCAGTATGTGGAATCCGGAGGAACTCGGCAGGGATCTCCTTACAACTCTTGGAACTACCAAATGGCAGGTCCTCCTCTCCTTCTCCATATCTATCTACGTTTTTCAGCTGTGTCGATGTTGTAGTGATTAATCGATCAGTTTCATTATTTTATGGGAAATGCAGTTAGATGAGTTTGCGCGAGCGGTCAAGGCTAGTTATGCTAGAGGCCCAAGTGAAGACGCAAGAGATAGGCACCACGAGTTCACTGTTGCTATGGAGGACCAGATTTCTAAAGTTGAAAATGCATTACGTGAATCTGCCTTGTCTGAGGGAAAGAGTTCTCTGCCTTGGGTGCGTTTGGACAAAGGAGAGTGTGACGAACTAGCTTCTTTTCTTTCGGGACTGACTGCTTCTGAAGAGAAAGTTGTTGCTAGCAGTAGAGATATTGGAAACTTACAAGTGACGGATGGAGGATCAGCACCGGATTGCTCAAAGAACCCGTCTGGTTCCCAGGAGGCGAGGGAGGGCAAGTCACATGGGCATAGGAGGACAGCTAGTGCTGTTGATCTTGGTTCCTGGAATATTGCGGTCTATGATGATGGTCACCTACCATCTTCTTCTATGATGATTGAACAACCTGTGCGAAAGATACCCAGTTTATCTGGGTTTATTAGTTCCATGGAATCTGCGTCAAAGTTGAAGTGGTCAAAGAATGGTTTGAGGAAGTGGAAGGCAGTGGACCGTCATGAAGACACTGGTGCTGCATTTTTATCATCTTCTCAGTTGACTAGGGTTTGTATGCTTTGGTGCTTTGATTGAATTTACTCTTGGATTCTTTTTTTTGTGCGTTATTAATGAACATTTTTCTTTTTGATTTAGGGAATTGATGCTTGCTATGAAAGAAGCAAGAGCTGTTTGGATAGTGATTGCTATGATAAACAATTATATGGCTGGTATGGAGCTATTCAGAGACAACTTCAACGGTCTCAGTACTATGTGCAGTATAGTTGGCCTGCTCATGTAGCTTTTTGGACAGTTCTCCTTTGCTTGATTTGTAAGTTTCACTTGCACTGCTTATGGATTTTGAGATGCAATACTTGAAAAGTCAGTTTTATCTTAGATACAAGTCGTCTGAGTGGCTGAAGTATGTTAATTATCCATTTAATTCATTCTTTCGGCCATTTCCATAGTTGGATAATTATGAAGTTCTTTCTTTCTGCTGATTTACTCACTCTCTCTGCAGTTTTGATTGCATTCCGTCCAATCTAAGGATGTGACCCTCTCCTCAGGTTTCGGTAGCTCATGGTAGCAGGAGGAGAAATGGGTCCTGAACAAACTCTATACATGCTGTCAAAGATGGAGAAATATCATGTCTCTTGAACGGAATCTGTTCATACATATTTGAAGTGCCAAATGGCAAACTCGACCTGATACTTTCAAAGAACCCCCTCTTCTGTTTTTCGTTGTTGTTTTCCTGTATCATCGTTTAACTTGATCTCTTCGATGGAGGGTAAGTCCTGTTGTAATATAGTAGACAATGTCAAAAATGGGTGCCAGGTTAGCCAAATGACCACTGGTTCTTGTATTATAATCTTGTAGGCACTTCTTTTGGACTGGTACTAAACGTGTAGTATATGAAGTTGAGATTTCATATATGTTTTATATAACCAAGGCTCACTTGTGCATGCGGATGGATGAACATGAATAGAATCTTATCAGTTCAGAAATTGTGTGTTTGAACTGCCCAACCTATATGGTTTCATCTTTGTTGGATGTAAAGGTTGTTACTTTGTAGTTTGTACAGATACGGAATCCTAGTGGAATCTGATTGATCTCTTTCAGCAACCTAAAATCAGACCTGGAATTGTAGTAGGATTGTAGTTTTATAGCAGACAGCGGTAGTTTTGTTCATTAAGAAGAGTGACAACTTTGATTCAGACAGAAATAAGTTGCTCAACATAGACAATACTATGAAAATCAAATGAATGCTAAACACCAAAAGAATCTCCATTCTCCAGCTTGATTCTTTCTCTACATAGACAATCTGAGTGCAAATTGGACCAAGTACATGCTAGTTGACAAACTTCCCAGTCACATTGGTGTTAGAATTATAGAGATATATTAGAGGGGTATTTCAGTCTTTAGGTTAGTTCTCTTATATATGTAGGACTTGTTCTACTGTTTTGAAAAATGAAATACAAGATGTAGACATTCAACACATACCTCCGTTTTCCTTTTCGTTTCTGCTATTTCAATTACAATAAATCATGATTCCTATCATGGTATCAGAGCCCATGGTTTCCGATCCGGATCCTTGTGGTTTCTGTTCATCTATCCTAGTCTTAGCTTCCGCGTTTTCCAATTCTGTAGATCCCAATTTCAATTTTTCTCAAATTCTAAACCCTAAAGCTCTTGCAGACCAGAGAATCCAATTTGCTATTCTGTAGATCCCAATTTCAAAATCCCCAATCTCTCTGAAAACCCTAGATCACGAAGCAGACCTGCTCGCCTCGACTTCTAAATCACTGATCGGAAATCATTGTTCGAAGCCCAGCCATCCTTCTCTCCCCGGGGACCTAGGCCGTGCTCATTCTCACGGCGACATCGGCGATTCTTTGATGTCCTCTCCTCCGTTTCACTCTCGGATCTGAATCGCTTGTTGCTGCTTTCTACATTTCATCCCTCGGCATGACGGCATCGAGCTCTGTGTTCGTCGAAGCCAGCTTCATCCCTCGGTTTGTTCCCAGATCTGCGAGCTCATCGATGATTTTGTTCTTCAATTTTCTGACGTCACTCGGGAGTTACGTCGGAGGGGGAGATGTCAGTGGTCTCTGGTCTGTTCCTCTCATCCTTCAAAACGCAGTCGTTTTGTCCATGTTCAGAGCATCCAGCCTTTGCTTCAATGTCAGAGCATCTGAGCCCATGGTTTCCGATGGTGATTGTAAGCATTCCGGGTCTCATCTTCTCAGCTAGCATCATCTCGGTAATCTCATTCAGCTTCAATTCTCCTATTCTGATGCAGCGCAAGTCTTAGTTCATAGATTCAAATTGGTTTTGAGCTTCTATGTTACTGCTGATGCTAGATCTGGTTCATATTGATGATTAATGTTTTGATCTATATATAAGTGATCTCTATGTTACTACTACAATATCATAGAAATCTAGTTCTATTTGGGCTCAGTGAAGTATTGAATGTTGTATTCTTTCTCAAATATAAGCTTGAGATAGTGATTCTCTCAGTTTATGCGTTTGATTTGTCTTCAGAAGATATGAGGTGAAAATTGAACTTGAAAGGAAATCTAGTGTGGTTTTAATAAATAAGTGGAGTGTGTGCTTTGTGCCTTGATGAAGTTTCAGTGATTAGTGTTAAGTGCAGTGTGTGACCAGTGCTCTCAAGTGCAAGGATATTAAAGTCTGGTTGCATCTAGAATTGATGCAGATAGAAATTGGTGCAATATTTTGAGTGTTTCATCATGTCTCAATCAGTTGGTGCTATGAGGGATATATATGCCTCTGTATGGTTTCTAATTCCTTTCATGTTGGTCTGTTATGGAATATACAAGAGGGAATGAAGTTGTTTAGATTGTTATGCTGCCTTGGTCTATGCTGCTACTGTTGCAAGGGCATCAACTTTGCTGGTTTGTTCTCCATGCCTAGTGTTTTCTTCACGATTGCACAATGCATCAGTGGATTTACTATTTTGGATGTCAGAATTTTGACAACTTTGAAGGTGGTGGCCTTCATAGTTTGTGTGTATAACATAATGGAGGTGGTGGCCTTCATTTATGTTTTGTAGAAGTGCAATGGAGGTGGTGGCCTCTGTGTAATGTGCTTGGTGCGATGTGTAGTGCAGTGTGCAGTGTGTGCTTGGTGCAATGTGCAAGTGTGGTGCAGTGTCCAGTGAGTGCTTGATGCAGTGTGCAGTGAAGTGTGGTGCTAGTGTTGTCAGTGTGCAGTGCACAGTGTGCAGTGTGCAGTGAAGTGTGGTACTAGTGTTGTAAGTGTGCAGTGCGTGCTTGGTGCTATTGTCAAGGAGGCTGCCTAATATGACCTGCTTTGCTACAGCTCTTTCTTCCCAACCTGAAGCTTCTATTCATATTGCTGGAATGGCTTGTCTGATCTTGCATTGAAGAAGATCCAGTTCTAATGCAAGATTCATGTATTGCAACCATTATGCTTGGGGTACCCAACCATATGGTTGAGGGAGGGTGTTAGAATTATAGAGATATATTAGAGGGGTATTTCAGTCTTTAGGTTAGTTCTCTTATATATGTAGGACTTGTTCTACTGTTTTGAAAAATGAAATACAAGATGTAGACATTCAACACATACCTCCGTTTTCCTTTTCGTTTCTGCTATTTCAATTACAATAAATCATGATTCCTATCAATTGGCTTGTTGTAACATTAGGCCTGCCAGTCACAAAAACGCAACAGTCATCTATTGCGAAATGAGCTTAGCTGAGGCTATTGTGAAGCACGAGCGTACGTCCTGATTAGTTTTCGGTTCGTTATCCTTTTTGCCAACCTCTATACAGTGGAATGTGACCCCAGACGAATGATACTGACCACCATATGCAGTGCCAAAGCCCCATCCAAGACCACAGCCTCCACCTTCCAAACAGAATATGCCACATTAATGACATGAACACTATCGTATCTACTTGACATCGAGTGCACAATGGGCTCGGTGGAGTGCGCCCAGGGCTCTGTGGGGTGCGCTGGCGGCGGGGAGCTGTAGACTGTGCAACCAGAGAGGATGTGGGATGATCCAAGATCAGAGATGGTTGTTGATGGTGGTGTTGTTGTTGTGTGCAACGGCGGTAGGTGTGAACACCAACAGGAGGAGGCAGTGGAGGTGGTGGAGGGATCACTGAAGATGGGGACGACGCTGGTCGGTTCACTGAAGATGTCTCGACCGTCGGCACGGTGGCTCTGATTAAATTGGGTGGTTGTGGCAGATTTCGGCGATGATATGTGATGATCTCGGTGGCTGGATTGGTGAAGTTCGACGCCGGAGGAGGGTGCAGATTTTGGTGCCCCGTGAGCGGATCTGGAGGACCATCGTGGGAAGGAATCCATGTTAGCTGGGCTAGAGGGTTTGGTGAGATGTGGGCCTGAAACAATGGACCCGGATCTTGGGCCGCTTGTTGGCAAAGCTGTAGCGTCAGAAACAGATTCCAACGGGCAAGAGGCTGACACCTGCACTTTTGTAAAGAAACTTTCATTAAATAATACATCTTTTGATATGTAGACCCGATTATTGGTGGTATCAAGACATCAGTGTCCTTTCAGTTTAGCGCCGTAACCGATGAATACACACTCAACATTACGACCTAAGAGTTTATTAGAGACATACGACTAAAGATAAGGATAACAAGAACAATCAAAAACTCTGAGATGAGTAAGAAGGTGGATTACCGTAGAGACGATTATGTGGAGTATCCCAAACAAGAGTAAGTGTAGGAAGAAGATTAATGAGATAAACATAGGTCATGATAGCTTCAGCCCAAAAAAGTTTGTGGAGCCCCATAAGTGAGGAGTAAAGTGGTGTCATTGTGACAATATGTTGATGCTTAGGCTCAGCTAATCCATTTTGTCGGGATGTATGAGGACAAGAAAAATGTTGTTGTACACCCAACGAGTTACAAGTGAGAAAAAAAAGATTAATATATTCAGTTTCATTATCGCTTTGGGAAAATTGAACGGAACCATGAAAAATATTTTGTACCGTGCAAGGTTCTAAAAGTCGCTAGTCGGTCGGCCGGTCGGGGACTAGCGAGTAGAGGAGGAGTCGGTTTTTAATTTTTAGATATATTTTTATTTTTAAAACATATAATTAAATATAATTTTTAAAAAAGTAATATAATGTCCAAAATAATAAAAATAGTCAATAAAACATTACAATATTCAACAACAATGAGATAATAATGTCTAAAAAGTAAAAACAACCATTGCATGAGTTACAAGTAATAAAAGCAAATACCATTTTTTCCGATTTGGACCGACTTTTTTCGATTTGGACTGATTTTTTTCTGACTAGTAGGCCGATTTTCTCCAGACCGATTTTCTCTGCCGATTTGACTAAAATCGACTCGGTCGTTGGCCGAATACTGACTAGTGCCATTTTTAGAACTATGGTACCATGACAACAAAAGTCTGAAAGTGAGTCAAGACTTCATTTTCGTGACGCATAGGATACACCCAAGTGTAACAAGAATACTCATCAGTAAAGAGAACATATGAATCCACTAAAGGACAAAGTGGAGGACTGTCAAATGTCACTATGAATTATTTGGAAAAGTGATTAGCAGACACTTCATTAGAAGAAAGGGTAATTGGTGAGATTTATTACTGGTACAATCTAGACAAAAAGTATGAGAAGAAAGTTTAGTCAATGAGAGAACCTACACGAGTGAAAATAGTGGAAAAATGACTGAAGCGATTATGTCAGATGAAAGAATGGATGAATGCAAGAGTCGGTGGAGGAGTAGAGGTACTAGACAAATTGAGGGGATACAGACTGTCTTTACAAGAACCCTGAAACAAGAGATGACCAATATGTAAACAATAGATTTGATAAAAATCTGGAGCAAAAAGAAAGAAAATGAGATCATCCTTGGCAAACGAGCGATGGACAAAAGATTTTTCTGAATTGATGAAATATGAAAAACATTTTGAAGAGAGAAAGCTGAAGAACCCAAAGATAAAGGAATGTTACCAGTACGAGAAATGGACATGGAGTCCCCATTTCCCATATAAACATTATGAGGCCCAATCCCCCAGAGCCGTCATGTGGTGAGTTGCGCTTGCATCCGGGTACCAGATCAGGTCAAGTGCACAATGGACACCAGCAAATGGGCCAGCAGGGATTTGCCATATGTAGTATAGGGCACCATCCATGGAGGAGAAGAAGAAGAGGCAGGTCTATTGTGTCGTTGTTGGAAGGACGATTGATAAGAATCGAGGTTGTTGGGAGTCATTTATAGAAGAATAGTTTTTTGGTTTGTAAATATGAAGGAATGGTGAAATCATAGATGGGAATTTGAATCAAAAAAATATATGAAACTATAGAAAACTAAGGATGACAGAGTGGAATGAAGATTGAATCAAAGAATTTTAACCTAAAAGGAGAATAGAGACAAGGAATTATATGATTTTGGAAATATAGCAGTAGGGGAAGGAAGGTGTAATCACATGTATGGATCAATGAAAAAGAATAACAGAAGAAACACCAAGGAAGAAATGTGTAATCACATGTAAGAAATGTTGAATATGATTTCCGAATCTTCAATATCGATACAACCTTTACATTTTATATGCACTCACCCATAATAACCTTGCTGTTATAATCTTAGGTGCTATGATTCTGCAATGACAATTGAATGTAAATATACATGATAATTGTGACTGAAATAAATTAGGCGGATATTAATGCATGATAGGAGGAGAAGAATTATTCACTTTAACATATATAACTAGCAAGCTAATGCTCTAAAGTGTGATGAAAAAAGAGAAATGTGTGCAGTTCAAAACAGAGTTAGTACTATTGGTGGTGGTATCAAGAATATGTGGCTACTAATCGGGAGTGTATTCCATGCACCACTAAAAGACAAAAAATAGGAAGAAAAAAAAATCAAAAGTGAACAGTGCACACATCTGACGATGAGGAGATAATCGGATGGTGCGAATTGGACGGATCACGGGCAGTGTTGGTGCACCGAATAATTTTCTCTACTAATCCTACTATATAAACATACTACATATAGATCATGGAAGATCGAGAACATTTGGAGAGGAAAAATACTTGGGTCCGATCTATATCGAACCAAGTAGTTTGTTCGATCTCCTCAAAATGTACTTTTAACAACATCA
Organism: Comarum palustre; assembly: GCA_951800085.1. NCBI lineage: Eukaryota > Viridiplantae > Streptophyta > Magnoliopsida > Rosales > Rosaceae > Comarum > Comarum palustre. Next base: position 15,904,931 of record OX637589.1, read on the forward strand.
ATTGTAATCTTAACCGTTCAATAGTTGAATTAACCAATGAAGATCATCTATACAAAAAATCAATGTAAAAAAAGATTGTTTGCTCGCCCGAATGCATTGAACAAAATGAATGGATTATCATAAAAGCTCAGGAACTGTCCATTTGGTTTGATGCATTCGAACAAGTAAACAATCTTTTTTTACATTGATTTTTTGTATAGATGATCTTCATTGGTTAATTCAACTATTGAACGATTAAGATTACGATTGATATTGTACACATAGCCTAACTTGGAGATCGAACGGGAAACTTCATCTGATCTAGATCGGACGAAAGTTTTTTCCTTTGAAGAGTCTAATTTTTTTGAAAATGGTAACTGGGGTTAAAAAAATATCGAAAAGGAAAGAAAAACAAATTAGTAAATATAACATGATGATATTGTGCTTAGTGTATTGCTTGTTCATATTGGTGATGCAGATTGCAGATTGCAGATTGAATCTAGATGCACCATACTAGACTGAACTTTGACTTTGAGAGATTGAACTCTTTTGGTTAAATTAGACAAGAGTTAGATAGAAGGAAGAATAGCTGATATCCAACTCTTTGCAAGTTGAAGAAGGAATTTTAACTCATTAGATGGATGAAAATGAACTGATCACGTCGTCAAATAATTATTCAAGGAATGAAGTTCAGCAGAAAATCTCTATATTTTGCCAGAGATACATTGTGTAACAGAAAATCAAAATACCATAAAACAGTTCAGAAAGTGAATCCAATCTTTATTTGAATGTAAGTTTGATGGTGATACATTGCACTTGTGATGGAAACACTAGTATAACAAAATTTAAAGTCTAGAACCTAATCACCGCCTGCCAGCAGGCTTTCTTGCAGGAGGAGCTTTGTTCTCACGATGACCAGACTCGTAGTAATCATGCCAAATCCCCCGGCGGAAGGTTTTTGACTCTTGCTGGAACTTTCTCAGGTGACGACCCTTCCAATGGTTATCTAGAATAGCAAGTCCATTTCGAAGCATGACAGCATTTATACTGTCAACATTATCTGATGCAACAAGAGTTACCATACGAGCTGGTCCGGTTCCTCGGCCTTTATCAAATTTTCCTCCAGAAATATCTCTCCCCTCCATCTCGGCGGTGAACTCCTTCTCTAATATGCACTCACTCAAATACTCACTTGCTTCTTCACCAAACTCCTCCTCCAAGCTCGGGACAATAACATGTGCGAGGATGCATAGCTGAGCAAGACCAGGTGCAGCGGCAAGAGAAGAGTTAAGAGGCCGTAACTTACTGTAAGGGACAACCTCTTGATTACCATAGTCAATGTAGAACACTTCAAACTTGTCTTTTCGCACATTGACAATCCGAGCTCTGTTCCAAGAATTATCTGCGCTAAATTGAGCAAGGACAATGTCACCCTTCTTAGGATTAAAAGCATCACCTACAGAAGGAGCTTCTTCAAGGTTCAAAGAAGCAAGCTGTTGCTGAATAGAGGCACTCTTCTCGTCCCCAACTGTGTGCACATAGAATTTACCGCTATCCAGAACTTCTGTAATCACTACCTTTTTATTCTTCCAAATTTTCAGCTTCTTCGATTGTGCATCTTTCATAACTCGTTCTAGGAGATAGCCATCTTGGATCTTATCACTACCACCAGTACACTTATACTTCGCGAGGCCAGCTTCAACAAGGGCAATTGACACATTGGTCCCAGATTCCCATAAACTTCCCAAGAAAGTTCCGTTTCCATCAACAGTCTCCACTTCAATCTCAACATCTCTCTGCATTAATCTTCGCCTCATGACTGCCTTTGCTTCCTCCGAATAGGGCTCATCACGACCAGGACATCTCACACCTGAGAGAGAAAACGAGATGCTGCATGTCTCCTTGGGAATGTAAAGTTTAAAACGATGACCGCTGAAGACATATTCCACAACTGCAGACACTCTCCTAGTTCGCTGCAAGGATGGCAAGACATCTCTTGCTTCCTGGGCCGTTGCCTTTGTCAAGTCAGTAATGTCCACATTGGGGGCCTTCTTTGAAGAATGCAGTCCTTGCTTTTCAGCAATAGCACGCTTTTCGGCAGCAACAAGAGCATCATAGTGTGTTGATATCTCGTCAAACTCTTTAGGTTCGATGACAGTACCGAAACCACATTCAACCAGAAGCTGAGCAACGTTTTCATTCTCAACAAAGACTGATCCGAAATCTATTACTCTAGAAGACTCTGCTTGACCAACATTCCTTGAATACTGCATTTGAACATTCACTTGGCGTCCAATAAGGCGTTCCCTCAGCAACTCCTTGGCTTCACGCGCATAGTCCTCTGGCTTATCACCTCTCTGAGAATCGCCCATCTTCGGACACCAAATGCTCGAAAGACTAACTCTCCGTTCTCTAGAATCATCAGCCACAATGACACTTAGCCCATTTACAACCTCCACAACTGTTCCAGTAAAATCTTGGTCATAAATTGGCTTGGACTTTGAAACAAAGTTTGTCCAAATCCTCCGCTTGTACTTCTTAGCTTCAAGCTCTGCGGTCCTGAGCCGCTGCTTTGCATCTTCATCCATAACTTCTGCGCTCCATTGTAAAATTTTAGCATAACCATTCTTCACAAGCTCCAGCCCCAAGTCCCTCTCAGATTCTCCATCGGGGTAATAGTACACAGAACCAATCAGACGGCTGCGGTCGTCAACACCCTCCAAGACAATACGAACATCTTTATTCAAGACACGAGTTTCTGTGAAAAGTTTCGCTGCCGACGCAAAAGAATAATCACCATAGGGCGACTGGGTTCCTGTAACAAATAATTGGACAAGCTGAAACTCCGGAAGCAAGAGAACCAGAACTTTACTCCCATCATATACATCCTCGACGATAGCATCCATACGCTTTCCCTTGTTTGCAGCCAACAGATTCTTGGTGGTCTCCTCTAAGTTGACTTGGGGAGGTAGAGTTCTAATGGAAGCCTCCGCCGCACCAGGAACCTTGCTCCATAGACCGAGACCATTGTTAAATGCTTGGTCCATGTAAAACTGGAGCTCAACATAGTAAGGAGTTGTGCACGGCGAAGTTACAGATGCCCATCCTTTTTGAACAACAAGGGCGGCAACGTTGTCGTTACCAAGGAAAACAGTACCGACCAAGCCAAGCGGTTCTTCAACAGAATTAATGCAGTAAACCACCTCCTTTCCGAGACATAGCTTCCTCAGATACTCTCTGCTGTCCCATGCAAAAGGCTCATCAGTGCTGCGATCTTCACCGGCTAGTTTGGGAGCACGAACCGATGACAGAGTTATAACTCTTTCCGATGGGACTCCGGTATTGTTTGGCCGAAGGGCTTGAATGACAAGGCAATCGCCTGAAGGAACAGCCCTGACTCTGCCCCTAAACCATGATTGTGATGCCATGTTGTATTTTGACGTACTGCTCTTTGTTTCTAACAAGATTGTGAGTAGCGAATAGTGTGGCTGTAACAAGGTATTTATAGGAGGAGAGATGGTGTAGCTTGAGATTGTAATTTCTAGCTCGTCGTGGAAACCTTAGAAGAGAAGGCAAACACAACTTAATTATCGTTTCCTACTTCTATCAGATATTACCATGATACGCTCCGGATTAATATCGCAATATAAGATACGGTTTTTTAGTGAGCTAGGGTACAATAAATTAATAAGGGTCGTTGAAAGTTAAAAGATTCAGTTTTCTAGCTTGTCATGGAAACCTAGGAGACAAGGAAGGAATGAGAATCTGAGATTTTACTTCCGGATCTTTACAAACTTTACAAAGATTTACTCTTTTTCCTTCGTGGAATCCAAATCTCCTCTTTTTCCTTGGTGGAATCCAAATCTCTGAGGAAGATTATTTCGTCCCTAAGAAGATTTGCAAAGTAAAGATTGAATGACGATGGGAATTACTGCATTCACTAGAATGTAGAGGAACCGAGGGGGAGGGATGGACCAAAGTCGGGATCGGTGATACGTTGATTACCCGAGTCGTAATCCAGTATATCGCAATGCAGTAATGTTTTCTATATTCATGCCTCTAGTTACTTCAGTTGGAAGGAGCTTCAATGAGCAGATCATATTTCAATTTGGCGCAACATACTTGACCAAATACAATTCAACTGAAGAAAATACAATTTATACACTGATAAGTGATAAGTGATAAGCTCTGCCCTATATAAATAAAGATCATAGCATAAATAAACAGAAAGCAAAAAATTTGAGATCGAGATTTCTTGCCTTCATGATAGGAAGATCTATAGTGAAGGCATTCATAGATATACAAGAATCTCAAGAGAAGTGGTTTCCATGAATCCTCTCATCTCAGTATACTGAATTACTGATTGATTCTAAATGAGCTCCCTTAGACAGCTCAACCATCCCACCAAAAACCCCACCCTGGCTCCAGTTAGGTACAAAAAAATTCCGGCACCAGAGAAAATCTACAAACACAACTGTCCTCTATGTACAAGGTTGGAAGTACACTGATCCAACAGAAGTTCTGCATTGCAACCCAGCTGAACTCATCAACCTACCTTTGAATCTTTGATATTGTCAGTCCATTACAACTAGAGATCTCTCAAATTTGTGCCTTCATCCTAAACATCCATATTCCCCATCTTCCAAACAATGTTACTGACGTTGGCATCATGAGACTTTTCAAGTGCAGCAACTTTGGAGCGATAAGCAGCTCCTGCCATGGTGTTCTTTACAGTCTGACCCTGAGGCAGATCACTGGTTTCACTCATAGAAGCAAATCTTAGCTCAGCAGGGGGGATAAAACAGTCTACTGACAACCCAGGGACATTGAATGCCACTTCCTCAATTGTCCAAGATTCTTCCATCCTTGTCTTAGTATGGCTCATTGCAGTTTCTCCAAACCTGAAAAGAGTAACTACAGAACTCCCTGAGTGAGCAATCATAATTGCATCCACAGGTCTATAATCATCAAGGAATGAATTGATTGTGGTTTCCCAGTAGACAGCATCTCCTCCATGATTCTGAATGCGGGTCAAATGAGAATCTTCCAAGTGTATTAGAAGACCTGTCCTCTGGCTGAAGTAGCCAAATAAAACATGCCTTATAATCTCCGCAGGCGCTTCACTCCTGGCTTTTAAAGTTAATGGATCTGTATTAAGCTTCAGGATGAAGCAATCCTCACCATTGATCTTCTTTTCACCAATGCATCTTGAGTTGGTGAACATGCTAGCAGTGGTTCTCGGGTCAAGTCCCTGTAAAAGAAATTGAGTAGGAAAAGTGATTATGTTATGCACGCCAAAACAATCTGAGCTGCACAGGGAACCACAAACACCAGAACTTTTATTACCTGAAGTGCACGCCGCAAGGGTCTAACAGGCCCTTTAGCAGTGTGTGCACCAAGCCATGGTGTGTGCCTCCAGACAAGCTTTCCATTGCAACCAGCATGAACCTTGCTGCCGCCAATGGCAAGTTCCACATACCACATATCTGGATGCATTTGCCACAGGACAAAGCCACCTGAATCTACTGCTTTGGAGGAATTGCGACTCTTCACGACCTTGCCAGCTGTCTCAAACTCAGAAGCTACCATCCTCACCTTTCCCATGGCATAAGCATTGTGAATCGAGTTCTGAAGCTTTTGCCCCCCAGACGCTGCTGTATATTGCTGTAATATATACTGAGCAGACGAAGTTTCCTGCAACAGCAATCCACAAAATCAGGGTACATACACTGGAAATGAATCTCGATAGACTAGGTATTAAACTCTTAGATTACACATCACAAAGCAACACAACACTAAAAAGGCGCATGATTCGACAAAACCAGGAGTGGTCAACTGGTCACTTCCTCGCAAACATTCTAAAAGAAAGTCAAACAGAAATCGACAGCTACAAATCGGATCAAAATATAAGATTTCCAAAAAGGGTACGCAAGTGAATAAGAAAAAAAGGGGAGATGCTCTGCTCAATTCCAAAGAGTTTTGCTTCTTTTGTCCATCTTCGCTTTAACTTTTTTCATTGGTAATAATCAAACCCAGCATGCTTGAAACTAAAGCAACTCACTTGAACCAATCTCGAGGAAACAATCAACACTCCCACGAACTTTCACAGATCAACAGAAACATGCATCACCCATTTCATTGATCCAAGCCATTAATCTTCATAACTCGCATACATAACTCCCAAAGTTCATAAGTTAACACCCAAATTTAGAACAAATTTAACAAATATTTGTGACTCCTTATATTTTACCTCTATTAGTTATATTCCCTCCGTTTTAAATTTAAACGAGTATACCCTATACTTTAAATTCACAACTACTTTGCTCTTGCTGTCAGTTAAAATATATTTAAGTTACTTAAAACCACTAAAATGTCTTTATTAACAGTTACTTTTATGTTTTTCTCTCCTTCCCTAATTTTTTTACCCTTTTCTCAAAAAAAAAAGAAAATAGAAAAAAAATAGAAAAAAAGAATAAAATTAATTTTTAATAGGAAAACATATAATTGATTTTTCAATAGAAGAAAATAATTGATTTTAATACAAAAACTGAATTTTAATAGAAAAAAATTGATGTTTAATAGTAAAAGAAAATTAATTTTAAATAGAAACTTTTGCAATATAAAGAAGATAGGAGGTAAAAGTCATATTCATCATTCTCATTAGATAATAATATTTATAACAAGAACAATTAAATTGATTTTAAAAAAAATTGATTTTTTATGAAAAAAGAAAATTGATTTTAAATAGAAACAATTAAATTGATTTTAATAGAAAAAATAACATTGATTTTTATTAGTAAAAGAAAATTTGAAATTATAAATTGATTTTTAATATTACAAAAGAGAAATTAAAAAATGGGAAAAAACTCAGAAAGAGTAAAAAAATAAAAATAACCGTTAGAAAGATCATTTTAACCGTTTTAAGTAATTTAACGATTTTTTTTTATGATAAAACTAATTAAGAATTTAAGATATAACAGTTTAAATTAAAAACTTAGAAATATAACTAATTTTAGAGATAAAGCTTAAGTGTTTCAATTATTTTCTCCAAAAACATAACTGAGAGACTTACAATGGGGGTGTCCTTAATACTGAGATGAGGGAAATGATCGACTGTGCTAACGTGCACAGGCCCCAACGGTGCACCCAAAACCCCAAGCAGCAGCCTCAGATCCGACCTCTTATACGCCGACGAGGAACACGAAACAGCCGGAGCCCTACACAGCTGTCCCTTCATCCAGTGGCCCCACCTCCCCTCCATCTTCTCATCCTCACCGTCCGTCCCATCCGGCCCTTCCTTCAACGGCGACAGCGCCTCCGCCGTCGGCCTCATCCCCCCGGATCTCGCCACCATCAGCTGCTCCGCCACGTGGTGCCTCCTCCCTCTCCGAAGCTGACCCGACATTGGCGACGCACTTCTCGCCGGGCTCTTCGACCTGGACCTGGGCGGCAACAGACCCCTCACCACATCCTCCTTAAGGGACGAAAAGAACCCCGGCTTTCTCTCCATTTTACGACTGCCACTGAACTGGGTTATGGTTTTCTAAGAATAATGAGAACCCAGAAGAAAAAAAAGCAGCAATCTTTGGGTTTGGTTTTGAAGCAAAATGGAAAGCAAAAGTGAGAAGAAAATAGACAGTGAGAACAAACCTCTTAGTGAAACAAAGCAGAGAGCCTTTTGATTTTTGAGGACTGAAGAGAGAAGTAGAAATGATTAAAGAAATAGGGGAGAGATAAATTTGCCGCGAGAGACAAGCATAGTGAGAGATAGATTTGCTTCTGAGTCTAAGCCTCTCCTTTTTTTTTTCTCTTCTTTCCTTTCTTATTTATTTCGTCTCCATCACAGAAAAGAATTTCATTTATGGACCAAAAATTGTGATTGCAAAGATTCTTCACAGAACACAGAGAAGATCCCAGCCTTAAATACACTCCCTTTGCTTACATTACATGCAAAATGTGAGTACTTTCTTTGCTAGTGTCCAAATACATGGAGGAAAACAATACCCTCCAGAACAACTAGAATGATTTTCCTGTTTGGTATAGCTAACTCCAATGGTCAGATTATCTTCAAAACTTTCAAGTGTTGTCAGATGTTGAAACTTAAAACTTATTAGTTATTACGAAATCGTAAAGGGTATGTATTAAGATTTACCTTATTGATAGCTACAAAGCAAGGTAATCAGTCAATTAGTGGAAACAAGGTGAAATGAAAAGACAGCTAATTAAGGCCATAACTTAGCAAGTAACTAAAGCAAATTGGTATGTATTAATCTTTGATGATTTGGTGATCAGAATTTGGCAGTGTTTCGCTCTTAGAGAGAGATATTGAGGACTTTTTTAATGGTTTATTACACATACTTTTTAATTATATTTTTTCATCTTAACCGTTCAGTTTATAGGTCTATATAAGTAGATCACTTCTACAAATTTACAGTTAAATTGGTGATCGTTAAGACATCAAAATAGATTAAATCAATAAATAATCTAAATATGTCAAACATGAACCGTTCAAGTTTATAATCGGTGAATCACATTTATAAATACCTTAACAATTTTTAATTTGTAGAACTTATTTAAAAATTTGTAGAACTTATTTATTCATATATATTTATAAACAATATTATCAAGATATAAATATATAATTAAGAATAAAATGAAACAAAAAAAAATCCTCCAATAATTTATAAACAAAAGGTCTTTAGTAGATCCTGTCGTTTCACTTTCACTCCCTTTATTTTTTTATCTTTCTTTAGGTTGTGGGCTGGCCAACCGGGTTGGTCATATCGACTTTTCTCATTTGGTGCCTTCTTCCTGGGGACAGTGACCCTTAGCCTCTAGTATTGTAGGGCTGCCATAAAGCAACGCCGGTCTGACAAACATTTTCTTTCGAAACCCTTCTGAAGATTAAAATTTGGAGATTGGGTGAAAAATCTTTCTCGTGACCTATATAATGACAGAGAGCCTGGGTCTGTTGGGTTTGGCGCCATTTTAACAACGATCATGTCTTGAGGTACGGTGAGCACAGCAAGTCATGATCTCTCTTTTAGTTGTTGGCTTGTTCTTGATACTGGAATTTAAAAAAGAACAATGAAAGAAGGAAATAGTTAATATAGATGGATGGATGATCATGAACACGGTTTGATGTTTGTTCCATCTTATTACCTGGATGCTGCTTGCTTTGCTAATTAGAATGATCGAGGTTGAACTATTGAAATTTGAATTAATAGATAAGTCTGAAATGACTGAAACTATGTTAGATGAAAATCATTGAAAAATGTGAATTAGATATGAGTCATTATGAAATCTCACATGGATATAAAGAAGAGTCATCCCTGAATCATAAGGAATAGTACCACACACTAATGCCGAGACTTTTTGTGGAAAATCTCATACTTGTTTCTCCATCGGGTGTAGATTGTTGTAATCAAGGTTGAGCTATTGAAATTTGGATCATGAAACAAGCTGGAGATGACTTGAATCATGCCAGATGAAAATTATTGAAAAAGTGTGGCTTAGATAGAAGTTATTAAGGAATCTCACATCGAGTATGAAAAAGAATCATCTTTGAATTATAAGGAATTGTCCCACACATTAATATTGAGGATTTTCAATAACTCACCCATTTCTCATCCAGAAAGCTAAAGTGGGAAGAATATCGTCATTGTTTGACTCGTGTGTGTGTGACCCATTAGACCCGGTTGTCCACTTTCACGTATCATGAAGAGAATTGAGAGGTTTTGTTTAACGAATGTTAATGAACCCTCAAGATCATTGTAGGGTGCAAAAGTTTTGGTTGTGTGGGACCCCGCACGTTTTAACCGTGGTTAATGACGAGTTATAGAGGATTAAATCGCATTCGGTAACTTCGCGAGTTAACGACCACGTTCATTTTCGAGTTTTTCAAAGTTCTCCAAATACCTGATTTAATGACTCGATGTCATAGTACGTGTCGACACGAGTCTCCCGGTATTTTCGGATTATTTTTCGGAGCTTCGGTTTATTTTCTACGAATTTTGAAAGTTTCGGTAATAAGGAAATTACCTTTGGTAATTCAGTAAACAGTAAATGGTAAAAGAATGAAGTTTTATTTGAGCCGTCAGATCTTAAGAGGGAAGATTTGGGTCGTCCGTCCTCTTATAAATAGAGGTACTGGTCAGACTTGGTCAAAGTCTTCCCCTTTCTCCTTTCTCTCTCTCCCTCTCGACACTCTCTCTCTCCTCTCACCCGAGTTCTCTACACCTCCGGCGACCACCGCCAGATTGCTCCTCTCTTCCTCCTCTACCCATCCATACCCTCAGCTCACCGAGGCAACCACCGTGCTAGGAGATCTAGCGCCCCTGCACTCGGCGGTCAACGCCGGATTTCCGGCGATCCAAGCGGCGTTAGGGCGCGTGAATGGTATGCTTCTTCTTCCTTCTTCTTCTTCCTTTTCCTGCCCTTGAACCTTTGATTCGAGGCTAAAATGAGAATCCTTGTTTTACTGTTTTTCTGGGATTTCTGTTCCTTCCTCCGGCGGCGGCGTGTTCGGGATCCTGGGTTACATCTCGAGCTATGGTGAGCCTGGGGAGGTTGGTGTAGGGCTCTGAAGCCTTTTTAGGCAGGGCTTGAGGTCTGCTTCTGAGCAGAGCAGAGGCAGAACGGTGGTGACCGAGGCAGTTACACTGGTTTTGGAGCATACACAGAGGGAAGAGGCAGGGCTGCATGGTGAGGCTGCTGAGTAAAGTTGGAAGTTTTGGTGAAGATCAGAGGTGAGGCAGTTTCCTGGTTTACTGTGAATTTGTTGAAATTGCTGCTGCGTTACTGTGTTGTGGTGATTAATTGATGTTGATCTGCTGATAATTGGATGTTTTCCTGCATGTGTTGTCGTAACTTAGTAAACGAGAAAAACGAGGAGGTTATGGCGAATTTCCGGCAAGTTGCCGGAATCCGGTGACGATCCGGAGATGCAGTTAAACCGGCAGAAATGCCGAGAAGGTAGTCTTCGAATCCCTTCAAGTGTGTTGTTTCTGTTTAGTTAGGTTAAAGAGTCGTAATCGAAAATTACGTAAGGAAACGTATTAAAAACAGAAACTAATTGTATTTGGGAACCTTCCATTTTGGGAAATCTTCTAAGTTTGGAAACCTGATAATTTGGGAACTTTCCATTTTGGGAAAGTTTCCATTAAAGGAAAGTTTCTGTTTTGGGAAAGTTACATTTTCAGAAAAACGGTTAAGTAAAGATTTGAAGTTCAACGAAGTTTAACACAGCTTGGTTAAATTAGTAAAGTGTTAAATTGTTATCGGAAGATGATAACTGGAATTCTGGAAAGTGTTAAGTTGACCATGTTAAGTAAAGTTGGTGTTTCACGTAAATCGGTAAATCGACTCTCGGTAAATAAATTGGTTAGTGTGACACGTTGGGTGTCCATAGTGATTCAACGAATTATTATGCGACGCCCTAACGTTAAGTTAAAGTGGTTAAAGGAAAGTTCAGAAGTTTAGTCGGACTTCCGGTAAATGAGTAAAGAGTCGATAACTGGAAAAGAAAGTCAAAAGGTTAAAGTGCCATAAAAATGAATTGGTTGGTCAACTTAGTCAATGCGGTCATTCCTGGTCAAACTAGGAATGTTGTGGTCAACTGAACTGTTATTGTTTCTTGGTTGCTAAGCTACTTTAATTCTGCAGTGATTATTGGACGATGTAGCTTACGAGGTGACCACGGTTCACCGAGACAGTTCATGGAAACTTGGAGCTTGCGTTTGGAACGGCAATTCCAGGTAGGGAACCTGAACCCCCTTTGGTAGTGGTTTTATATATGTATGAGAAAGTGCATGTTTTTGTGTATGCTCATGGTCGATGCCTCGGGAAAGTTTTCTTTATATTAAATGATAAATGATTTATGATTGGGCCAAGAAAACCCGAGGCTAGACGTAAAGGATTTTTATACGTCAATGTGAGATGTGTGGAACACCGTTGTCCTGATTTCCGGTGTGTGACCTGAGAGTGACGGGACCTAGTATCTAGCACTCCCACGGTGTCGAGACCGTGAACCTCCGGGGGGGCGATGCCCTGTTTATTTTAAATATCCCGCTTACGCTCGTCTCGTACAGAGTTAAGCGAGACGTAAGTGCGATGCGCTGTTTGGGCATTTAGCTGGAAATGGACACTCTCGCTACTATGTGTTTTCAAGCGCATAGGTAGTTGGCCCCGGTTTGCTGTGAAGACAAACCCGGGATTCGGTCATTGAGATTCGAAAGTCCTGCAGGTTGTACTTGTACATTGAGCGCTCTGGGCCCCTATGTTTTTAGCATACTGCACTATTTTCCTAAAGGATATAAAATGATGGTTTTTGTGTGCCAAGAATTTCATAAATGGTTTTATTACGAGCTATAATATGTATATATACGGTTTTTGGTTTTCAAACCTATCATTGGTGGGCCTACGTGAGCACGCGAGGACGACGCTCACCCCTACAACAGATTGTTTGCAGGTACTGTGACGGGAAAGATAGAGAGAGCTATGTGTGGAGCTTCATTCCTTCCTCGATGTTCGGTCCAAGTGTACTCCCTATTCCGGTTTTACCCTTTGAGTCATTTACCAGAGCTTACTACACAAACAGTAAAGGTGTCATCCCGATTTATTAACCATGTTGTGTATTTTTATTGTTGTCGCTAAAGTTTTTAAATTGTCCCCTTTATTTTGACCACCTTCCGCGAAATTAGATAAACTCTGATGATTGTTTTAAGGATTTCATGTGGTGCCACTCAAAGTTTTAAAGTTTAAATTCTTATTTTACTTACTAAAAAGCCTACGACTTTAGGTTAATAAGTTGTTGGCACGTCCTTCGGAAGTGTTGGCTTCTTATTGGTTTAAATTCGTGGCTACTGTAGTTTACCCCCCAGGGGTGCTACAGGTTGCCTAGAGGATCGTAGTGGGAAACAAGAGCCTCTTCCATGCATGATAATCATAGTTTGGTTTTCAGATTGACCTTAAGAATATGGTTCATTTTTCAAGTCTCATTTTTTCAATTCGGATCGATCATATCACCCATGAAGCTCTTTCAATCCATCAATTTAATTGTCTACTTCAATCACTATTCACTGTAGATTGCATTTTTTAGTCAAATTTTATGCAGCGGTACAACTCCGTCAGAGAGACAATCACTATTCATCAATTAAATTTTTTATTTTTTTAAATTTTATATATGATACTCAACCAATAATCAAATGACATGTGACATTTTCGGGTCTCTTATCATCGACATAATGGTAAAGATTTTCAATAGGGTTTAGGACCAACTAAAATTTGACACGTATAGGATTTTCGATTAGATTTTTAACGAATAAAAAATCAACATGTGTGTGTTTGTCAGTCCAATAATATCATTAGATTTTCGATAGGATTTCGGACCAATAGGAAGAATTCGACCGTTTGAAAAATCGACCGTTTGTAACTTTGGACCTGCGGCTGCCACGTGGCAGCCTCTGGTTGGCCAACGGAAAACGATCACTTTTTTAATTTTTTTAAAACACGTGTCGTATTTAAAAAATCCAGGCGAGCACCCACATGCGTGGGGCCCACACTACTACCAACTCTGTCACTCAGGCAGTCTTCTGGTGCCTGTCAGCCTGCCTTTTTGGCGGGTCTCACGTCGATTTTCTCCTCTCTCATTTCCCGATGCATCAACTCTTTTATGATAATTTGTAATAATTTTGTCAAATTAAGTGACTGTCCCTCTCAGGTGCAGTTACTCGTATGTGATCTAGCCTTAAAAAGAAAAACAGTGACCCTAAATCCCTATTCCAAATTCAGTACTTCAGTTACATAGGATGAACCATTGATACGATCAGGGTACGGTGACAAAGACAAACCGTGGTGGTTGGAGAGATAAGACCTCTTATGAAATCTTGGTGCCCTCAATTCAGGGACCGTTTGATAGATTTTCCGCTTGATGCATGTATGGGTTATCTTGAACAGTGGTGGAGGCGCTAAGAGATACAGTGGGTCTTATATTTCACATAGTGAGTCACAAATTGCATGAGTGCAGTGAGAGGGGGTGTGTCACTTTTCCCTTTAGATTAAGGGTTTGACTTCTCATATGCAGTTTTTTCTAGTTCTTTATGGAAGTTATTTAATTTGTTTATTATTCTTTTATTAAATGATTATAGATTTTTTCTTTTCTAATTATTTGTATTTATTACGATCGCTTCAATCGGTGATTCATAAATATATTTCAGATTAAATGGTGAGTTTATTTATAAGATGTTATATGTATGATATTTACTTAACTTGTTTATTATCTATTTGTCAAATGATTATGAATGTTTTTCTTTTAAACAGTTGCTTTCATAAATATATATCATATTCATTTTTAATATAGAATAAAAAGGTATGCAAGCTTCAAATGACTTCAAAATATGAAATTGTATAGTAATAGTAAGAATTTTATAATAAATGGTGATATATATCCGTGTTCTAGTATACTTCAAATTCTGGATCGGTCACCAATCTTGAATGTAAAGAACGTTAAATATAGATTGTCATATTCATGTTAGAAATATATCTAAGGGAGCCATTCTAATGAGGACCTCTAAGTTGAGGACTTTTCGGTTAATTACTTAATAGACCAACTTTTTGATCAAAATTTGACATCTTAACCGTTGAAGTTGTAGATTTATATATGTAGATCAATCATACAAAATTTTAGCCAAATTGGTGATCGTTAAGTACTAGTTTTAGATCAAATCAATGGACGAACCAAATCTGTTAAACATGAACCGTTCAAGTTCATAATTGGTAAATCACACTTATGAATGTCTTAACAATTTTCAATTTAGTTGAAAATTTGCAGAAATGATCTACTCATAAATATTTATAAAATGTACGGTTAAGATTTGGATATAAGATCGAAAAGCGGGATAAATCGAAAAGTCCTCAACTAGTCCTCAACTTAGAGGTCCTCACTAAAAGGGCTCCCATATATCTAAAACGAATATGACATATAACGTGAATGTAACCATGTAAGTGTTATATAGTTACTTATTTTATAGACCTTAGATATGAGTAGCTGTCTTCCCGAATTTCTAAACTTGAAGTGAACCATACTCATCATTCGTTTGTAAGATTTTCATTAGTTTTTACAGAGTTTGTATTCCTAATAACAAATAATTGACTGATCCCTAGTTTGGGCGACTTTATGATAAATAAGTCATTGATTGGTTTGATAGCGACAATAGCAAAGCCAACAAGGTGTTTAACACCTAGATATGATTCTAAGAGAGAGAGCACCCACTCCAACGACACATGCTTCATGAGCACTCAATCACGTCGCAATTCACAGACCTAAATCTTGAAAGTGATCAGACATCAAATGCGAAAGTAACAGAAGCAAGTCCAAGCTGGCCAAGATTTAATTATCAGATATTCTACTGGAACAGTGGAAATCCTATTAGTCTTCGACTTTTGGATCAAAAAAGTCAGGAAGCCAGGTCTTAAGTTGCTGCCTTGCCTCGTTGATGCTCAGTTCCTTAATTAGAGAGTTTCAACCTGATCGAGTCAGCATTCTTCAATCTGCTTAGAGATTCATTCCAACATATTTTTCTTCAAACATGTGTTCCACAATGCAAATAACTTTGTAGCCGATGCTCTTGCTCATGAGAAGAGACACTCGACTCCCCTCAGTGTTACTTCCCTGATGCAGTAATGTCTTGTTATAGGATTCTCACATTTGCAACTGAGCAGAAAACAACGATGATGTATAACTTGTTAAACACAATATAGATAGCTGATTTTAAAGTGAGAATGCGCAGAAACAACTGTTTGGGAAAGACGAAAGAGTGTGCAGCAATTAGTCCCACATTGAGAATAAGGGTGAAGCACGGGTCAAACGGGTTAATATAAAAACGGAAGGGTTGGAAGTAACAGATCATGATCCTTCAGGCAGAAACGGGATATGATGAGTGGTCAATAATCGCTATGATGCGAAATGGGTGTCCGCTCTTGCCTGGTTACGACAATTGGACACCCCCTTCTTTACCATCTGATCCCCAACCCCCCCTTAAATCAGTTTAATCTTAATTTTTTCTTTTTTTCTCTTATTTAATTTTTTCTTTTTTTTCTCTTTTGTGAAAGAGAGTTAAATTTTTTTATTGGCTCTTCAAGATTACTTATCACAGATCAAACCCATTGACTCAAGTAAAAAAAACTTGAGAGATTGAATGTGAAATACAGGTAGCATAAATGAGGCTGGGCCCAAATGATTAAGAAAATACTCACATTTCTCTCCTGGGCCCAAACGAATTTTCTCAGCCTTTATTGATCAAAGCCCATATTTGAGAGCAGTGGAGGAGACCCATATTATTGGGGTACCACCAATATTCCAATTTTGGGTGGTGAGTCGATCCAAAGTAACACTGGCAAGGAAATTGTGCTCTGCATCCAAAGATGAGTTAAGGAAGGAAATTGATCTTCTTTTTCTTTCTTTTAAACCACATCATGGGAAGGACACACTAAAACTTGGCTGGAATTGGAGCCAGAAATGAACCACCCAAGATTGAAGATAGTATGATCTTGTTAAAGGTAGGTGAATGAATAGTGTTGTTTAGTTAGACCTAGTTGGCTAGTTGGGCCATTTGTTGTGAGCGGGCAAGAATAAAATTTCACCAAATGAAGCAAGGTTAACAATATTGACCAATATTGAACTTCGGAGAGTGAATGCTGTGAATCCATTGACATCCAATTTATGCTAATTAACAATATTCTCGCTTAGCTAGGATTATGAATATGTTGGTAGTTTAACACATTCTTCAAGTCTTCCTATAACAAATCTATATTCTTTGGAGATAGCCTTCCTCAAATGTTTTCTAAATGCTTATAATCTACGTCCTAGTCTATGTAGTTTAATTTACTAATTCCCATGGTAATAACGCATCCCAAACCCTTTACCTACTACGATAGCTTCGCTCACTAGAAATACCTTCTCACTCTAACCTCCATAACACACACCAAAACGTTTCAGACACCATTTCATACACTAGTCACACTAATCGGCTTCTTCCATCCAGTTTTCTCTTGTTTGTTCTAGGCAAAAATGAAGCTCGTCTTCACAACCTTCATGCTTGTTTTCCTTGTTCTAGGCTCCTCTGTGTTCGAGACCACAATTGCTGGTTCACGTAAGATTCTTTCTTAGCTAGCTTCATCGTCCCGATCATATTGTTTCTTTCGTTTCGATCCCTCTTTCTTTTGTTTCTCTTGTGTTAATTGATCGATTGTGTTCTTACTTCATAGTTACAATTTGGTGTCATATGCAGCTTTCTGTGACAGTGTGGGATGAGATGATCGAAAGCTGGATACAAAGAGCGGTGCTTGAAGTACTGTGGAATCTGCTGTGACAAATGCAATTGTGTTCCTTCTGGGACTTAGGGAAACAAAGACGAATGCCCTTGCTACAGGTAGTGGCGTAGCCAGAAAGTATACAAAGAGGGGTCAATTTAGACAAGTTAATTATGTAGGGAGAAAATTTTACTTTATGAAGGGGCAAAATAAGTCAAATAGTTTACATTACTCTTATATACAAGTAAAAATTTGAAACACAACACACATGAAAAGATGGTGAGAAGGGTCATTTGACCCCTCTAGTCACCATGTAGCTACGCCTCTAGCTACAAGGACATGAAGAACTCCAAGGGTGACCCCAAGTGCCCTTGATCACTGATAATAAGCTTCTTCATCTATATATGATGGTTGCTTCCATCTGCTCTGTTGGTATATCTATGTTTCTGTACTTCTCGGTTACTCGGACTCGTAAAATAAAATGTTGACAAATGTTGAGGCACACAGAGCTAGCTAAGTAGCTTGATTATTTCATTCCGGTGTGAATAAGCGGGTGCTTTTGTAGTTCAGTTTTCTTTCCATGGTTCTCTTTTCGATTTCGGTTTCTTTTCTGTTCGGAACTCTAATCCAAGACCAACTTCTATGGGAATTGTCCAAGCGAACCAGCATGGTTCGCAGCTAAGTCAGTCTTCTTAAGAGTTCAAATCTAGAACGTATAGATCTGGTTGTTGCCTTGCTTTGTTAGACATTGAAGCATGAAAGATGTGCCATCCTTGCTAGGACCATCTTTGCTAGGACACTATAATTGAACCAAAAAGAATCAGGACGTACAGTAGTACTATCCAGCTGTTCTAAGCATGAAAAATATGAAAAATCATATTTTACTGGAGGGATAGCAGACCTTGATACTAAGCTTCCCCTTGGTGGTGGGCTCGCCGGTCTTGAAGTTTTGAGTGAGGTTGTTGCCCACAGCTTCAATCCTGATCACCTTCGAGCTTGTTCTTCGTGGTTATGCCATTCCAAATGCTCCTGTTGTTCCTTTGGCAAGAAAAGAGCCGTCGTCGGCACCTGACGGTGGAAAATGGAGAGCTGTCCGCCCTTTAAGGGTTTTGCGGACGTCTGCTCTCAAACGGCCCTATATATATACCGGATTTGAAGTGCAGGTCCACACTTTGTTAAAGTACGCACTGTCCGCGTGTCGCCATCTGCACCGTCCGCTTCCTTTCGCTTTCTCTTCCCGCTATACAGAGATGGCGACACGTGGCTGTCAGCACTTTAACAGTGCGCACGGTGCGTTCTAGATCCGAACTTTATATATATATATATATAGCCTTTCCACTAAGGGATCTCGATTTAGTTTATTTATAGGGATAGACATTCGACAAAATTTTCGATCACATTTTCCAATCTTAACCGTTCAATTCTTAGGTCCTAATATATAGATCACCTTTGCAAAATTTCATCCAAATCGGTGACCGTTAAGATGTTCAAAACTGCAAATTCAAATTAGACATTAACGGTTTAAGTTTGGCAGATTTGATCCGTCAAATGATTTTAGTTATTTCAAAACCTTAACGATCACCAAATTTGATGATATTTTGTAGAAATGATGTATATATATGCATCTTCATATTGAGCTGTGGAGATGTTGTTATGTGATCGAAAATTTTGTTGAATGTCTATCCCTATAAATAAACCAAAAATATTGATCCCTCAATAGAAGGGCTCTATATATATATATAGAGGATTAGGTGCAGAAGTTCGCACTTTTTAAAAAATGCGGATTTTTACAATTTGATCCACTTTTCGATCATGATTTCTCATCTGAACTGTTCACAATATAGATATATGTGAGTATATCATTTCTACAAAATTTCATTTAATTTGAAGATCGTTAAGGTATTCAAATATGTGATTTAAAACAGAAAAAACTAACGGTTCCGGTTGAACAGTTTTATTACGTTCATAGTTTTGATTCATTTTGGATGTCTTAATGATCTTTAAATTTGATGAAATTTTGTAGAGATGATCTGCTCACATATATCTATATTGTATACGGTTAAGATGAGAAATCATGATCAAAAAGTGGAATAAAATTGCAAAAGTCTATATTTTTAAAAAATACAGACCTCCGCACCCAAAAAGCCTAAAGTTGGTGTATTTATTTGAAATGAGCTTTAAAGTTTAGGTATTTTTGTGTACTTTACCCTAATAAATAATAATAAAAGTCCACTGTCATCTAAGATTTCAATTAATAATGACAACAAATGAAGTACTGTATTGGCATTTCCATGCTTTCAGATTACACAACGGATGCAAAAAACTAGAGGAGAAACAAGAAAAAGGAAAGTAAAGTAGAATCTGTGATCTCTAAGTTTCCTCCCTTCACCGAAAATGCAGCGCGTGTCGCACACGCGCGCATCACAAACCCGGTGCATATCAAATAGGTTGACGCCACACGCTCTCCACTAGAAGTGTCGCTAAAGCCTCGGGAAACCTATAAATAATTCACCATCCTCGCACTTTTTGTCACTTATTCTTCAGAACTTATGCCAGGAAGTGGCAGAATCAAGGATAATCTGTATAATGTTTACCTAATCACCTTTCCACTTTCCTATACTGTACACTGAATGTACAGTTAATGAGTCATGGAGGGATTGAGCATTTCATCTCCTCAGCTTCACTGCACTCATAAGTACGGTTCCAAAGCTAAGTCTAAGACTCTAAAGCAGTATCTCCGCAGAGAAATTCTAAAAACTAACCAAAATAAAGAACTTCATGTAAGGGGTTGAAGTTCTTGCTCGGCAACAGTAGCACCAGCAATGCCATCAACAGGCTCATAAGAAATGCCCCGTCGTGATCTGTATCTCGAAACCAACCATGTCCCTAATGCTAATAGTCCAAGAACATATGCAACTGAAACTCCAACTGCTACCATCCAAGAACGTTGCTCCCACCATGACCTGCAATACTCCGGAACAACCCAATTAATGGAATGAAAATCATTTTCACAAAAACATTAGTTGCAGACTGCCAACAACTTGTATTTCCAATTGGCTTTTAAAGCTAGTACAGATGAGTGGGAAGAAATTGTTTAGTGAATGGCAAATAAAAGGAAAGAAAAGGACATACTGCTTGTCTTGAAATTTCAATTTGGCCAGCTCATAGCTCCCAAATTTATGGGGTAGCTGCACCTCATGTCTCGTTAAGCGCACAATTATGTTCTGAAATCAACAAGAATTACGTTAACACTGTAGTCAGCAGATGGAAGAGGCCCAATTTCAGTGCATGTACTAGTACTACAGAACCAGAATAGTATTTACCATTGCTTTTTCAGTAGTAAAGCTATTGGCAGATTCATCAGGAACAATGGTCCACCTAATGAGTAAATCATTTCCTGAAATGGTGTAGTTTTTCAAGTGAACCTGAAAAGGAAATTTTGTTGCCAATGCTAATTTAATTCATGTACGAGCAAAGAATATTCAATAATGCTAATTGGGTTATAGCAGGTTAAGGATGAAGATAAGTGAACCCAAAATTAAGTTTATCTATCCAATGACAAGAGCAAGAATCTGTTCAGGTAACTGAATTCACAGCATTAAGTTGATTTGTTTATTTTTAATATTGTTATATCTCCTCAATGGAAGTTGAGCCATTTTGTCTTGTTTAATTAAAACGGCTTGATGCTGAAATCCGGATGTCATAGTTGAGCTTATGTGTACTTCACTATTAAGATGCTACATTGTTCAGGTAACCAAGATCCCTAAGCCCCCATACAGAAGCACCTCCCTAAGACAGCAACTGGTATTAAAATGGGAAGAATGAAAGTACCTGACAGGATGATGAGGAATAAAATCTGCTTCAAAAACATTAAAAATAAATTCGAAAGATAAAACAGCTGACCCTACCTGAGAAATCTTGACTTCTAGCCCACGGGCAATAGACTCTGACAGTTCTGTGAAGTTAGGTCTCATAGAGGTGCTGATGTTGAGCATCATATCGAAACTTATCTGCCCTATTTGGCCTTCAGCTACATATCAATTATTTCAAATGTCATGTAAAACAATTGCCAAAGTTGCAGAGGGAAAAGTATACTCAAATGCATGGCAACTGAGGTTATCCTTACTCTACCAACTAATTTTAAGTAATTATTACTCTACCTGGAAGATCAGTTGGAGGTAATCCCCGTGGGGCAATGTCAGGAGAAATCCCTCCACTAAAATTCCAGTCATTAGAAGCTGGGGCAGGAAATGGGCCCTGAGGATTCTCATGACTTAAGCTCTTCCAAAGTTCAGAACAATTTGTTTTCCAAAAACCAACCTTATTGTCCTCCCGATCATAAGTCACAAGCGTATTACGTACAAGAATTCCTGTCCAATCCAACAACATAAAGTAAGCTACCATAGTGGTTCAAAGAATGTGTTATTTGCAATATGTACACAACACATTGCTCAAACAAGAATGTAGAAAAGATTACATCATGAGATAGAGAGAGAGAGAGAGCGATAATAGAAAATCCCACATACCTCCTAAAAGGGTGGTTGAATCCCCATTTTCAAAAATTCCCAGGCAATAAGCCCCGTTGACCTTCGTATGCTTTTGAGAGGAACAATGACACAAACAAAAACATAAAACCAATGTATCAAACATTATACGATTGATAAAAGGTCACAAACATCAGGCAAACATGTTGTGTGCGCAAGGATGGGTTTAATCTATAAACGAGAAGATGCATGTGACATGAAAATACATTTGTTATAAATGAGCGGAAATGCGAGTACTCATTAAAAGAATTTATGCAGAATTACCATATACTATTTTTTTCAATATTTTTAGTTATTAGTGTGAGTTTGACATTTTCTAAGATGATAATTGACAAAGAGAGTAAACGGAAATCAGATATGCAACAAACAAAGGCCTCAAAACCAATTTCAAGCAAATTTTCTATTATACAAGTCTTTAAATGATTTCCCGGATACATGCTCAAGTATAATAGTAATCAAATTACCGGAAACAAGTAGTTCTCCGGAGACAGTGAAAACTTCTTTCCCTTGCTGAATACCATATCAACCTGTGGAAAAACTTTTGATAGATGGGTGACATCCCTAAAAAACAATTCCATGTTAAACATTTAGACCCGGGGGGAATTAAGTAAACCAAGGTACATAACTTGATGTAAATTTCTCAGAGGATTACCTTCCAGCACCTGAGAAACAAATATCATTATAATTTGGGTCAGGACCATGGACTTGTTGAGGAAATGAATTTCCTTCATAATCTGCACATTGCCAAAAGAAACAACTTACCATCACTAATATGTTGAAACCTTGTTTTTACAATATGGATGGATTGCAAAGTGAATATCCTCACTTGTGTTAGCAGTTCAAGTTTTTATTCTTAAGTAAACAGTAAAACACCGTTTTTTCTTCTTCTTTTCTTTCTTCAATCAGGAACCAAACCTTTCAATAGGTATCAAAAGAAGTGAATCACCACACACACACACACACACAAAGGACAAAGAAAATACTGACTGGATGAGCCTCAAAGGATGAAATCTTACAGCATTCTTAAATACTGTAAAAGCATCCTTTGGAAAGTATGCATATGTAGTTCCGCTATCCAAGACAGTTCCATTCTTTTGGTCAAACACCTTTGGGTCCAACTTCAAAGCCTTTCCAGCCACATGTATCTCCTTCAGTTCAATATTGTAATACGGACTGTTGCCCCAAAACTAAATTATATGTGTGAGATGAACAAAACAGTTTACTCAGTGAAACAACCTTAAGTGAAAGGCATCATAAAAAGTATGTACCTGTGAAAAGGATCAGAACGGGTAAATACCATATGCGGGGGCGACTTAATCCCCCCAAGAACCATAGCACCCCCACCTACACCCATTCCTCCATAACACAATGAAAACGAATCACTAATAACACCCTTCTCAACAAGCTGGTCCATCACGCTAAGCTGACCACGACCTAAACCCATTATGCCATCAGCACATTGGCTGTAAAGATCACCGGTTTCCATATTCTCGCAACCAAAAACAGCACGCTGGGGTTCAAGCGCACTCTCATTGCTAAAAGAAATTGCATCCTCACCAGGCACACCACTGCTAGAGCTCTGCTCAGCATAGCGCCTCTCATACATGCATTGATTTCCTTTATCGTCACAGTTACAATTGATGTTACACTTTACAGGTTGGTACGTGGTAGACGAATCAGGTTGAAACCTAGGGTCCTGCATACCAAAAGTTGCTCACACGCACACGATCTAATACTAATAATATCAAACATTACTGCGCCTTAAATAAATTAGAGCTCTAACACACAAGTTGAACAAGATGCACAACATTGACAGCAGTACACAAACTTTTTCACTCTAACAAATAATATGAACGAAATACAGCTAAACTAATGAATCTGATTTCGAATTTAATAATGAAATTGCTAAAATCTTACTAAATTGCACTGTATTAATCATGAAATTAACTAAGTTTATGACGAAGTGAACATGGAAATAAAGCGGAACCTGATGTTTACCGCACTCTTGGCAGTCGGAGCAAGGCACATAAGTGACAGTGCTCCCAGTATCCACAATCAGAGCGAACATCTGAGACGGCGTCCCAATCCACAGCCGCGTCGTGTAGTACCTGATTCCATTTCCGAGTTCGACAACCTTCAATTCAGTACCAGAGCTGGAAAAAAAGCTAGCGAAAATTCACGAGAGAGTCAAACCCGTTGGCAAGGAGATCGTCGTGGAGCCTCATGTGCGCGTTCGGCTCCGATCTCTGGAGACGCCGACCGTCGAAGGCTCGCCGGTGGTGGCGAGCCTCGTCGGGGGACGTGAGATGGAGAGGGAGGATCATCGGCGGTTGAAGCATACGCGCTACAAAAATTGATTACGACGGAGTAAATTAGAAGGACCACCAACCTCCGAGCCATGAGGTTCCGATTTGGAGTCCGAGGACCAACTAATCGGGGCTTTTGTTTGTTATATAGCTTTCGGGGCGGGTTGTGTTTCGGTTAAGGTTACAGGCGTAGGAACTACCCAATCACATAGTGCCACGTTAGCCCAAGTAACAGTAAAATTTAAGTCTCAGAATTTGAACTGCACATGGTAATTAAGCTTGGGAAGTTCAACATGTACATTGTGGACCAAAAATAAGAGAAGATTCCAATCTCTGAGAAGTTCATCAAAAGCCAGAAGGAAACAATAACGAGTACAAAGAAAGGTAACTGATACAGCTGATAAAAACAACAAAACTAGTATTGCTACTTTCGATTTAAAGAAAACCAAAGCAATAGTTGGCCGTGAATACCCTTTGGCAAAGCAGTTAACACTATCCTGTGAACTGTCTCAAAATAAAATAGAAAAAGGACTGCGCGATTCTGTCCCAGGATGCTCGCCTCTGCTTCACACAGGCCTGGGGGAGATTCGAAGAGTTAGGCAGATGTCAATATCTATTTGTCCCCGCCTCCGAGCATTCCCATCATGTCTTTAGCAGAACCCAAACCACCCATATTACCCATTTGCTTCATCAAGTTCTGTAAGCCACCCATGCCACCAATCTGCTTCAACATCTGAGGAGGTAAGACTTTGCTCATTTGCTGCGCATTCATGTTTTGGTTTAGTTTACTCATTGGTCCGTTCTTAGGAATCTTAAGTCCTTTCATTTTGCCCCATATTTTAGCAAGGCGCTTGTACTCTTCAAACATTTCCATCACTTCTCTTACTAGACGACCAGAACCTCGAGCTATTCGCACTATCCGAGACTCAGTGATGATTTTTGTATTTGTGCTGTCCAGCTCTTCATTTGTCATCGAGTCCATCATGGTCATGTACCGCTTGATTTTGGCCTGGCTTTCCTTATCGTTACCTTTTGGCATTAACTCAGCACCTGGAAGCATTGAAGTAAGCTGGCTAAGTGGACCCATTTGAAGCAAGTTCTGAAACTGCTCATACATAATCCTCAGCGTGAACGTCCCTTCTGAAAGCTTTTGCAGAAGCTCTGGCTGGTTGTCCAGCTTAGGAACAACTTCCTGAATCTTGTCCATAAACCCAGACCAGTCACCCATGCCTAAGAGACGGCTGACAAACGGTTTAACGTCAAAAACTTCAAACTCATCCATATGCTCTCCTGTACCGATAAATATAACAGGACTCTTTGTTGCCGCAACAGCACTGAGAGCACCACCTCCCTTTGCATGACCATCCATTTTGGTAACAATAACAGCTCCAACCGCAGCACTTTGCTTAAACGCTTGAGCTTGATCAAACGCAGCCTGACCAATACTGCTGTCCATAACAAATATAACAAGATCCGGTTTCGTCGCTTCAGCCACCTGCCGCATCTCCTCAAAAAGAGCAGCCTCCTGCTTGTGACGCCCACTAGTATCAACAATTATAAGATCACAATTCTCCTTCTTAAAAGTCTCCACCCCTTCCACCGCAATCTTCACAGGGTCAGACTCCATATAGCTTCCATAGAACGGAATCTTCGCCTTGGTAGCATTCTGCTTCAACTGATCAAACGCACCAGCTCGGAAAGTATCGGCACACACCAGGGCAGGCTTCCAACCCTTTTTCTGATGATAATAAGCATACTTTGTGCACGTTGTAGTCTTTCCAGACCCTAATCATTTACATCACACGATACACATGAATCAATTCAAAATACAAAAAACAATAACCACGCCCTATACACAGACAGGAACATTTCCTTACCACAATGACATAATAACACAAGCTACAGCAGCCAAATGCTTCAAAAAAAGTCTCGAGCAACACGAATAATCATAAGATTTCTAGCTAGTACACATTCATTTCAGATCGGATCGCAATACAATTGGATAAGCATCAAAAACAAGAGCATTATTACCTTGCAAACCAACAAACATGACGACGCTGGGCTTCCCCTTCTTGGGAGTGAAGGATGGTTTTCCCGGATCAAGCATTTTGCAGAGCTCGTTGAAAATGGCGTTCTGGATGATGCGCCGCTTGTTGTGACCAGCAGCGAGATCTTCCAAATTGACAATCTTCTTGATATTGGTCTGCATATCGCGGACGAGCTTGAATTGGACATCGGACTGGAGAAGAGCGCGGGTGATCTCGTTGAGGCACTCGTTGAGGACCTTTTCGTCGATGACGGTCGCATTGCTCATCTGCTGGAGAGCACGGGATATGCTCCCTCCTAGCTCCGCCAACACCATCTTTGCTGGTTAGGAGGGAACGAACGATTCGATGGGTTTAGGGTTGGGATTGGGGGAAGATCGATCGAGAATTGGGGGAGATGAGAAGGAGGATTAGGGTTTTGGTGAGTTTGGAAATTGGGGATTTTTGGTGACAAGGAAGTTTTGGCATATTTCTTGGCTGGTTTCTCATATATCTCCTTTTTTGTTTTATTATTGTTATTTTTTATTATTATCACAAGGGGTAAAACAGGCAAATGCCTATTTACTACAATACCAAGATCACCCTTCCCTCAACATTCCGCGGGCCCTCACCAGCTACAAGCACGGCGTGCTCCTCCCTCCCCGAGAGTGACATCAAGGACCTCAACTCCTCTGATATTGATCGTCTATCTATGGTTGTTTGGTTTTGGTGCAGGATAATTAACGAAGATGAATCTCGCATTACTTGTGACGATTTAGACAGTAAGGTTGATGAAAAGATAGTTCGCTTTTTCTTCTAGCTAGCCGCTCTCGACTCCATGAGCTAGTCGGCATCATCAGCTCCAACATGAATTAATTTGGGTGGTTTTGGTGAATTTGTGGAGTGAATAGATGAAAGTGAATTAATTTGGACGAGTTTGGAGTCATTTTTCAACTTTACTGCTCTTAATAAACTTTCTTTATAATGTTTTCTACATTTAGTAAAGTTACTTAAGTTTATTATTTTTAGTAAAGTTTCGATATACAATCAAGTTTCTGCTTATTTTATTTATAAGAGCCACAAAAATGAAAATAGAGATATTGTATAGTTGTTTACTGACTTTAATAAAAGTTTACTAGAGACAGTAAACTTATTATTTGGATATGAATATGCACACAAGTTATGTATGTGTTTATTTTGTGAATAAATGTCGCTAAAATGAAAGTAGAGATATTGTATTGTTATTTATTAACCTCATTTAAAGTTTACTATAGGCAATAAACTTGACAGTTTGGAAATCAAACATGTTAATAACATGTTTATTGGGGTTAGTAATTTCTGTTACTGGACTCCGGCGATCGAATTCATGTGACGAGAGTCTGGCTTGTGATGGCCGAAATCAGGCGATCGGTGACCGAAATCCGACGCCCGGTCACCGACGGCAGATAACCGAAATCTGGCGGACGGCTGGAATCCGACGACAGGTGTTAGAATTCATAGACCGGTCAGAATCTGTCAACCGGAGTTGGTGAGGTTCTTTTGTCTTATATTTTCTCAACCTAAACATGTTTGAAACCATTTGGGATCATGTTGTATGCCCAAATGTTCACCAACAGCAATGTGCCTCGTGGGACATTGTACCCTCCCAGTGTGCACTCCTGTGAGGACTCATGGGGTACTAGAAGTGGGTCTGCTAGGTACATTCTGAGGGTCTCGTTTATGTTGCCGTGGAGATAGGGAGGTTGGGCAAGTCTGCTTCCTCAATGAGCCTGCTTTGCCCAATTTGGACATCAATTTCTGTCTGTGCTTTTGCTAAGGCTTCTGGGTTGTTGAGCAGAAGTGAAAGCCGCCATTCCATGGCTCCAGATGAGGTGTCTGTTCCAGCTGATAACATCACCTGTATCAATTTTGAAATGTAAATTCTCATTGTAAAGTATATTGATCATCTTGTAATAAATTAGTGTCGATGGATGATCTTACTTGCATCAGGCCTCTTATGATCGCACTAGTGTAATATTCAGGTTCAGTTTCTTGTAGTGAGAGCAACACATCTACCATGGTCTTGCTCCTCTGTTCAGAAACAGAGCCATTCTGCCCTTTTCTATGTTCTTCCATCAAATCTTGCACGAACTTGTCCCTCTTCTTTTGCAATACCAACAGATTTTTTTTGAAGCCCATTTGCTCCAACATATTTTAAAACCGGCACATAATCTCCAATATTAGTAGCTCCACTCGACTGAAATGTCTCTACCACCATCTGTTTAAACTTCTTAGCTTCCTCCAGTTCTGTCTTGTCTTCCCCATAGTATCGTTTTCCGGCATCACCCTCATCAAAACATTAAGAGTCAGTTCAAAAAACGTCGACTTCATGTCCACAATGTGAAACTCACCACCAATGGAACCTCGTAAAAGGCGTAAAATCAATGATCTGACTTCATCTGCACGTATGCCATGAAACATCTGAAGGCGGTGAGATGACAATAGCTCAAGGGAAGCTAGGCGTCTCAAGTTGCGCCAATGAGAGCCATAAGACGACCAAACAAGGGTGGTGTAGTTATATCGGAGGTGTTCTCAGGCAACAAGACCGGGGCGGTTAGCAAAAGTGATGACATTTTTGGTGAAGCATTCCTCAGCTGCAGAAGGAGAGGATACAATGACAACAGGGCGGGAGCCGAAATTGATGAACAAGATTGGTCATATTTGTTGGATAACTTTGCAAGTGTTATATGGAGGGGTTTCTTCATGAGGTAGAGATGACCTACGATGGGAAAAGAGAGAAAGGGGTTTGGTGGGAACCTTTTGTTAAGCCTCTGCAAGCTTCTATATATGTCACACCAATCAAACTCACCAATTAATGAGACGCAATTAGAGAGGGATCCGCTCTGATAACAAGTCAAACAACGACAAGCGTGGCCTGTGGATCATCCATGTACCGATACTGTCACAACTTAACCACCTTTAAGGTGTTGGGTTTTATCCACAAAAGGTCTCGGTACAATTAGGAATGATTCACTCATATATAAGTTATATTTTATTTATCCTGTTTCTGATGTGAGATTTCTCATCTCCAACACGGCCCCTCACGTGCAACTTGACAAGGTCTACACGTGAATCTATGTCACCCTCTCCACTCAAACACCAACCCTCACGTGCAACCAGACTCAAGGGTTTAGCACGTGCACAAATGTCTAAACCAATCCGACTACTAACTCGGCCCATCTGGCACTTGATGACAATTCAAATAAGCACTAACCCTCACGTGCAACTAGACTCAAGGGTTTAGCACGTGTACATATGTCACACCAATCGAACCCACCAACCAATGAGACACAATTAGAGAGGGACCCGTTCTGATACCAAGTCAAACAGCGACAAGCGTGGCTCGTGGATCATCCGTACCAATACTGACCCAACTTAACCACATTTAAGGTGTTGGGTTTTTATCCACAAAAGGTCTCGGTACAATTAGGAATGATTCACCCACATATAAGTTATATTTTGTTTATCATGTTTCTGATGTGGGATCTCTCCTCTCCAACACGTCCCCTCACGTGCAACCTGACAAGGTCTGCACGTGAATCTATGTCACCCTCTCCACTCAAACACCAACCCTCACGTGCAACCAGACTCAAGGGTTTAACACGTGTACAAATGTCTAAACCAATCCAACCACTAACCCGACTCATCTGACACTTGGTGACAATCCAAATAAACACCAACCCTCACGTGCAACCAGACTCAAGGGTTTAGCACGCGTACATATGTCACATCAATCAAACCCACCAACCAATGAGACGCAATTAGAGAGAGATCCGCTCTGATACCAAGTCAAACAGCGACAAACGTGGCCCGTGGATCATCCATGTACCGATACTGTCACAACTTAACCACCTTTAAGGTGTTGGGTTTTATCCACAAAAGGCCTCGGTACAATTAGGAATGATTCACCCATAAGTGTTGGGTTTTATCCACAAAAGGCCTCGGTACAATTAGGAATGATTCACCCATATATAAGTTATATTTTATTTATCCTGTTTATGATGTGAGATATCTCATATCCAACACGGCCCCTCACGTGCAACCTGATAAGGTCTACACGTGAATCTATGTCACCCTCTCCACTCAAACACCAACCCTCACGTGCAACCAGACTCAAGGGTTTAGCACGTGTACAAATGTCTAAACCAATCGGACCACTAACCCGGCTCATCTGGCACTTGGTGACAATTCAAATAAACACTAACCCTCACGTGAAACCAGACTCAAGGGTTTAGCACGTGTACATATGTCACACCAATCAAACCCACCATTCAATGAAACACAATTAGAGAGGGACCCGCTCTGATACCAAGTCAAACAGCGACAAGCGTGGCCCGTGAATCATCCATGTACCGATACTGTCCCAACTTAACCACCTTTAAGGTGTTAGGTTTTATCCACAAAAAGTCTTGGTATAATTAGGAATGATCCACCCACATATAAGTTATATTTTATTTATCCTGTTTCTGATGTGGGATCTTTCCTCTCCAACACGCCCCCTCACGTGCAACCTGACAAGGTTTGCACGTGAATCTATGTCACCCTTTCCACTCAAACACCAACCCTCACATGCAACCAGACTCAAGGGTTTAGCACGTGCACAAATGTCTAAACCAATCTGACCACTAACAAGGCTCATCTAGCACTTGGTGACAATCCAAATAAACACCAACCCTCACGTGCAACCAGACTCAAGGGTTTAACACGTGTACATATGTCACACCAATCAAACCCACCATTCAATGAAACACAATTAGAGAGGGACCCGCTCTGATACCAAGTCAAACAGCGACAAGCGTGGCCCGTGGATCATCCATGTACCGATACTGTCCCAACTTAACCACCTTTAAGGTGTTAGGTTTTATCCACAAAAAGTCTCGGTATAATTAGGAATGATCCATCCACATATAAGTTATATTTTATTTATCATGTTTCTGATGTGAGATCTCTCATTTCCAACAAAAAGAGAGAAAGGGGTTTGGTGGGAACCTTTTGTTAAGCTTCTGCAAGTAGTTCTTGAGGAAAAGATAGATGAGGAAGAGCAAAATGTAGTAGTAAATTGAGGTTTCCACGGATGTGTTTGATTTTAGAAGCTCTGAAGCTGCTGCACTACATTTATATACGATCAAATAGCACTGGTAATCTACATCTTTGGGTTATTATAATAGTACCATTGATATTGTTTATAACTATAGTACTATACGAGGGAAAAGTACAAAAGCCAGTGATGCAATCTCTAAGACAGCCGCTTGAGATTCCTAACTGTAGCCTATCCAAATCACATATATATACAGCTGATGAAAAAACCCAAGTAGATGTAGCAAAACAAGAAGATCCCAACTAGTAGCAGCAGACCATAATCTGACAGCTTATTTCCAAGTTTAATCATCTGAAGGATCTTCTAACATAGCCAGATGTTATTATTCCACACATACTGACTGCATAGTATTGTTATTTGGATTTGAGGGTTGAAGACATTATCTACGATACAAAATTTCATATGAGCATGAGATGAAAATGGAGTGATCACAGTATCAGCTGAAGCATACCAGCGAGAATTTAAACTGAATTTCATAACTAATCTTTGAATGTTCCCACAAAAGTGGGTTCTTGCTTCTTTTTCTTCTTAACAAAATAAGTTGAGAGAAACTATATACAACTCCAATCTGTTGAATTTTCGAAGACCTGATGCTATCTTCATTCTCTCGATGAACAAGTATCTAATATAAGCATAACATGGGTTACATCACTTACATGGTCATCTGAGGACTCAGCTTTCCCTAGAACTCAGTTTGTCACCCACTTCAGTATCTTCAAGTGGCTTTGTGAAATTAGGGAGCAGATTCGGTGACAAGAGTATCCTGGTACTCATTCTCTACATATACCCTACTATCTTAAATCTCTCTTTCCAGACAGAAAATTCCTATCAAACGTACTAATCACCCAAATTCACAATCAAAGACTGCAACTTAAAATTAAGAGTGAAACAATCTTCTCACTTTGTGAATGAGCCTCCTACATATGGGACACACCTTACTCCCCCCATCCATGATCCTGCAAAATTTTATGTTTGTTAATACTTAAAATCACTATAAACAATTAGATTTGGAAAATAGAACATGAAACTCCTTGCATATGTACCTCTGAGCACAGTCATAGCAGGTTGCACAGTGACCACAAGGAACGAAGAAGCAGTTTCGCTGCTCATCATAACATATCACACATAGCTTCTCATCATATAATTCCTCTGAGGAGCTACTAGAAGCTCCCGAATCATCTTCTTCATTTGTACCATATGTTTGTGTCATTGTCTTGCGCGGCACTATAGGGTAGGTTTCACTAATTTCTTGTCTTGAGTCAGTTGAGTGTTCTACTACAGTACTACTCTCAACATCACTGGCGCCAAGGTACTTCAATATTAGAAAGATCATGACCACTATAAACCCTGACAGTTGGAAACGAAAGAAATCATCCATAAAACAGTGCTGATAGATGCTTCAATAAAAAGAGTTCTGTTTCTGATGTTTGTACCTAAAATTCCAATGTATGTTATCACACGAGCCACAAAAGAAAGCTCAATGTACCATCCAAGAAGATCCCCCTGCAATGAACTGTTGGTTAAATTGGCCCAAATGTTAACCATGAGAGATGTTAGCTTGTGATCAAGGCTTACATTGTTAGGTGTGGTCAGTATGACATAATGAGTATTGGGGAATATAAGCCTGAGCTGGCACGAAGAAGCCTTAGTTGCTGTCGAGCAGATGGCCTTAGCTTTTGTAGTATCATACATCTTCGAGGAGACATTTACATTCACTGTTATGATTATGCTTCTAGTATTTGTGTTTATGATGTCAAGGTAGTACCTATCATCTTCCTCAATGCTATATTCAGCATCTTTGCCTGCACAAAATTCTCATAGTCATTTACACATGTTTCAGTAATGTTTTCATCCCCCTTGGGAAAATTTTATTTCCATAAACAATAGCTCTAAGAAAATATAACTAGTTACCAATTTTGGATTCATCAAAGGCATTAACAGAACTTGTTTGCTTCGGCTGCAGTATCTCGAATTTCCTTTCCCCTGACAGTAAATGCATAGATTTTGTTATAAGAAGAGTCCAACGCTCAGTCACAAGTGAAAGTATATTCGAAAACTGAAACTACCTTTAAGCATGACAACTTGGAGTTGATTTACATGAGTAGGGTGAGCTTCCAATCTCATGGATATCCTTGAACCCTTGTTTAACCAGAAAGAAAATCCCTGAAAAAGAAACAAAGAAAAATTCAACCATTCTGTCGTACTCATCGCTAATCTGGAAGAAATGCACAATATGGGAACTGGAAAATAGAATATAAATAACAGAAGAGTAAGACAGAATATCCATTTACCTTGCGACTATAGGCCCCAATGATCAAGTAGTTGGAAACATTCCAATTAACCTGGTGGCTCAACTTAGGCTCTTCAGAAAGAGAATAGAGAGAAACCCCTTTTTTGTCAACATCTCTCACTTCAACTTGTTGTACGAAAACAGAACTAGCCTTCATCAAGCGAGAGGAGCTCGGGCCAAGCGTTATGCGGTTATCTCCATAGTAACCATATCGAATGCTCACTGATACTGCAAAAACATAGAGTGAACTTGTTTCAGATCAAAGGGTCAGTGGAAGAGAAATGAAAATGACGATGAAAAATTATCATGTACATGCCACAAATCCAAAGGGTCAAAAGAGTAAGTAGGCGAGCCCAACTCTCCTGCCACTGCTGAGGGCCAACCGGAGTCGAATGCGCCCACGTAGGTCTGTACATTGTGTCTTCAGAACGATCCCAAATCGCACAGAGCTGGAGTGGGTGATGATTCCAACAGAGGTATTGGTGTGGAAGAAGAAGTAGAAGACTAGTAGCTTTGTGTATGGGAGGTTGGTTAGTTATGCCAGCAGCTCAACTAACCGTTTCAGTCCAGTTGGCGGAAAATTTGAATGGCTGGTTTATTTGAATGTTAGGTGTTACTTAATTTCTGGCTTTACATGCTACCATTTTTACCAACACAAAGTTATATCAATGTTGTAACAATACACAAACCTTGTTTATGCAACAAGGTATCAATTTAGAAATGTACCCAAAGATTCTTCAAGAAAAAAAATTGAACCCAAAGAAGGAAAAAGACAATCTTAATAAGTTAAAAGTTCATGTCAATTTGGATGTGTGATAGATTGGAATTATTTATGCAGCTGCATATTGTTAGCTTATTAGATAGCATCACTAGTTTTGACCATTTCTCCTTCTACAACGAGAAGTTGACTTTTTCACAAACTAAAAAATAACCCAACGAGAGGTAGACTGTTTGATCCTGCATAATGCACATTAGTTCCTTTTTGGCAGACATGACCAGAATCCATGGAATCTTCAATATACTACTACATTTTGCTAATCATTGTCTTCCTTCTCCTGAAGAACTACTTGCAGAAAGCTAATAGGCTACTCCCACCAAGCCCTGGTCTATCTTTGCCAGTTATAGGCCATCTCTACCTCTTGAAGAAACCCTTACATAGAACACTTGCAAAGGTAGCCGATAGATATTGATGCAGCCCCTTCGTTCTACATCAGATATGGTCCAATTGTATACATCAGATTTGGCTCTCGCCCTGTCATTCTTGTATCCTCCCCATCTGTAGCTGGGGAATGCTTCACAAAGCATACGTCGCTGATGCAGCGGAAAATAAAGAGATAGGAGATTAGAATCCACCAATCTGTTTTTGATCTCGAATCCACGAGAGGTTCTGAAATCCATCAAGAATTGAGATAAACTCAAAGGTTTTTTATATAAAAATCAAAGTTAACGAATACAACTGATAGAGGCTCCTTATATAAGAGCAAACAAACACTAGGGCAACTAACAATGAAACCTAAAAGTCAATGGATTAAAATAAAATAAAGTCTAAAACAAATTAATTAAAATAAAACAAAACAAAATAATAAAAATAAAACTCCAAAAATAATTAAAACAGTCTTCTAGAAGCCCAACGAACTTGAATGCCAGAAATAATTTGTCACGATCAAACGGTTCTCCAATTTTTATTTTCCGTCGGAAAGCGACCTCCCTTCGTTCTACATCAGTCGCCTTTGCAAAGCTGCTTGCCGGGAAGTACCTTGGTTATAACTATACCACAGTTACCTGGGCTTCTTATGGCTCACTGGCGCAACTTCAGACGCATTGCTTCACTTGAATTACTGTCATCCAACCGCCTTCAGATGCTTCAGGGCATTCGTGCTGAAGAAGTCCGGTTACTCATTTGCAGGCTTTCTCGAGCGTCTAATGGTGGTGAGTTTCAGAGTTTAGAGATGAAGTCGAAATTTTTTGAACTAACACTTAATGTCATGATGAGGATGATTGCTGGGAAGAGATACTACGGGGAGGGTAGCAGAATCGGAGAAAGCCAAGCAGTTTCATCAAATTGTAGCAGAAACGTTTCAACTGAGTGGGGCTGGTAACGTTGGAGATTTCCTACAAGTCTTGAACTATTTGGGAGCAAGTAAGCTTGAGAAGAAGTTGTTAATATTGCAGAAGAAGAGGGATAAGTTCTTACAAGATTTGATCCATCAACATAGACAAGAGCAGAGTGGCTCAGCTTTGGAACAGAGGAGCAAGACCATGGTGGACGTCATGTTGTCACTGCAAGGAACTGAACCCGAATACTTTAATGACGAAATCATAAGGGGCTTGATGCATGTAAGCTCTCTAACTCCTAGTCCCATACATTAACACCTTTTTCAGGTGCTCTCCAATCCAAAACTACACTGCTGTAGTAGATTCATACTTCACATTTTCTCAATATAAAACCAAATAGCTCTGGTCTAAGGCATTTTGCACCATTGTGCCTGGTCATGTTATCAGCAGGAACAGACACCTCATCTGGAACCATGGAATGGGCTCTATCGCTCTTGCTCAACAATCCAGAAGCCCTTGCAAAGGCTCAGAACGAAATTGATGAACAAATTGGGAAAAGCAGGCTAGTTGAGGAAGAGGACCTTGCCAAACTTCCCTATCTTAGTTGCATCATATATGAGACCCTCAGAATGTACCCAGCAGCCCCGCTTCTGCCTCCCCATGAGGCATCAAAAGACTGCTCCGTAGGAGGCTTCCATGTTTCACGTGGAACAATGCTGTTGGTGAATGCATGGGGAATACAGAATGATCCTGAGTTGTGGGCAAAGCCTGAGCAATTTAAGCCGGAGAGGTTTCAAACTTTTACAAGGGGAAAGAGATGGTTTCAAGTGGTTGCCATTTGGGACAGGAAGGAGAGGGTGTCCTGGCGAAGGCTTAGAAACCCGGATTGTAGGGCTGACCCTAGGGTCATTGATTCAGTGCTTTGAGTGGAAGAGAAGTGGGGAGGAGATGCTGGACATGACTTAAGGGGCTGGACTTGCCATGCCTAAAGCTCACCCTTTGCTAGCAAGGTGCAGGCCACGACCAACAATGCTGGCTTTACTTTCTCAACTATAAGAAGATCTTTTCGGTTTTCTAGGTTGCTATCTCAGGCATACCTAGTGTTTGCATTCAGTTAATGCAAAGTGTCTTGGGTGTATGGATATTACCTGGTTGGCACCTTGTAATTACTTGAAGCTTTCTTTGTTGATTCACAATGATGATATTGCATTCCACATGCCATGATCACAGTTCCTGATAAAGTGAAATACAAGTCAGGTAATGCAAATGGTTCAGCACATGACTCACATACAGAAGCTTCTCAATGACAAACTATATCAGTTTTCAAATTAATTTTGAGCAAAACAATAACAAGTAATGATATATACTCTACTAAAACTATTAGCGGACTCAGAAATCAGAATCATGACATAACTCTCATATACTTTAGATGCCCTTTCCAAATTTCAAGTTTGACAAACTTCAATCCCAAAACCTCTATGACCTATTACTGCATGACTTTAGAGTTTGGATACTACCCCTTGGGAGAACCAGGAAATCCTTAGCCCCTCTGATCAGTAAGGCAAAACAAATTGCAGACGACAAGATGCATTTAATACAAGGGAAAAAATACAAGTCTCAGTAATTTATCAACTGGACTTATTCTGGCTCGCATCATTAGCATCACCACTCTCGTCATTTACCTTTGTATATTTCCTAACAAATAAAATAACCCAATAATGATGGTTGAGTTTTCCTTAAAACGAAAAGAACGCTTCTTGATCATATGATATGAAGTACCTCAGCCTCACCAATACAACATTCACCATATGGTCCATACCCATCTCCATGGAAACTTCAACCTACTGCTTCATCTTACTCTTCATCATCTTTCTATTCCTTAAGAGCTATTTGCAGGGAACCAACAAAAGATACCCACCAAGCCCTGGTCTCTGCCTCCCCATTATAGGCCATCTTTATCTCTTCAGAAAACCTCTATATAGAACACTTGCAAAATTATCAGACAAATATGGTCCAACTGTATACATGAGATTTGGCTTCCGACCTGTCATTCTTGTATCCTCCCCATCTGCGGCAGAGGAATGCTTCACCAAACATGACATCGCTTTTGCAAACCGTCCAAAGCTGCTGGCCGGCAAACACCTTGGATATAACTATACTACGATTAGCTGGGCTTCATATGGCTCTCACTGGCGTAACTTGAGACGCATAGCTTCCCTTAAATTGCTGTCATCCAACAGCCTTCAGATTTCTCATAGTATACGTGCAGATGAAGTCAGGTCACTCATTTGCCAGTTTTGTCGCCACTGTAATGGAGGTGAGTTTCACAGTTTGGAGATGAAGTCAGCTTTTTTTCAGCTAACTCTTAATGTTATGATGAGGATGGTAGCTGGGAAGAGATACTATGGGGAAGATATAGCTGATTTGGAGGAAGCTAAAAGGTTCCAGCAAATTGTAGCGGAGTCATTTCAATTGACTGGAGTTACTAACATAGGAGATTTCATACCAGTTTTACACTATGTGGGGGTAAGCGGACTTGAGAAGAAGTTGGTGATATTGCAGAAGAAGAGGGATAAACTCCTGCAAGATTTAATTGAACAACATAGACAGAAGCAGAGAGACTCAACTTCTGAACAGAAGAGCAAGACCATGGTGGATGTACTATTGTCAATGCAAGCAACTGAACCGGAATACTATACCGATGAGATCATAAGGGGAATGATGCATGTAAGCTCTCTAAGCCACATTTTAAAATCAGAGATTCCAAGGTCAACTGCAATAATTTTCATCTTAAATAGATTTACACTTCTTTAGTTGGCAAGCAGGTGCACACTATCTTTCGACTAAAATGAATTACTTTTTATAAGAATCTTGGTTTGTTCTATTGAGTAGTAATAAGGTGTTTTCCAATAAAGTAGATTCATGTGTGCAAATTCATAACAATATGAAACAAACTTGCTGGTCTAACTGTCTACGACATATATTACTAGATCATGCTGACAGCAGGAACAGATACCTCGTCTGGAACCATGGAATGGGGTCTATCACTTTTGCTCAACAACCCTGAAGCCCTTGCAAAGGCCCGGACTGAAATTGATAACCACATTGGCCGAAGTAGGCTAATTGAGGAATCAGACCTTGCTAATCTCCCCTATCTCCAGTGCATCATAAATGAGACTCTCCGAATGTACCCAGCAACCCCACTACTGCCTCCTCATGAGTCATCAGAGGACTGCACTGTCGGAGGTTACCATGTTCCCCGTGGAACAATGCTCTTGGTGAACGTTTGGGCCATACAGAATGATCCTAGGTTGTGGGAACAGCCTGAACAATTTAAGCCAGAGAGGTTCCAAAATGTACTTGGAGAAAGAGATGGATTTATGTGGTTGCCATTTGGGGCAGGAAGGAGAGGCTGTGCCGGGGAAGGCTTAGCAAACCGGGTTGTAGGGCTGGCCTTAGGGTCACTGGTTCAGTGCTTTGAGTGGAAGAGACCTAGTGAGGAAATGATTGACATGAGTGTAGGGACTGGGCTCACTATGCATAAAGCTCAACCATTACTAGCAAAATGCAGACCGCGCCCAGCAATGCTGGCCTTACTTCCTCAACTTTAAGCATATATATTGGTTTTCTGGGTCTGTCATTTCCAGTCCGATGAATATGCACATTATTTTTCAATGCAATTAGATGCTGATAGTAATCTTTAATTCTGTATCAAATGCATCATTTTATATAACAGTGTATCAATCATATAGACCAAATATGTGTGTCAGAAGAAGAGTGGATCAGGCTTTTTAGCATATACCTGGTGGGCACTTCTATGTTAATGTCTGTAATGACTTGCAATCTGCTTAGACCCACAAGCTTGCATCCAGTTAGGCAGTTACTTTAGCATGTCCTGCAAGCCAACCTCGCATTCTCCAACTCCTGAATGATTGGAATACCAAAGAATTTAGTCGAATTTTAAATAGTGCACAATACATATGAAATGTGTAAATGCAGAAGCTTCTCAACTATAACTAAATTATCTCACGTTTTCAGAAACGTTGAATTGTTTTTCAAGTAACAAACAATGGGAGATTGTTTCAGAACACCACACAAGTAAAGACGTCTTTCGTATTGATAACCTTAAAAATATACTTATAAATAAATCCTATAATCACAATTAACTTATCGTTGGTAGCATAGGAAAATAGGGATTTCCCGTAAAAGATTGTGTCTAAATCACCAATCTAATACTCGATCTAAACTAAAAACCTAATATGTCCAATCAAAAAGAACTGATCTGCAAACGACTCTAAACAACTCCAAACATGATGAAAACTTACAAACACAAACTAGACATACTAAACTAACTACTGACAAAGTTTTATGATTTTGGGGGTTTAATTATTAAGCTAAATAAATTTGACAAAACAGAGGACAAAAATCATACGAAAATAAAAGAATGTGTTTGGGTTTTGAAATAGTTAAGAAAAACAATAGCTAGGAACAACCATACACCACTAGAACATATTTCACCAAACATTTGTCAACTTATATGCTTCTATTCAATCGAATGTCTTTATCCAAGTTAAGTCAAGATGTGTTGAACTTAACATATCAACCTTTCTCACTTGGTATGTTAAGAGAATGATGTTTTCAACTTAACTTAGCTTCTGTCACACCCCGGCCCTGACGTCGGCAGGATCTAACCACCAGGCGCCAGTCCCGAGGCGTGAACAAGTGTTACAAAGCGGAATGTAAATAAAACACTATATTCTAGACTCGTCGGCTACCTTTTCCCGGCTTGGCACATTCTAAGTAATTATATGCAAAAAAATATCAGATATAGGTGGATGAGCATAACAACGCACTCAATGAGTGAACCAATGTAATATGTCAGCAAAGCCATATCATTTTACTCACACTACAAAATACGCATATTGTATACACATCGAGTTAATCAATTCATCATATCGCACAACCCGTTCTTATTGGTTATCCTTCAATTTAGTGATCCCCCACAGGAACCTAATGATATTCAAGGTCTATACCACTGTGTGTCACATCCTTACTTCAGAATAACCAATCAAGAATTTCACATGTTGCATGACTAGTCAAACAATGGATCCAACACATTATAATAATATATATCACCACACATTTCGTAAATAGACATGTTTCACTATAAAATAAAGAGATATTTAGTAAAAGATTAAAAACATGTTTTTTTGACTAATTTAAAAGCATGTTAATCTTGTATTTTAAACATATTACAAGAATCCACTCACATCGATAACATCAAAACCTCACCGAGAATACCAATCGTAAACCGAGCCTCCGAAAGCGGGCCATCTAGAAATCACTATGACTAAAAACCGAACCTCAACTGTTAGAATGAGGACATTGATACGAACTCGTAGCCCTAATTTAAATTTACGGATCAAAAGTTATGATCCGTCAAAATTTAGTCGTAACCCGAAAGGAAACAACTAAACTTTTTAGAGAGAAAAACCCTCTCCAAAATGTGAGGAACAAGAGAGCTGATGAGTCAGCTATATATAGGGATAGTATCCGACATTGAGAGAGTCAGTTTGGGTTCCTAGGCAAATGCATGACCTACATGTGTCAAAATCGGCAAAGCTCTTTCAATAATTAACACCTGTTACCATGTGTCACTGTCTGATTCACCCATATTTGCCACATGTCACCATGCAGAGACAAAATGTCAACAACAGATGGGGTGGCTACTCTGTAGGGCCCAAGTCAGCCTAAAGACCAATCAATTTTTGCGACGTCATCGGTTCAAGGAAAAACTAAGAAAATTGGAAGAAACTTTGAAAAATCGTTAAAAATTAACCGAAAAATATGGCAAACTCGTGACAACCTCTACTTTCTATTTCAAATAAGAAAATTCAATTTTGAGAAAATTATCAATTTTAAGATCGAAAAGGTCATGAATAAAGTTAGACAATTTTAGTACTGATGTTGTCTTAATCTACCTAGATGCCAATTCATATGAATGAAGCTCAAGTCACTCATGTGCTACTCTAGATAATATGATTGACATGATGATTAAAACACAAAATCATAGCAATAAAACTCTAGCATGTTTACTACGTTTGCAACCATAATAAATGAAACTAGAATTCATCAATGAGAAACCAATGAATCAACAAACATTTAATATCCAAGAAACAATCAAATCAAAGCTAAAATCTTGATTTACACATGTCAAGGGCTTAGGCAGCCCTTAACTATCAAAAACTACTAGAAAGACAGGAAAAATAAAATAAAACATTAGAATCAGAATGAGAAAAGGATGGCGACAATGGACTGATGTTGTGCGTCCAAAGATAGAAGTCTCCAAACTCCCTGGAATGATGTCAAGTCCTCCTTTTATATATAAGCAGCTGCTTTGTCCATGTACTTGATAAGACCACTCCTAGTAAACCTGGGATTAACTTGCTATAATCCTTCTTAATCATTTGAGATGTGATTCCTGTCTCTTTCAAGTTATGCTGGCAATAATGTTATAGTTAAGACCAGCTCTATTGTCTTCACTCTAATCCAATCCTAGAAGATGAGATCCTTTTGTTGTATTTGGTGGCAGTAGCCCACACCACTTCTTTATATTTTGTATCTTGAACCCATGATGAGATATGAATGAATTATGTTTCCTTAAAACTCTCATCTTTCTCCCTTTTATCCCTGTTAACTTTCTCCTCACCAGTTGGTTCCAATCATCTGGTATCTGAGCTAGTGTTATGCCACCAAGAAATCTTCAAGTTTTAACTCCTTCAACCACCCCTCCTGCCTCCGCCCATGGTCCTTTAATTTCACAAGATGGACCAACTGGTGTTTTGGCTTCCTCCTCTTCTGGACCTGAAGAAGTCAATCAGACTCATCTCACTGAAGTCCGGCAAGGCATCAAGATATTGCGGGAAGAAATGCACAATGCGGCAGCCATTGCTACAACACAACAGCGTGCTTTTGAGAATCACATCACAGCTCACCTATCTGTAATAGAGAATACAATGGTGCAATGCTTGGTGCACCACCAGTCTCCCCCACAATCGGCTGCATCTGACTCTTCACTTCTTCTGGTGATTACTTTCGGTAGCCTTCCTGACGCTGGTCTTTCCCTCCCTCCCACACAGTTTCCTTCACACACCATTCGTCAAGATTCACTGCTCTGGTAGATTCGATTGCCACTACTTTTCCTTCACTGCCTCTACCGAATTCCTTACCATAAACTACTCACCCTCTTAACATTGTTCCCATCCCAAATCTCACACAATTACTTTCTCATCAACAACAACCACTTACTTTCGACCAGCCACACCAACAACCTAATTCCACCTTTAGACAACATCTCTATCGCCCTCCAAAGATTGACCTTCCTCGCTTTATGGGTGAGGACATTACGGGTTGGCTTGCTATGGCAGAAAGGTACCTTCGGGGTCAACGAATTCCAGTTAGGGAACGTGTTGCAGAGCTGTTGGTGGCGGTTTGGTTGATTGGAGGAGCAGAGTCTGCGTGGGGTGGAGTGGAGATGCTGGAACAGGTCCAGGTAGTGGCTGGCAGCAAGGAGGTTGTTATTTAAGACCTGGATCAGACTGTGGGTATGTCTCAATCCTTGGATGATTTTATGTATGGGTGTTTTTGTTGTTTAATTGCTAAGTTAATGTGTTTTTGATTCATGTATGTCGATAACTTGGTGAAGCGGAGCTGCGGGGAAGTTATGACCGATTTCTGACAGAATATTCTGGCAACTTCCTGGAATCTACGAAACAGCAAAATTTCGGTAGAAGCCAAAGAGGTAGAAATCGATTTTCCCTCGATAAGCTTAAAGTCGTAAAGTTGCCGTTAATTATTAAGTCGAGTTAACTACATAAAACTTCCTATAAGTATGAAGTTTCCATTTTGGGAAACTTTTTATTTTTGGAAAGTTCCATGTTTTGAAAGTT
Organism: Comarum palustre; assembly: GCA_951800085.1. NCBI lineage: Eukaryota > Viridiplantae > Streptophyta > Magnoliopsida > Rosales > Rosaceae > Comarum > Comarum palustre. The sequence continues at coordinate 15,948,525 of OX637589.1, forward strand.
GATCGTTATAAAAAAATCAATATTGGTTAACCAGTTAAAATACGTTAATTAGAAATTTAAATAGAAATTGGTCAAAATGGTAACTTCTTGGTCTACTCGAGAATCTTGGTTAAAACTAAGGAAAAAAGATCAACTCGAGAAGTATTAATTGACACTATTGGAAAGTAATATTTGAGTTCGGTAATTTGAAATTTTATTGAAGGGTTTTATAGATATGTCAACTCAAGTTAGGTATGAGATAACCTAACATCAAATGAAATATTAAGGACAGTCGATACATTATGGACACGAAGTCGGAAACTATATTTCGAGTCGATAATCAGAATTAAATCTAATTGTTGAAAAGGAATGAGTTGGTCAAGTCCTGATCAAATTAGGATTACCTAGTCAAACTAGAAAAAGATCAAGTCAACGGTAATAAGGACTGATATGTTGCATTAATTTTACAGTCTATGGTCGAACGTGAGATGGACTTGACAATGTGGTTATTTCGAGTGATGCTCGAGGAGTATTCCTAGCAATGAGATCACATTAAGTACTGTGAGTGGACTTTTGATTTTAATGATATGCATGCACTAATGTTTTTATTTATTTATAAGCAACATGAATTTATTCCTTATATTGAGCTGGTAAGCCGAAAAAGTGGGTTGCTTCCCTTCCGTAAGTCATTGGTTTAAATCGGCAGAAATTTGAGTTATGTTTATTTTATTGAGAAGTCTCGGATTTATAGCCATTATTATAAAGATGGTCAAGAACCGTGCTTGATAAATAATTTAATTAACGGAGAAGAGTCTTTTATGACTTTTCGTATTTGTTGATTTGTTTTTCTTCACCATGAAGGGTCGTTAATATATATATATGACCTCCACCTTATAGGGTGGTGTGGGGTTGACCCTCCAGGCCCTCACTTAAGGAAGTGACGCGGGGTGCGTGTGAAGTGATGACCCCCACCTAATTAAGGTGGCACGGGGTGGATAGGTTGATGACCCCCACCTTATAGGGTGGCGCAGGGTAGACCTCCCACTTAAGGAAGTGACACGGGGTGCGTGTAGAGTGATTACTCCTATTTAATTAGAGTGGAGCGAGGTGGATCCCCCACTTAAGAAGGTGACGTGGGGTGCATTTAGATTGATGACCCCCACCTTATTAACTAAATAATGTGGAGCAGGGTGAACCCTCCACTTAAGGTAGTGGCGCGGGGCATACTTAGAAGCCTTAAGAGGCTCCGACTCTAGTTTTGAATGCTCTTTGTCATGGTGAAACCTCTTTTCCCATTATATAATGTTGAGTTTTAAGTCTTTACGTTGTCATGACTCATTTTGTTTTCAATGATTATTCGAGATTTTTCCCAATGTTGCATGCATATGTGATTTTAAATAAACGAAGTTATGAGAAGGCATAAAAATAATTTTCTTTTGATTAACCGTTGATTTTGTCCACTCACTCTAACGTTTATTTTTAAATGTTTTTTCCTGGGCCCTTCGTTTTCAAAATGCTCAGTTTGCAGGGTAACTGAGAAAAAGTCGAGCGTACAGGAGACGAAGTATAGTCAATTTAGTCAGTTGACGCTAGAACTTGATTAGGTATTTATCTGTTTAGATTGCTTTAATTACCCCATTTTAGTTAGTTTGAATTTGATTGTGAAGCGTAGATGAGATTTGGGGAGCAAGATGACTCCAGTTGTTGGGGTTGAATTATTAATGTTCATGAAAATGTTTAGTTGGCTTGTAGGAAGTGTTGTTCATTTCAAGGGAGTTTCGGTAAGAAGTTCCCTTGAGATAGTCCCAGCATAATTTACTTTAGGTTAAAGGGGTTAACCCGAGGTGAGTCTTGACAGCGATAATCGATTTCATCTGTGTCCATGAATGACTGATGATGATCCAAATCATCGTAGTCACAAAGTTTACAAAGCATTAAACCCTGAATTAGGTGCAAGTTCCTTAGAATCTCATGGTAATTCCACTATATACGATGCACTAAATGTCTATATGAGACATTCCTACTGAATAAGAGTAGATAATTGAGTAAATCGTTCCACTTGAACCATTTAGAATGATGCAAAACGAGTTGCAATCTTGAGCGCAATATGAAATTTTCGTGCAGCATGACCTTTACGCACTAGAATAGTCATAAATTTTTCATCAGGATAGATATGAATGAACCGTGAAATGTTCTGGAAACTAGACTCAATTGGCTTTTCTATTATATGATACGCGTTCTAGTTCATCTGAAACTGAACACAAAGCTCGAACGAAGTTGCTGTTCGAAAATGGACAAATTTACTGTTTTTGAAGATAAGACACGATGAAGCTTTAAAGTTGAAGGTGGCATCGTAAGACTATTTCTAAGCCAAAAGCAACGTGTGTTAATCAACAATGATAGGGTATTATAAGTCTACAATATCCAAAATTTGTTCATGCACGAGGAGTAGTAGCTTATTTTAATTTTTAGGATTAATTTCTGTTTACATACTTGATGTTTGGGACTAACATCATTTCACCCCCGTATTTTTAATTTTGAAAGTTTACCCCCTAAAGTTTTCAATTTTCATCAACCATGCTCAATTGCTGAAATTTTTGTGTAATTTGGACGTTAATTATAACTTTATCTCACTTTAAAGACAAATATAGTTATCTGACAGCAAAAATCATTATTTAGAACATTTTTAATATGACTACATATTAAAATTTAATGTCTAAATTAATCAAAATTTCAACAATTAAACATGATTGATAAAAAATAAAAACTATAGATGATAAATTTTTAAAATTAAAAATACTTTAAGATAAAATTATGTTAATCACATAACTAAATAAGTAAACTAAAATTAATCATTATTTTTAATTTTTAAGAGACCGTGGGAAATAGCACCAATATAATTGTTTTCGAACGCAAAGACGGAAGGAGGTAAAGCCCAGACGGCGGGAAACTGGTCTTTTCCTTAAATTTTTAGTACCAACTTTCAAATCAAAACCACCGAAAAATTTTGCGAACGCTCAACCAACCTGAAATTTAAAACCCAAAAACCAAAACATTTCACAGTAGACCAAAAAGCGCCAAATCCATGACTTGTCAAAGAACTTCAACACCCCGCTCTCTAATTTCAGACCCACTACAAATCCCCATCTCCTCTCTCACTCTCTCTCACCTCCACCATCTCAAATCCCCAAAGCAGAACAGCCACCGTGAGTGAAAGCCTAGCAACCTAAGCGCAATGGCTCTTACCACCGTGGCTGAGAAATGCGAAGCTCCAATCACACGCGCCGCCGCGAAGCGTAGAGCTCAGGCGGTTTTCGTCGATGAGAAGCAGTTGGCCGTTAAGAAACGGGCTGTTCTTGGGGATGTTACCACCTTGGCTAACGTTGTTGCTTTGGCCAACGGCATTCTTGGGGCTGCGCCGCCGCAGAAACCCAAATTGGAAATCAGGAAGCCTGTGAAAAAGGCGGCGCGTGACGATGAGGACCCTCAGCTTTGTGGGCCCTACGCTGCCGATATCTGTGCATATCTTCGCCGTATGGAGGTAAAGATCGAGCCTTTGCTTGTTTAGATGATTAGGGTATTTGTAATTAGAACTGGGTATTGAAATTGGAGTTGAATGCAATAATGGGTTTGGTGTGATAGCTTGGGAATGATTTGGATTATTGTTAAAAAAATTGTCAATCGATTTGGGTATTTGGTTATAATGGAACTGGGTTTGTGTTTAGGTGGAACCAAAGAGAAGGCCATTGCCTGATTACATGGAGAAGATCCAGAAGGATTCTATAAATGCCAATATGAGAGGTGTTCTTGTGGATTGGTTTGTGGAGGTTGCAGATGAATACGAGCTCCTACCTGAGACTCTTCATCTCGCTGTGTCTTACGTCGATAAGTATCTCTCCAAGAATGTGGTGCCAAGGAGTGAGCTTCAGCTAGTTGGAGTGGCTTCAATCTTTATTGCCTCGTATGTTTGTGATTACTCTTATTCTGTTTGTGAGCTGGTGTTGTCTAATTAATAGTAGAATCATACTTATTTTGTTTCCTGATTGGTTAATAGGAAGTATGAAGAGATAGATCCTCCAAATGTGGATGAGCTTTCTGACATAACTGAAAATACATTCACTAAGCAACAGGTATTTGGTCTTTCCTTTGTGGTTATATCTCTGTTAATTGAGTATTATGCCCATTTTTGACTGGGAATGGAGGATTCATACTAATTGCAGTCTTCTGGTGATTGTGTAGGTGATTAAGATGGAGGCGAGTATACTCTTATCTCTGAAATTTGAAATGGGAAATCCCAATGTTCAAACATTCTTAAGGTAATGATGGTTTTGAGTTCTGACAATCAAAACTCATTTCTGGTTGGTTATTATAGCTGCTCAACAAGCCTTAAGCTTTGACTGATTGTTGCTCATTTGACATGTTGTTTGGCAGAAAATTCATTGATCTTGCTCAAGAGAGTTACTACAAAGTAAGCTTCACTTTTATCTCTCTCACACATATATTTGGATTTGCAAAGTTGATACTATATGATATTGACTGCTTGCTCTTCTGTGTTTTTTGCAGACTCCTAATGTGCAGTTTGAGTATTTGATTCACTACCTCACAGATCTGAGTTTGGTGGATTACAAACTCGTGAAGTTCTTGCCTTCTATGATAGCTGCATCAGCTGTATTTTTAGCAAGAGCTATTATTACTAAATCAAAATTGAATCCGTGGGTATGTGTTTGACAATTTACCAATCCTATTACTGCTGGTCTCAATTTATAAAGGGCAATTACTAAATTATATTCATTTATCTGATTTGCAGTGTCCAGCTATGCAAGAATTTACTAGTTATAAGGCAGCTGATTTGAGAGAATGTGTTCTTATCATTCATGACTTGTACTTGGGTAGACGTGGTGGATCTTTGGTAGCTGTACGAGAGAAATACAAGCAAACTAAGGTATGTGTATCAAAAGTTTGATTCTTAAAGCCATATGAGTAAGGAAAACATTGTCTAAATGGAGTCCTTTCTGTGGACAGTTCAAATGCGTGGCAAAGATGCATTGCCCTTCACAATTGCCGCATTTCTTGTTTGGAGATGTGAAAGCATGAAATATTCTTGGGGTAAGGGCCAAAATTGTTGAAATATCTGGCCTTGGGTTATACTGAATGTGCAAATTGTCAAGTAGCCTAATTGTTAAGGCTGGTAAAGTCGACAAAGCTGTTGGTGGAGATGGGGGTCATCAACCTCAATCTGCCTCCAGACCATCTTGAAGGGTTCCACAATTCCATGACAGGTTAGCACCAGATTGACCTTCTGTATTGTGGATTACTAATGAGCTGCTCCTGTATATTTCCTTTGGCTGACTTTGAATTATCTGTGAATTTCAGGGTATGGTTTTGTAGAGAAACAAATGAGCATACTCAAACAGAAACAGTCAGTGGCACCCATTTCACTGTCTTCTCCCATTGACAACACCAGTTTTCTTCTGTCAACAAAAATGCTCTCAAGTTATAGTTAGGTTAATGTGATTTTGTACTGTTTCATAGATTTCATAGAATCATAGGTATAGGTGACTGGATAGGTTCATGTTGTGATCTTACATGCAGAGCTGATTGCAAATTTGCAAGTTATCTCTATAACACTGTATGTTTAGTTTGTCTGCAATGTCTAATTGAGAGCTGAAAATGCTGAATTCTTGCTTACAAATCTCAATTCTCAACCAATCATAATGCCTTGTAAATATATAGCTTCTATAATGCCTTATAAGGTTATACCGTTTTTTCCATTTGGAAATTCCAAGGAAAAGAATTGGATATGCAACTTTCTGGTGCATGATATTTGTCTTTGACAGCAAAGTCCCAGAAAAACTGGTTGAGTGAATTTGATCAAAAATGAAAATGAAAACTAATAAAGGAGTTACATTGTTGATACTATTGTGTTCCAGAAAGAACAAAGCAAGTATTGTATAGAATTACATGATGCTGGTACGGGAGTTCGTCCTAAAACTAAGGGAAACTTTGATTCGTCAATAATTTATCACGTTTGTTTCGAAATGGTTCAGATTGTATTAAACATATCAAAGCAGCTTTAAAAACGAAGATGGTTATCAAAATATGAGACGTCAGGAGATTAGTCATTGAAATGGCAAGAGAGCAAGTCTTTAATGTTGAAAGAACTGAGATGAAGCAAAAGTTACACAGCTAAACTGAAAGTTGCGAAGTGAGATTACTCAAATGAAAAAATTTACAGTGTATCATGGAAGGAGGTAAGAAAATTATGTGAACTTTCCCTTCAATTTTGAAATCTGAATGAAATCAACACATTGCTCTTTTAGTAGATCTTAATGTTTTGGCATTTGAATTGAAATCCTACTATTTAAGTTTTAGTCGATGAGCCGTGATCTAGTTGGTTAAAGTGTTAACTAACAACTTTGATGTTATAGTTTTAAATCTTATTGACATATATATCTGAGTTATAATATTTTTTTAAGTATGTTATTTTTCTTTCTAAATTAAGCAGGCTAAATCAATAAATTGTTTGATTTTGATGTTCATGTAATGTTCATGGTCTGCAAGTTTATTGAAATTTTTTATTAAAAAAGAAAAGAAAGCTCAATGAAATTCTCTGAAAATTCATGTTCGTTGCCGCAGAATCTCAAATTAATTAGTTAATCTAAAAATGGCAGGATTATGTTATGTTAATGCAGTCACAGAACGTAAATGCATATTGTAAATAGACAGACAAGAATAGGGCAAGAAAGAACTTTCCACCCCCAAAATGCATAAGCACCAAATCGAATCCCAATTTCAAAAATTTAACCGCCGGTCGAAACCCGAAAATGAAAACCAAACTCAAAATAAACAAACCGAAAACAAAAAAATGAAGTGCGCCAAAACCTTTGTGTTTCAAAATGGCGCCCCTCAAAACCTCGCTTACAAAACTCTCTCTCTCTCTCTCTCTCTCTCTCAATAATCTCGGTCTCTCTTTCTCTCTCTGAATCTCAGATACCCAGTTATGTCGGAGAAAGAGAATGCCCGCGTCACGCGCGCAATGAAGAGGAAGGCCGAGGAAGCCTCCGCCTCCGTCGAGCGGACGCCCAACAAGAAGCGCGTCGTGTTGGGCGAGCTCCCCAGGCTCCAAAACGCCGCCGCCCCGCTCCAAGTTGAGCCGCCGAAGCGAAAATGCAGTTCTAAATCACGGGCCGCGAAGAAACTTCGGCCCATTCCGGAACTCGCGCCGCCGAAGACGGAGGTTGAAACGACGCCGTCAGATCCCCAAATGTGCGAGCCTTACGCTCGTGACATTTACGAATATCTCCACAAGCTCGAGGTAAATTGTTCATTTCTGGAATTGATTGAATTGGGTTTGGTTTGAATTGGAATTTGGTTCTGGGTTTAGGGTTTGAATTGGGGCTAATGGTGGTGATGGGTTTTGAGTTCAGGTGGATCCAAATAGAAGGCCTTTGCCGGATTATATAGCCAAGGTTCAGAAGGATATCACTGCTAATATGAGAGGAGTGTTGGTGGACTGGTTAGTGGAAGTTGCTGAGGAATACAAGCTCCTTCCTGATACTCTTTACCTCACTGTTTCCTATGTCGATAGGTTCCTTTCATTCAATGCTCTCAACCGGAAGATGCTTCAGTTACTTGGTGTTTCCTCAATGCTCGTCGCTTCGTAAGTCCCCCAATCATTGAAACTCAATCTAATTGTCGAGTTCATGTGGATTGTGTTACTAATCGTATCGTTTTTTGGTTGTAGGAAGTATGAGGAGATCACACCTCCACATGTGGAAGAGCTGTGTTACATAACAGATAATACATACACTAAAGAAGAGGTGAATTTCATCTTTTGTTTTGTGATCTTAGGAAGTGTTTATATTTCTTTTGCGGTTTTGTAATGTAGTGCTGTAGATTGATACTTTGTGGTTGTAAAGGTGTGCAAAATGGAGGCTGATATACTTAAGGTCTTGAAGTTTGAATTGGGAAATCCTACAATAAAGACAATTTTAAGGTATGGAGTGTGTTTCTGTATTTCCTTTGTGCTATGCATTTATTGTGCTCAGTTTGGTAACACATTGTACTCATTTATGTTCCTTCTCATTTTGGGTTTTCAGGAGATTCAATAGAGTTGCTGAAGAGGGCAACAAAGTAAGTGAAATATCTCTATCGAAATCTATGACATGTGAATGTGCTTAACATAGATTACATTTCAAAATGCTAATGATATGTGTTGTTCATTTCCACAGGAACCTGATCTGCATTTTGAATTCCTAGGCTACTACCTTGCAGAGCTAAGCTTGTTAGACTACAACTGTGTCAAATTTTTGCCTTCTTTGGTGGCTGCCTCTGTTGTATTTCTTACAAGATTTATCATCCTGCCAAGGAGGAATCCATGGGTGCGTGCTTGTTAAAGACTTTGCAAGAGTCATGAGCTTGTATGGAAGGCAATTATTGACTAATTTTCTTTTTGCAGACTTCATCGCTGCAACAATATTCAGGATATAAACCATCCCAGTTGAAGGAATGTGTCCTTATCATACATGACTTGTATTTGGGTAGAAGAGGAGGGTCTCTGCAATCTATAAGAGAAAAGTACAAACGGCATAAGGTATTTAAGTCAAATGTTTATCTTCTGATTTTGGTTTTCAATCCCACCTTACTGGTGCTGATATGAATGATTATGTTTATGAAAACAGTTCAAATGTGTGGCGGTGATGCCTTCTCCTCCAGAGGTACCTTCATACTTTTTTGAAGATGTTATAGAATGACTGCAAGTGACCTCCATGTTCAATAGAAATGATTTTTTTATCGTTAGAAGATCAAATCTTACCTGCAAGATCAGTGTGGAAAGGCTTCTACGAATGAGTTTGTGAAAGTCTGCTCTGGTGCCTTCGCTTGCTTCTGTAATCTATGCTTGGTTTAATTCTGTAGGATAACAAGGTTTTTGCTTACATAGTCCATCACTTGCTGTTAACCATCTAGGTTTTATGTACTAATAGTTAGAGGATTTGTGTTGCGGAGAGTTTGTTTTAGCAGATTGATTAGATGAAAGCAGTAGGGGGATGTTGAGCTGTTATCATCTAGTTTTCAATTGCTGTAGAAGCCGTGTTTATAAATAAATTGCAGTTTTGTCATATTCATCCTTTTCTGGTCTATTTCTATATACAAGCTCACTGCTCACTTCTAAAATCAGTCAACAAATTTCTGCCTGCAAGTCTCAAAACTGGGAACACTTGCTGGGGACTATTGTCATCTATAACAAGATAATAACAGGAAGCTACATGCCTACACAAACTGAAACAGTTGTTCTACATTCGGAAGTCCACAACAAACTTCAAATATTCCCCCCCATTTCCGGTGTATGTTTTTAAGAGTTTGCCTTCCTCCACGACACCGCCGGCTTCAGCTCCATATAAGCTGAAGATAAGTGTCCCGAGTTCCACATCCCAGAGTTTTATGAGTGAATCAAAAGAAGCGCTGGTCCAAAGTTAAAGTAGGAAGCATAAGGAATGTACAAATAAGGAAGCATGTAATCATTAGCCTATTTTTCTATCCGTAAGAAGCTCTCTAACCTCTCTTCAACATGCTGGTATGTGCTACCCTAAAATACATAACCTATCATAATGTATTGCAAGTATAATAAACAAGACCCCAAAAGCATATATAATTGGAAGTATAATAATTTCAAGAGAAACCAACATGTATCATGAGTTATCAACGTTTCATTATTATATCCTGAACCAAATATGTTTGACTTGATTAACATCAAAGGGAACTTGAAAATTAACAGACACACACATGCACACGTTTGAATACACTAGTAGTACTGTGGACCTGAATACGTGGCAGCTTTTCATTCGTAGAAACAGTTTTCTAGGGATAGCATTGGAATTTCAAAGTTGACATAAAAAATCAGTCGATTCGACAGCGTCTGACCTGGGTAACTAAATTCTCCAGATTTTGAATTCAATCCCCGATCCCAATCACTTCAGTTCCATCCATATCAAAGCCATGACCGTAAAGCCCAGGCATGGCTGCATCACCGGTCGCAAATCCATGAACTCCGCCTGGACCTCCATTTTCACAAACTACTTCTCAAACAAGTCCATTGTCTCTGACATCTTCTGGAGATTCACGGTATCCCTAGTGGATTATGACGCTTAGCCGACTGAAAAATTCTGTCTCTTAAGAGTATTTTTCCGTCTCCTAAGCTCTTAGCCGACGGAAATTCCGTCGACTAAGATCCGTCGGCTAAGACGTGTCGGTGAAGACCCTAGCCGACGAAAAATTTTATTCCGTCGACTAAGAGACAACATAATCGACGGAATAATTCCGTCGGTTAAGTTCCTAAGAGACGGACATATTTTAAAATAAAAAAATACTGAGATCGATCACCAGAAATCCACCGTCGGCGATCGATCTCCAGCAAAAAACCGGCCATTCCGATTTCACACACCACCATAACCAAAAACCACCACCACACATCACCACCACACACCATCACACACCACCACCACACCACACCACACACCACCACCACACACCACCACCACACCATCACACACCACACCACACACCACACACCACACCACACCACCACACACCACACCACCATACACCACCACCACACACAAGAGAAGAGAGAAGAGAGAAGAGAGAAGAGAGAAGAGATTTTGGAGAAGTAAAGAGAGAAGAGGAGAAGAGAAGATTTAAAGAAAAAAATTTGATTTTTTTTAAATTTTTTGAAATTTAGTGCGGGGCTACAAATGTTTGAAATTTTTTAGCTCTTAGCCGACGTAATTCAATAATTCTGTCGGCTAAGTGTTTGTAAATTTTTCTAAAATTTTACGCGGGTAAGTTGTTCTGATTTTTTGACCTCTTAGCCGACGAAATTAAATAATTCCGTCGACTAAGCGATACCTTAGGAGACAAAATTATTTAATTCCGTCGGCTAAGATGTTAAAAATTATTAAAAATTATTTTTTGTTTTTTTATCTAATTCCGACGGAATTAATTTTTCCCATACACATATTTCAACATAATGATTATATATGACGGTCAGATTTTTTTTTTTAATTTTGATGATCGGAATCACATGTCCTACGAGATTGACCGTAAGGATCAAGCCCTTAATGTTGTAGGATCAAGTTGAATTTTTTCCTATAGAAATATTTCGACATAATGATCATATTAGAAGGTTGGATTTTTGTTTCTCAAGTTTGATCATCGGAATCACAACATGTCTACTAATGTTGTATAACTTGTTTACTAAGTTTTAAATAAATGTTCATTTTCAAAAACAAACTATACGTAGAAGCTTCAAACGAAAAAAAGTCGTGAAATAAGATATGACCAGAATGGTGAAATATGTCTACATTTGTAAAATCACGTAATTTCGGTAAAGTCTCAGTGCCGATAGTTGCGGTCAATGCAATTTTTCATTCTTTCTCCCTAGAGGTAGTCCTATCTCCAGTTGTTATTTTTCATAAAAATTTTATACCACTGGTTGCGTATCATCGATTTGAAACTATTTTCAGTTGAAGGTCTGGTAAAATACGTAATTTAGACGGTCAAATGACCGTTTTCGTGCGTAAAGGGGTTTGGCTTACGAGATTGATCGTAAGGATCAAACCCTTAATATTGTCGGATCAAGTTGAATTTTTTCCAATATACATATTTTGACATAATGATTGTATTAGAAGGTCGGATTTTTGTTTCTCAAGTTTGATCATCGGAATCACAACATGTCTACTAATGTTGTATAACTTGTTTATTAAATTTTAAATAAATGTTCCGTTTCAAAAACAAACTATACGTAGAAGCTTCAAACGAAAAAAGTCTTGAAATAAGATATGACCAGAATGGTGAAATACATCTAAGTTTGAAAAATCACGTAATTCCGGTAAAGTATCTATGCCGATAGTTGTTGTTAATGCAATTTAGGGGTTTGACTTACGAGATTGACCGTCCGGATGAAGCCCTTAAATTTATCGGATCAAGTTGAATTTTTTACCATAGACATATTTCAACATATTGATTATGTCTGACGGTCGCATTTTTGTTTGTAAATTTTGATGACCGGATCACAACATGCATACTATTTACCATTATTTATCCATATGGAGAGCCCTATCATCAAGGGGTAAATGTCTCAAAAATTTTAGATGGGCAGTTGAGTCTCATTATGGTGAGAGTTTATTGTGTTGAAGGTTCGACCAAAATACCTCATATAGATGTAGATATGTGTGTTTTCGTGTGTTAAGTGTTTAAAAAAACTTCATTTTGAAGCCTTAAACAAACTTGAATAGCCAAAAAAGGCCATATGTCATGACATTAGCCATGTGTTTGACTCGTACTCCCGTTCCGCTTCCAGATTGGTATCACAATAGTCAATCAGACACCAAAATATTCGTAGTGCAATTTTGTAAGTAATTATTATTTTTTTCATAGCTGACGGAATACAATATTTTTCGTCGATTAAGAGCTTTCTTAGCCGATGGAAATAGCTAGGATCACAGATCCGTCGGCTAAGAAAGGCTTAGTTGACGGAAATTTCCGACGAACGTATTCCGTCGGCTAAGAAAGAGGTTCTTAGTCGACGAACTTTTTCTCCTAACCGACGAAAGTGTTTGTGTCGGCTAAGAAAATCATAACCGACATAATAGTATAGATTCCGTCGGCTAAGAGTGCACAACCACTAGTGTATGGAGCGACGACTAGTGATTTGACGATGTCACCCATGGACTTTTTGATGGTGGTCATCTTGGCCTGGGTGTCGAGGCGGAGGTTGTTCATCTGCTCAGTGCGTTTTCAGATGGTGTTCTCGACGTAGATCTGTACGCCGTCGATGTTGACTTTCTCCATGGCTTTCTTGATCTTGAGCTTCTCCTTGGAGGGGTGAGGGCGAATCAGCCATGGCCGGAGAGAAATTGTCATGGAGAAGGACTTCCCAGTTGTCCTTAAAATTATTATATCATCTATTCCCTCTCTCTAACAATCTATTTCTTGTCCCAAGTCTCTCTCTTTTGGACTAGGTCCGATCCCCATCCTAATTGCTGCTTTGCTGCAGCTTGACGTGCCCACTGGAGAATGATTATGAAGAAGCTGGGTCGAAGTCAGCTGAAGATGAAAAGGGTGAGGAGTATTAGATCTGTTTTGGGTTATGCCAATGGACTCATTGTTCAGTTTTCTAATCTGTGTAATCTCATATTAATCGAAGCTTTTCTTTTTAATAATTTTTGTTTTCAATTCGATGTGCTCTTTGTGATATGCAAACAACTCTAATCATGTGCTCTGTGTATTTTATTTCTAAAATAGAAGATATGAAGTGCAGGAGAAAGATAGATGGCACCGAAGGAGAGGACGGCTCAGGTGAGCAGGAACCCGAATTTGATAAGTCCACACAATTGCAGTTCTATCACACTTCCACTGAGAAGATAATCACCTTCTTTGTTCCACTTCAGAGAAAAGATTGGCCCTTTATGTCTGATCAAAGTAGGCCTTACTCTCCTTATTGAAAAATAAACTAATGATAACAAAAACCAAGGCAGACATTACCAGAGTAAATTTTAACCATGCATGTGGAAGATTACGACAATAACTCACCGTCTCTTCCCCATATTCTTGCTTTGCCCATCATAGGAACCTGTTGCTAGCAACGTTCCATAATCATCCTGTAACATGATATGGTAAATGCTTTAGCAAAAACAAAGTACGGGAGAATCATGCCACAGTATTCAACTGAAAATGCTAAAAAACTCACAGTCCAATCAGTCTCTTTACTAATACGGTACATGTTATCAATTTATTCTATGTCTCCCGGTTTCGGAGTGGTGCCTAATGGGTTTATGCAAGTATACAGGATGAATGTAGCTTAGTGAATGAAAAAAATGTTTGTCCTTTTAACTAGAGAGTGATAATGAATTTAAATCCAAAATTAATCAATCTAAACTAAAAACATGAAAATAATCAAAATTGGAAGATATGATTTTCGAAATTTGTCAATAAAGAACAAACAAAACACACAAAATAAAGTTGATAAACAAAGATAGAACCTAGAGTGTTGGAATCAACCACAAACAATCATATCTATGGTTTGACACAACTAATGGATTTTTTTGTTCTCGAGATAACAACTCTCATATCTAAGTCCAGGTACGACACTTAGACCTTAGTTTTCCTTATGAGTATGATTATCTCCAGGTACGGCATAGATCATATATCTTAGTATGCAGTTTATCCAGTTACGACATAAATTTAACACATAGGACTCATGACGTTTTAGAAAATAAAGAATCCTGCAAACTACCATTCCAGTTACGACAACAATATAATTCACAATCTCTAGTCTTAAAAAGCTGATTAGAATTTGATTGCAGGTACGCCTCAAATTATACTTCTGATAACAAGATGCAAAGCCTAATGGTCATGAATCAATATAACTTTACACAAACAACAAATCAAGCAGAGACTAAGAATTTATTTAAAAAGAAACTATCAATCCATTAATTGAATATCAAAACATGTAAAGAATCATGCTACGGCATCATCCCAACACGTAGAAAAAGTTTAACAAAATATGACTAAAGAAAACATTAAAATAATGAAAAAAAGAATGAAAGTGAAGATGGATGAACTATCTCTGCTCCTTTAGGTGTCTTAAATATGCTCTCGAGACCTCATATTCATGTGAAATTCGTGCTTCCTTATATAGGCGTGATTCATGCCAATCTTTGACTTCATATTTCTTTGTAAGATTTGTATTTGGACTCATTATTTGATATGGAATGAGAAAGTCTTGAAATATCTTTTGTAGAAGTAGAAAACATGACTTCTTTGCATCTTCATATGCATCATTGTTCATGAACCATTAGGATTGAAGATCTTGTGCCATGGAACTTGGGTTATCCACAAAACCTTGCAAATCCGAGCAGATTTTCAAACGAGACTTTTTTTTCTTTTTTTTCCTGTCAAACGATCATAACTCGGTCTAGAAGTATCGAAATCAAGATCCGTAAAATCCTACAAAAAGTAGATTTTCGTAGCTTTCCAATGATGCAAGACTCATAATCTAATTCGATCCGAGTAATTCCCACTAATTCTGAGAAGTTGGATGGTTTGCATCGGCTAATTCTAACACGTGGGATTACAGTCACCTTTCAATCCTTATTTGCTCATCTTAGCCTCTTTTTTTTTCTCTCAACGACACAAACCTACAAAAACACTAAATTAATGTAAATCAAACCCAAAATAAAAGAACTAAACACAAATAAAAAATTAGATGACATATAAATATAGAATAATAGAGCATTTCAGTAGCTCACCATGTCACCATTAAAAAAAGAAAAAATGATCCAAACAATGTCTGACATTTTAGAGAAGCAAAACTTTGGTATATCACGTTTCAAAAACTTCAAAACGGTATCTCACGTTCTTACCCCGACTGAAGAAATGTATATGGAACCGTTATTTCGGTTAAAAAAACTATAGACAGACATTTTTGACATGAAAAGACTAATTTACCCTTTGTTAACAATGTTTGACCTTTTAGAGAAATAATGTCACGCCCCGACCTGAGTTTACCTCTCTAAACCTGGGATAGGACGTGCGGGTCTCATACCAAGAGAGATTTACTCGTAATCACCCTTTAGAAGGGATAACCCTTTTTCCTAAACCGTTTTCAAGCATCTAAACGATACAAAAATAGACCTCACAACCGGAGGTTATCCCGCTTTTCGCATTTGGATTTCATACTGATTACTTTAGAGGACCTAGGGTCTAAATAGTATTTGTGACTGCACCCGAATCCCGGTCAGGCTGCCTACGTACCCTATACTCAGGGAACAAGCCACACGTAGCACTTATTAATTTTAATTATCAAACCGGGTTATTCTCTACCATCTATTTAGTGGTCCTTTTAGTAAAACCGCTAGTAGTTTTCCTATTGTAACCCGGAGTCTAACCCCTCAGTTGGGGTAGCAATAAACATCTATTTATCCCGATAAATTCACGACTAATTCCAAACAGGAAAACAAACTCCAAGCATATAATAATCACATAAATACATAAAAAGGAAAAACATGTAACTATCAAAACCCACCAAGGGTATATAGGTAAAAAAATCACCTAAATGGCACCCTTGTAGTTAACTTGAACTGTTAGTGGCATTTTAGATATTTTAGCTTTAGTGACAGCCTTGTAAATATACGAAACCGCCAGGGGTATTTCTAAGATTTCAGCCTTAGTGGAATTTACTCACCTCGAAATCCAACTGTGTCATTTATCGTCACACTGTAAGTTCTCTACACTTGGTCGATCAATATACACTTACAATTATATAATCGACCTTAGTTGCTACACAAACGTACTAATGACTCGATTTGACTGAACGTCACACTAAACGATAGCTGAGACCGGTAATTATATATCCACGCGCTTGTATCGACGAGTACATGAACCTGGAACAACTCACTGCCCTAAGGGATGTCAGACGCGCCACCACAGGTGGTTTCACTTGGGACCCACGCACTACCACCCTCAAATCTGTCAACTTCACCCAAAAACCACCTACATACAACCACAACAACCTATAAGGTCTATAGGAGCAACCAGAAATCCTAGAACTATCAGACGTGCCTACACCCGCAACCACAGCCGGCGGCGCGTGGACATAACGCTCCTCCACCAAAAATACAGAATTTCAACAAACTTCAACCATGAAAGTTGAAGATTAAAGCAAGAGGAACAACTTTAACACCTGGAGTTTTGATCATCTCGGCCAGGAACCGCAGTAAAGCTTCTCCGATCCAACAACTCTACACCGCAAGTTGAACTTCAAGACCACCATGGATCGAACCAGAACACCTAGAGAAACTTTTCTGGGTTGGTTTCAGGTCCCTCCACCGTGGCATGCAGGAGAACCAGTTGGGTAGGTGTCTGACCCGAGTTCGTTACTGTGCTGCTTCAAATCTCACCACCTAGGACGACTCGAACTTCTCCGCTACCACAGGGAAGACGGAGCCGCTGAGACCAGTTTCGCCGCCTGAGGTCGTCAGAGTCGGCTGGGAGGTTCGGGTCGGGTCGGCTAGAAAACTTTGATACTGAAGAAGAGCGCGCACGAGAGAAAAGAGGATACAGAAGATAAAGTGACGGTTTCCAAAAATGGAAACACACTTTCTTCTATTTATATACTTCTTAAAATAGGAACCCAAAATTTCGTCTTACAAAAATTTTCTCATCAAAATTTCTACTGCGGGACATAACAACTAATCGCCATTCCAAATAACACCATTTTTTACTTTACCAATAAATTCGCTGCAGAAGTCATTCCTTCAATTACAATCCTTTAAAGATGATCCACATTCTAAGACTTTATTTGTCCAACTGTTAAGGAATATCGTCCAGTTCCACTGATCGGAACTTCAAGCAAACCAGAGTCACAAGCTCTATGTACCAATTCCTTTAGAAACTAAAGTCTTCTCGTAGTTGCAATATGAGATACACAACTACGCCCGCTTTGATACACTTTCTCGGGCACGGCACCCTCGTCTGATCACTTTTGTCGTAAATCGACTCCACAAGGCTTGTCTCTTAACTCTTCTCGAGTTAATTCCCAAAATGACCATTAAGACAAGTTGGTAGCTTTCCGAGACATAAAAGTAGACTAACTTGTAGTCAATACATATGCTTCACTTTTACAACTGTCACACTTGACACTTAACGCTAATGTCTTCCTCGTGGAAGGATGAAACTGCTACAGTTCATCACCGTAGGAAAAAATCATACGTCTCTAGCACCTTTCGAGACAAAAGAGACGTGAACTGTCTACACTAGGTTTTGAAGCCATGGACGTATTATCTCCTGCGTCCTTAAATCAAAAATTCTCATTTCACGTTCCTGGTACCCTAACCTTCGATCACGGGGCTCGAACGAACTCGTATACCACAATGCGATCTCAAAACTGCTCATTCGGTTAAATTTACTCATCTCGAAATCCCGCTGCGTTATCTACCGCCACACGGTAAGTCCTCAACACTTGGTCGATTAATATACACCTACAATTATATAATCGACCTTAGTTGCCACACAAACGTACTAATGACTCGATTTGACTGAACGTCACACTAAACGATAACCGAAACTGGTAAATTATATATCCACGCGCTTGTATCGACGAGTACATGAACCTGGGACAACTCACATTCCATAAGGATGTCAGACGCGCCGCCACGCGCCACCACCCTCATACCTGTCAACTTCACAAAAAAACAACCTACATGCAACCACAACAACCCTAGAAGGCCTATAGAAGCAACAAGAACTCCTAGAACTGCCGGACGAGCCTACACGCGCAGCCACAGCTGGCGGTGCGTGGACAACATGCGTCTCCATCATAAAACACAGAATTTCAACAAACTCCAAACATGAAAGTTGAAGATCAAAGCAAGAGGAACAACTTTAATACCTGGAGTTTTGATCAACTCGGCCAAGAACTGCCGCAAACACCGATGCGAAGCTTCTCCTCCGATCCAACAACTCTAAACCTCAAGTTGAACTTCAAGACCACCATGGATCGAACCAGAACATCTAGAGCATCAATTCTGGGTTAGTTTCAGGTCCCTCCACCGTGGCATGCCGAAGAACCAGTCGGGTCGGTGTCTGACCCGAGTTCGTTACTGTGCTGCTTCAAATCTCACCACCTAGGACTACTCGAACTCCTCCGCCACCATAGGGGAGACGGTGCCGCTGAGACGAAGCGAACCCGACCGGTTTCGTCGCCTGAGGTCGCCAAAGTCGGCCGCGAGGTTCGGGTTGGGTCAACCAGGTTCGGGTCGGGTCGGCTGCAAAACTTTGATACTGAAGGAGAGCGCGCGTGGGAGAAAAGAGGAGAAGGAAGGAAAAGTGAAGGTTTCCAAAAATAGAAACCCATTTTCTCCTATTTATATACTTCTTAAAATAGGAACCCAATTTCAGTTGACTATCACTTCATCATACTTTATCCGACTTACACTTTCTGCATGTCCACGAACTCGTATCATCGAGCACTACAACTTTCACGAAGGAAGTTTTCCAGGAAACTCGACCTAGCAAAAAGTCAACCTTGACCCTTTAAGTAAAACTTTTTTGAGCGTCTCTTCATTCCGAACACTTCGACACTCTTCTCAAAGGTACGAATACGCACCAATTGTCAATAATTATTTTCCAAGCAATACCTATATTTAATATTTAAATTTCCAGGTTATTTCACTCGTTATTAATTCGGGAAAACTAACAGCGCAGTGACAACCCTCTGTAACACGTTTGGCCCTGGTAAAAGGGTAAATTTTTGAGACGGGGTCTTACAAACATAGCTTTGATGTCTCACGTTTCAAAAACTTCAAAACGGAATCCCACGTTCTTACCCCGAGTGAAGAAAGGTATCTGGAACCGTTAGTTTCGTTAAAAAAATCTTTTTTATTACTTTTTCATCTCTAAAATTCTATGCCTTTAAAATTAAGATCAATAATTAATTATAATTTATTTAAGAGTGAATATAACTTAGTAAATAGAAAATAAAAGAAAAAAGATTGTCATCTACGTCTCTATTGTCAAAGCCAAGGAAGTTCTCCACAGTCAAAGCCAAAATATAATCAAGTTTGCTCTAACCCTCCTCTAAAAACTCATAACGATCAAGTGAAGCATGACTTCTCAACTCCGTCATGACGACCTCTCTCGCTCAGAGAATAATACAGTTTCTGATGCTAATACTTGACTATGCACTTGATAGTCACCATTAGCCAATCATAGCCACATAAACTATTTTGTATCAGTTATATTTTCCAAATCTTTATAGTTCATGTTAAAATTGGAGAACATATGTGATTAATTGGTGGTTATCAAAAACAAAAGTAGCCAGATATGATCAATTTGAGATTCAGATGTTGCACCAGATCCTACAATAGTCATCTATACCATGCGATCTCGACGAAGAAGAGAAGTCGAGACCGAGAGTGGATTGGAGGAGGGCGAGGAGCTCAGATGAGAGTGATGGTGCAGGGGATGTTGGTGACTCGTAACTAACAGTTTTAGATACATTTCTTCAGTAAGGGTAAGAATGTGAGAAATTATTTTGAAGTTTTTGAAATGTGGGACACCAATGTTTTGCTTCTCTAAAAGTTCAGACACAATTTAGATCATTTTTTTCAAAAACAAAGGGTAAATCAGTCTTTGCACAACAAAAAATGTCCGTCGTTAGTTTTTTTAACGGAACTAACGGTTGTAGATATATTTCTTCAGTTAAGGTAAGAATATGAGATACCGTTTTGAAGTTTTTGAAACGCGAGACACCAAAGCTTTATTTCTCTAGAAGGTTAGACATTGTTTCAATCATTTTTCTTTTAAAAAATTATTCTAAATGCCATCAATTTGAAAATACATTTCAACCAGGGAAAGGGCCGGAACACATCTTCGATTTCGTACCCTAAGTACGTGGTTTGTTTCTGTCCCACACGTTATGAAACTGAAGGTTATTGATGTAATTGCCGACTTAAGTACCATTATTGATAAACGTTACGGGAAAACAAGTCAGAAAACAACGAGGCAAACTGGAATTCTTTCACCTCGACCATTGCTGATAAACTGGAAACTTGTTGATAGTCGGCAATTAAAATTTGGAGATCAGAATTCAACCAAAGGCAGCTGAAATAGCCGCCGTGAAAAGGAATTTCGGCGGTGGCCAAAGGATAGCCATTTCCAGGCGAGGAACACTATAATTCTTCCTCATATCTTGATAGATCAAAAAGATCCGAATGTGATCGAGTGACTGAACTCGGCCTGGGTTATGAGGCAGTGGAGCCTGTGGAGGTTAAACTGTGGCTTCCGACAAAACCTGATAAAAAAATCACCTGGATTTTTGTCACCACAACTCTCGACTTCGGTTTGAAGAATCTGGGCAGGGACAAGAGGTCGAAATCTAATATTTAGCCTCTTGATTCCCTTTTTCTTTTAACACCTCTTGTGATTCTTATTTCTTAAAGCCAAGCATGGACAAGGGAGCGTCCACAGCCAAACGAAAAGAAGAAAAAAAAACAAATTTACCAGGTACGCATCCATAGCATAAAGATTTTTAATGGGATAAAAAACGACGAAGCACAGTCAAACAAATAGAAGAAAAAAACCAAATTTAGCAGGGCAGAATTTTCGGCCAAACATGTGGTTAATTTATCTCAAGTATGGAAGACGTACGCTTTTTCAGTCTTCTCTCTGCTACTAGCCGGTAGCAAATCATATCATATCATGTGGCAGTGAGAGAGGAATCCGGTATACTACAGCTCCACCAGTCACGGTGGCGTATAAGACAATGAAAAGGTCAGTTGGATCTACTGCCCTCTCTTCTTTCCTCGTCATCCGGTTACCTACATTCATTGGGAACCCTCAAAAAAGAAGGGAAAGCACATTGGGAAGGCTCACGCCCAGTTGCTAAATTCACGCATGATTTGACCACTCGAACCCGTTTCTACTTTTCATCTCTATGTTTCTTTACGTCTCGTCTTACGTCCTTAAGATAATTTGGCCAGCAATCATCGTTTTTGCATGCTCAAAATTAATTAACAGTTACAGTAATTACCGGTATCAAAGCGTAATCCCATTTTTGTATCAGAATCCAGAACATAAAGAAGAAAACTGGGAAAGTGTCTTTGGGTTCCTTTACATTATTTTTGGTTTAGTTTGAGTAGCAGGTAGGGCTTTTCTACAAAGGGGTCTAGTTTGCGAAGACGACAAGCAAAACCCAGACAAAGAAAAAAGCACGAGCCAAGATGGCCCTATGCCGTATATAGAGCTTGGACTGACCTAAACCCAGACCCTTGAAAAGAAAGCCAGAGAAAAAGCATAGTGTGAAAAAGAGTTCTCGTGAAGCACAAAGAATAATATGAAATTTCCAAATTCAAAAGCGTCGTGTTCGTCTCGTGCGAAGTGTCCCTTGTTTGCAGGGTGTACTCAATACCACCACCTCCACCTTTTAATCACCTTTTTCCCTTTTCTAATTTCTTCGAATTCTTCCACACCTTGTCAAAGCTTCACTTCACAAAGCCATATAGCTTTTCCATGGCGTTTCCTCTTTCATTCTCCGATTACAAAATGAAGCTACACCGGAGAATGATAGTGCTGCTGTTTCTGGCAGTGCTGGTTTCCGGGTACAAAGAAAATTCGACGATGACAACAGTTAGTGTTCATGATCAGCTGCAGAACTCATCGGAAAGTATGGAAGCAAAGCAAGAGGTGAGCACGGAGAAGAAGCGCTTAAGGCACCACTACTCATTTGAAACCTTCTTTGCAAACAAGAGAAGAGTTCCGAACGCTTCAGACCCGCTCCATAATCGTTGAAGCTAGCGAGCTAGCTGCAGCAGCAACGTAAACGACATCATTAATTTGAAAATGTGAAAGTAGTAGGTTAGTGCTTTGGATGCATATATAGGTTCAGAAATTTCTGCATTATGTTGATGAACAATGTTTTGGGGTTGAGGGATTGTGACTTGTGAGCATAATGCGTTCGGGGTTTGGATCTACTTTCGAAAGTTTGTATACCACATTAATATATGTAAATTGATTGTTCATTATCCAAAGAAGACCAAATTTGAAAGCTAGCTTGTTCCATTCCTATCAATTTTCAATTCTTCCTATTTTAATCATCTTAATGTCATTCAAAACAAAACAAATTGTCATTCTTGCAATACTCTTGAGAGCCGAGAAGATTCTGTTGAGAGCCGAGAAGATTCTGTTAAAGATGCATATGATAAACTCATCTTTGACGTTAGGTTCAAGGTCGTGCCATCCGAGTTTGCAGAAGTTTAGTCTTACAAACATGTTTAATTGCTCAAATTATTATTGATGAGTTTCTCTTATACAAGATTTTGTTTTTTCATTCAAAAAGAACTTGAGTTCAAGTTTTTTTTGTGTTGGAAGAGATTGATTTAAAACAAAAAAGAGCTGTATTTAGACATAAAACAATAAAAATAAAGAATGAATGAATAATAAAAACCGGATGTTAGCTGTTAGAATATTTAAGAAGATATTGTTTTTGATTTTTACGGTTAAATCTGATTTAGAGTATCTATTGATCAGAATGTCCGTTTTGAATGCATGATACTTTTTCAGAATTAGGGTGATTAATCAGTTGTAGTCGTAGTGTTTTGATTTTTATAAAACTTTTGAGTTTATCTCAATTTCTGGTAGATTCTAGTTTTTTCTCGTGGATTCGAGAAACTCTAGTTTTATGAATTCAAGGCTGCCATTTGTGGATTCCGATGTTATCTCACCTTGCTTTCGGCGTTAGACAGCACCGTCTACTATCGTGATCACGCTTCCCGCATCAGTTGTTAATAGGGAAAGTCTTCCACTACGACTACACCACTGTCTCTTTCGTGCCCCATGGCAACCTCTGGTGAAACCTCTGCCGCGTCATGACCCTCGAGCTCTTCTCATCCTCTTGTCTTGTGGCGTTTCAAACCGTCAGAGAGGAAGAAGTCAAGGTGGTGCTGGATCAGATCATGGGGAGAGGTATCGACAATAATGGGATGAGAAACAATATGGTATCAACAATAAGGCGGATCTAGTGACCAAGTTCTTGGAACTCTCGCTCAACGTCATGAGTCCATGGCGATGACGATGGTGGGGAGAGGTTCTACGGTGAAGATATAGAGGACCAGGCCGAGGCCAAAAATCTAAGGGAGGTCATTAAGGTAGGTGTGGAACTAGCTGCGGCAACAAACTTGGGAGACTTCTTGCCGTTCATGCAATGGATGGATGTTACCGGATTGGAGAAGATGGTAGGGTTGAGTCGGAGGATGGATAAGTTCTTGCAGGGTTTGCTTTAGGAGTAAGTTGATGGTTGATAACCTATTGTCACCGCAAACATCAGAAGGTAAATATTACACTGACGATATAATCAAGGGCATCGTTATGGTACGTAATTGGCTTTCCTTGATTTCTTATTTGACTATCTTGATTTACCTACAACATGCGCGCAAGACATTAACCAAACTTAATCCAAACTTGATCCAGAGCTAGGAAGTTGCCAACAGACTTTAGATGCAAGAAGAGATGATCACATCCTCTCTTCACACCATTCATTGGTTCCTCTGTTTCAGCATCTAGTTGTTCAAATATCCTTATCATGCGTCACGTCGTGCATAAATTTGTGGGTGTAGAGAGATGGTACTCAATGTTGAGATAAGGTTAGATTGTTTGCCTGCAGCTCCCTTATTCTGTGACGGCCAAAACCGGCAACGAATTAGTAATTGCAATTATATATGTATGAATATATCATTGTAGGAGAAAATTAGAGAAAAATCTAAAATATGGAGATTTTTTAAGATAAATTCATTTACATATTTTATTTTAATTTACATCTAATTTAAATTATTTAACATGTCTTATAGGTTTTATTTTTAAAACTAAAATTTGTCACCATTTTTCTCCTGACGGTTATGTCATTCTGATTTTAATTTTGTTTTCTACATTTTAATTTGTGCTTATGATGTAGGCATCAACTATGCATTTTGTTTATAACCTTTAAGTTATGTTACAAATAGAGAAATTGAGTTTGAGTTTTGGATATAGGGTTTTAGGTTAGAAGTTAGGGTATAGGGTTTTAGGGTTAGGGTTAGGGGTTAAGGTTCATATATTTATAGGATACTATTTCATTAACGATTAGAGATAATGACATATTCTGTAATTTTTTTTAAAAAAATATGTTTTATTATTTATCTTAAATAATATGTTTATTTTGTTTAAACAAACTTAATTAATAAATTTAGCTGTATTTTAAAATAATCTTAAAGGTAAGTGTAATTTAAAATGAGTATACTAAATTGAGTGTAACATTAAATACCCCTCATTATAGTGGCAAAGTCCATAGATAAGAGAGATCATTGAACTGATTAGTACTTGACTCCTACTTTAAAGCAAATAATGTCTTAGTTAAAGTCTAGCGTGTGGGTAAATTGATCCGACTATATGTAAAAGTAGCTGGTAACGCGGGTTGATACGAGCATTTTTACTCACGCATGAGCAAACTCATGCATTACAAAGTCGACGCTACTAACTGCACGAAGTGTAGGTGTTACTGGTTGCTGCCTTGCTGAGACAGACACGGCATCAACGACGATGGAATGGGCAATGGCACTATTATTGCTAAACCATCCAGAAAAGATGAACAACGTACAAGCTGAGATAGACGCAGAGGTTGGTAAAGATCGTCTACTGAATGAGCAAGACTTGCCCAAGTTGCACTACTTGCAAAATGTGATCGGTTATACCCCCAGTACGTTCCACTCCTAGTGCCTCGTGAAGCTTCTGAAGATTGTGTGCACTACCAGGGATGTTCTGGCACGGGATAGTCGTGCGGGATGAAACGATGATATTCGTTTGATCTTTAATTATAATTCTTTCTTCCATTTTTTATTTGGAATTTTGGTATTATTGTAGTTTATAGCAGCCTAAATGATTTATGGTACTCAAAACTAATGTTCGAGAAAGCATTGCCTACAAAATAAAGGTTTGGGAATTTTACCATCTTTCTTTTTCTATGAAGGCAATATGAGGTTGTTTTACTATCTTTGTTTTTCTTTCTGTTTCACTGCAAATGAAAAATTGTAAACCTAAGGATAAGTCTGCTAGCATTGCACTTGGTTAGATTCAGAACTCCAGAAAAAAAAAAATTGTGTTATAAGATATTCTGTTATGTGTGCCTTGACCTAATATCGTTAGGAGATGTACATCTAGAAATGAATACATATTCCTAAAATAGGAATATGTATTCATTTCTATTAACATCTTGATACTCTATAATATCATATATAAATGGTCTTTTATCAATGAATATATGATTCTTCTCTCTATCTTCTCGTTCATATTTTTTTTATCACGTTATCATACATATAGCTCAAACCCGAGCTCTTACCTATCAAAAAAAACCTAGTATCCAGAAAAAAAAACAGAAACATTCTTTGATATTCCTTTGGGCACCCATAAACTTTGTCGTTCTCCTAGCAAGTTGTTGCGATGCCGACGTAGCCTTCTCATCGGCGACCAACTTTCTGCCCAGCGCTCTGTCCCTGCCAAGCAGACTTGCGGTCCCACTCCAATCCTTTCTGCGTGGACCTGATCTAGTGATGCCTAGCCCAGCCACTCATATGCGCTACACCGCAAACTACCCAAACTCGCCGGCGTGCTCTCTTGTATCTACCCAGCCTCCGATTCAGGTGTGTCTGCAACCACAGCGTCGACGACCTCGCACGCACAACAGCAAGTAACGCTGACGAACTCTAACGAGCATCTGGCCTTAGTCGAAGAGCTTAAATCCCCGCTCAAAATTCTGCATCCTAACGTCGCCTCCAGCCGTCGGCGTCTAACAACCATATTGTCTAGAACCGGATTTACTTGCCAGGATTCAAGACCCGACTCGCTTCCTGATGTATAAGGGGTAAAACGGTAAATTTATTCAAATCAACTTTTATAAAATACCAGGGCTGGATTCGGCAGCCAACCGAGCCCAAACAGGCCCAGCCGATACCGTACCGAATTGGGTCGGTAATGGAATTTTTATGCCGATGCCGAACCATGACAGGCCCATACCGAGATTTCAGTATACCGAACAATTCGGCTGGTTTGGTTCGGTAATGGGCTTCTACCGAAGTATTTGGCCCATATAACTTTTTCAGATTTTTAAAGGCCTGATTACATTTTCCACTCAATTTTCAATTTTTGGGCTTAGGCAGCATTATTTTCAGCCCATTTCTGGGTTCTACTTGTGACATTTTCACATGAATCAACTCCCAATCTGCCAATCGGATGATATGAACTGAAACCATAACTCTCAAGTCCAAAAGTCCAACAGCAAAGAAGTCACTAATTATAGTATTATACAGACCAAAATATATTCAAGTCCAAAAGTCCCATAGCAAAGAAGTGACTAATTATTACAGACCAAAATATGTTGTAACAAACAACATAAACAAACCATTAGAATAGACCTTGCCAACACTTTAGATCTGATGCAATTGGCCAACCCTGCATAAACATTAAACAACATAAACAAACCATCAAAATAGATGCCCAGCTAACTAGAATGCATTTAGGAATCTCAGACAGTACAAACACAATATTAGTCATTAGATACACAAATATAAAGGAAAATACCACAATAAATTAGATCACATCGATGTTGCTGCAGGGGTCGTAGAAGCGCTTGAGTTATCTATTGTCAATCCAGCAGTTTCTACAAAACAAAGAATGGGACAAAATATACAAGTGAGCAGATTTCAGCAAAGCAAATAAAATAATAAA
Source organism: Comarum palustre (assembly GCA_951800085.1). Classification (NCBI taxonomy): domain Eukaryota; kingdom Viridiplantae; phylum Streptophyta; class Magnoliopsida; order Rosales; family Rosaceae; genus Comarum; species Comarum palustre. Next base: position 15,975,813 of record OX637589.1, read on the forward strand.
TAGCAAAAAAGAGTAAATCACTAAATTGTTATGGTACCTTTCTCCAATGCTTCAAGCTCTTGATATATCTCCATCTCTTCCACAGTTGGGTCTTTATAAAAGTTAGGTTGTGTGGCATTCAACCAATCGGTTGAGCAGATCAAACACTCCACCATTTTTGGTGTTAAGCAGCTCCTATAAGGATCCACAACCCTTTTACCCAAACTAAAGACATTTTCACTTGCAACAGTGCTACAAGGGATGGCAAATATATCTTTTGCAAGTTTGGACAGAATGGGGTAAACACCAGCATTCACCTTCCACCATTGTGCAATGTCAAAACCTTGTGTTAATGGATGTACATATCTATCACTTAAGTATTTGTCGACCTCATTGCATATCATTTCATTTTGTTCATCCATTCTTTCGCGCATCAAATCTGCCAATATCTCATCTTGTCCACCATCAAGTCCATCAAACTCAACCCCTTCCATTGACATATCTCCCTCAGATGTGTTGTTGTGTGAAGACGCTGCTTCAAGAACTCTATATTCATCGTACATGCACACCAATATAGTCTTCAACTCATTGGTAATTACAGAAACAATTGCAGCCGAACAACCAATTCTGGCGAACGCCTTTTTCTGGTACTGCAGCTTCCACCGAGGGTCTAACACATTGGCTATGACAATGATTTTGTTCATTTGTTCAAATGAACCCCAATACTTGTCAAACTTCACCTTCATCCCCTGAGCCACCCTCTGCAAAACGGGGTCCGATGGATCCTTTATCTTCTTAACTATCTCAGTTTTTAGCCCTATCATCTCAGTGAACAACAAATGTGCCGTCACCTTCTTCCAAGCACTCAACTTGACAGTTGCCTCGTGAAACTTCCCAAGAAAATGCACAAAAGCTTGTGCATTCCTCCAGTCTTGTTTTTCAGGAGGACCAACTCTTCCCTTCCCATTGACATCTTTCTCAAAATACTTTATAAAAGCGTCATCATAAAGAGCCATCATTTCAAACACTTTTTCATACTTCAATGCTGCATCCAGCATTAAGTATGTGCTGTTCCACCTTGTTATAACATCTAGGGGAACATTTGCATTCTTGCTCAATTGCTCAAGCACTGAAAATTCTCTAAACTTATCAAGTCTACTAGAAGAAGACCTAATAAACTTAACACAATGCCAAATAGCCTCTATTGCATTCTCAATCTCAGCAATTCCATCCTTCACAATCAGATTTATGATGTGACAAGCACACCGAAGGTGTAAAAAGTCACCAGCAAAGTTTAAATTCCTAAGCCTTCTCCTCATATAATGAACAGCGGTATCATTTGCAGAAGCATTGTCCACTGTTATTGTAAAGACATTAGTAATTCCCCAACTTACTAGACACTGCTCTAGAACCCTTCCTATATCATCCCCTTTATGGTAGTAATTGAACAGAAGTTGATTATCCTCTTGTGAAGGTTCCAATCACTATCTAGAAAGTGGGCAGTAACCACCATATAGTTTATATTTTGAATACTTGTCCAAGTATCAGTGGTTATACTCACTCTAGTTTGGTGAGTAGCAAACTCGCTCATCAGCTTAGCTTTCTCAGATTGATACAACTCCCATACTCCTTTTGCAACCTGTTTTCTATTCATCTTTTTCCATTGAGGTTTCAGCTCATGGACAAACTGCTCAAAACCCTTCTCCTCTACATGCCTAAAAGGAAGTTCATCCATTATGATCATCCTAACACACGCAGCATCACATCTGTTTTGGTTGAATTTATGATAACTAACCCCCCCACTCACGTTGTCCCTATTAAGGGTGGTTTGACTCTTACCATCTGCTGGTTTTTCGTAAAGGGGGCTAAGTTTACACTTCTTACCATGACTCCACAACGAAGAAGTCCCATTCCCATAGGTGGACGCAGGTACAATTGTTTTACAAAAATTGCACTCTGCAACATCTGGATCCTCACTCCCATCACTCAACTTAGGCCTAGTGAAACAGTCCCATGTTTTACTTCTTACCACCCTCTTAACAAGCCCTTTTCCAGCTTTCTTTCTTTTTGAAAGATTGCCCAGTCCCTCCTGAGTTGAAACGCTTGGGGTTTCAACTGGGACTGATTCTGGGATTATATTTAGAGTAGGGTTTGAATTAGGATGTGTGTTTGGGTTCGGAGGCTGTGTGAGATTACTGGATATTGATGGGAGGCTCTGTGAGCTAGAGCTAGAAAAAGATGTCATCTATAAAAAAATGAAAAAAGAAACAAATCAACAAAAACCAAAGAGAGCAGCATCATATCATATCATTAATTAAGCACAAGCTTGAAGTAACCAGGTATCCAACAGCAAAACAACATAATGATGCCCTATCTGACAGTATAATCAACATAAAAGGGCATATAATCTGAGCACAATTGCTTAACTTTTATCAACATTGGTGTTTAACACCCAAAAATGTGAAATGAGGAAACTGACCAGGGTTTACATATGACAAAGGCGGCGGTGGCACAGGAAGCTACATTATGACAAGAGTGACATTGTAAGTTTCCGGTGTACTGGTAATCGTAAATATGAACAAAAGAACAAAAAATGGGAAACGCAATCAATTCGGCACAGGAAACCCTAAAAAGCAAAGAGAGGGGAATTTCACCTGGTTATAAATGGTAGGGACTGGTGGGGGAGATTAATCATTTAATCGAAGAACAAGTGGAAGCGGAGTTGAGGCGTTGCTGAGAGAGTTTGTGGAAAGCGTCTCTTTCGAGAGAATCCTGGATCAGGGTCGATGAGAATCCGAGAGCAACGTCAGAGAAGGTTGAAGAGTGGCGGTGGCGGAATGGCGAGGTGTTTCATGGCAGTTTGATGGGAGGAGCCGAGGAGGTTGAGACTGAGGGTGTGAGAGAGTGAGAGAGAGAGAGAGGCTGCGATGAAAATGAGAGAATGAAATAAAAGTATGAAACCCTAGTCTTTGGTTTCGTACTTGTTTTTATCTGAATTTGTCATTATAGCAACTATAATTATAAAATCTGTGCTCTACATTACAAGTGCATTGGTTGCTCCAGCGGTGGGAAGTGAAACATGCAAGTTGGAGGTTACGTGTTCAAACTCTATCTCTGTCATGTTTTTGAGTATATACTATATTATCGGTCGGTACGGTATGCGACGGTATGAGGTTTCACATACCGTAGCCGAGCCGAATACGACGTATCGGTACGGTTGAGCCGATCGAATTGTCGGTATACCGAGATTTCGGTTCAAACCGGTTCGGCCCGGTTCGAATGTCGGTTGGTTCAGCCCGCTCGGCCCAAAATGCCAGCCCTATAAAATACAGTCTATTTGACAGACTAGTAAGTAAGCTTTTACATTACCAGCACTACCAAGACAACTATTTTAGCCAATTAATTTTTTCGTTGGCCTGTTAAAAAATTTCATCGACTAAAGTCTTAGCCGACTATATATACTTCGTTTGTTAAAAAGTCATCAGAAAAAAGCCGTCGGCTAAGAATTAGTTTGTGGAGCTATATATAATAGGTACATATATGTGTATATATCTTGATTTTGAGTTGATTTAATAGTTTTATTTGAGTTATATAATATTGATTTTGAGTTTTATTTGAGTTGAATTAATGGATTTTGAGTGTGATTGAGTTGATCGATTTTGATTTGATAATATATATGAAGTTATTGTTAATAAGTAGTTAATATATGTTGGGTAAAAATGTGCCAAAAATGTAAAATGTCACCCAACGTAATTTCACTCTATTTTATTGGTTAAAATAGAGTTTTAATTATGTCTGGTTCAACTCATTCAAGACAGAACGTGTCTCTTAATTACAATCCTTCATTACAAGGGAACACCCCTTGATTCGATTTATGAAGAAACCGATGTGTGTTTGTTTGCTTTTGCGACTGCACCCGAATGGGTTGCCTACGTACCCCGAGAGGGATCAAGCCATTCGTAGTTCAGGATCCCCAACAAGTGAATGACTCGTTGGAGGGCTGTGATTTTTAAAATGAGAGTAGTGTTTGATATTTGTATCTAAAGATGTATGAGCTATGGAGCGAGGCTTCAGAAGATCCGAGAATTTATTTGAAGTTGTGGTTGCATCAAGATTTAAATCTAGACTGCCTACATACCCTGTGAAGGGATCAAACCGATGTAGTTCAAAATTTGGAGTGGGTTTGAGAATTTGACTGAGGTCATTTGGACTGGTCGATTTTTGACTGGTGGTCAGGGATTCTGTTTGGAATGGTGAATTTGACTGAAGTCATTTGGACTGGTCAACTTTTGACTGGTGGTCAGGGATTCGATCATGTGTTTAGGAAATTGGCTTGAAAAGAACCAGGATTTGGTTTTAGCCATGGTTGTATCCAGATTTAAGTCCGGACTGCCTACATATCCCTTTGTGGGAATCAAACCATTGTAGTTCACGCCCGGATTTGGTTTTGATAGATGTACATATTTTGAATCCATCAATTGTATTTCATGTCGATACTTGATTTGGTGGGGTGCCAGCTAATTTGATTTGGGCACCCATCATCCTGGGCTTTGCAGTTGGGCCTTGAGACTTGAAGTGGGCTTTTTTACACTGCTGCATTTGGATTTGTACTCGACATGCAATTTGATAATGACTTTTGCAGTTGGGCCTTGAGACTTGAAGTGGGCTTTTTTCACTGTTGTATTTGGACTTGCATTGTCTTTTGTGGGCTTATTTCCCTTTCATTTGTGAGAGGCCCATAGATTTTTCTTGGAGGCATTTTATTTGATTTGGGCACCCATCGTGTTGAGCTCTGTTGTTGGGCCTTGGAATTTAAACCGGGCTTTGTACTGCTTCGGGTAAAGTGGGCCTATTTCCATTTCATTTGCAAGAGGCCCGAAGATCTTTGATTTGGGCCTTGAGACTTGGATTGGGCTTCATACTGAAAAGTTGGTAGAGTTGGTCTTGAATTGATGATGGGCCTGTGGAGTGGGCTTGTTTCCCTTTTTCTTTTGTTGAAGGCTCATAATGGGGATGACCGGAGCCCAATGTCTTTTTTTGTTGAAGGCCCATGAGTCTCTCTTCTTTTTTTGTTGAAGGCCCAATAGGCCAGATTTGGTTGCCAGGCCTAATTTGTTTCTTGACAGGCCCATTTGTTTTTTTCTTTGGCAGACCCATTTGTTTTTTCTTTGGCAGGCCCAATTGTTTTTCTTTGGCAGGCCCAAGAGACCAGGCCCTGGTTGGAGGCCCAAATGTCCCTTTCTTTTGTTGAGGTGTTTTTTGTTGTCAGGCCCAATTAATCTCGGCAGGGCCCATTTGAAGGCCCAACCCAGAGGCCCGGTTCGGTGGCCCAGTCCGGAGGCCCGTTTCGCTTCGATCTTTTCTTCTCTTCTCTGTCTGCTCTTCGTCATTTCTTCCTCCTTCCCTTCGTTCTTCTCCTCGAAAACCAGAAGGGAGAGACAGATGAGTGGGGTGTCAAACAGATCGGAGACAGAGTTAGTATTAGGGCCTTCTTCCTCCACTTTTCCCCTCCTTCGTCTTCCTCCTCCGCTTTGTTTTTCTTCTGATATCAGTGAGAGACTCAATGAGAGAGTCGAAGGAGGTTCGAGAGTTGAGACCCAGTGAGAGAAGGCTTTTGGGCGTTCGGATCGACTCGGAGATGGGGTTACATTTGGGTTTTCTCCGGTGCGGATTGAAGTTTGTAATTTGGGGATTTCTGCACAAATCGGGTGAGGATGATTTCTCGATTGGATTTCGCAAGTTTCTGTTTGTTTTCTTTTCCCAAAACTAATTCAGTTTTCTTCTGTTTCATCACTGTCAAAGCCGGATTTGGAGATGGATTCACAGGGCAGGCCTTCGAGCTTTTCGGTTCGGTTTCGACACACCAGAAACAGGTGAGGGCTCAATTTTTTTGTTCTTCCTTCTGTTCTTCTTTAATTTGTGAAGAAAAGATAGAAATTGAAAGCGTGTGCTTTCTGTGTTGGACAGGCGAAATCTTCTCCGAGAAGGCGACCAGTCGATTGGGAGTTGGGGGCTGTTGCAGGAGCATACCGAGAAGGTGAGTTCCTGTATATTTTTTTTTTAATACATGCTTCTCTGTTTTGTTGTTCCTGTGTTAATGGTGCTGTAGAATAGAGAATTTGGCTGTGGTAGTTAGCATAGAATTTGGGAAGAAATTTGGCCATGGTGGTTACAGGATGGCAGTGGCTGTGTTTTTTTTCTTTTTATGGAGTGTTGGTTCTGTGTTTAGGTTTTTTAGGATCAAGGTAACATGATGAGTGGGTAACCGGGTTTGTCATAGTAACCATTGTGTCAAATATGTAACCAGAGAACCAGAACCGTACAGTAACCATAGAAACAGAACTTTGAGAGCCATAGAAACCAGTAACCATAGTATCCAGTGCCAAGTAACCATAGAACCAGAGCCATAGAAACAAAACTCTAGGGTTTTGTTCTTCTGCTGTCTGTTGTGTTTTCTGCGTCTCCTCTCTTTTTCTTGCGTCTCTTCTGCCTTTCTGCGTCTGTTCTTCTTTTTTTGGCGTGTCCCCTCATTTTATATGGTGTAGGGTTGTGATAGATGAGTCCCAATATGCTAGGTCACTTATATGAGTTATAAGTAAACTCAAATACCCTTTGTGTGGGAGCATAACACCTTGATCAGGACTGCTTCTTTTTTCTGTCTTTTTTTTTTTTTTTTATTTAATTCGTCTGCCTCCTTTTTTCCATATATATATATATTTGTATACATATATGTATTTATATATATTTTTTTTGCATATCAACAGTGCCCCCTCAAGCTTTACGCGTGTAATTTGCTTTCCACGTGTGAAGCTTGATTGCTTATTGCTGTTGCTGGCTTCTGACATTTTTTTGTGTGAAAATCTCAGGATATGGATGCACACGGTCGAATTTCTTCTGAAGCTGCTCTTAACAAGAAGGGGCGAGTTGTTGGGAAAAAGATAGAGTATACGAGGTCTCAACCTTTAAGCTCTATCCATGTTGATCTTCCGCCTCAGGATAAAGTTACCTTAGTTGCCGGAGTGGAAATGAATTTAGGCTATCTCACATTCCATCAAGATTCTGACGTTGCTATGACTTGATATTGCCATTTTTATTGGTTCCGTGGACGAATGAATTTGTTTTGAACAACAGCTGTCGGTCTATTATCTTTATGCATGCCAAACTCTGATGTTGATTTGCCCCCAACATTTTTTATTGTCTCGGGATGCATTTGAGTAAGCCTCCGGTCTGAGGAGCACGGCTAGACATTTTGACTTTCACATATTTTGCTGTTGACATATTCCTTTTCTTTTTCCTTGTATTTGCTGCGAAAAGACATGGCGCTTGCTGTGCGCTCTTGCTTTAATATTTCGAGCCGAAACAAGGTTTTTTTTTTTTTTTTTTTAACATGTTCCCTAATTAGGGTTTGATGTCTGCTGACTTTGTCCTTTGCTTGTGTTTGTAGGAGCTTTAGGAGGTCCATGTGGAGGGGTAATTTAATCTCCTTTCGCTTCTTGCTGGAAACACATTTTCTTTTTGGACAATTTGAAATACAGGGTAGTGTCGATTTCTGACTTTGTTATTTGGGATGAACCGATCTCCTGTGTTGATATTTGACTTTAAATGTCTTTGAGAAATTTTATTGTTGTTGTTGCTGATGATACTGAACGACTTATCAACAGAGATGCCATTATCCAATGGCAAAATCAACCTCCTTCACCTGTTTAGTCACATGAAAATGTGTTAGGGAAAAAAAGATTGATTTGAAAATATGGCTGGATCTAGTTTGATACTAGACTGCCTACGTATCCTGTGAAGGAATAAAGCCAAACGTAGTTCACCCATTTGATTTTGGGTATGGATTTTTTTTGAAAACTTTTTTTGTTTGCAGCTGAGTCCGGTTTTAATACCAGATTGCCTACGTACCCTTTGAAGGGATCAAGCTACACGTAGTTCGGGAAGATTTGTGCTCTAACTTTTGCCTGTGCCGCCTTCCCGACTTTTCAACCCAGCGAGCTTTTTTTTTTTGTGTAGCTCTAACTTTTGGCTAGATCGTCCATTTTTTGATCTAGCGAGCTTCAAAGGGTATGAAACTTTTTTACAAATTTCCCATTGACGCAGGGGTAGATACGATTTCCGTCTGCGTTTGAAAGCTCATATGCGCCTTTGGTGAAGACTTTGGTGACTACATATGGCCCTTCCCACTTTGGTTCAAACTTCCCCTTTGACTTTCTAGTGACAATGATGGGTCTTCGCACTGTTAGGACCAAGTCTCCTATTTTGAATGATCGAGACTTAACTTTCTTGTTGAAGGCGCCTGCTACTTGAGCTTGGTAAATTTCAAGTTTCTGTTGGACTGCAAGCCTCTTCTCATCGAGTGCTTCAAGCTCTGCCAATCTGATTTGTGCATTTTCATCAGGATTTGTCAACATTGTAGCTATCCTTAAGGAAGGCAATTGAATTTCCAATGGTAACACCGCTTCAGACCCATAGACCAAGTTGAATGGTGTACATCCAGTTGCCGTGCGGACGGTGGTCCTGTAGGCCCATAATGCCTCAGGGAGACGCTCATGCCAGTCTCTTTTGTTTGCTGAGACCATTTTCTTTAGGATGTTGCAAAGTACTTTATTGAAAGCCTCTGCCTGACCGTTAGCCGTTGGGTTATAGCTGGATGAAAATGCATGTTGGATGTTGTATCTCCCACACAACGTAATCATAGCTTTGCACTTGAAATATGTCGCATTGTCAGATATTAACTTTGAGGGGACTCCAAAGCGGTAAATGATGTGAGTTTTGACAAACTTTGCAACATCTTCTGCTTTCACTGCTTTAAGAGCAACTGCCTCACTCCATTTTGAGAAGTAATCCGTCGCGGCCAATATGTATTGGTGTAAACGTGAGGACTTAGGAGATATAATACCCACAACATCTAATCCCCATGCTTCAAAGGGATATGATAGAGACGTGGGATGAAGAGGTACTGGCGGTTGGTGTATGAAATCTCCATGTACTTGACATAGTTTACATGCTCGTGCATAATCTATCGAGTCTTGTATCATGGATGGCCAATAGTAGCCTATTCTTTTCAATTGGGCGGCTAACTTTGGGCCTGCTTGATGGGCTCCGCAAATGCCGCCGTGGGCATCTCTAAGAGCTTGAATTCCCTCTTCTTTTGATAAACACCTCAACAGAATGCCGTCAAAAGACCTCCTATACAGAGTGTCATTAAGGTATACATATCGAGGAGCCGTTCGTCTCACATAAACCCTTCTCTTTGGATCTGCGGGTAAGGTTCCGGCCTGACAGTACTCAACCATATCCTTGCGCCAATCAGACTCTTCCTCAATGTCGAACGCAGAGGCTACATGTGTTTCGCTGGTAGTTTCCATCCGTTCAAAAGACATAGGCAGCAATTGACGTTCCCCGACTGTTATTTGAACGTCTCTTTCGTTAGGGAGTGCTAATGAAGCTGCCAAGTTAGCCAATGCATCTGCTTTGTCATTCTCTGATCTAGGAATGTGGCTAATATTTATGTCTCGGAATTGTCCCATAAGATATTTGACTCTTTGATGATATGGGACAAGGTTCGCATTTTTGACTGCATACTCGTCATTTATTTGTCTGACAACTAATTGAGAGTCACCGAATGCTTGCAAAGAGTCGATCCCCATTTCCAAAGCTATCTCTAAGCCTATGATGAGTGCTTCATATTCTGCAACATTGTTTGAACATAGAGCCAATAGAGAGAACGAGTAAGGGATTATACCGCAAGAGGGTGTTATGAACACTATGCCAGCCCCGGCTCCTCTTCTTCTAGCGGCTCCATCGAAGTACAGTTGCCATGAGGAAGTTTCTGCTGAGAACACGTCTTCATCTGGCAAATTTTCGTGCAATTCGTGGGTATCTAAAACTGGATGTGCTGCCAAGAAGTCTGCCAATACTTGTCCTTTTACTGCTTTTTGCGGGACATACTTTATTTCGAACTCGGAGAGAATCAAGGACCATTTAGCCAGTCGTCCTGAAGGCACGGGTTTTGTCATTAGATACTTCAATGGATCAGCTCTAGATATCAAGGTGACACTATGAGCGAGTAAATAATGCCGTAGTTTCTGAACTGCGAAGACCAGTGCAAGGCAAATCTTTTCTATTGCCGTGTAATTGTGTTCAGCTCCCACCAACGTCCGACTTAAATAGTAGAGAGCGTTTTCTTTGCCCACATCATTGTTTTGTGCGAGCATTGCCCCTAGAGAACGTTCAAGAGCTGCGATATAGAGGATTAGAGGTTTGCCTTTGATAGGCGCCATTAGGACTGGTGGGTTGAGCAAGTATTTTTTGATGCTATCTAAAGCGTTTTGACATGCTTGGTCCCACACGAAAGGTACATCTTTCTTCATCAGTCTTGAAAATGGTTGGCACCTCCCAGAAAGATTTGAAATGAATCTCCTTATGTAAGCAAGCCTTCCTTGCAACCCTCGCAATTCTCGAAGATTCCTTGGTGGTGGCATTTCCCAGATTGCTTTGATTTTGGTTGGGTCGATCTCGATCCCTCGATACCTGACAATGAAACCGAGGAATTTACCGGATGTTACTCCAAACGCACATTTGAGAGGGTTCATTTTCAGCGTATGCTTCCGGAGCCTTTCAAACACCTTTCTCAAGTCACTTAGGTGATGTTCCCGCTTTTTGCTTTTGACTACCAAATCATCTACATAGCATTCGACGGTATTATGCAACATGTCACCAAAAATTGTTGTCATTGCTCTTTGGTAGGTAGCACCTGCATTTTTCAAACCAAAAGGCATGACCGTGTAACAATACACTCCTTTAGGGGTGCGAAATGCTGTTAGTTCCTCGTCTTCTCGTGCCATTTTTATTTGATTGTAGCCAGAGAAACCATCCATGAAGGACATAGCACCGAAACCTGTTGTGGCATCGACCAAAAGCTCAGTTATTGGTAATGGAAATTCATCCTTTGGACAAGCTTCATTAAGGTCTCTGTAATCTACACATATGCGGATTTGCCCATTCTTTTTCTCAACAGGTACGATACTGGCCAACCATGTGGGGTATTTGACTTCACGGATGAATCCCACATCGATGAGTTTATCCACTTCAGTTTTGACTTGAGTAGCTAGTTCTGTGCGAAAACGTCTTGGTGCTTGCTTAACCCACCTTTTCTCCTTTGAGACCGCTAGATTGTGAACAGCAACCTTCGGGTCTAAACCGGGCATGTCTTGATATCCCCATGCAAACACATCTTTAAATTCTTCAAGAATATTTTTGTAGTCTTGAAATTCTTTCGGAGTTAAGAGAGTGCTCACAAACACGGGTTTTGGATCTTCCATTGTGCCCAGGTTTATTTCTTGGAGTTCATCCACCGTTGCTTGACCTCCGTCTTCTATTTGTGGTGGGGCAGGTTCAGCATCATTGATGAATTCATATTCTTCCGCATCATCGGTTGAATCGTCCTCAATTGAGACACAATTTGCGGATGCTGATTCCTCTGTGAACTGAGCAATTACATCATTGTGTTGTTTATTCTTGAGCTTCCATTTCTTGTTCCGTTGTAGTTTGTAAGGGGTTTCGCCCAATCTTAGGAACGCTGAAACTCGAGGTTGGGATTCAATTGTTAGACGTTGAAAAACAGAGACACGAGGTGGATCTTCCTTTTCTATCCGTTGAAGGGATGTGGTTGGCGGTGTGTCTTCCTCACAAAACATAGCTTTGTCGAGACTTGTAAAGACATAAGACTCTGAGGGTTCAAACTCAGGAACTTTCACTTTGAGCATGCCCTTTGTCTGCTTGATCATTACTCTTAGCGGAGTGGTTTTTGAAGTTGCTTTGCCACTGCTAAGTTTAATCTTCAAGGGAGCAGAGGACACTGGTTTCACATTCCTGTTTTTGTAGGAGATAACTCGTTTGTGTCTATTGTGCCCATGATCGAGCGTTGTAGAGATTACGATACTTTCCTTTGGAATGGATTGATCAATTTTCCGAAGAGGCCTGGCGTAGCTTGTCATGAGGGTCTCCATTGTGTTTTTGACTGGAGTTATGACCTTTTGTCCAGGTTTGCGTAGGTCTTTCCGTATATACCTGAAAGTCATCTTTGGTTTGGATACCTCGGAGCTTGGAGCCTTCTCTTCTTTCAAGGGCACTGACAGAGTTGCTTTGGCCCGAAATTTAGGTGTGTTAGACACCTTCGATTTCTCAGTCTCTAGCACATGTTTTGGTGCTTCTTGTATGACTAAGTTAGGAAGCTCTGTTGACTTATAAAACTTAGCATCTGAATAATTTACCTCTTCGCCTCTGAAAGGATCAGTGTCTGCCACGACTTTTTTAACTTCTTCATTTTGCAGCCATTTAAAGCATTGATGTAACGTGGAAGGGATGACGCCATAAGCATGGAGCCATGGGCGCCCTAACAGTACATTATAGGATGTGGGAGCATCTATCACGTGAAACAAAGCGCTTGAGAAGAGTTCTCCAATTTCCATTTGTAGGACAATTGTTCCCATTGCTTTCTGGCTAGCTTGGTTGAAGCCCTGGATGGTGAGCATAGACGGGGTGAGTTGTTTAGCATTCATCCCCATGTTATGAAGTGTTTTAAGAGGCAACAAATTTACTGCCGACCCACAGTCAAGTAAGATCCTGTTGATCGTCATATTACCCACAAGTCCGGTGACGTAGAGGGGCCTATTATGTTGTTCGCCTCCCAATAACAGGTCTTCATCTAAGAACGAAATACAATTCCTGCAATTAGGGCAATCTCTTGAGGTTGTCGCATCAACTTCAACAATATCCTCTTTATACAAGTCTGGACTTAGCAGTGCCTCAATCAATGCTTCTCGTAGCTCCCTTGACATGCGCAAAGCGTCGTAAACACTGAAGAGTGAAGGGATACATTGCAGATGTGCCAGTACGTCATATTTGGACTTTTGTTGAGATTCTTTTGTCCTTCGAGGAACCATTTTTGGTACAGCTTTAATTTTGTCGACAGGATTGTTCGCATCACCCTTTGCTCTTAGCTTTGTAGGCAATGTTTTTCCATCGTCTTGAATAGCTGATGGTATAACCGGGACAGAGCGTGTTTGAATTTGATCGACTTCATGCAGCCTTTCATCGTCTGCATCTGAGCTGGATGGGGAGGCTGTCTCAACAGAGGCCATACAACATTGGAGCACCTCTTCATGGTCTTCTTTCTTCTGGTCGTTCTTAAAGAACTCTTTTGGTAGGAATTCCATAAGGGTAATTGGAGTTCGCGGTGATTGTCTATACTCATCTTTGTTTTGAGCTTGGACGTTCTTTGTCGCATTTCTTCCTTTCTTTTTACCTTTTGAGAACCTACCACGATATTTGTTTTTCGAAGAGGGAGAAGGTGAAGAGGATTGAGCCGAGGGAGGATGATGTTGCCTCGCGCTATTCCTTACAGTTGTCCATTCCCCATCTGAATCTTCCAACCCATCTGAATCTTCCCATATCTCAAAGCTTGTCGTCATGAGTTCATATAGGGATGGAATATTAGGGTTTCCAGGTCGTGGCATGTTGGGATGTGCTTCGACAATAGTGACTTCATTGTCAACTTCGAACCTGACAGAGATGGCGTCATCAGGCCTAGACACATCAGTTGAAATTACATTGGCTGCTGTTGTCACGATTTCATTTTTGTTGATCATTTCCTGGATTATGTCCTTGAGGATGTAACAATCCTTCAATGTATGACTGACAATGCGGTGATACCGACAATATTTAGGGTCATTGGTTTTGTTCATCTCTGAAGGTCGTTTTGACTCAGGAAGTGTAATCATCTTAGCCGCCATGAGCTCATCGAAAATCGCATCCACGTCATCATTGTCAAATGAATAAGTGACGTTTCTCCTTTCTTTGAGCGTGAGTCTTCGAGGGCGATCATCTTTTGGTTTGCTGTCATTATTATTTTTGATATTGTCGCCTTTCTTGTCATTCTTGACGAAGGTCGCCATTGTTTCTCCCTTCTTGACAATCGGCTTTTTTGAATCATTATTCTTGGCAGCAATTTGATTCCTCGAACTTGAAGCTGATCTTTGACGAGCAATCTGTCTTTCAACATTACCTGCCTTAGACACCAACTCATCGAATGTTTGTGGCTCTGCTGTGCCAATATATGTCGCGATCTCCGGAAGGAGGTTATTAGCACACATCTGAACAGCAGAGGACTCAGACAACTTGTCGGGACATTGGAGATTAAGACTTCTCCACCTGGTGATGAACTCAGTGGAACTTTCTTTGTCCTTTTGCTTGGTATCCGCCAGATCAATAATCGATATTTTCTTTTTAGAGCTGACGAATTGTGCCAAGAATGCTCTCTGCATGTCGTCCCATGTTAGTATAGAACCTGGCTCCAACTGAGTGTACCATGTGAATGCTGAACCCTTGAGGGACTGTACGAATTGCCTGACCAGAAAGGCGTCCACTTGTGACGTTTCCCCACAGGCTGAATAAAAGTGGGCGAGATGTTCTCGTGGAGAACTATTTGTCCCATCGAATTTGTCAAAGATTGGTCTTTGATATCCCTTTGGGAAGGGTATCGCATCATAATGGTTAGGATATGGCTTACGATATCCCAGAACTGGCGTAGCCATAGACAACTGAAAGTCTCTTATTCCTTCAGCTATCAAGCTCTTGATACTTTCTGTTGAGAGCATGTTATCGTCCTTTTGAGCAAAGGAAGGACCTGGCTCCTCTTCTTGTCTCTTCTTCTCCATGAGCGCAGCACACTTAGCCATGAGGCTAGCGATTTCCACTTCCTTTTCGGCTAACTTTTTCTTTGACTCGAGCTCAATAACTGTGAGTCTTTGAGCTTCAGTTTCTCTCTCAGTTTGCCTCTGTTGGGCATCTAATTCAAGCTGAGCCATTCTTTTTGCCATCTCTTCCAATCGTTGTCTCAACTGCTCCTCTGGCGGAGTTTCAGAGCTTGCCATGAGTACTTGGGCATTGTTGAATTCAGGACTGTCGCTAGACTTTATCTGAGATGAAGAATCACTGATTGGATTGGAAGCCTCATACAGAGGGTTTCCTTTCCATGAGATCAATAGAGGATTGTTTGACGTATCAGTTGGTAACATGTCAAGCATCCTCCTCTTAGTCATGTTGCGAGTGATAGGACCTGTGTAAGAATCGTCTCCATATACCGGATACTCCTCAGCTTTAGATCCGTTTCTCCTTTCTCGAGTGTTTGAGGGTGCGTCGAGAGCTTTTGCTACCTCCTCTGCTAACTTCTTTGGGTCAAGATCTTGACTATCTTGAGAAGTTGTTTGTTGCGAGGATGAGGTGGATCTTTGTGAGCCTCCAAGAGGGAGCTGAGATTCATGTTCGCCCTCTTTGTCTTCTTCTCCTCCCTTAGTGGAAGTTGTCATGACAGTTTCTACGGTTGGTAGAGGGACCTGCATTGTACCGATCATGACATAAGCCGGAACATGAGTTATCACAACTGCTGGTGTTGATTGAGCAATTTCTGCCAGGACGGCTTCAATTGACTTAGTTTGGGCATCTTTCTTCCTTTGAGCCCGTGCTGCCCTCTTCCTCTGATTTCTTAAAGCATTCTTGGAAATGTCATCGAAAACCCGGGTCTTCGTCACACCTGTGACAACCTTGTTTTGCTTCATTCCCAGCTTTGTTTTTGTAGAAATTACAGGAAGATGACCAATTGCGAATGACATCCGGTAACCACTTTGATTCGAGTGATTAGCAGCTGGAGTGAGCTTGTGGAAGAAAACTGTAATCTTTGGTGCCATTTGATCTGTTACCTTCAAAACACACACAATAAGTTAATAACTTCATGAAAAGAGATGAAAGGGAAAATGAGTCCCCAGCAGAGTCGCCAAAAACTATGTTGGGTAAAAATGTGCCAAAAATGTAAAATGTCACCCAACGTAATTTCACTCTATTTTATTGGTTAAAATAGAGTTTTAATTATGTCTGGTTCAACTCATTCAAGACAGAACGTGTCTCTTAATTACAATCCTTCATTACAAGGGAACACCCCTTGATTCGATTTATGAAGAAACCGATGTGTGTTTGTTTGCTTTTGCGACTGCACCCGAATGGGTTGCCTACGTACCCCGAGAGGGATCAAGCCATTCGTAGTTCAGGATCCCCAACAAGTGAATGACTCGTTGGAGGGCTGTGATTTTTAAAATGAGAGTAGTGTTTGAGATTTGTATCTAAAGATGTATGAGCTATGGAGCGAGGCTTCAGAAGATCCGAGAATTTATTTGAAGTTGTGGTTGCATCAAGATTTAAATCTAGACTGCCTACATACCCTGTGAAGGGATCAAACCGATGTAGTTCAAAATTTGGAGTGGGTTTGAGAATTTGACTGAGGTCATTTGGACTGGTCGATTTTTGACTGGTGGTCAGGGATTCTGTTTGGAATGGTGAATTTGACTGAAGTCATTTGGACTGGTCAACTTTTGACTGGTGGTCAGGGATTCGATCATGTGTTTAGGAAATTGGCTTGAAAAGAACCAGGATTTGGTTTTAGCCATGGTTGTATCCAGATTTAAGTCCGGACTGCCTACATATCCCTTTGTGGGAATCAAACCATTGTAGTTCACGCCCGGATTTGGTTTTGATAGATGTACATATTTTGAATCCATCAATTGTATTTCATGTCGATACTTGATTTGGTGGGGTGCCAGCTAATTTGATTTGGGCACCCATCATCCTGGGCTTTGCAGTTGGGCCTTGAGACTTGAAGTGGGCTTTTTTACACTGCTGCATTTGGATTTGTACTCGACATGCAATTTGATAATGACTTTTGCAGTTGGGCCTTGAGACTTGAAGTGGGCTTTTTTCACTGTTGTATTTGGACTTGCATTGTCTTTTGTGGGCTTATTTCCCTTTCATTTGTGAGAGGCCCATAGATTTTTCTTGGAGGCATTTTATTTGATTTGGGCACCCATCGTGTTGAGCTCTGTTGTTGGGCCTTGGAATTTAAACCGGGCTTTGTACTGCTTCGGGTAAAGTGGGCCTATTTCCATTTCATTTGCAAGAGGCCCGAAGATCTTTGATTTGGGCCTTGAGACTTGGATTGGGCTTCATACTGAAAAGTTGGTAGAGTTGGTCTTGAATTGATGATGGGCCTGTGGAGTGGGCTTGTTTCCCTTTTTCTTTTGTTGAAGGCTCATAATGGGGATGACCGGAGCCCAATGTCTTTTTTTGTTGAAGGCCCATGAGTCTCTCTTCTTTTTTTGTTGAAGGCCCAATACGCCAGATTTGGTTGCCAGGCCTAATTTGTTTCTTGACAGGCCCATTTGTTTTTTTCTTTGGCAGACCCATTTGTTTTTTCTTTGGCAGGCCCAATTGTTTTTCTTTGGCAGGCCCAAGAGACCAGGCCCTGGTTGGAGGCCCAAATGTCCCTTTCTTTTGTTGAGGTGTTTTTTGTTGTCAGGCCCAATTAATCTCGGCAGGGCCCATTTGAAGGCCCAACCCGGAGGCCCGGTTCGGTGGCCCAGTCCGGAGGCCCGTTTCGCTTCGATCTTTTCTTCTCTTCTCTGTCTGCTCTTCGTCATTTCTTCCTCCTTCCCTTCGTTCTTCTCCTCGAAAACCAGAAGGGAGAGACAGATGAGTGGGGTGTCAAACAGATCGGAGACAGAGTTAGTATTAGGGCCTTCTTCCTCCACTTTTCCCCTCCTTCGTCTTCCTCCTCCGCTTCGTTTTTCTTCTGATATCAGTGAGAGACTCAATGAGAGAGTCGAAGGAGGTTCGAGAGTTGAGACCCAGTGAGAGAAGGCTTTTGGGCGTTCGGATCGACTCGGAGATGGGGTTACATTTGGGTTTTCTCCGGTGCGGATTGAAGTTTGTAATTTGGGGATTTCTGCACAAATCGGGTGAGGATGATTTCTCGATTGGATTTCGCAAGTTTCTGTTTGTTTTCTTTTCCCAAAACTAATTCAGTTTTCTTCTGTTTCATCACTGTCAAAGCCGGATTTGGAGATGGATTCACAGGGCAGGCCTTCGAGCTTTTCGGTTCGGTTTCGACACACCAGAAACAGGTGAGGGCTCAATTTTTTTGTTCTTCCTTCTGTTCTTCTTTAATTTGTGAAGAAAAGATAGAAATTGAAAGCGTGTGCTTTCTGTGTTGGACAGGCGAAATCTTCTCCGAGAAGGCGACCAGTCGATTGGGAGTTGGGGGCTGTTGCAGGAGCATACCGAGAAGGTGAGTTCCTGTATATTTTTTTTTTAATACATGCTTCTCTGTTTTGTTGTTCCTGTGTTAATGGTGCTGTAGAATAGAGAATTTGGCTGTGGTAGTTAGCATAGAATTTGGGAAGAAATTTGGCCATGGTGGTTACAGGATGGCAGTGGCTGTGTTTTTTTCTTTTTATGGAGTGTTGGTTCTGTGTTTAGGTTTTTTTTAGGATCAAGGTAACATGATGAGTGGGTAACCGGGTTTGTCATAGTAACCATTGTGTCAAATATGTAACCAGAGAACCAGAACCGTACAGTAACCATAGAAACAGAACTTTGAGAGCCATAGAAACCAGTAACCATAGTATCCAGTGCCAAGTAACCATAGAACCAGAGCCATAGAAACAAAACTCTAGGGTTTTGTTCTTCTGCTGTCTGTTGTGTTTTCTGCGTCTCCTCTCTTTTTCTTGCGTCTCTTCTGCCTTTCTGCGTCTGTTCTTCTTTTTTTGGCGTGTCCCCTCATTTTATATGATGTAGGGTTGTGATAGATGAGTCCCAATATGCTAGGTCACTTATATGAGTTATAAGTAAACTCAAATACCCTTTGTGTGGGAGCATAACACCTTGATAAGGACTGCTTCTTTTTTCTGTCTTTTTCCTTTTTTTTTTTATTTAATTCGTCTGCCTCCTTTTTTCCATATATATATATATATATATATATTTGTATACATATATGTATTTATATATATATTTTTTGCATATCAACAATATATATATATATATATATATATGTTAATTAATTTAATTATAATTTTGTGTTGATGCATATTATGAATTAATTAAGTTGTTGTTGATATGTTAATTATGATTTTGTAATTTTAATAAACATTTTAATAAACAAATATTAACAAACATTTAATAACAAATATTAATTAAATTTATTAAAAATTAATAATTTATTAAAATAGTGATGACATTTTCATTAATTTGATTCAAATTTATATTTTAAACAGGATGAGCTACCCTTTTAGATCGACGAAGGGTTTGAAGTGCCAAACGTCCGAATCATCTGAGGGAACCTCTAGAAACCACAAAACGTCGTTTTGGGGTTCCATGACATCCAGACGTGCGACCCTTTTGGAGACGGCACAGAGGCTGCCAAGTGCCACACATTTCTTGAGGCAGCCGGACGTCACCCATTCCTCGAGACAGCCAGGCGCCACCCATTTATCGTGGCAACCGGGTGCCCCTCAGTCCTCGAGACAGTTGTGGCCTCCGACCCAGACGTAGGTGTCTGCACCACTTATGCCGGAGATACACAAGGCGCCGACTCTGGGTCCTACCGCTTCGGATGGTGGATCATCTAGGATACAGATGCCGCAGCCTCTTTTCTTTCTTCTAAGGATGATACAGGCCTTACCTGCAGTCGATGACTTAGGGGCGCCTATTATCCACTGGCCCCGCAGGTGACTCCATCAGCGGCGTACCAGTTGTTCCAGTACTAGCAAGAGTTTTCAGTTGCCCAGCTTCAGAGACTTCTGGCTCCGCCCATGCTTACGCCTATACCTCTACCTCAGCTGCCGCAACTTCCTCAACAACAATCTCCTCTTGACGCGGATATAAATTTAGACGATATAGATTATATATATAGTTAAATAATTATATTGTTTTATGTGTTTATAAATAATTTATAAATATTTTAATGAAAAACATGTTATCACCATTGATAGTGTACGTTGTTGGTTATATGAAAGTGTTTTAGTTTCATTTGCAAGTTGTTTGGAATGGTAATTTAACAATTTTGAGGTTTTTTTGATGGAATTGACTTATAGCCGACAAAATATGTCATAATTCGTCTGCTATAGTATTTTTATTTATTTTATTTTTTTCCAAAGTTTAGCCAACGAAATAGGCCATATTTCGTT